>OZ024721.1:2405000-3107337 GCA_964016875.1 Fallopia convolvulus
CCATCAACACAAGAACCTTGACCGAAAACTTTGCAGCCTCGAAGTTTCCTCTTCCAAGTTCGTTGGAAACTCGCACGCTTATAGATATGTAGAAAACAATAAAATGAGTATTATTACAAGAACATATAAAGCATGGACTGCTTACAAGAAATAGGTTGGTTTCCTCTTACCATGCTCCGGCCAAAAGGCCAAGGGATATCATAAACACCCACGAATTAAGGTTCAAGCTGTGTAATGTCAACAATTTCATATAGATTAGTTTTTGAACTTGTTTAGGAGATTTCAAAAGAGAAGCATATGGAAGAAATAAAGATCATATATACCAGATAGAGAACGCGGATACTTCAACTACAGCGTTGTCTGAGTACCCGGCTATCAAGACAAGAATGGAAGTGTACCATAACTCAAGGCTATAGTAAACAAAGCATATGTTATAATAATTAAATAAAACTAAAGAACATGAACTTATTTTGATCATTTGAAGTAAAGTTGAAAACATAAACTCACCAAAGCATGAATCCCGACGAAATTGAGAGCTTAATGACCGGTACAAGATCTACAAAGGCAAGCATGGAGAATCCACTCCATGTTTCCCTACACCAACCTCCAAAAACATACACCACTTGACCGAACACCAATCCCCATTGGGATACGGTCAAGGCACCCATTGCACCAGAAATCCCGAGATTAAGGTCATACACAAAGAGCCACGAAAAGAACAGATGAAATATGAATGTCACAACAGATAGATACATGATGATGGCGTTCTTGATCTGTGCTTGTAGGAACATTTGGATGGTGAAGCCGAATACAAAGGTATAAATAACCGGAATGAACCACAAGGAAATGGATTCAGTCACTATAGAAATCTCATGTTCTTCTCCTAAAAACTCGTATATAGGAGTTGCAAAGATCAAAAAGGGAAGCATGATGGTTGCAGTGACAAAGTTGACAATCCACGAGCGTTGCAAGTAGATTCCCATCATGTTGTATTGCCTTGCCCCAAATGCTTGCCCACATAATGTTTCGGTCGCACTCGACATTCCTAGCTACAACATTATTTGTATATGCATATAATCTTGATATTGTGGTTGAGTAAAACTTTCTTATAGACACGTGGGATAAAAAGTTTGTTTTTGATAGAATTTGATATTAATACAAAAGCTCACTATAACTACAAATCAGTTGGCAATGTGTGGTGTTGTATGTATAATAGGTTTGATTTTAGTCTCACTTCCATTTAAAGACTAAAATTTTTACAATAAGAAGCTTTAATTTTGCAACTTTCAACTAGTTTTGCTTTCTATTTCCACTTGACTAATCTATTTGTGTTTTATTGATGAGAAAATGACTAAATTTGCCCCATAACTTTTCAACCATTGACTATTAGTTGGGCCGAATAAATGTAGTGGCTAGGACTCCAACAACCATTCTTTGTCCAAAATATGATATATAACCCCATTTTGACGAAGACAAAAAAAAAAAAAAACCAAGATAATTGTAGTGGTTGAAAAGTTTTCCTAGGAGTTTAAAACATCTTTATCAAATTCCTCCTACTACTTATAGCCTCAATTTTTTGTCATTTGTCCGTATAATTACTAATACTACTAGTTATACCCGTCGTGCCCTGCACGACTAAAATGATTTAATTCTTAATTTATTTATTGAATGTGATTTTAATTTAGTATAAAAAATAAAAAATAACTTATATATCAGAAAAAGTTTACATAAAATTTTACAATCATTAAAATGTGAGACGGAGCCAAAATCATTAAGGTAAATCCAATATGATTTTAAGGACTTAACGATAATTTATTTATCAAAATATATGAATAAAATTATTTTAAATAGAATAATTCAATTTTTTAAATTTAAAATAGATAAAAAAGAAAATAATTTAAATTCTTATAATTTATTTTAATCAAATTCAATTCTTTAAACTCTTTTAAATAAAGACTTAAAAAGATAATAAATAAAAAAATAGGAGTAAAGATTGAATTCTTTAAGGATAAAAAATCGTCTATATTTATATGAATAAGTCAAAAAGAAAATTAATGAAAAGATAACGTAATTTTTTATCATAATTCAATTTGGGCATGTAATTACCAAGATATTGAAAAAATTTAATTCTTTTTTATCAAATTTTTATTTAAGATAAATCTTTTGCATATATAGATGAAAACGTAAAGATAAAATAATTTTCTTTATTTTTAATTAAATTCGAATTAAAATTTTTATTTCTCATAAATAGACATAAAGGAATGTAATTGAAAAAGATAAATCAATATAGATAAAAACTAATTTTTAAAATATAAGGTGGAACCAAATCAATATAATGGCTCGAAAAGATACAACTTTAGTTTATTTTACATTAAATAGAACCTTTTTAAAATCTTTAAATTGCCAAAATTCTATATGAAAAAAATCCTAAATGTTTAGTGTGGGAAAAATCCTAGGTGGCATGTAGTTTATAATTTGGTAAAAAAAAACATGTATGAAAAATTATAGGTGATATATGATAAGATCTTAGATAGAATCATTTTAATTTAAATAAATTATCATATAAAATATTTATAAAAGCATTATTTTAGAAAAAACCTTATTCATAAAAATACTTAATTATCCAAAAAGTTCTATTTTTTATCGAAATTTTATTTAAGATAAATCTTTTACATAAATAGATAAAAAAATAAAGATAAAATAATTTTCTTTAATTTTAAATAAAATTCGAATTTATTTTTTTCATATAAATAGATAGAAATTTAATTGCAAAACTAAATTAAATATATCTTAAATATAATATATTAATATCTAATGGTCTATAATTTATTTTAGTTTTAGATAAAATATTTAGATCTATCCTAATTCCTAATATATAATAAGTAACATCTTTATTTTAGATAGAATCTTTTCTAGATTAATTTATCATATTTTTATATTATCCTAAAATAATCAACATATATAAATTCACAAAATAAATAATCCTATGTGGAAAAATCCTAGGTGGCTTAATGTGGGAATGACACGTAGGAAAATCCTAGGTGGCGCAACGTGGTGGCCTTATTTCTTGCGTCTTTTATATATATACATAGATTAGTACGTTTTAAGAAAGTAAAAAAATAATACAAAAATAAAGTATAGTACTCCTCCGTTTTAGCAATGTAAGAGGTTTTGAGCTTTAAAATAAATTTCATAATATAAGTCTCTTTTCATTCAATTAATATTAAAATATTCCAAAAATCACACATTTATTTAACCTTTTTACAATATATCTAGTTTCAAAAATACATTGAAAATGCAAATTTATTTAAAAACACATTAAAAATATAATCTAATTCATTAAATACTACTGTATAAAATTAAGGAATGTTTAAGGAATATTTACATTCCTTAAAATTATAAAAAAAATGCTTAAAAGAATAAGTATATTAATACAAAAATGCTTAAAAGCATCTACAATCAAATTAAAATAGATTAAAACGGCTTACAACGATGCCATTGATGAAGCGCAAGGAGATTGTCTGAACAAGAGCGTAGGCGGCGAGTTCGACGGCGCTAATGTGTCCGATGAACGATTGCGTCACCACGAACAACCCGAACGACATCACCCGAAACACCATGGCCGGCAAAGAAACCCTAGATATCTTCTTCGTCTCTTCCCATGACTTCTTAATCAACAACTTCTTGGTTTGATGATTCTGTTCATTATAATCACTTGGCTTTGCAAGAAGTGTTGTTGATTCCACCCCATTATCCATTGTTCTAGTTAATGAAAGAGTTAAGCAATGTAAAATGAAGTAGAGAAGTAGAGTAAAAGAAGAAGAAGTTGAAGTAGCACAAATGAGTAAATCATAAATGGGCAAGAGAAGCTTGTTAATTAGGTTTATGGGAAGTTCACGTGTCAATAGAATTAAATATTTGGAATATTGGAATGTGTCAGTCTACATGTGCACCAACCATTTTGTATTACTCCAATATTAAAGAAGTGATTTAATGACAACTTGTTGTTTGAAAATTGACATTATATAGATGGCTTTTTACCACCGGAGGTATATGTTGAAAATATGTTCTCATTATCTCAAAGTTAGAGACTAAAATTGTATTATATTATAAGTTATTTTTTTTATTGTCAATTGGTTTTAAAATAAATTCTACTAGACTTATGTATTTGGCTCATGTACGCATAAATTCCAGTTATATAATTCATAGCTAGACTCTTACTTGGTATCAGTGCAAGTTTGGTCCTGGGCATATTTCCTAGCCTGTTTGGTTCAAACAAAACAAACTCTTATCCTATAATATGCTCCGCATGCACTTTTCCTAGTTTGTAGTGCATTTTTCATATTCTGTAGTGCATTTTTCGTATTTTGCAATGCACTTTTCATACTTTGTAGTGCACTTTTCCTATTTCGGATTGCACTTTTCGTACTTTATAGTGCACTTTTCCTAGTTTGTACTGCCTCATGTTGTAGTACACTTTTCGTATTTTGCAATGCAATTTTTGTATGAAAAGTGCACTACGAACTAGGAAAAGTGCATACGGAACATATTATATGATAAGAGTTTGTTTAATTTGAACCAAACACTTATAAAATAATAGCCTTTCCAAATCTTTAAAATCACTTGTAATTTTGGGAAAAAAAATCCACCGTTTTTATTTCTCTGAAAAAATATATACTTATAACTTTGATATATATGTAAAAGCTAACATTTTTAGGGAGAGTTTTTTTTAAGTGTGGGTGCATTAATTTTAAATATTGGCGCTATCCGTAGGAGATTAAGTTGTTGCGTTTGGACATCCACTGCTTGTTTGCCCGGTTCCGGGATTGGAGTATCTTTCATGCCGTTTGGGAGTGCAATTCTGTGGCGGATTTCATCGCTGGATCCTTCAGACGTGTTTCCTCTATCCCGCTTGTAGTTGACCCGGGTTTACTCACCCTCATCTGTCAGGATGCCCTAGGGCGACCACTAGCTTGTTAGTGGGAACCCTAATTTCTTTCCTTATAAAAAAATATATTGGCTTTTTTATAAAAAGAATATAACATTTGATTTCTTAAACATAATATATATTGTCATAAAAAATGTGTAAATAATAAAATTTTGTACAATTTTCTAACATAAATGTATACAATTAGATGGGCTTTTTTAATTTATAAAAAACCTAATGTTTAAAAATAACCTAATAAGATGTATTTGTATTAATTGATTCTCCTTACTAGGTTGTTTTAAAAAAAAAACAGATTAGGTAGTCTTAAGTTTGGGGGAGATAGTCGGAGATCAACAAGAGGCATGACTAGGGCTGAGCACGGTTCGGTCAGAGTCGAAAATTTAGACCGAACTTAACCGAAACCGAAACCGAAAATTTTCGGTTCGATTATCTGTTAAAAAAATTTCAAATTTTCGGTTTCGGTTCGGTTTAAATTGGTTCGGTTCAGTTAAACCGCTTTTTAGTTAAAAAAATAAAAGAAAAATATAATTCCATAGCGTTCGTTCTTTCCAGCCCAATACATGCGTTCGTCTTTCCAGGGATCAAGCGCCGTTGCGCCGAATCTGTCTTCCGTCGCCGACCCAGATCCGTCGCCCATTGTTCCAGTCGGTCCTCGTAGTGGCCAATCCCCTTGTCGGCAGTCGATTTTCTCCAAGATCCGTATCCTATTCGTTGTTAATGGTATATGCAGGTTGTGTAGAACTTGTTTAATTATTTTTTGGCTTATTGTTGAGATCTGAATTCTGCAAATACATTCAATTTTAATTTGATGGCAACCCAAGTTCCCAAATCAATGTGTACTGTGTACACTTCGTTAAAGCCCACCCACAAGGATAAAAAGAAAAAAAAATGTTGTTGTAATTATTAAGTATGGAGTATCAAACTGTATATGTTGGAACGATGTTGGGACCTCTGGTTCTGAACATCGGAACAATGATACAGTTCTCCGAGTTTTGATAATGACAAACGCTATAAGGGAACTAATGTGCTTTGATCAAGTATTTCTAAGGAACACAGGTTGAGCAAAGAACTTCCATGAATGAGCACACAATGAAGAGTTCCCATCAAGGGAACTCTGAAGAGGAAAGTTCCCATGAAATGAGAACTCCCAAGAATGACCAGAGAACACAGGCTTACACGATGAAGAGTTCCTCTCAAAGGAACTCAGAAGAGGACAGTTCCCACGACATGGGAACTCACATGTGAGGACAAGGACCGATCAGCGCATATCACGAGATCCTGTCTTGGACAGGATGAAGGCACAGTCTGAGGAGCAGACTGTCACGATTGATCCAACGGTCCGATCATCTCAAGAAGTTGACCTAGTTCAAATTGAAGTCACATGTGAAGAAAGTACAACTTGGGCATCAAGCAAAGGGCATTTCGGATACAAATGAAAGATGCGATTGAAGCCCAAGTTCACTCGAGTATAAAGCCAAATGAATAGTACTCGGATTGAGCACTTCTCCCAGAACTCACAAATACCCACAACAGAGAAAGAGAAAGAAGAAGAGAAGTCCCCGACGGCGAGTGTCTGATCTCGACGACGGTGAAGCCAAGTTCCCAGGAGAAAGGGAACTGCGATTTGGTGTAAGGTTTGAGTTACTTATTTAGTGATTGTTGTTCGCTTAGGAACTCAGTTGAGAAGATTCATTAGTGTTGCTAGAGTTAGGTAGAACTCGTAGGAACAGAGAAGTTTGAATCTGGCTGTTTGTAACTAAGGAACAAATCAATAATATAAGTAAGTCATTCAAAATCCTCCAAGCGGAGGTAAAGGTTTACCCATACAACTAGTTGGTTGTAGTGGGGTTCCTCTATAAGGGAACTGTGTTCATTCTGTCTTTCTAATACTTGCGATAGTTTCTTCCGCTGCCTTGGGAACAGCTTAACAGCTAGTTCCCAAGCTCTAAGCTAACCGGTTACGATCCAACAATTGGTATCAGAGCAAGGTTGCTCTAGATTTGTGTTAGCATCGCAGGTCTCAAACATGGCTCACGAACTCACCTAATTCGGTCACAACAACAGCAAGCCACCAAGGCTCATCACTGGTAGATTCGAAGTCTGGCAACGCGACATGAAGAACTGGATGCGCAGCCAAGACTACCAAGCTTGGTGCGTCATAGAAAAAGGGAACTTCAAAATTGATCCAGCGATTGAGAATGATCTTTCAAAATGGGGACCCAATGAGTACAAGTGCATGGAGGCCAACTTCAAAGCCATTCAATACCTCAAGAATGGCATGTCGGTGCAAGACTGTGACAGAGTGGCAAACCTAGACACGGCAAAGGGAGTGTGGGAGGCCATTCAACAAATGCACATTGGGAACTCAGACCTCCGAGAAGATCTTCAGATGAACGCAAGGAGGGAGTTCTTCACCTTCCAAATGGAGATAGGAGAATCCGTTGATAGCTACCAATCCCGTTTCGAGGGACTTTGCACCAAGATGGCTGGCCTTGGCATCACTAAAGAGGAAGTCACTGATAAAATGAAGGTTCAACAACTCTTCAATGGGTTGACTGGAGAATGGACAAATGAAAGAACGACGTTCAAAGAGAATCTCGAAAACAGAGCTCTTATGCTCCACCAGGTCTTTGGAAAACTGGTGGGATATGAGAAGAGAAAGATAGATGACAAGGAGCAAACGAGGGCACACTAAGGAATTGCCCTCAAACTTGAAAAAATGCTCAAGTCAGTTCAAGAGCAACATGAAGAATCTGAAGAAGAAGAGGATGAGGAACTGGTACTTGTAACAAGGGCCCTTCGATCCTTCTACAAAGGGAAGTTCAAAAAGGGGAATGGTAACTCACAGAAAGGACAAGGTTCCCAAAGAAGACCAGCTGAAAAGGACCTCTCGGACGTCACATGCTACAAGTGCTACAAAAAGAGACACTTCGCAAAGGAGTGCCCACTGGGAACTGACGATCGAAAGCAAGGAAAGAAGGCTTACATCGCCACCTGGGACGATGACGAGGACGAAGATCCTGAAACCTGGGCATCTCCCGACATGTGTGCAATGGCCATAGGAGACACCACTAGGGAACAACCCAGTGAGGTAACTACTGAATCCGTTCTTGCTTCCTTGAATAATTATGAAAAACCTGAGTTGCTTAAAATTCTCTCAAGCCTTGTCAAAGATAATATTAAATTGCAAAAGAAGTTGGAAAAATCGGAACACCCAAATGCTGAACTAGTTGGTCTAGAGCCATGTCCCAACTATGTGTCCCTTCTAGAAAAACTTCAGTCTTATGTGTCTCACATCGTGGAACTTGAGAGTGAGCTTAAAACTCTAGAAAGTGATGAGAACACCCTTCTACAAAATCTGAGTAAAGCAAAAGGGAACTCTGAAGCCTCTAGTTCCCAAACCAAGTTTGTCCCTGCCAGACACGGAATAGGGTATGAGTCAGAGAGCCCTAGAAAAGGGAAGTCCCCTTTGAGTGAAAAAGAGATGAACGAGTGTAGGGCCCTAGAGCTTCAGTGTGAGAAACAGAAAAATGCACACTTGGAAGAGAAAATCCGTGTTCTGGAAAGTGGGGTGAATGGAGAAGTAGATTATTACACTGGGAACACTGGACACAAGCTGTATGTTCAAATAGCTAAGGGAAACAGGTCTAGAGTGTACAACAAGGAAACTATGGATAGGAACAGGATACAGAGACCACATCCTAAGTACTATCTAGGAGAATATTATAAGACCTGCTGGAACTGTGGTGCTCATGGGCACTACAAGGAAAGCTGTCCCAAAGCTAAGGCCCAAACCCAGAGAAACCACGAGTACTGGAACAAGCAGAATCAACAAACCAACAAGCCTGCTAGAGTTCCCATTAAAAGAAACAACCATAGGAACTCTGCCTATAACAAGTACTCTCGTGACATTAACATTGCTGATTATGTGCTATTTGAGACTGTCTTCCCTTGCAAGGAACCAGGCAAGAGTCATCTTGCCTGGGTCCTCAAAAACTAACTTTTCTTGTAGGTGGCAGTGAGGGGGAACATCACATGGGTCATTGACAGTGGATGTTCCAACCACATGACTGGAAACAAAGACAACCTCACCTCACTCCACCCAAAGGCCGAAGGAGGTCACGTGTCCTTTGGCAACAAAAATAAAGGAGAGATCATAGGAACAGGGGAAGTGCTACTCAACAAATCAATCAAAATCAGCAACGTTAACTTGGTGAAAGATCTGGGATTCAATCTCTTGAGCGTCTCTCAAATATGTGATCAAGGGAACAATATCGTCACCTTTGACTCAAAGGAATGTCTAGTGATCAACAAGAAGACTAACAAAATCATCCTGAAAGGAAGAAGGTCCAACAATATATATGTGGTGGATACAAACTTTGAGCCACCAAGGAAACTGTGCTTGGCAAGTTCCCTTGACGAAACGAAACTTTAGCACAAGAGACTGGGCCATGCAGGTATCAATCAAATCTTGAAGCTTTATCTACAGGATCTAGTCATTGGTCTCCCACGAATCAACCTTGAAGGAGTCAAGATGTGCGAAGCATGTGTTCGTGGGAAGCAAACCAGGAGCTCGTTCAAACCCAAAAAGGTGGTTAGAACTACAAGACCATTGGAACTGATTCACATGGATCTCTGTGGTCCCATGGACACTGAAAGCTACGGAGGAAAAAGGTACATGTATGTCTTAATTGATGACTTTTCGAGATTTACATGGTTACTTTTCTTGAGATCAAAATCAGATACCTTCAAAGAGTTCGAGAGACTAATCAAGAGGATGGAAGTGAGCATGGGAATCAAGCTCAAGTCACTCAGATCTGACCACGGAACTGAATTCAAGAACTCAGAGTTCCTAAGATATTGTGACAACAATGGTGTATCTCACAATTTCTCAGCTCCTCGGACTCCTCAACAGAATGGTGTGGTGGAAAGGAAAAACAGAACCTTGGAAGACATGGAAAGGACCATGATGCTAGAAAGTGGAGTTCCTCCAAGTTTCTGGGCTGAAGCGATCTCCACAACTACTTACATCTTAAATCGAG
This sequence comes from Fallopia convolvulus, assembly GCA_964016875.1. Taxonomy (NCBI): domain Eukaryota; kingdom Viridiplantae; phylum Streptophyta; class Magnoliopsida; order Caryophyllales; family Polygonaceae; genus Fallopia; species Fallopia convolvulus. The sequence continues at coordinate 2,414,991 of OZ024721.1, forward strand.
CCATGACTAGGCCCATGATCAAAAAGACATCCTACGAGCTAATCAAAGGAAGGAAGCCCAACAACTCTCATCTGAGGACCTTTGGATGCAAATGCTTCGTTCACAACAATGGGAAGGACAACCTCGGCAAATTTGAGCCTAGAAGCGATGAAGGGATATTCCTGGGATACTCTTCCCATAGCAAGGCATACAGGGTCTACAACAAGAAGACCAAGAAGATAAAGGAAAGCATCCACATCATCTTCGATGAGAAATCGATAAAGATGGGAACAGAGGCCCAAGGAAAGGGAACTCTGTTCAAGCTGGTCAGACAAGAAGAAGACGACGACGAGGATGAACCAAGAAAGAATGATGAAGACTATCCAAGTGGGAACAATGCCCCACAATCAGGGAACAACGAAGGAAATCAAAACTCCACAGATCAAAGCTCCTTTGAAGTTCCCTCCTCAACAGAAGAACAACAAGATGCCTCCAACTCTCTTGTTCCCCAAAATGAAAATGCACCAGAATCTAGTGTTTAGGGGGAACAACGAGGGAACTTCGAAGAGAATCCTGACGAAAGTCCCAGCGAAGAAGCTGAACACACCTGTTCCCCTGAGGAAGAGGAGGCTCAAGACACAGATGAAGAAGAGTCAAGGGAACAAGTTGACGTCCCACACATTCTAACAAGAAACTATCACCAGAAGCGAGATCACCCCATCGACAACATCATCACTCCATATGAAAAAGGTGTTCTAACTCGCTCTTCTCTTAATAATATTTGTGCTTTTAATGCCTTTGTTTCGATGGTGGAACCAAAAAGCATCAAAGAAGCTCTAAAGGACCCAGACTGGATCCAAGCCATGAAAGAAGAACTACACCAATTTGAGAGGAACAAGGTGTGGAGGCTAGTTCCTAGGCCCAAAAACAAGAATATCATAGGAACTCGATGGGTCTTTCGGAACAAGCTAGATGATAATGGGGCCGTAGCTAGGAACAAGGCTCGTTTGGTTGCTCAAGGCTATAGACAAGAAGAAGGAATCGACTATGACGAAACCTTCGCACCAGTTGCAAGGATCGAGGCCATCCGTCTTCTCATAGCCTATGCAGCCCACAAAGGATTCAAGCTATACCAGATGGATGTGAAGACGGCATTTCTCAATGGGCACCTCAAAGAAGAAGTATACGTAGCTCAACCCCCAGGATTCGAAGATGAGAAGCTACCCAACCACGTCTACTTCCTGGAGAGGGCCCTCTACGGACTCAAACAAGCTCCTCGAGCATGGTATGACAGGTTTGCTCAGTTCCTTCTGTCTCATGGATACCTTCGAGGTTCCATAGATAAAACTCTTTTCCTTAAGAAAGAATCTAAGGATATCTTGATTGTTCAAGTTTATGTTGATGACATTGTTTTTGGAGCAACTAACGAAACTCTTGTAGAGAAGTTTAAGGACCTCATGAGCAGTGAGTTTGAGATGAGTCTCATAGGGGAACTCACGTTCTTCCTAGGACTCCAGATATCTCAAACAAAGGAGGGAACAAGGATTCATCAACAGAAATACATCAGAGAAATGCTAGTCAAGTATGGGATGGACCACTCAAGGCCCATCGACACTCCCATCTCCCCAAATTCCAGGCTCAATGCTGATGAAACAGGGGTAAGTGTTGATCAAAGGAACTTTAGAGGTATGATTGGCTCTCTCCTATACTTAACTGCTAGTAGGCCTGATATTATGTTCTCAGTGTGCTTATGTGCACGTTTTCAAGTTAATCCCAAAGAATCACACCTGAAAGAGGTGAAGAGGATTTTCAGGTACCTCAAAGGGAACGACAACTTGTGCCTCTGGTATCCAAGGAACAGTTCCCTTGAGCTCATTGCTTATACAGATGCAGATTTTGCTGGGCACCTAGTTGATAGAAAGAGCACATCAGGAATGGCCCAGTTCCTTGGGTCATGCTTAGTCTCATGGGGATCCAAGAAGCAAAATTCAGTGGCACTCTCCACAGCTGAAGCAGAATAAGTGGCTGTCGCATCATGCTGTTCCCAAGTACTATGGCTCAAGTCCCAACTTCAGGATTACGGTATGTCATTTGGCCCAGTTCCTATACTCTGTGATAATACTAGTGCCATTAATATTTCCAAAAATCCTGTGCATCATTCTAGGACTAAGCACATAGACATTAGGCATCATTTTCTACGTGACAATGTTGAAAATGGGAACATCTCTATGCAACACTGTAGAACGGAAGAGCAAATTGCGGACATTCTCACCAAAGCTTTAGACAGACGTCCCTACCAGCGTTTTCGAATGCTTCTAGGGATGATAACTCTAAACTAAACGAGTCCCTGTTTGTCTCTCCCTCAATGCTTGATTAGTCTAACTAGAAATGCATGATAGGGAACTGTAGGACTTAGTGCTTTCATTTTGCCATATTACTAGTCTAGAGCTTGATATGTATAGAGGAACATTATCTCTTTTGGCCCAAAATGATCAACCAGAGTTCCCTTTAACCCTCTCTACAAGCCACTATGACGGTTGATCATGAAACCTACCCTAAGCTAAGGACCAGACAAACGTTTCTCATGAGCCAAACTCTTTATCCCAAAATCGAGTTGCAATTGTCTGGTTTTCTTTTGAGTTCCCTAGCCTCACAGAAAATTGAGTGCGAGTTCCCTTAACCTCTCCACTCAAAATGACCTTTCCAAAGATCATGGGAACTGATGGGCAAAAGCAGGGAACACTGGATCTGAGAAATGAAACGTCAATTGGGAAACGGGAAATTGTGTCAGAATTCGAAGCATTATGAGCCAAGCATTTGAATCTCTCGAAGTGACTTCCCTTGGAAGAAAGCGACACGCGTCATAAGTGTGATACGGAAGTTGAAACACTCCTCCACATTCATTGGCCAACGGTTATCGAGGTCTTTCTCAACTTCCCTTTCTACCCTCGTCCTTCTCTCACATAAAAACCCTACTTTACCACTTTTGGGTTCCTTCCTCCCTATCCTTCCCTGTCATTCTCTTCCTCTGCAACTTTGCCTCCTCCCTCTTTCGAGAAAACTTCCAAAAATCTTCTCTTTCCCAACTTTCTCTAAAATGGCTCCAGCCCACTCTTATGACCAAATGAAGGAATGGATTCTTAACAACCCTAAAACTCTCTTCATCACAATGATGAACGACGTCGAAAAGGAACAAGATCCAACCCTTCGCGACGTCCTCATCGAGGGACTTTACAATTATGTAAGTCCCTTTCTTCCTCCTCCCTCGGCGGCGCAACCTCCAGCACCGCCGACCTCCGCTCTTCCACCTCCCTCTTCCTCCGCGATTACCATCGTCGACAGTTTCGGATCCGAACCCCCTTCCAAATACGAAAAATCCAAACAATCCAAACACAAACACTCTTCCAAAGATCCCTCCAAATCCAAACACCACTCCTCAAAATCCAAACACAAATCCTCCAAGCGCAAACACTCACAAATCTTCACTTCTTCACCCCCCTCTCTTCCCATTCCAAAGAAGAAATCCCTCCTCAACATGGAGGAGGTCCTTAATCTGTCCAAACCCGACGCCTATGACGTCGTTCACCCATCCGAGGTCGAGAAGCTCTTTCGCCCTCGTCCCCAACCAATCTCTGAGACCTCTGGTCCCAGGGACTCCACGATAATCTCTTCCTCCTCTATTCCCATGGTTGAGGGAACTACTGACCCTCCTCCATCTTCTCCAACAAAGATTCATCCATCCTCTTCCTCCCACAGAGTTCCCCCACCCACTTCACCCATTCCCAAATCCCCCATCACTTCAAAATCTGCCTCTGGGACCTCAAGTCCCAAGGATCGCACTCCTACTCCTCCTCCTTCCACTCCCAAGGTCCCAACTCCACAAAATTCTCCTCTACCTCCCTCTTCTCCCACCACAATACAACTCCCTTCCCCACCGCCTTCGGCCCCGAAAACCATAGACCTCGACTCCGACGAGGATAATCTCCCCATCGGAGTCCTTGCTCGCCAGAAGGCCAATGCACCCATCGTGATGGGAACTGCTGAAGAGGAAGCCCAACTAAAGGCCCTCGAGGAAGAATTCGAAGGTGCACTCAAAGGGCCTTCCGAAAACCAAGGGGGCAAAGCCCACGAAGAAGGGAACCCAGCACAAACCGATGATGATGGGCAATGTAGTCATCATCAACAAGATGACGAGGAGGAAACCGGGCTAACCTCCTCCAACGATGAAGGGACCTCCAGTGACGACACTGAAGATTACGAGGAGGCCACCACTGACAAAGAGCCTGCCGGCATCCCCACTCCTGGACACCAACTGGTGGTGTCGGCACAGGTCCCAGAGGAAAGGACCCACCCGCTCATGATCTAAGCGGCTGCACCCCCTCAGCAAAAAGGAAAGACTACGGTCTCAAGGGGGAACACAAAGAAGAGAGGGAAGGGAACTGTGCCCAAGAAAGTTCACGTCTCTTAGAATCGCAAACTCCTTCCCCCTCTCATCCTCTCAGAAGAGCAGCTCATCGAACAAGGGCTCGGGCCGCTTTGGGAACTGATCAAGGCCCAAGGATGGGAACAAATCTGTCGTGAGGCTGTGAGTGTGGATCCCGCTCAGGTGCGCCGTTTCTACAACAACTTTGTGGTTCAAGATAACGGCACCAAGGGAACTCTCTCTATCGAAGGCGACGACTTCATCTTCACAACATCCACAATTCGCCTTTCACTTCAGGTCCCCGTCCAGGGCCTCCAGGAACTGCCTGCCAAAAACTGGGGTGACTTCAACAGTGAGGAGATTTACAACACGATCTACGAGGGCCGTGTTCCCACCACTGGCACCTCTACCCATCACATGTCCCTCATTGCAAAACTGGCCCATCAATTCATCATCAACATGGTGATCCCTCGCCAGGAGAAGCGCCTTGTCATCAACATCCCTGATGTCATCATCCTCTACCACTTCCTCCTCAAAAAGCCCATAAATTTTCCTCGCATAATTCTGGGGCACATGGAGAAGTGTATGGCTTCCAAATCCCACTCCCTCCCTTATGCTGGCCTCATCAAGAAACTCTTGCTCACAGAGGGCCTCTACGACACATCCAAGGAAGAGGTCACCATAGGTAGGGAACTGGACATCTCTGTGGTCCACAAAATGCGGCACTCTAAGCCAGTGGAGGAACAAGAAAGGCTGCCATCTGGTGAAGGCACTCAGGATGGGAACACTCAAGTGTTGGTGCACATTGCCAACACTCTCGACAAGATAGCCAGGGAACAAGAAAAGATGGCAAGGGACCAAGAACAAATTGCTAAAGGCCAGGAAAAGCTTGTACAAGTCTTGACACGACTTTGTGATGCCCTGTTCCCACCAAGCCCATGATCTTTTCCTTCTTTTTCCTAGCCTCAATGTTCCCACAAATATTGTCTCTTGTGTTCCTATGTACATGTTTTTTGCTTAAGTAATGAATGGTTTTTAGTATGATTGCGTGTTCTTTTCCTTCCTTATCTATGTGTTTACTTGTTTTCGATGATGTCAAAAGGGGGAAAGACAAAAAATGCGAGATGAGTTAAGTTGAAAAGATATCACAGAATACGCTATAGCTAAGGGGGAACAATTGCATAAAAAGCTAAGTACGAACTCAGTGATTCACAAGAAGTGGCTCCCTAGGAATACGCGTAGGAACTCATTTGCATATCATGCTTTAAAATACTTGCTTATTTTTGTGATAGGTTTGTCATCATCAAAAAGGGGGAAATTGTTGGAACGATGTTGGGACATTTGGTTCTGAACATCGGAACAACGATACAGTTCTCCGAGTTTTGATAATGACAAACGCTATAAGGGAACTAATGTGCTTTGATCAAGTATTTCTAAGGAACACAGGTTGAGCAAAGAACTTCCATGAATGAGCACACAATGAAGAGTTCCAATCAAGGGAACTCTGAAGAGGAAAGTTCCCATGAAATGAGAACTCCCAGGAATGACCAGAGAACACAGGCTTACACGATGAAGAGTTCCTCTCAAAGGAACTCAGAAGAGGACAGTTCCCACGACATGGGAACTCACATGTGAGGACAAGGACCGATCAGCGCATATCACGGGATCCTGTCTTGGACAGGATGAAGGCACAGTCTGAGGAGCAGACTGTCACGATTGATCCAACGGTCCGATCATCTCAAGAAGTTGACCTAGTTCAAATTGAAGTCACATGTGAAGAAAGTACAACTTGGGCATTAAGCAAAGGGCATAACAGAGAATAGTACTCGGATTGAGTACTTCTCCTAGAACTCACAAATACCCACAACAGAGAAAGAGAAAGAAGAAGAGAAGTCCCCGGCGGCGAGTGTCTGATCTGGACGATGGTGAAGCCAAGTTCCCAGGAGAAAGGGAACTGCGATTTGGTGTAAGGTTTGAGTTACTTATTTAGTGATTGTTGTTCGCTTAGGAACTCAGTTGAGAAGATTCATTAGTGTTGCTAGAGTTAGGTAGAACTCGTAGGAACAGAGAAGTTTGAATCTGGCTGTTTGTAACTAAGGAACAAATCAATAATATAAGTAAGTCATTCAAAATCCTCCAAGCGGAGGTAGAGGTTTACCCATACAACTAGTTGGTTGTAGTGGGGTTCCTCTATAAGGGAACTGTGTTCATTCTGTCTTTCTAATACTTGCGATAGTTTCTTCCGCTTCCTTGGGAACAGCTTAACAGCCAGTTTCCAAGCTCTAAGCTAACCGGTTACGATCCAACAGTATATTTTAATTTTTTTTGGCTCTCATTTTTTTAATTTGTTATTCCGTCTAATTTTTGTTACTGAATTCGGTTAATTACACTTGATTTTCTGTTTTTGAGTTACTAGATCGGTTTGTTTTTTTAATTAAAGCTTCTTTTATAACACGGTTGGTTTTGTTTGAAACATGAGGTATATAGCATGTTTGGTTAAATCGGTTTTGGATAGAAACGAACCGATCAAAATCTAAACCGAACCGAACCGAAAAAAATCAGTTCGGTTTTCGGTTCATTAAATTTGAATTTTTCGATTTCGGTTCTGTTCGGTTTTGATCGGTTCGGTTCGGTTTTAAACCGATGCTCAGTCCTAGGCTTGACAATCTCAGATCTAGGTTCACTCGGTTCTGATAGTGGACTTAATAAAAAAAAATTGAGTTTTTTTCTTCATTATAGTATTTAAAGTTCGTATTATTATTGGTTTAAAGTGATATATGGTATTATTATAAGTAATTTTTAAACTTCGTATTATATTGGATTAATATCATAATAGTTTGTATATTGTTTAGTACTCTCTCCGTTCACAAAATTTGTCCTTTTAGTCCACTACACGATTATTAAGGAATGAGTTTTTTACCCAAATTACCCCTATGTTTGGAAAAATGTGTACTATTCAACTCCTACTAGAAAATTGTTTAGAATAATTATTACTCCTATAAAGTAGGGATAAAATTGGAAAATGGTGGAAAAAAATATTAAAGAACATATTTTATGAAAAATGAAAAATGGGTTAAAAGGACATATTTTAAGAAATGGAGAGAATAATTTTTAAAGTTCGTATTATTATTGATTTAAAGTGTATATTTGATAGTATAACGAATCATTTTTCCTTCTTAATTAAAAATCACTAATTGAGTGATTTCAAGTCATAATTCAATACATATCTTTGACCATCACTATTTCAAGTTCCAACCAACTTTCAACTTGTGATTTCTAGCTTTTGACTTGTGATGGATTAAAGATCGAATAGAATGACAGGCTTGAGTACATGATTATTCGACCTAAATTCTTCATTATAAATTAAACCCATTAAACTAAACATCTAAACCTACACAAATCCGAATTCCATGTTCCGCAAGTTATAATTATTCGGTAAAAAAATCTCATTTTGTCCATTTCTCTAGTTAATTAACCTCTTAATCCTCTTCGTAAACCGATTCAAGCATGATCTGAACTTCGGTTGGATTCTTCGGTGGATTCATGATTGAATCTCCCAAGTCGGCTTGAAGTCTTGTTCACCTACAAATTTCACATTAAAACAAGTCTTAAAATAAAACAGTGTAGACTAATCTGGAGCATTATATTGAATTAAATCACGAAATTTGATCTTACCTCTCCTTCCCAATCGATTCTCCATGTTAAAAAGACAAGTGCAACTACTTGGATTACCATGCCAATCAACATCCCGATCCATATCCCCTATTCAACATCAAACATAATGCAATCAAGAAACAATGAGATTTTTTCATAGTAATGAGAACATATCCCGATCCATATCCCCTATTCTCCATGTTTGCATGCATGTCTTTTGTGAGAACATATATATATTGTCATGAAACTTTTGTGCAAAAGGGTTTTCCATAGTAATGAGCTAAAATTCACTTACCTTTACACCAAGATTGAATACAAACCCGAGCACACATCCAACCGGAACACCGATGACATAATAGGAGACGACGTTAACTATAGCAACCTTTGCTTGAAAACCGCAACCTACCGCCACCCCTTCATGCCGTGATGAAAGAGTCCAAAGTTAAGAGCATTTCAATAAGAATATCATAAACTATTAAAGTTCGTGGGCCGATTGACTCAGGCCATAAGTCCAATGAAGTATATCCTAAAACTAGTTGAGAAGAGTAAGAGTGGTGGTTCACCAACTTCTATACTAGACATATGTATATATATATATATAAAAAACTTTACATATGAATCTCAATAAAATCAATAGAAGGAAAGAGATGAAAAAAATGTGTATGGTAAACTTGCCTGAAAACACTGCTTGGTAACTGCTCACAAGCATTGTCAAGGCAAGCAAGACAGAGAGGTTAGCTGCAGCTTCAGCAACCTCACTATCGCTCGTGAACAAGTATGGGTACATGTGGCCGAAAACGATACAAAGGAGGCAAAAGAATATCCCTAGAGAAGTTGCCATCCACAGAAGAACCTTAACCGAAAACTTTGCAGCCTCGATATTTCCTCTTCCAAGTTCATTTGAAACTCGCACGCTAATGGGCACGTAGTGAAAAAAAAGAAAATGATTATACATTACAAAAATATATATGTAAAGCACAAATATTACTAAGAAAATTTGGTTGGTTTTAGCTTACCATGCTCCGGTCAAAAGGCCAAGGGATATCATAAACTCCCATGAATTAAGGTTCAAGCTGAAATGGAAAAGATTTCATTTAGATCAGAATTCGAACATGTTAGAAAATGTCAAAAGAGAAGAACATAGAAGAAGTAAAGATCATACGTACCATATAGAGAATGCGGATACTTCAACTACAGCGTTGTCTGAGTACCCGGCTATCAAGACAAGAATGGATGTGTACCATAACTCAAGGCTATTGTAAACAAAGAATATGTTATAGTAATTAAATAAAACCATACCAAACAAACTTGTTTGAAAGCAAAAACTCACCAAAGCATGAATCCCGACGAAATGGAGAGCTTAATGACTGGTAAAAGATCTGCAAAGGCAAGCATGGAGAATCCACTCCATGTTTCCCTACACCAACCTCCAAAAACGTACACCACTTGACCGAGCACCAATCCCCATTGGGATATGGCCATGGCACCCATTGCACCAGAAATCCCGAGATTAAGGTCATACACGAAGAGCCACGAGAAGAACAAATGTAATATGAATGTCACAACGGATAGATACATAATGATGGCGTTCTTCATCTGTGATTGTAGGAACATTTGGATGGTCAAGCCGAATACAAAGGTATAAATAACCGGAATGAACCACAAGGAAAAGGATTCAGTCGCTATAGAAATCTCGCTTTCTTCTCCTAGCAACTCGTATATAGGAGTTGCAAAGATCAAGAAGGGAAGCAGGATGGTTGCAGTGACGAAGTTGACGATCCATGAGCGTTGCAAATAGATTCCCATCATGTGGTATTGCCTCGCCCCGAATGCTTGCCCACATAGAGTTTCGGTTGCGCTCGACATCCCTAGCTACAACATATATTGTATGTGAATATAAATCATGATATATATTGTGGTTGAGTAAGAAAATCTTATAGACACGTGAATTAAAATTTTGTTTTGTGTTGTATGATATACAAAGAAGAGTCATGGCTATACATACGAGCATTAGCTCACTATAACTAAAAATCAGTCGGCAAATGTGTGGCCTTTGTTATGTAATATGTTTGAATTTAGTCTCACTTTCGTTTAAATACTTTGTATTTTACAAATAAGAAGCTTAATTTTGTAACTTTCAACTAGTTTTGCTTTCATGCCCACTTGACCTGATCTATTTGTGTTTCATTAATGAGAAAATGACTATATTTGCCCCACAACTTTTTCAACCAATGGTTGATATCCAAAAATATCCGTATTCCTAAAATCCCCACCGTTGACTATTAGTTGGGCCAAAAAAAGGTGTGCATATCAACCATTCTTTGTCCAAACTACGATAAACCCATTTCGATGAAGACAAAAAAAACTACTCCGTAACCTAAAAGGGCAAGTAATTGAAAATCATCAGTAGTACGTAACTTGTAAATACAAAAAAACAATAAATTAATTAGCCATTATCTTAGTCAATTATTTGATCAATTGTAGAATGACGCTGATATTTTAAACCTTAATAAATATATAATTACCAAAAAAAATACATTATCCCTTTAATTTAGGAAAAGAAAATTCAAATAAACTCAAACCAAATTAATTGTAGTGTCCAAGACCAAACATTATGACTACAACAACTCCTAGGAGCTTAAAATTAAATACTACTAACTATTTATAGCCTTAATTCTACCAAAAAAAACTATTTATAGCCTTAATTTGTTGCCATTTATCCGTATAATATTATTAATGATTAATTAGTGGTATTTGACAAAAGTAATAGAAATAAAATAAAATATATATATTTTTAATAATTTCCTAAAAAAATATAAAAATGCTATATAATTATTGCCATTGATGAAAATTCAAATAAATTCAAACCAAATTAATTTTTACCATCCCTATATTTATCAAAAATTTATTAGTGGTTTTTAAGAAAGTAATAGAAATACAAAAAATAAAGTGTATTAGAATGCTATATAGTTATTATATAGTTATAGAACTTACAATGATGCCATTGATGAAGCGCATGGAGATTGTCTGAACGAGAGCATAGGCGGCAAGGTCGACGGCGCTGATGTGTCCGATGAACGATTGCGTCACCACGAACACCCCGAACGACATCACCCGATACACCATGGCCGGCAAAGAAATCCTAGAGATCTTCTTCGTCTCTTCCCATGACTTCTTAATCAACAACTTCTTGGTTTGATCCTCTTCATTATAATCACTTGGCTTTGCAAGAAGTGTTGTTGATTCCACCCCATTATCCATTGCTCTAATGAAAGAGTGAAGCAATGGAAAATGAAGTAGAGTGAAAAAAAAATTGAAGTAGCACAAATGATATATGTGTTTGAAGTACAGGGAATGTAATGGGCAAGAGAGGCATGTTAGGTTTATGGGAAGTTCACGTGTCAATAGGCTCCTCCATCAAAATTTCTCATAAATGTGTCTAAATGTGCACCAACTAATTTATTATTATTTTTTTTTTTTGATATTTTTAATGGTATGTCTAGAATTAGATACCCCACTAGTGAAGAAGTGATTTTAGTTGCACTTTGTTTGAAATTTGACAATTTTTAAATGGCTTTATATGTTGAGAATTTATTTTTACTTTGGGATTAAAATTGTTTTATATATAATTTTAGGAGTTAATACTAGTAGTTAATTGATCTTAGGATGGAATTTAATGGACTTATGTTTTTGGCTCATGTACGCATGGATTCTATTTACGACTTATGGACTTTCACATGATATCATTGTAGGTCTGGTCATGGTCTTGTTTCCTAGTTTGTTTGGGGTTGGGTTAACTTAGCGGTTGATGCTACCTGCCTTTTGTTTGGGTTGAGTTGTCTATAAAGGTATAGAAATGCCGCTTCTCATTGTCTGGACTGGCTATAAAGAGAATGAGATCCTAGATCCATTTGTCCAATTGTCAATTAGGCCAGAGCAGATGCACTTGCATGGGAATGTTAGAATACCTCTTCCCACACGAGAAGTTGAGAGATAAAATAAACTAATATATAAACCTATGGGTTACTCCTATTGTCAATTGGTTTTAGGATGAAACCTACTAGGCTTATGTATTGCAGTTGCACGGGCATGTTGGAATACCTCTTCCCACATGGGAAGTTGAGAGATAAAATAAACTAATATAATTACTTTTAGCTTTTATTTTAATTTGGGGCTACTATCACGCAAAATTTGCAAAACCTCAAGGTTATAATGTGGAATTCTGGAAAACCTTGTGTATCATACGGAATTTGGAAAACTTTGAGAACACCGCACAGAATTTTCCAAATTTTCAATAGAAGATATTTCAAGCTATCATCTATTAATTGGTCCTTCGACCAAAAAAATTTGTATTAATTGGTAGATTTTTATTCTTAAAAGGAAAAATGACTTCTAATAATATCATGTATCCACTTTAAACCAATAATAATACGAACTTTAAAAATCAATAATCAATATACAAACTATTGCGATATCAACCCAAAACAATATGAAGTTTAAAATTGACTTATAATAATACCAAGTGTCACTTTGAACCAATAATAATGCAAAATATATACAAATCTCAATATGTGATACTACCGTGGATATATTTCGAATGAAATCTCTAAATAAACCAAATTTTCACAAATCAACAAAAACTCTAACTCGATGATTAGCAACCATGGATAGATTTCAAATGAATTCCCAAAATCAACACAAAATTTCACAAAACAATATAAATTCTCAAAATCTCACTCGAAAATTAGCATCCGTGGTTGGATTTGGAGGACTTAACTTTGGCAAAATGGATCGAATTCGAGCGCTAGAGAGATGGCCATGTGCGATCGGAGATAGGGTAGTGGGCATCGTTGTTTCTGAATACACTAGTTTGGGGAATATGGTCGGAGATCAACGCGAGGCGCGACAATCTCAAATCTGGGTTCACTCGGTTTTGATAGTGGACTTAATTAAAAAATTGAGTTTTCTTCTTCATTAGAGTATTTAAAGTTCGTATCACTACGAAAAATTATTGATTTAGCGACCACGAAAGTGGTCGCTAAATATACGGAGTTGGTCGCTAAATGGATTTAGCGACCATAAATTGGTCGCTAAAAGTCTGGTCGCAAACGATTTAGCGACCACATATGATAGCGACCATGTGGTCGCCATATCGCGGACCATTTTTAGCGACCACATGGTCTCGAATTAGCGACCACATGGTCGCTATTTAGCTACCACTTGGTAGCTAAATCCGAGTTTAGATTTAGGTACCACATGGTCGCTAATGTGGTAGCTAAATCTGGGTTCAGATTTAGCGACCACATGGTCGCTAAATCTGATTATATTTAAAAAAATAATTATATTAATTTATTTTCAAAATTTATTTATTTCAAATGAATTTATAAATATTAAAAAACTATTAACTATTATAAAAATATATAATTAATTAACATATTCATAATAAATATTATAAAAAACACAACAATAATCAATTAAATAATTAACATACTCTTATAAGTATTATTAAAAACAAAAATCAATTTATAAATATTATAAAAATATAATTAGTTCAAAATTCTCAATAAAAACACAATAATCAATTTAACAAGCTAATTAATCCATCAAATTAAAAAAATCCTCTTAACCATCCTAATTATTCAAGAACAAAAAACCAACAACAATAATCAATAACATAAATGTAAAAAAATTCATCATATTCATCAAAACTATCAAACTAAATTTCATTCCTAAATTATCCATAGAATCAATTATATTCATCCAATTCATCATATTCTAAATTGAAAACAATAAATTAATCATAAATTCATCAATCTCCTAAATTCTAAATTGTACCTAACTCAACACAAATTTCAACAATTCCACCCAAATCAACATGTATCAACAACACCACTACCATTTAATTCATCAAATTGATCACAAAATAATGCAAATTTGTCCCTTAAATCATTCTAAGTCAGCAACAAATTAACAACAACAACATGCAACATGTATATCCAAATCAATTTCAACAACAATCAAGGGTACAATAACAACAACAATCAAATCCAACAATCAATTCCAAAAACAACAATCAATCCAACACAAATAATTAATAAAAAAATATGAACATCAAAGGAGAGGATAAGAGTACCTAGAAGAAAGGTGAGGAGGATGGTACCTAGAAGGAGGGGTCGACTACTGTGCTCGGTGGTGGCGATGCAAGGGGAAGAGTAGAAATTGAAGAGGAGGGGGAGAAGGTGGTGGTGGAGGAGAAGGAGGGATTCAACGGAGAAAACGAAGAGAGCGAGAGAAAGTTCGAAGTAGAAAATGAGGAAGACGATTGCGTCTTTCGATATAAAAGGTATTTAGCGACCAAGTGGTAGCCAAATAACTAACCAAAATTAGCGACCACATGGTAGCCAAATCTAATTTAGTTACCACATGATAGTTAAATCTGATTTAGTGACCACATGGTAGCTAAATTAAAGATTTAGCGACCAAGTGGTAGCTAAGTCCGATTTAGTGACCACATGATAGCTAAGTCCGATTTAGTGACCACATGGTCTCTAAATAGCTACCATGTGGTAGCTAAATACAATTTTTTTTTTAAAATGAAATCCCTAAATACATAAAATGGGAGGTATTTAGCGACCACATGGTCGCTAATTGGCGTCCATGTTGTTGCTAAATACATGAAAAATATGGGAGGGAATATTTGACGAGGTGGTCTTTTTAAAATTATTTGGGAATTAGCGTCCATGTGGTCGCTAAATACATTAAAATATGGGAGGGAATATTTGACGAGGCGGGCTTTTTTAAAATTATTTGACGAGGCGGGTTAAATCATCGATAACTAGTTGAAGTGGTAAATTTTGTAAAAATGCCTCCTCAACGGCGTATATATGCGTAACCTTTGGGTATTGAGGTCTATTATTTCGTCTAGCACGCCATAGTAGTCCTCATCACTGCCAATGTTTTTTTTTTGATAACACCAACTCCACTATTGTTAGTGTCCACGTTGATGTGTGTGTTTTCGTATGGAATCGATCACCATTCACAAAATAACCAAGATATTTCTTGATTGTTCTAGTGGGTCCACGGGCTAGTGTTATAATGTTAAGATATGAAATGGTCAGACTGTCAACTTGCATATAGAGAAATAAAATTAATTACTTCATATACAATGAAATTCAAACAAATTTAGGGTTTAGGATTTAAAGTTTTATCTTGCATCTTGCATGTGGAGAAAATAAAACTAATTACTTTGTTATATATTGAAATCTCGCGCACTTGTCATTTAATGATCTTATTTCTACAACTATAGATTTGGAACCAAACAAATTTAGAGTTTAAGGTTTTAGTGTTTAGGGTTCTAGGGTCTAGGGTTTTATTTTCCATTATGCATATGGGGACCATAAAACTAAATACCTCATTACAAATTGAAATTAAAACGAATTTAGGGTTTTGGAATTAGGGTTTAGGGTAATTTCGCTATCACATGGTCACTAAATATATAAGTTGGGATTAGCGACCATGTGATCGCTAAATACATCTCATTTTATGTATTTAGCTACCACTTAGTAGCTAAATCCGCATTAGCGACCACATGGTAGCTAAATCAAGGATTTAGCGACCACATGGTCGCTAAATCCAGCAACCACATGGTCGCTAAACCCTGGACTTAGCTACCACGTGGTCACTAAATACGTTAGATGAAAATTGGCGACCATGTGGTCACTAAATACATAAGTTGAAAATTAGCGACCACATGGTCGCTAAATACATAAGTGGAAAATTAGTGACCATGTGGTAGCTAAATCCAGGTTCGGATTTAGCGACCATGTAAATCCATTTTGAGAATTAGCGACCACATGGTCGTTGGATTTAGCGACCATGTGGTCGCTAATTCCCATAATGAATTTAGCGACCATGCATGTGGTCGCTAAAAACCGGCGCCATTTTTTCCCACCAAGTCTTAGCGTCCACACAAGGTGTGGTCGCTAATTTTGCGACTATGTGGTCGCTAAGTTTTTTTTATTTTTTTTTAGCTCAGATTTGGTGACCATGTGGTCGCTAAATAGTGACCATGTGGTCGCTAAATAGCGACCATATTCAGCGGTCACTAAATCGTGGACGTTAAATCAACGGAATGGTGTAGTGTATTATTATTGGTTTAAAGTGATACTTGGCATTATTATATTTAATTTTTAAACTTTATATTATTTTGGGTTAATATCATTGTATATTATTTAATAATTGTCAAAATTCATATTATTATTGGTTCAAAGTGTATACTTAATATTATTACTTGTCATTTTTCGTTCTTAAAAACCACGAATTGAGTGATTTCAAGTCATAATTTAATACATATCTTTGACCATCATTCGTCCAAGTTCCAACCAACTTTCAACTTGTGATCATTTCTGGCTTTTGACTTGTGATGGATTAAAGATCGAAGAGAATTGAGTTTTTTCACTCGTTCTGATAGTGGACTTAATAAAAAAAAATTGAGTTTTTTTTTTTCATTATAGTATTTAAAGTTCGTATTATTATTGGTTTAAAGTGATATTTGGTATTATTATAAGTAATTTTTAAACTTCGTATTATATTGGATTAATATCATAATAGTTTGTATATTGTTTAGTACTCTCTCCGTTCTCAAAATTTGTCCTTTTAGTCCACTACACGATTATCAAGGAATGAGTTTTTACCCAAATTACCCCTATATTTGGAAAAATGTGTACTATTCAACTCCTACTAGAAAATTGTTTAGAATAATTATTACTCCTATAAAGTAGGATAAAATTGGAAAATGGTGCAAAAAAATATTAAAAGAACATATTTTATGAAAAATGAAAAATAGGTTAAAAGCACATGTTTTAAGAAATGGAGAGAGTAATTTTTAAAGTTCGTATTATTATTGATTTAAAGTGTATATTTGATATTATAACGAATCATTTTTCCTTCTTAATTAAAAATCACTAATTGAGTGATTTCAAGTCATAATTCAATACATATCTTTGACCATCACTATTTCAAGTTCCAACCAACTTTCAACTTGTGATTTCTAGCTTTTGACTTGTGAGGGATTAAAGATCGAATAGAATGACAGGCTTGAGTACATGATTATTCGACCTAAATTCTTCATTATAAATTAAACCCATTAAACTAAACATCTAAACCTACACAAATCTGAATTCCATGTTCCGCAAGTTATAATTATTTGGGGAAAAAAATTCTCATTTTGTCCATTTCTCTAGTTAACTTCCTAATCCTCTTCGTAAATCGATTCAAGCATGATCTGAACTTCTGTTGGATTCTTCGGTGGATTCATGGTTGAATCTCCCAAGTCGGCTTGAAGTCTTGTTCACCTATAAATTTCACATTCAAGTTAATTATCTTGTTGAAGAATATATATAGAATTAAGTTCAGGTAATACAAGTCTTAAAATAAAACACTATAGACTAATCTAGAGCATTATATTGAATTAAATCACGAAATTTGATCTTACCTCCCCTTCCCAATCGATTCTCCATGTTAAAAAGACAAGTGCAATTACTTGGACTAGCATGCCAATCAACATCTCGATCCATATCCCCTATTCAACATCAAACATAATGTAATCAAGAAACAATGTTGGCATGCATGTCTTGTGTGAGAACATATAGTGTCATGAAACTTTTGCACAAAAGGGTTTTCCATAGTAATGAGCTAAAATTCACTCACCTTTACACTAGGATTTAATACAAACCCAAGCACACATCCAATCGGAACGCCGATGAGATAATAGGAGACGACGTTCACTATAGCAACCTTTGCTTGAGAACCACAACCTATCGCCATCCCTTCATGCCATGGAGAAAGAGCCCAAAGTTAAGAATATTTCAATAAGCATATAATGAACTATTAAAGTTTGTGGGCCGATTGACTATGGCCATAAGTCCAATGAAGTATATCCTAAAACTGGTTGAGAAGAGTAGGTGGTTCACCAACCTTGTATACTAGACATATGAATATATGTTATTAAACTTTACATATCAATCTCAACAAAAACAATAGAAGGAAAGAGATGAAAAAAATTTGCATGGTAAACTTGCCTGAAAACACAGCTTGGTACGTAGCTACTCACAATGCAAGCATTAATTTGTCAAGGCAAGAAAGACAGAGAGGTTAGCTGCCGCCTCAGCAACCTCACTATCGGTCGTGAACAAGGACGGGTACATGTGGAAAAAAATAATACAAAGAAGGCGAAAGAATAATATCCCTAGAAAAGTTTCCATCCACACAAAAACCTTAACATAAAACATTGCACCCTCGATGTTTCCTTTTCCATGTTCGTTGGATACTCGCATGCTAATAGATATGTTGAAAACAATAAAATGAGTATTATTACAAGAACATATAAAGCATGGACTGCTACAATAAATAGGTTGACTTCCTCTTACCATGCTCTTGGCAAAAGGCAAGGGGATAGCATAAAATCCCATGAATTAACGTTCAAGCTGTAATGTCAACAATTTCATGTAGATTAGTTTTTGAACTTGTCTAGGAGATTTCAAAAGAGAAGCATATTGAATAAATAAAGATCATACCAGATAGGGAACGCGGATACTTCAACTACATCGTTGTCTGAGTATCCGGCTATCAAGACATGAATGGAAGTGTACCATAACTCAAGGCTATAGTAAACAAAGCATATTTTATAATAATTAAATAAAACCATACCACATAGCCAAAATTAAAGAACACGAACTTGTTTTGATCATTTGAAGTAAAGTAGAAAACATGAACTCACCAAAGCATGAATCCCGAAGAAATTGAGAGCTTAATGACTGGTACAAGATCTAAAAAGGCAAGCATGGAGAATCCATTCCATGTTAACCTACACCAACCTCAAAAAACGTACACCACTTGACCGAGCACCAATCCCCATTGGGATATGGTCATGGCATCCATTGCACCAGAAATCCCGAGATTAAGGTCATACACAAAGAGCCACGAGATGAACAACTGAAATATGAATGTTATCACGGATAGATACATGATGATGGCGTTCTTCATTTGTGCTTGTAGGAACATTTGGATGGTAAAGCCGAATACAAAGGTATAAATAATCAAAATGAGCCACAATGAAATGGATTCGGTGGCTATACACTTAATTCATGATTAATTTGATTTGAGGAACGTGAAAATTAATCATCCATAAATATGCTTTGAACAAAGTACAAACTTAAATCAAGTCAAAATATATCCAAATTGATTCCATATCAAAGAGAAAACCGAGATTTAATGTCTAGAATGATAGATTACAAAAAAATTATTACAAAACAATTGCTTGATGTAAAGAAGTGGAAATTGTGTTTGAACGGAGAAGAAACCATTGAGGAAGATGATGGTAGGACACAAAAGACGAAACTACCCATGAAGGCTAAAAAACTAGATTAAATGTGTGCATCTTAGCCATCCAATAAACAAGATCCAACAGAACATAATAATTTGCAGTTTTCATTATAAGAGCCATATGCATTTGATTCAATACCTACATTTATATTGAAAAAAGGTGAATGTTGAATGCAATCAAATATATCTTATTTTTTATTGTATAAATACAAAGAGTAATGGTTGAGAATATGCATTCCCACATCTAACAGTGGAGATTAAACAATACCACTATATAAGTCTATGTGATACTCCTCCTATTGCCAATTAGTTTAAGGATGGAACCCCTTGATCTTGTATGTTGGGCCCGACCCGCATATGTACACGGACAGTCGTGTGCACCCCTCACGTTGACGGCCTACAGACTTCAATAGTAATATTGAGAATTTTAGATAAAATATAAGGACAAATAAAACTAAACAAAAAATTAAGTCTAAAAAGACAAATAGAACAAAAAGAGTATGTATCTTTGACCATACATCACTCTTCCAAGTTCCAACAAACATTCAACTTGTGATATCTAGCTTTTGACTTGTGAATTCTAATAGATAAAATAGACAATAATGGCAAGCTTGAGTACATGATTATTCCACCTAAAATGTTCATTATAAATTAAACTCATTACACTAAACAACTAAACCTACACAAATCCGAATTCCTTGTTCCGCAAGTTATTATTATTTGGAAAAAAATTCTCATTAATTGTATCCATTTCTCTGGTCAATCTCTTAATCCTATGCATAATCTCATTCAAGCATGATCTGAACTTTCATTGGATTCTCCGAGGGATTCATGGTTGAATGTCGCAAGTCGGCTTGAAGTCTTATTCACCTACAAATTTTACGCATACAATTAATTAGAACATAAGTATACACACAATAAATAACATAGGCATTGAATATATACATTTCTTATTCTTTTTTGCAAGTTTTAGATGGTACCTCTCCTTCCCAATCGATTCTCCATGTTAAAAAGACAAGTGCAATTACTTGGACTACCATGCCAATCAACATCCCGATCCATATCCCCTATTCAACATCAAACATAATGTAATAAAAAAACAATGTTTGCATACATGTCTTGTGTGAGAACATATAGTGTCATGAAACTTTTGCGCAAAAGGGTTTTCCATAGTAATGAGCTAAAATTCACTAACCTTTACACCAAGATTGAATACAAACCCAAGAACACAACCAATCGGAACGCCGACGACATAATAGGAGACAACATTAACTATAGCAACCTTTGCTTGAGAACCGCAACCTATCGCCACCCCTTCATGCCATGGAGAAAGATCCCAAAGTTAAGAACATTTCAATAAGAATATAACGAACTATTAAAGTTTGTAGGCCGATTGACTATGGCCATAAGTCCAATGAAGTATATTCTAAAACTAGTTGAGAAGAGTAAGAGTGGTTCACCAATGTTGTATACTATACATGTGAATATATATTATTAAACTTTACATATGAATCTCAACAAAAATAATAGAAGGAAAGAGATGAAAAAACGTGCATGGTAAACTTGCCTGAAAACACAGCTTGGTAACTACTCACAAGCATTGTCAAGGCAAGCAAGACAGAGAGATTAGCTGCAGCCTCAGCAACCTCGCTATCGCTCGTGAACAAGTACGGGTATGTGTGGCCAAAAATGATACAAAGAAGGCAAAAGAATATCCCTAGAAAAGTGGCCATCCAGACAAGAACCTTAACCGAAAACTTTGCAGCCTCGATGTTTCCTCTTCCAAGTTCGTTGGAAACTCGCACGCTAATATATATGTAGAAAACAATAAAATGAGTATTAATACAAGAACATATAAAGTATGAACTACTACAAGAAATAGGTTGGTTTCCTCTTACCATGCTCCAGTCATTAGGCCAAGGGATATCATAAACTCCCATGAATTAAGGTTCAAGCTGTAAAGTCAGTAATTTCGTATAGATTAGTTTTTGAAGTTGTTTAGGACATTTCAAAAGATAAGCATATATAAGAAATAAAGATCATACCAGATAGAGAACGCGGATACTTCAACTACGGCATTGTCTGAGTACCCGGCTATCAAGACAAGAATGGAAGTGTACCATAACTCAAGGCTATAGTAAACAAAGCATATGTTTTGATCATACCACATAGCTAAAACTAAAGAACGCGAACTTGTTTTGATCATTTAAAGTAAAGTTGAAAACATAAACTCACCAAAGCATGAATCCCGACGAAATTGAGAGCTTAATTACCGGTACGAGATCTACATAGGCAAGCATGGAGAATCCAATCCATGTTTCCCTACACCAAACTCCAAAAATGTACACCACTTGACCGAGCACCAATCCCCATTGGGATATGGTCATGGCACCCATTGCACCAGAAATCCCTAGATTAAGGGCATACACAAAGAGCCACGAGAAGAACAAATGAAATATGAATGTCACCACAGATAGATACATAATGATGGCGTTCTTCATCTGTGCTTGTAGGAACATTTGGATGGTGAAGCCGAATACAAAGGTATAAATAATCGGAATGAACCACAAGGAAATGGATTCTGTTGCTATTGAAATCTCCCGATCTTCTCCTAGCAACTCGTATATAGGAGTTGCAAAGATCAAGAAGGGAAGCATGATGGTTGCAGTGACGAAGTTGACAATCCATGAGCGTTGCAAGTAGATTCCCATCATGTTGTATTGCCTTGCCCCGAATGCTTGCCCACATAATGTTTCGGTCGCACTCGACATTCCTAGCTACAACATTAATTGTATGTGCATATAATCTTGATATAGTAGTATAGTAAAAAAAAAAAACTCTTATAGACACATGAAAAAAGTGTGTTTTTGATAGAATTTGATATTAATGCAAAAGCTCACTAACTACAAATCAGTTGGCAATGTGTGGTCTTGTATGTAATAGGTTTGATTTTAGTCTCACTTTCGTTTAAATACTTTATATTTTTACAATAAGAAGCTTTAAATTTGCAACTTTGAACTAGTTTTGCTTTTTATTTCCACTTGACCTATTCTATATACTTTAGTACAATACTAAAGCAAAAATCATGTCTTTTAATCTTCTTTAAAAGACATAGATGAACGCTAACTCGTTTTGCTTTTTATTTCCGGTTGAATCTAGGGGATTTATTCGTCTTTTAATCTTCTTCAATACGTCCTCAATTCCTCGCTGCCTTCTTCATTCTTCAATTGTTTAAAAGATATGTTCTGTATTCGTCGTCACCGGCTAGATTTGTCCAACACTCGTTGTTCTAATTGATTTCAGATGTTAGGT
This sequence comes from Fallopia convolvulus, assembly GCA_964016875.1. Lineage (NCBI taxonomy): Eukaryota > Viridiplantae > Streptophyta > Magnoliopsida > Caryophyllales > Polygonaceae > Fallopia > Fallopia convolvulus. The sequence continues at coordinate 2,437,741 of OZ024721.1, forward strand.
TTGTTCGTTCCGATTCATCAATTAATTAATTCAATTGATTTGCAGGTGGAGTTGCTTGATCTTGCAACCAAATGAACAATTAGTATTCTTAATTCACATGCCCAATTTTCGTCCGTGAAAAGAGTAGTCAATTAACTCTTAATTTTACTAGAAGTTCGGCGGTATGATACAGTATTTTCTTACATATGGTACTCTGTACAATAATAATACAAATATTTATATATGTTGCAGAGATTATACATGTTCATTATCAAAGACCTTAGACTTTAGACAAGAGAACTTTGTTATTCGTACGTCTTAAATAAATAGCACCATGTCATATTGCTAACAATTTTTATTTTCAATTTTATAATGGGATAACGTGGCAGCAAAAACTTATAGCACCATGTCATATTGCTAACAATTTTTAGCTTGATTTTCTTGTTTAATAATACTTGATGTTTTACATAATTTATCATATTTTTTCTAATATTATCCTCATTAATTTAAAAATAAAAATAAAAGTATAAAATAGAAAAGGAAAGATCTTCACAAGATTATGGATATTTAAGTCAAATCACACACATTCTTAATTTTAAAGACAAATTCTAAAACACCATATATTTCTGAACGGAGGGCTCAATTACTCCAATGTTGGTTACCGGTTGTTGTACATGCGAAAGATGTTGCAAATAAATGCTCACATTAGCCTTTTAGACAATTTTTGCTAATGTTAGAATTGCTTAGTTGAGAGCGTTGCATATGCTTCTGATATATTGAAAATTTTGCGAGATATCTGTCCCACCACTTTACAAATTCCTGACAAGTAGACCTGTCGATCAGTTCGGGTCGGTCGGGTTCGGGTTCGATCATTTCGGGTTCGGGTTTAAAACGGGTTCGGGTCAATTGGATTACGGGTTAAGTCGGGTCAGGTCATGGCAGGTTATCTGGCGGGTTCGGGTTGACCAGTGGGTCAATAACATAATTTTTATTTTTCAATTATTATTAAAATAAGTTTAAATAATAATAAAAAAATAAAAATTATATTAATTGATATTTTAAAATTTAATTGAGAATAATTTTCCTAAACCAATATTTAAACTATAAAGTTCTAGGGTGTTTTTAGCGTGAATAAGTTTTCATTTCTCGCTATTATATAGTGTCGGGAATTAGAGTAATGAAATATGCAATAACAATAGTTACATAGTATGACACATTATGAAATCGTCGAAATAAAATTTGACCCAGCGGGTTGAACCCGACCCTAACCCAAAAATTTTCGGGTTTAGCGAGTTCGGTTTATTTTGGGTTTTGGGTTTAAATTTTTGGGTCTTAACCCAGAAAAAATCGGGCGGTTCGGGTCGGGTTGTCGGGTCGAGCCATGTTTTGACAGGTCTACTGACAAGTAGTTAAGCTTTAAAAATTCCATGTATAGTCTTGCATTAATTTTGATTTTAATAGATTAATTAGCATATGGTGAAATAAAAATAATGTTTTTTTATGTGTGAAAGCCATAATCCCTCGAGGAAGATATACAAAGTTTTTAAAGAGAAGACGAAGAGTTTGGGTATCGACTTCATTCTCTTTAACACGAGCTTAAAGGAGATGATTGACAACATGAAGGAGATAAACTTTAGTCCATGTAATGATTCATAATTAATTAAAACAAAGGAGTCTTATCGAAATTTATTTTTTTGAGAAAAAAAAAAGTAGAGCAAGGCCAAAGTCTAATCTTATTTTTTCAAACATTTTGATAAACTTTCATTGTATTTTGTTATAGAGTAGAATGTATATTGTTAATAATTTATATGGATTTTATTTTTTATTATTGAATAATATTTTTATATTAAAATATTATTTTAAATAATCATAAAAAGTTAGTACCCTATCCGCTAGGTTGACATGAACCCGTGCGATAACATCTCAAAATAAAAACATGATTTCAAACATAAAATACTCATAACATTAAATTATACCTATCAACTTATTTTTTTATAATATTCGTATAAGGTACGGGTCTACACTAATTTGTGTTTTATTGATGAGAAAATGACTAAATTTGCCACATAACTTTTCAACCAATGGTTAAGGCCATCTCCAACAGCTTCCTTAAATTTTCCTCTAAAATGGGGCAAGAAATGTCATTATAGATAATCTTGTTGTATATATATAAATATTCACTAAAATATTATAAAATATAATATAACAATTTGAAAATTGCCATGATAGCATATATAATTAATACATTTTCTAAATATTTTTGGAGAATTCTCCAAATAGGAAAGATGACTCATTTTTTCTTATCTCTCCCTATTATAGAGAATGTGATGGAGAAATTGTTGGAGCAAAAACTTGTACCAAATTCTCTAAATTCATATTTTTTAATAATATGGCGAAACTGTTGGAGATGGTCTAGATCCCAATCCGTATTCCAAAAATGCCCACCATTGACTACTAGTTGGGCCGAAGAAATGTGTGCATACAAACAAGAATTACCACACACTCGAACAACCATTCTTTATTCCAAAAATTACCCCATTTTGACTAAGACAAAAAAAAAACCAAACTATTAGCTAAAAGGGTAAAATAAGAGAAAATCATAACTAGTAGTACGTAACTTGTAAATGCCAAAAATCAATAAATTAATTAGCCATTATCATAGTCAATTCTTTGATCAAATTGTAGAGTGATGCTAATATTGCTGACCTTAATAAATATATTATCCCTTTAATTTAGGAAAAGAAAATTGAAAATAAACTCAAACCAAAATAATTGTAGTGGCAAGGACTCCTAGGAGTTTAAAACATCTTTATCAAATTCCTCCTACTACTTATAGCCTTAATTTTTTGTCATTTGTCCGTATAATTAATTACTAATAGTATTAGTCATTTGTCCGTATAATTAATTACTAATAGTATTAGTACTAATTGTATTAGTCTAATACAATTAGTACTTTTTAAGAAAGTAAAAAAATAATACAAAAATAAAGTATAGTACTCCTCCGGTTTTCTTAATGTAGGAGGTTTTTAGCTTTAAAATAATTTTCATAATATATAATTCTCTTTTCATTCAATTAACATCAAACTATTCCAAAAATCACACATTTATTTAACCTTTTTACAATATATCTAGTTTCAAAATACATTGAAAATGTAAATTTATTTAAAAACACATTAAAAACACAGAGTTTGGTTCAAATGAAACGAACTCTTATCCTGAAACGAACTCTTATCCTGAAACGAATGCACTTTTCTTAGTTCGTAGTGCACTTTTACTACTTCAGAGTGCATTTTTTCGGATTTGCACTTTTCGTACTTTTCAGTGCACTTTTCATATACACTTTGTTGGAATGCACTTTTTGTACTTTTTAGTGCACTTTTGTATGAAAAGTGCACTACGAACTAGAAAAAGTGCATTCGTTTCACATTTTAGGATAAGAGTTTGTTTCATTTGAACCAAACTCTAAAAACACAATCTAATTCATTAAATTCTATAAAATTAAACTATCTTACTAACGATTTTAAACGTATCTTAAAAAATATGAAAAGTGAAAAAAAAACCTTATATTATTACCAAACAGATGTAGTATTATTTTTTAAATAAATTAAAACGGCTTACAATGCTGCCATTGATGAAGCGCATGGAGATCAACTGAACGAGAGCGTAGGCGGCGAGTTCGACGGCGCTGATGTGTCCGATGAACGATTGCGTCACCACGAACAACCCGAACGACATCACCCGATACACCATGGCCGGCAAGGAAATCCTAGAGATCTTCTTCGTCTCTTCCCATGACTTCTTAATCAACAACTTCTTGGTTTTGTCCTCTTCATTTTGTCCTCTTCATTATAATCACTTGGCTTTGCAAGAAGTGTTGTTGATTCCATCCCATTATCCATTGTTCTCTAATGAAAGAGTGAAGCAATGGAAAATGAAGTAGAGTGAAAAAAAATAATTGAAGTAGCACAAATGATATATGTGTTTGAAGTACAGGGAATGTAATGGGCAAGAGAAGCTTGTTAGGTTTATGGGAAGTTCACGTGTCAATAGGCGCCTCCATCAAAATTTCTCATAAATGTGTCTAAATGTGGACTGGCCAACCAATTTTGTATTTTATTTTTTTTTTGATATTTTTAATGGTATATTTAGAATTAGATACCCCACTAGTAGAGCTGGCAATCGGGTCGGACGGGTTCGAGTTCGGTCATTTCGGGTTCGGTTTCGTTATGGATCACGGTTCAATTGGGTCGGGTTGTAGCAGGTTTTTGGTCGGGTCAGGTTGACCAGCGGGTCTAAAATATCCCTTTTTATGATTATTAAAATCAATTTTTAATTAAATAATAATATTTAATTATAATATATTATTTTCATTTATTTTAATAATAAAATATATTATAATTTTAAAAATAAATTTTAAAAATTCTATAAATATACTAAATCGGTCAACCAAACGAGATTTGGATTTCAACCCAACGGGTTTCGGGTTCTATCGGGTTCGGTTGATTTCGGGTTTCAGGTTCAATGTTTCGGGTCTTGACCCTAAAATTATCGGATGGTTCGGATCGGGTTAGCGGGTTCAGTTAGGTTTTGACAACTTTAGTTTGCACTGTTTTAAAGTTGGGATTAAAATTGTCTTATATATGATTTTAAGAGTTCCTACTCCTATTGTTAATAGATCTTAGGATGGAATTTAATGGACTTATGTATTTGGTTCATGTCCGCATGAATTCTAGTTACGACTTATGGACTTTCACATGGTATTAGAGTAGGTCTGGTCATGGTCTTGTTTCCTACCTTGTTTGGGCTTGGGTTAAGCGATTTATGATATCCCCCTTTGTTTGGGTTGAGTTGGCTATAAAGATACAAAAATGCATATGCCACTTCTCATTGTGTGGGCTAGCTATAAAGAAAATGAGATCCTAGATCTTTTTGTCTAATTGTCAATTGGGCTAGACCAATTGCACTTGCGCGGGCATGTTGGAATACATCTTCCCACATAGGAATTTGAGAGATAAAATAAACTAATATATATATATATATATATATATATATATATATATATATATATATAAGCCTATGGGTTACTCCTATTGTCAATTGGTTTTAGGATGAAACCTACTAGGCTTATATATTGGGCTTACAGTGAGCGGATAAAATTAATTGTCATAATTATTTTCGCTATTATCCGCCATACATGTATTTTTATTTATTATATTTTTCTATCTTTAAGTATTTATTAATAAAATTAAATATATATGGCAGTTATTCGTTATGATGGAGGATTCTATCTTAGTTGAAAGATAGAATTTTCACTTGAATTGTAGAGCAAGAAATCGCTTGTTGGGCCTGGAGCATTATCGGTCCGTCCTTAGAGATAGAGTTTTCGACATTCTCTCTCTTTCCTCCATTATAAATACATGTCTTCACCATGTATGATGAGCACCTTATATTCGCTAAGATCGCAGTATTACCTTTACCTCAACGTTCAATCGAAATTTTCTCTTGTAACTTAGGCATTGGAGCGAAAAGTGAAGAAGTTCTAGGTTAAAGAGTTAATTGGAGCGAAAAGTGAAGAAGGATGTATTCAACCAGTGCATTGAATACGAATTTTTGTGCACTAACTCTTACATACGCACGACTCCTAGTTATGACCCACAAACTTTCACAATATCGATTCTGAATGGTTTGTAAGAGATTGTTTTGCAGAGTACTTTGCAAAATTGGGCCTAACCGGTCCAGAGCACACAATTTTGGAGATTTATGGGTTATGATTCGGTCTATGTTAGACTGTAATGTATAACTTTAAAAATTATATGAATTTTTTTAAATTTAATACTTGTTATTTTACTTAAAACTCTAATTTTTAAAGTCTAAAATCATATCAAATTATGATTAAATTTTTTAATATAAAATTAGTACGGGTTATTTTAAAAAAGATAAACCAATTTGATTCACGTAGACGCTGTAATTCATAAACAATGTTTGGGTTTGCATGAAACTTTTTGTGCAAAAAGCTTGATATAATGGCTTATAATTCACGTAGACGTTGTTTACTATAGCAACCTTGGCTTCTAAACTGCAACTTATTGCCACCCCTTTATGTCACGACGAAAGAGTTCGAGGGTTGTGAACATTTTAGTGATGATAAAAGAACAGAGGTGTTATGTTTTACTATAATCTATGTTGTAGTTGTAATAAACAACGTTTACTAGTGCAAGAACACTTAGACTAGGTTGAGGCTAGGGACGAGATTGAGGCTCGAGATGCCATGAACCACTCAAGCTTGAACCATGATCAACTCACTTGAGCTGATTGATTAAGCCATGATCAAGTATGGCTCTTGTATTTTTTAAATGGGTGATATATAATGTTATAGTAAATATTTAAAAAAATATATATAAATATTAAAATAAATAATATTTAATTTTGAATTGAAATTAATTATATTTAAAAAAAAATTAATTTAATTAATTAATAATTATTTTAGGGTAAAATTTATAGTAAAGAAGATTTCAGGGTGAAAATTATAATTCTTTCTAAAATCATTTCGCCGACTTCATTGATGATATATATGTCATATCTTTCCATGGTTCATTCAAGTACGTAGAAATAAAAGAACAGAGAGGGGTGAGATAATAAAGAAACGATTTATAGTTAATGGTTTATTCGACCTAAATCGTTCATTATAAATTAAACTCATTACACTAAACATCCAAAACTACACAAATTCGAATTCCATGTTCCGCAAGTTATAATCCTTTTCGCAAACCTATTCAAGCATGATCTGAACTCCCATTGGATTCTTCAATGGATTCATGGTTGAATCTCCGAAATCGGCTTGAAGTCTTGTTCACCTACAAATTTCACATTCAAGTTAATTATCTTGTTGGAGAATATATATAGAATTAAGTTCGGGTAAAATAAGTCTTAAAATAAAACGGTGTAGATTAATCTGGAGCATTATGTTGGATTAAAATTTGATCTCTTTTTTTGCAAGTTTTAGATCTTACCTCTCCTTCCCAATCGATTCTCCATGTCAAAACGACGAGTGCAATTACTTGGAATACAATGCCAGTCAACATCTCGACCCATATCCCCTATTCAACATCAAGAAACAATGTTTTCATTCATGTCTTGTGAGAGAATATATAGGGTCATGAAACTTTTGCACAAAATAATAATGAGTAAATTCACTAACCTTTACACCAAGATTGAATACAAACCCGAGTACACATCCAATTGGAACGCCGATGACATAATAAGAGACAACGTTAACTATAGTAATCTTTGCTTGAAAACCGCAACCTACCGCCACCCCTTCATGCCATGGTGAAAGAGTCCAGAGTTAAGAGCGTTTCAATAAGAATATCAAAAACTATTAAAGTTCGTGGACTTATGGACTGCATAAGTCCATTGAGGTATATCCTAAAACTAATTGAGAAGAGGAAGAGCGGTTCACCAACCTTGTATATTAGGCATATGAACATTATTAAACCTTACATATGAATATATGTTCCCATAAAAAAATTTTAAATGGAAAAAACATATTATGTATGGTAAACTTGCCTGAAAACACTGCTTGGTAACTGCTCACAAGCATTGTCAAGGCAAGCAAGACAGAGAGGTTAGCTGCAGCCTCGACAACTTCCCTATCGCTCGTGAACAAGTACGGGTACATGTGGCCAAAAATGATACAAAGGAGGCAAAAGAATATCCCTAGAGAAGTTGCCATCCACAAAAGAACCTTAACCGAAAACTTTGCAGCCTCGATGTTTCCTCTTCCAAGTTCATTGGAAACTCGCACGCTAATTGGCGCGTAGTGAAAACAATAAAATGAGTATTACAAAAAAAAATATGTAAAGCACAATCATATCTAAGAGAATTTTGTTGGTTTTAGCTTACCATGCTCCAGTCAAAAGGCCAAGGGATATCATAAACTCCCATGAATTAAGGTTTAAGCTAAAATGGAAAAGATTTCATTTAGATCAAAATTTGAACATTGTAGAAAATGTCAAAGAGAAGAATATAGAAGAAATAAAGATCATATATACCAGATAGAGAATGCGGATACTTCAACTACAGCTTTGTCTGAGTACCCGGCTATCAAGACAAGAATGGAAGTGTACCATGACTCAAGGCTATAGTAAACAAATCATGTGTTATAGTAATTAAATAAAACCATACCACACAAACTTGTTTTTGATCATGTGAAGTAAATTTGAAAACATAAACTCACCAAAGCATGAATCCCGACGAAATTGAGAGCTTAATGACCGGTAAAAGATCTGCAAAGGCAAGCATGGAGAATCCACTCCATGTTTGCCTACACCAACCTCCAAAAATGTACACCACTTGACCGAGAACCAATCCCCATTGGGATATGGTCATGGCACCCATTGCACCAGAAATCCCGAGATTAAGGTCATACACGAAGAGCCACGAGAAGAACAAATGTAATATGAATGTCACCACGGATAGGTACATAATGATGGCGATCTTCATCTGTGATTGTAGGAACATTTGGATGGTGAAGCCGAATACAAAGGTATAAATAACTGAAATGAACCACAAGGAAATGGATTCAGTCGCTACTGAAATGAACCACAAGGAGTTGCAAAGATCAAGAAGGGAAGCAGGATGGTTGCAGTGATGAAGTTGACGATCCATGAGCGTTGCAAATAGATTCCCATCATGTGGTATTGCCTCGCCCCGAAAGCTTGCCCACATAGAGTTTCGGTTGCACTAGACATCCCTAGCTACAACATCGTATGTGCATATAAATCACGATATTGTGGTTGAGTAAGAAATCTTATAGACACATGAATTAAAATTTTGTTTTGTGATGTTTGATATACAAAAAAGAGTCATGGCTATACATACGAGCATTAGCTTTTTTTTTTTTGGTCGAAATATACGAGCATGAGCTCACTATAACTAAAAATCAGTCGGCAAATGTGTGGCCTTTGTTATGTAATATGTTTGAATTTAGTCTCACTTTCGTTTAAATACTTTGTATTTTACAAATAAGAAGCTTACTTTTGTAACTTTCAACTAGTTTTGCTTTCATGTCCACTTGATCGACCTAATCTATTTGTGTTTCATTAATGAGAAAATGACTACATTTGCCCCACAACTTTTTCAACTAATGGTTGATATCCAAAAATATCCGTATTCCTAAAATGCCCACCGTTGACTATTAGTTGGGCCTAAAAGGGGAAAGTTATTGAAAATCATCAATATTCTCCCAAAAAAAAAATTGAAAATCATCAGTAGTACGTAACTTGTAAATACAAAAATTAAATCAATAAATTAATTAGCAATTATCCTAGTCAATTCTTTGATCAATTGTAGAATGACGCTGATATTTTAAACCTTAATAAAAACATTATCTCTGTAAGTTAGGAAAAGAAAGTAAATTCAAATAAACTCAAACCAAATTAATTGTAGTGTCCAAGATCACATATATGACTATAACTCCTAAGAGCTACCTCTTTATTATATTACAACTATTTATAGCCTTAATTTGTTGTCATTATTATACATTAGTGAACTTACAATGATGCCATTGATGAAGCGCAAAGAAATTGTCTGAACGAGAGCATAGGCGGCGAGATCGACGGCACTGATGTGTCCGATGAACGATTGCGTCACCACGAACACCCCGAATGACATCATCCGATACACCATGGCGGGCAAAGAAACCCTAGAGATCTTCTTCGTCTCTTCCCATGACTTCTTAATCAACAACTTCTTATAATCACTTGGCTTTGCAAGAAGTGTTGTTGATTCCACCTCATTATCCATTGTTCTAATTAATGAAAGAGTTACTCAATGAAAAATGAAGTAGAGTGAAAAACAAAAATTGAAATAGAAAAAATGAAGTGATGAAGTAGAGGGAATGTAATGGGCAAGAAAGAAGCTTGTTAGGTTTATGGGAAGTTCATGTGTCACAATGGGTGCCTCCATCAAAATTTCTCTTAAATGTGTCTAAATGTGCACCAAGCAATTTTATGCATTGTGTTTTTTGATATTTTTTATGGCATTTCTCAAATTATATACCCCAGTATTAAAGAAGTGATTTAATGTCAACTTTTAGTTGCACTTTGTGTGAAAATTGACATTATTTAGATGGCTTTTTACCACCGGAGGTATGTTCTAGGGAATATGTTTTTACAATCTGAAAATTGTGACTAAAATTGAGTTTTTTTTTTGTCAGTTAATTTTAAGATAAAATCCCATTGGATTTATATATTGGGCTCACGTATGAACGAATTCTAATTATGACCCATAGACTTTTATATGGCATCAAAGCAGGTTTGGTCCTGGACCTTGTTTGGGATTGGATTAAACGATTGATGCTACACGCTCTTTGTTTGGGTTAATTTGGATTTAAAGATACATAAATGCCACTTCTCGTTGTCTGGGCTATCTATAAAGAGAATGAGATCCTATATTCGTTTGTCCAATTGTCAATTGGGCCAAATCAGTTGCACTTGCGCGGGCATGTTGGAATACCTCTTCCCACATGGGAAGTTGAGAGATAAAATACACTAGTATATAAACCTATGGGTTACTTCTATTGCCAAATGGTTTTAGGATGAAACTTACTAGACTTATGTATTGGGCTTACATACGCACGACTCCTACTTATGACCCACAAACTTTCACAATATCGAATCTGAAGGGTTTGTAGATAAGATACGTTGTTTTGTATAGTACTTTGCAAAATTGGGCCTAACCGGTCCAGAATACACAATTTTGGAGATGGCCGAATACACTAGTTTGGGGGAGATGGTCGGAGATCAACGAGAGGCGCAACGATTTTAGATCTGGGTTCACTCGGTTTTGATAGTGAACTTAATAAAAAAAAATTGAGTTTTCTTCTTCAGTAGAGTATTTAAAGTTCGTATTATTATTGGTTTAAAGTGATACTTGGTATTATTATAAGTAATTTTTAAACTTCGTATTATTTTGGGTTAATATCATAATACTTTTTATATTGTTTAGTGATTTTTAAAATTCGTACTATTATTGATTTAAAGTGTATACTTGATATTATTACTTGTCATTTTTTCTTCTTAAAAATGAATTGAGTGATTTCAAGTCATAATTTAATCAATATCTTTGACCATCACTCTTCCAAGTTCCTAAAGAGAGAATATAAGTTTGTGAAAGAGATGTGTAATTTTATTAATGAATGAGTAAAGACTTTATAGAGGAGAACAAACCACTAGAAACCCTAGATAGGCTTACGTAACTAAGTAACTAGGATAGCTAGAAATAAGGAACTAATTGATTTGATTTAAATAATTGATTCTAACAAATATCCTAACAAAGAGATAAGCGTTAAAATAAATAAATGTAAATAACAATATTCCTAATATTCCCCATCAAGATGGACGACCTTTTGGGAAAGTCCAATCTTGAAGATAGATTTCTTGAAGACGACGTCGATCTTGAGTTTGTAGGAGTCAGACAAGGCCATTCAGGTTTCGTTGGAGATGTCGGGAGGCGATTCAGGTTTCGTTGGAGATGCTGGAAGGCGATCCTTGTTTCGTCGGAGACGCCGGGAGGCGATCCTTGTTTTGTCGAAGACGCTGGGAGGCGATCCTTGTTTCGTCGGAGACGCCGGGAGGCGATCCTTGTTTCGTAGGAGACGCCGGGAGGCGATCCTGATTTTTTCGGAGACGTCGGGAGGCGATCCTTGTTTCGTCGGAGACGCCGGGAGGCGATCCTTGTTTTGTCGGAGACGCTGGGAGGCGATCCTTGTTTCGTCGGAGACGCCGGGAGGCGATCCTTGTTTCGTAGGAGACGCCGGGAGGCGATCCTGATTTTGTCGGAGACGTCGGGAGGCGATCCTGATTTCGTCGGAGACGCCGGGAAGCGATCCTTTTTTATCAAAACCGCCATGAGGCGATTTCTGTTTTGTTTGAGATGCTCAAAGGTAGGTTTTTTTTTGTAAGCAACGGAAGTATTTTGTGGTGATTGTTGGTTACCGATTATAGACATCGGCAACCATGAGAAAAAAAAATCGAGGATCGAAATGCTGCTAGACAAAAAGCTCCGATACCATAAAGAGAGAATATAAGTTTGTGAAAGAGATGTGTAATTTTATTAATGAATGAGTAAAGCCTTTATAGAGGAGAACAAACCACTAGAAACACTAGATAGGCTTACGTAACTAAGTAACTAGGATAGCTAGAAATAAGGAACTAATTGATTTGATTTACATAATTGATTCTAACAAATATCCTAACAAAGAGATAAGCGTTAAAATAAATAAATGTAAATAACAATATTCCTAATAGTTCCAACCAACTTTCAACTTGTGATCATTTCTAGCTTTTGACTTGTGATGGATTAAAGATCGAAGAGAATGACAAGCTTGAGAATGTTGGATCGTAAACGAGTTAGCAAGAGCTTGGGAATTGGATGTTAAGCTGTTCCCAAGGCAGCGGAAGAAATAATCACAAGTAATTAAGACACTGAAGAAACACAATTCCTTATAGAGGAACCCCACTACAACCAACTAGTTGTATGGGTAAACCTCTACCTCCGCTTGGAGGATTTTGAATGACTTACTTATATTATTGATTTGTTCCTTAGTTACAAACAACCAGATTCAAACTTCTCTATTCCTACGAGTTCTACCTAACTCTAGCAACACTAATGAATCTTCTCAACTGAGTTCCTAAGCGCACAACAATCTCTAAATAAGTAACTCAAACCTTACACCAAATCGCAGTTCCCTTGCTCCTGGGAACTCGGCTCCACCGTCGTCGAGATCAGACACTCGCCGCCGGGGACTTCTCTTCTTCTTTTCTCTTTCTTCTGTTGTGGGTATTTGTGGGTTCTAGGAGAAGTACTCAATCCGAGCACTATTCATTTGGCTTTATACTCGAGTGAACTTGGGCTTCAATTGCATCTTTCATTTGTGTCCGAAATGCCCTTTAATTGATGCCCAAGTTGTACTTTCTTCACATGTGACTTCGATTTGAACTAGGTTAACTTCTTGAGATGATCGGACTGTTGGATCAATCGTGACAGTCTGCTCCTCAGACTGTGCCTTCATCTTGTCCAAGACAGGATCCCGTGATATGCGCTGATCGGTCCTTGTCCTCACATGTGAGTTCCCATATCGTGGGAAATGTCCTCTGTTGAGTTCCTTTAGGAGAAACTCTTCATCGTGTAAACCTGTGTTCTCTGGTCATTCCTGGGAGTTCCCATTACATGTGAACTTTCGTCTTCAGAGTTCCCTTGATGGGAACTCTTCATTATGTGCTTCTGTGATCTTTGATCATTTGTGGAAGTTCTTTGCTCAACTTGTGTTCCTTAGAAATACTTGATCGAAGCACATTAGTTCCATTATAGCGTTTGTCATTATCAAAACTCGGAGAACTGTATCGTTGTTCTGATGTTTAGAACCAGAGGTCCCAACATCGTTCCAACAATTTCCCCCTTTTTGATGATGACAAACCTATCACAAAAAAATCAGCAAGTATTTCAAAGCATGATATGCAAATGAGTTCCTACGTGTGTTCCTAGGGAGCCACTTCTTGTGAATCACTGAGTTCGTACTTAGCTTTTTATGCAATTGTTCCCCCTTAGCTATAGCGTATTATGTGATATCTTTTCAACTTAACTCATCTCGCATTTTTTGTCTTTCCCCCTTTTGACATCATCGAAAACAAGTAAACACATAGATAAGGAAGGAAGAGAACAGGCAATCATACTAAAAACCATGTATTACTTAAGCAAAAATTTGTACATAGGAACACAAGAGACAATATTTGTGGGAACATTGAGGCTAGGAAAAAGAAGGGAAAGATCATTGGCGTGGGAACAGGGCATCACAAAGCCGTGTCAAGACTTGTACAAGCTTTTCCTGGCCTTTGGAAATTTGTTCTTGGTCCCTTGTTATCTTTTCTTGTTCCCTGGCGATCTTGTCAAGAGTGTTGGCAATGTGCACCAACACTGGAGTGTTCCCATCCTAAGTGCCTTCACCAGATGGTAGCCTTTCTTGTTCCTCCACAGGCTCAGAGTGCCGCATTTTGTGGACAATAGAGATGTCCAGTTCCCTACCGATGGTGACCTCTTCCTGGGATGTGTCGTAGAGGCCCTCTCTTAGCAAGAGTTTCTTGATGAGGCCAGCATAAGGAAGGGAGTGGGATTTGTAAGCCATACACTTCTCCATGTGCCCCAAGATTATGCGAGGAAGATTGATGGGCTTTTTGAGGAGGAAGTGGTAGAGGATAATGGCATCAGGGATGTTGATAACAAGGCGCTTCTCCTGGCGAGGGATCACCATATTGATGATGAATTGATGAGCCAGCTTTGCAATGAGGGACAAGTGATGAGTAGAGGTGCCAGTGGTGGGAACACGGCCCTCGTAAATCGTGTTGTAAATCTCCTCACTGTTGAAGTCGCCCAAGCTCTTGGTGGGCAGTTCTTGTAGGCCCTGGATAGGGACTTGTAGTTGAAGGCGGATGGTGGAGGTTGTGAAGATGATGTCATCGCCTTCGAGGGAGAGTGTTCCCTTGGTGCCGTTGTCATGGACCACAAAATGGTTGTAGAATCGGCGCACCTGAGACGGATCAATGCTCACGACCTCACTGCACATGTGTTCCCATCCTTGGGCCTTGATCAGGTCCCATAGTTGCCCGAGCCCTTCATCAACGAGCTGTTTTTCAGGGAGGATGAGTGGGGGAAGGAGCTTGCGATTCTCAGAGATGTGGACTTTCTTGGGCTTTGCTCCTTTCCCTTTCTTCTTGGATTTCCCCCTAGAGACCATAGTCTTTCCTTTTTGCTGAGGGGGGTCAGCCGCTTCGATCAGCAGTGGGCGGGTCCTTTCCTCTGGGACTTGTGCCGACACCACCATCTGTTGTTCAAGAGAAGGGGTGGTGGCACACTCTTTGTAAGTGGGGGCCTCTTCTTCTTCTTCAGCGTCATCACTGGAGGTCCCTTCATCATTGGAGGAGGTCAGCCCAGTTTCCTCCTCGTCGTCTTCCTGACGACGACTGCTTGTCTTAGCACCGTCAGTTGGTGTTGGGTTCCCTTCTTCTTGGGCTTTGCCCCCTTGAGTTTCGGAAGGCCCGTTGAGTGCGCCTTCGAATTCTTTTTCGAGGGCCTTTAGTTGGGCTTCCTCTTCAGCAGTTCCCATCACAATGGGGGCATTGGCCTTCTGGCGAACAAGGATTCCGATGGGGAGATTATCCTCGTCGGAGTCGAGGTCTATTGTTTTCTGGGCCGAAGAAGATGGGGAAGGGAGTTGGAGTGTGGTGGGATAAGAGGGAGGTAGAGGAGAGTTTTGTGGAGTTGGGACCTTGGGAGTGGAAGGAGGAGGATTAGGGGTGCGAGCCTTGGGACTTGAGGTCCCAGAGGCAGATTTTGAAGGAATGGGGGATGTGGGAATGGGTGAGGTGGGTGGGGGAACTCTGGGGGAGGAAGAGGGTGGAGGGTTAGGGGTTCCCTCAACCATGGGAACAGGTGAGGAAGTGGTTATCGTGGAGTCCCTGGGATCGGAGGTCTCAGGGATTGATTGGGGACGAGGGAGAAAGAGCTTCTCGACCTCGGATGGGTGAATGACGGCATAGGCGTCAGGTTTGGATAGATTAAGGACCTCCTCCATGTTGAGGAGGGATTTTTTCTTTGGAACGGGAAGAGATGGGGATGAAGAAGTGGAGATTTGGGAGTGTTTGCATTTGGAGCTATGTTTGGATTTTGAGGAGTGGTGTTTGGATTTGGAGGAGTCTTTGGACGAGTGTTTGTGTTTGGATTGTTTGGGTTTTTCGTATTTAGAAGGGGGTTCGGATCCGAAAGTGTCGACGATGCAAACTTCGGAGGAAGTGGGAGGTGGAAGAGTGGAGGTAGGCGGTGCTGAAGGTTGCGCCGCCGAGGGAGGAGGAAGAAAGGGACTTACATAGTTGTAAAGTCCCTCGATGAGAACATCGCGAAGAGCTTCATTTTTCTCCTTCTCGACGTCCGCCATCATGGTGAGGAAGAGAGATTTAGGGTTGTTTTGGATCCATGCCTTCATCTCGGCATAAGAATGGGCTGGAGCCATTTGAGAAAGGTCTGGGAAAGAGAGTGTTTTGGAAGTTTTCTCAAAGGAGGGAGGAGGCAAAGTTGCAGAGGAGGAGAGTGACAGGGAAGGATGAGGAAGAAGGAACCCAAAAGTGGTAAAGTAGGGTTTTGTTGAGAGAGAGACGAGGGTAGAAAGGGAAGTTGAGAAAGGCCTCGATAACTGTTGGCCAATAAGAGCGGAGAGCCGTTTCAACTTCTCGAGCATGCCTCTGACACACGTCGTTTTCTTCCAGGGGAAGTCTTTTGAATTTTGAGTGCTTGGCCCAAAACGCTTCAGAGTCTGACACAATTTGCCATTTCCCTAGTGACGGTTCATCTTTTCAGATCCAGTGTTCCCGTTCTTGTTAGCACCAGTTCCCATGATCTCTAGAAAGGTCATATTGAGTGGAGAGGTTAGGGGAACTCACACTCAATTTTCTTTGTGAGGCTGAGGAACTCAAAAGAGAACCAGACAATTGCAACTCGATTTTGGGATAAAGAGTTGGGCTCATGAGAAACGTTTGTCTGGTCCTTAGCTTAGGGTAGGTTTTATGATCAACCGTCATAGTGGCTTATAGAGAGGGTTAAAGGGAACTCTGGTTGATCTTTTTGGGTCAAAAGAAATAATGTTCCTATATACACATCAAGCTCTAGACTAGTAATATGGCAAAATGAAAGCACTGAGTCCACAAGTTCCCTATCATGCATTTCTAGTTAGACTAATCAAGCATTGAGGGAGAGACAAACAGGGACTTGTTTAGTTTAGAGTTATCATCCCTAGAAGCATTCGAAAACGCTGGTAGGGACGTCTGTCTAAAGCTTTGGTGAGAATGTCCACAATTTGCTCTTCCGTTCTACAGTGTTGCATAGAGATGTTCCCATTTTCAACATTGTTACGTAGAAAATGATGCCTAATGTCTATGTGCTTAGTCCGAGAATGATGCACATGATTTTTGGAAATGTTAATGGCACTAGTATTATCACAGAGTATAGGAACTGGGCCAAATGACATACCGTAATCCTGAAGTTGGGACTTGAGCCATAGTACTTGGGAACAACATGATGCGGCAACCACGTATTCTGCTTCAGCTGTGGAGAGTGCCACTGAATTTTGTTTCTTGGATCCCTAAGAGACTAGGCATGACCCAAGGAACTGGGCCATTCCTGATGTGCTCTTTCTATCAACTAGGTGCCCAACAAAATCTGCATCTGTATAAGCAATGAGCTCAAGGGAACTGTTCCTTGGATACCAGAGGCACAAGTTGTCGTTCCCTTTGAGGTACCTGAAAATCCTCTTCACCTCTTTCAGGTGTGATTCCTTGGGATTAGCTTGAAAACGTGCACATAAGCACACTGAGAACATAATATCAGGCCTACTAGCAGTTAAGTATAGGAGAGAGCCAATCATACCTCTAAAGTTTCTTTGATCGACACTTACCCCTGTTTCATCAGCATTGAGTTTGGAATTTGGGGAGATGGGAGTGTCAATGGGTCGTGAGTGGTCCATCCCATACTTGACTAGCATTTCTTTGATGTATTTCTGTTGATGAATCCTTGTTCCCTCCTTTGTTTGAGAAATCTGGAGTCCTAGGAAGAACGTGAGTTCCGCTATGAGACTCATCTCAAACTCACTACTCATGAGGTCCTTAAACTTCTCTACAAGAGTTTCGTTAGTTGCTCCAAAAACAATGTCATCAACATAAACTTGAACAATCAAGATATCCTTAGACTCCTTTTTAAGGAAAAGAGTTTTGTCTATGGAACCTCGAAGGTATCCATGAGACAGAAGGAACTGAGCAAACCTGTCATACCATGCTCGAGGAGCTTGTTTGAGTCCGTAGAGGGCCCTCTCCAAGAAGTAGACGCGGTTGGGTAGCTTCTCATCTTCGAATCCTGGGGGTTGGGCTACTTATACTTCTTCCTTGAGGTGCCCATTGAGAAATGTCGTCTTCACATCCATCTGGTATAGCTTGAATACTTTGTGGGCTGCATAGGCTATGAGAAGGCGGATGGCCTCGATCCTTGCAACTGGTGCGAAGGTCTCGTCATAGTCGATTCCTTCTTCTTGTCTATAGCCTTGAGCAACCAGACGAGCCTTGTTCCTAGCTACGGCCCCAGTATCATCTAGCTTGTTCCGAAACACCCATCGAGTTCCTATGATGTTCTTGTTTCTGGGCCTTGGAACTAGCTTCCATACCTTGTTCCTCTCAAATTGGTGTAGTTCTTCTTGCATAGCTTGGATCCAATCTGGGTCCTTTAGAGCTTCTTTTATGCTTTTTGGTTCCACCATTGAGACAAAGGCATTAAAAGCACAAAAATTATTGAGAGAAGAGCGAGTTAGAACACCTTTTTCATATGGAGTGATGATGTTGTCGATGGGGTGATCTCTCTTTTGTTGGTAGTTTCTTGTTGGAATGTGTGAGACGTCAACCTGTTCCCTTGACTCTTCTCCATCTATGTCTTGAGTTTCCTCTTCCTCAGGAGAACAGTTATGTTCAGCTTCTTCGCTGGGACTTTCGTCAGGATTCTCTTCGGAGTTCCCTCGTTGTTCCCCCTGAACACTAGATTCTGGTGCATTTTCATTTTGAGGGACGAGAGAATTGGAGGCATCTTGTGGTTCTTCTGTTGAAGAGGGAACTTCAAAGGAGCTTTGATCTGTGGAGTTTTGATCTCCTTCGTTGTTCCCTGATTGTGGGGCATTGTTCCCACTTGGATAGTCTTCATCTTTCTTTCTTGGTTCATCCTGGTCTTCTTCTTCTTCTTGTCTGACCATCTTAAACAGAGTTCCCTTTCCTTGAACCTCTGTTCCCATCTTTACAGACTTCTCGTCGAAGATGACGTGAATGCTTTCCTCTATCTTCTTGGTCCTCTTGTTATAGACCCTGTACGCCTTGCTATGGGAAGAGTATCCCAAGAATATCCCTTCATCACTCCTGGGATCAAATTTGCCAAGGTTGTCTTTCCCATTGTTGTGGACGAAGCATTTGCATCCGAAGGTCCTAAGATGAGCGATATTTGGCTTTCTCCCTTTGATGAGCTCATAGGATGTCTTCTTGATCAAGGGTCTGATCATGTCTCGATTCAGGATATAAGTAGCTGTGGAGATGGCTTCAGCCCAAAGTACTTTGGAACTCCGCTTTCAAACAACATAGTTCTAGCCATGTCTTCCAAGGTCCTGTTCTTCCTTTCGACAACTCTGTTTTGCTGAGGAGTGCGAGGGGCCGAGAAGTTATGAGAGATCCCATGTTTGTCACATTATCTGAGGAACTGTGAGTTTTCAAACTCTGTTCCATGATCAGATCTGAGAGCCTTTAGTTTGAGTCCCATGCTGACCTCCATTCTTGTGATTAGGACTTCGAATTCCTTGAAGGTATCTGATTTTGATCTCAAGAATAGCACCCATGTGAATCGTGAAAAATCATCGATTAAAACATACATGTACCTCTTTCCTCCATAGCTTTCGGTGTGCATGGGACCACAAAGATCCATATGAATTAGCTCTAAGGGCCTGGTCATGCTCACCATCCTTTTGGGCTTGAAGGAGGTCCTTGTTTGCTTTCCTCGAACACAGGCTTCACACATCTTGACTCCTTCAAGGTTGATTCGTGGGAGACCGACGACGAGATCTTGTAGATAGAGTTTCAAGATTTGGTTCATAACTGCGTGTCCTAACCTTCGGTGCCAGAGTTCCGTTTCATCAAGGGAACTTGCCAAGCACAGTTTCCTTGGTGGCTCAAAGTTTGTATCCACCACATATATGTTGTTGGACCTTCTTCCTTTCAGGATGATTTTGTTAGTCTTCTTGTTGATCACTAGACATTCCTTTGAGTCAAAGGTGACGATGTTGTTCCCTTGATCACATATTTGAGAGACGCTCAAGAGATTGAATCCCAAATCTTTCACCAAGTTAACGTTGCTGATTTTGATTGATTTGTTGAGCAGCACTTCCCCTGTTCCTATGATCTCTCCTTTATTTTTGTGGCCAAAGGACACGTGACCTCCTTCGGCCTTTGGGTGGAGTGAGGTGAGGTTGTCTTTGTTTCCAGTCATGTGGTTGGAACATCCACTGTCAATGACCCATGTGTTGTTCCCCCTCACTGTCACCTACAAGAAAAGTTAGTTTTTAAGGACCCAGGCAAGATGACTCTTGCCTGGTTCCTTGCAAGGGAAGGCAGTCTCAAATAGCACATAATCAGCAATGTTAATGTCACGAGAGTACTTGTTATAGGCAAGGTTACTATGGTTGTTTATTTTAATGGGAACTCTAGCAGGCTTGTTGGTTTATTGATTCTGCTTGTTCCAATACTCGTGGTTTTTCTGAGCTTGGGTCTTAGCTTTGGAACAGCTTTCCTCGTAGTGCCCATGAGCACCACAGTTCCAGCAGGTCTTATAGTATTCTCCTAGGTACTACTTAGGATGGGGTCTCTGTATCCTGTTCCTATCCATAGTTTCCTTGTTGTAAACTCTAGACCTGTTTCCCTTAGCTATTTGAACATACAACTTGTGTCCAGTGTTCCCAGTGTAATAATCTACTTCTCCATTCACCCCACTTTCCAGAACACGGATTTTCTCTTCCAAGTGTGCATTTTTCTGTTTCTCACACTGAAGCTCTAGGGCCCTGCACTCGTTCATCTCTTTTTCACTCAAGGGGGACTTCCCTTTTCTAGGGCTCTCTGACTCATACCCTATTCCGTGTCTAGCTGGGACAAACTTGGTTTGGGAACTAGAGGCTTCAGAGTTCCCTTTTGCTTTACTCAGATTTTGTAGAAGGGTGTTTTCATCACTTTCTAGGGTTTTAAGCTCATTCTCAAGTTCGACGATGTGAGACACATAAGATAGAAGTTTTTCTAGAAGGGACACACAGTTGGGACATGGCTCTAGACCAACTAGTTCAGCATTTGTGTGTTCCGACTTTTCCAACATCTTTTGCAATTTAATATTATCTTTGACAAGACTTGTGAGAATTTAAAGCAGTTCAGGTTTCTCATAATTTGACAAGGAAAAAAGAACGGATTCGGGGGTTACCTCACTGGGTTGTTCCCCAATGGTTTCTCCTAAGGTCATGGCGCACATGTCAGGTTGAGCCCATGATTCAGGCTCTTCGTCTTCATCGTCACTCCATGTGGCTATGTAGGCCTTTTTTCCTTTTCCTCAGTTGTCCGCCTCCTGAGGGCACTCCTTGGCAAAGTGTCCCTTCTTGTAACACTTGTAGCACGTTACATCCGAGAGGTCCTTTTCAGCAGATTTTCTTTGGGAACTCTGTCCTTTTCCTGAGTTCCCATGATTCTTCTTGAACTTCCCTTTGTAGAAAGATCGAAGAGCTTTTGTTACAAGGACTATCTCTTCATCCTCATCTTCTTCAGATTCTTCATGTTGCTCTTGTACTGCCTTGATTACCTTTTCAAGTTTGAGAGCTATCCCCTGATGTGCTCGCTTTTGATCCCTGTCATCTATCTTTCTCTTCTCATATCCCACCAGTTTTCCAAAAACCTGGTGGAGCATAAGAGCCCTATTTTCGGGATTCTCTTTGAACATCGTTCTTTCGTTTGTCCATTCTCCAGTCAACCCATTGAAGAGTTGTTGAACCTTCATTTTGTCGGTGACTTCTTCTTTAGTGATCCCAAGGCCAGTCATCTTGGTGCAAAGTCCCTCAAAACGGGATTGGTAACTATCAACGGATTCTCCTATCTCCATCTAGAAGGTGAAGAACTCCCTTCTTGCGTTCATCTGAAGATCTTCTCGGAGGTCTGAGTTCCCAATGTGCATTTGCTGAATGGCTTCCCACACTTCCTTTGCCGTGTCTAGGTTTGCCACTCTGTCACAGTTTTGCACCGACATGGCATTCTTGAGGTATTGAATGGCTTTGAAGTTGGCCTCCATGCACTTGTACTCATTGGGTCCCCATTTTGAAAGATCATTCTCAATCTCTGGATCAATTTTGAAGTTCCCTTTTTCTATGACGCACCAAGCTTGGTAGTCTTGGCTGCGCATCCAGTTCTTCATGTCGCGTTGCCAGACTTCGAATCTCCTAGTGATGAGCCTTGGTGGCTTGCTGTTGTTGTGACCGACTTGGGTGAGTTCGTGAGCCATGTTTGAAACCTGCGATGCTAACACAAATCTAGAGCAGCCTGCTCTGATACCAATTGTTGGATCGTAAACGAGTTAGCAAGAGCTTGGGAACTGGCTGTTAAGCTGTTCCCAAGGCAACGGAAGAAATAATCGCAAGTAATTAAGACACTGAAGAAACACAGTTCTTTATAGAGGAACCCCACTACAACCAACTAGTTGTATGGGTAAACCTCTACCTCCGCTTGGAGGATTTTGAATGACTTACTTATATTATTGATTTGTTCCTTAGTTACAAACAGCCAAATTCAAACTTCTCTGTTCCTACGAGTTCTACCTAACTCTAGCAACACTAATGAATCTTCTAAACTGAGTTCCTAAGCGAACAACAATCTCTAAATAAATAACTCAAACCTTACACCAAATCGCATTTCCCTTGCTCCTGTGAACTCGGCTTCACCGTCGTCGAGATCAGACACTCGCCGTCGGAGACTTCTCTTCTTCTTTTCTCTTTCTTCTGTTGTGGGTATTTGTGGGTTCTAGGAGAAGTACTCAATCCGAGCACTATTCATTTGGCTTTATACTCGAGTGAACTTAGGCTTCAATTGCATCTTTCATTTGTGTCCGAAATGCCCTTTGCTTGATGCCCAAGTTGTACTTTCTTCACATGTGACTTCGATTTGAACTAGGTCAACTTCTTGAGATGATCGGACCGTTGGATCAATCGTGACAGTCTGCTCCTCAGACTGTGCCTTCATCCTGTCCAAGACAGGATCCCGTGATATGCGCTGATCGGTCCTTGTCCTCACATGTGAGTTCCCATATCCTGGGAACTGTCCTCTGCTGAGTTCCTTTGGGAGAATCTCTTCATCGTGTAAACCTGTGTTCTCTGGTCATTCCTGGGAGTTCCCATTACATGTGAACTTTCGTCTTCAGAGTTCCCTTGATGGGAACTCTTCATTATGTGCTTCTGTGATCTTTGATCATTTGTGGAAGTTCTTTGTTGAACCTGTGTTCCTTAGAAATACTTGATCGAAGCACATTAGTTCCCTTATAGCGTTTGTCATTATCAAAACTCGGAGAACTGTATCGTTGTTCCGATGTTTAGAACCAGAGGTCCCAACATCGTTCCAACAGAGAACATGGTTATTCGACCTAAATTGTTCATTATAAATTAAACCCATTACACTAAACATCTAAACCTACACAAATCCGAATTCTATGTTCCGCAAGTTATAATTCTCATTTTATCCATTTCTCTAGTCAATCTCTTAATCCTCTTCGTAAACCTATTCAAGCATGATATGAACTTCCATTGGATTCTTCAATGGATTCATGGTTGAATCTCCCAAGTCGGCTTGAAGTCTTGTTCACCTACAAATTTCACGTTCAAGTTAATTATCTTGTTGGATAATGTATATAGAATTAAGTTTGGGTAAAACAAGTCTACATTTAACCACTCTTTATATTTTTTTTCTACATTTAACCACCCTTTATTTGTAGTTATGTGTATTTAACCACCCATTTTAACGAAAAAAACGTCATTTTCTCCATTAAGTAAAGTAAATTATGTTTTTCCCTCTCTTGTTTAATTTTATTTAAAACAAATAAATAAAAGAAAAACCATAATTGACACTTTCAAGTTCCAATACGCCAATTTTTGAACTGCTCGTTCTCTCAAACCCTGGCCTAATTTCCTCCATAATAATTCATTCCCTCTATCCAATGGCGAAGAAGAACCACGACTTCGTCGATGAAAAGACCATGAGTTTTGGATCTAATTTTGACGACTTTGAGCGTCCCTTGGAGTCGATCGTGTCTAAACTGATGGACGATGACTCGAGACTCAAAAGGTTGAGATGTAGACCAAAATCCAATGATAATGACATTCCAAGCTCAATTTATTCCTAAATTCTTTTATTTATTGTAAATAAAATTAAAAAAGAAGGACAAAACTTAATTTATTTTACTTAACAAAGAAAATAATATTTTTCATCAAAATGGGTGGTTAAATGCACATATTTATAAATAAGGGTTGATTAAGTGTAGAAAAAATATAAAGGGAGGTTAATTGCAACAAGCGTAAAATAAAATGTGGTTAAATGCAATTTTCACTAAAATAAAACGGTGTAGATTAATCTAGAGCATTATACTGGATTAAAATTTGATCTCTTTTTTTTGCAAGTTTTAGATCTTACCTCTCCTTCCCAATCGATTCTCCATGTTAAAACGACAAGTGCAATTACTTGGACTACCATGCCAATCAACATCCCCATCCATATCCCCTATTCAACTTCAAACATAATGTAATAAGAAACAATGTTTGCATGCAAGTCTTGTGTGAGAACATAGTGTCATGAAACTTTTGCGCAAAAGGGTTTTCCATAATAATGAGTTAGAATTCACTAACCTTTACACCAAGATTGAATACAAACCCAAGCACACATCCAATCGGAATGCCGATGATATAATAGCAGACGACGTTAACTATAGCAACCTTGTCTTGAGAACCGCAACCTATTGCCACCCCTTCATGACATGACAAAAGAGCCCAGAGTTAAGACCATTTCAATAAGAATACTAAAAATTACTATTAAAGTCCATGGGTTGATTGATTATTCCCATAAATCCAATGAGGTAAATCCTAAACTAGTTAGGAAGAGGAAGAGTGGTTCACCAACATTGTATGCTAAGCATTTGAATATTATTAAACTTTACATGTGAATCTATGTTCCAACAAAAACAATATAAGGAAAGAGATGAAAAAAATAGCATAATATGTATGGTAAACTTGCCCGAAAAAACTGCTTGGTAATTGCTTACAAGCATTGTCAAGGCAAGCAAGATAGAGAGGTTAGCCGCAACCTCAACAACCTCGCTATCGCTCGTGAACAAGTACGGGTACATGTGGCCGAAAGAAATACAAAGAAGGCAAAAGAATATTCCTAGAGAAGTTTCCATCCACACAAGAACCTTAACTGAAAATTTTGCAGCCTCGACGTTTTCTCTTCCAAGTTCGTTGGAAACTCGCACACTAATGGGTACATAGAGAATCATAAAATGAGTACATATTACAAAATATATATGAAAAGAACATGCATTTCTAAGAGAATTAGGTTGGTTTTTGCTTACCATGCTCCAATCAAAAGGCCAAGGGATATCATGAACACCCATGAATTAAGGTTTAAGTTGAAATGGAAAAGGTTTCATTTATATCAGAATTTGAACATTTTAGAAAATGTCAAAAGGGAATATCAATATAGAAGAAATAAAGATCATATATACCAGATAGAGAACGCAGATACTTCAACTACAACGTCGTCTGAGTATCCCGCTATCAAGACAAGACTGGAAGTGTACCATAACTCAAGGCTATAGTAAAGAAAGCATGAATAAGGGTTAAAAGATTTATGATATCATATGTTGATGTGAGCAGGTAAAATTAATTGTCACAATTTTTTTTAATATTATCCGCCATAAGGTACTTTTATTTATTATCTTTGTTTTTAATTATATATTTTATTATAAAATTAAATATGACGGTTGATCGTTATGATGGAGGATTCTATCTTAGTCAAAAGATAGAATTTCCACTTGGATTGGGGAGCAAGAAATCGCTTGTTGAGCTTGGATCATTATCGGCCCGCCCTTAGAGGTAGATTTTTTGACCTTCTCTCTCCCTCTCCTCCATTATAAATACATGTCTTTGCCATGTATGATGAACACCTCATATTCGCTGATCTCCCTAGCAAGTCTTGTCCTTTACCTCAACGTTCGATCGACAATTGCTCTTCTGACTTAGGCATCGGAGTTGGATTAGGGGGTCCCCGCCCCCTGTGTCCTTTGTTTTACATGTCTTAGGTTGAAGAGGAGCTTGGAACGGAAGGTGAAGAAGGGAGTATACGATTAGTGCATTAAAGATATTTTTGTGCATTAACAATTGGCGCCATTTGTGGGAAGCGAGCAATTGATCCACGTAATTATGGTGTTGAAATCGATCCTAGAAGAGCAAGTAGTAGTTTTATTTAGTCTTGGGGCAATAGCCCAAAGTGAAATCGGGCGCAGTGCCCTCAGCGAACAGAAATGTGACCGCGGAACAGCGAGCCGCGACCGCGGACCAGAAGACCCTAACTGCGGACTCGAGAATCGTGACTGCGACACCCAGTGCAATCACGCGAACTCTGATATTCACTTAGAGGATCGAATCCTACCGTATACCAAACAAGGTGACTTGCTTGAAGAGGACCTGAACCGTGATTCGACCCCTCTCACAAAAACGACCGCTCATCGCACGAGCCAACAAGGGTCCGAGTTGAGCGACGGAATCGACAATCGTAACGCGTCACAATCCGAATCTCATAGGTTTGACCGAGTATGGGACTCAAAAATGCATGTTGCTGAATCCGAGAGCAATCGAAGTTTACAGGGTCATGAACCATCACACGAACCAGGACGAGCAACCGCGATCATGGAGCGTAACCAATGGTGAATAAGGGAAGGTGAAGTAGGAAGTCATGACCGTGGCCGAATGCACATACGTATCTCGGAACCAGCACCGAATCAAAACCGAGAGTGGAACCCTAATTCTTTCAGTCCACGCTATAAGTATGGTCAATCGAGCTACGCCGGGTCCAATCCCGTACGTGGTGACCCTCGCATATCCTTGTCATCAAGTCAAAAAGGAGGGAATGG
This sequence comes from Fallopia convolvulus, assembly GCA_964016875.1. Taxonomy (NCBI): domain Eukaryota; kingdom Viridiplantae; phylum Streptophyta; class Magnoliopsida; order Caryophyllales; family Polygonaceae; genus Fallopia; species Fallopia convolvulus. Next base: position 2,464,540 of record OZ024721.1, read on the forward strand.
GGAATCAACCACCGTTGAGAATGAGAAAGAAGATGATATCACACATGCTTTAGCCTCCTTCTTGAGAGAGAACGAAAAGATTCAGAACGAGCGCACCCAGGGAAAGACCCACTTGAACCAAGCCATGGAAGAGATTGCTAGATTGAAGCACACCTTTGATAAACTTCAGGGTAAGCGCCGCGTCAGCAAATTGGCGATCGAAAGTACCAGTCAATGGTTCGCTAGCGTTATCGAATTCACCAATAACCACCATGGTCCCGAGACGGTAAGCACTGACGAGGAAGAAGAGATGCAAGTTGATTACGAAAGAAATCGCAGAGCGACTAGTAGCCGACGAAGGGGAAAGCATCACGAGTCGCCCCGCGTGAGAGATCCCGAGTTGCTGACCACCCTTAGTCCAACGACTCGACCTTGGGCGACTCGGAGAGTTTCGACGACCGCGAAGACCGCCGCGGACGCGGGATCCTAAGCCACACCCGTGACAAGTCCAACTGTGACTGCGGGAGATCTGCCTGCAAGCGCGGCAGCCTCAGTGGCACTCGCGGCCCGAGCGATCGTCGCGAAAAGTTGCACGAGCATGACACATACCGCTATGACCCGTCCGAAAGACCCGAGTCGACTCATGACCGGGGCAGTAAGAAGAAGACACGACGTAGTCGACGTCGGAGCGAAAGCAACGAATGGCGTGAAGGAGAAGATCGAGCACTAAGGCGCACAAAAAGGAGGTTTCTTGATCTCTTATTAAGAACGTAAGATGGAATCTTGCAATCGACTCAAGAGCAAGCCGAGCACAAATTGGCTATGGTGACATCGACACCATTCCATAGAAGCATCCAACACGCTAAGCCTCCGACATGGTTCTCTCCACCATCATTCACTCTCTATGATGGGCTTTCGGACCCCATGAACCACATAACCGCCTTGTCTCACAAGTTGGAATTATGGGTTTCCGAGGATGTTACAATGTGCAAGATAGTTCTGGGTAGCCTTAACAAGGGATCATTAAAGTGGTTTCTATGTTTGAAGCCCGGATCAAACTGATCTTGGAATCAGCTTGCCATTGAGTTCGTGAGGCACTACATAGCCAATAGCTGAAATGTGGTGTCTTTAGACACACTCTTCGGTCTTAGAAAAAATAAGAGCGAAAGTTTTCTCCGCTTTGCCAATCGTTTCATAGTGTGCTATGCCGAGATCGACGGGTATGATGAGAAGACTACAATTACCGCCTTTAAGAAGGCAATCCCATTTGAGAGCAAGATAAGGGAAGACTTGATACTTCGTCTCCCTTTCACCATTGTTGAACTTCAAGAGTGCATTCACCAATATGTGCGATTGGAAGAAGCTAACTATAGGACAAGTGGGAAGTCTCCCTCTCCACCTTGAAAGCCTCACCGTCCTTCAAATGGGAGCTTTAGGCAAAATACACACTCGTCGGAGGAACAAGTTAGAACGGTCAACACAACCTTCAACATCCTGATCTATAAAATTCTACCATGCGTCAAACATGAAAGCTACTTCCGCTATCCCACTCAGAATGAGTGCCCCGAAGGCCGAAGACAACGTCTAAAGCCGCAAATATTTCATATACCATAGAGTACGGGGGCACATGACTGAAGATTTTGAGTCCTTTAAAAAATTCCTTGATGGTTTGGATCAAGAAGGGTACTTGCACGAGTACGTTGAGAAAAATGAACCAGACGACAATGAAGAACCCAGAAAGAAGCAAATTGAGGTCGTCCAAACAATCTCGGCGACAAACGAGAATGAAGACGAGCCAAGAAGTAAGGACCAAGAGCATAACCGCAATCATGAGCTCAATAACCAAGACCGCAGGCCTGGTCCAGAGAGCTTTACTCCTTCTCATAGGCAAACCGTGACCGCGGGGCAGCAAACCGCGACCGCGGGTCCCTAAGCCGCGACTGCGTCCTTGAATTTAAGAAGGAGCCTCCTTCTTTGGAGAAGAGTCGCTATCGCGGCCCGCGTGGAAGCGATCGCATTTACCCGTATTCCCCTGTGCAAGGATCTAGGGATTAGGAAATGCATGTAAATACGACACTCTTTTTCCCACACGGTTTTGATTAGGCCCTTAGATTTTTCTTTTCCATTCATTAGTTTTGTCCTTAAGATCGTGTCATTCATTTTTATTTTTAATAAAAGTCAATTTTTGCATTAGTTTGAGTCTTGCATAAAAAAAAGCACAACGTTAATTCATCGCATTAACAAACTTCTATATATGCGTGTATGTAGAGGAGCAAAAGAACTCATGATACTCGCTCATGGATATACGAATATGCACACACGCTAGGCGAACCCGGCGACTAATCCGCATGACCACTTGGAATAGGACGTACAATACTTATGTCTTAGTTGTGTTCTAACGCAACTAACACCTAAGTGGGACATTTGTGAGCGGGTAAAATTAATTGCCATAATTATTTTCACTATTATCCGCCATAAAGGTACATTTATTTATTATCCTTGTTTTTAATTATGTATTTTATTATAAAATTAAATATAGTGGTTATTCGTTATGATGTAGGATTCTATCTTAGTCGAAAGGTAGAATTTCCACTTGGATAGGAGAGCAAGAAATCGCTTCGGCCCGCACTTAGAGATAGAGTTTTCGACCTTCTCTCTCCCTCTCCTCCATTATAAATATATGTCTTCGCCATGTATGATGAGCACCTCATATTCGCGAAGCTCGCTAGCAAGTCTTGTCCTTTACCTCGATGTTCAATCGACGATTGCTCTTCTGACATAGGCATAAAAGGATCGAAGGTGGGTTAGGGTGTCCCCGCCCCTTGTGTCCATTGTTTTGCAGGTCTTAGGTTGAAAAGGAGCTTGGAACGGAAGGTGAAGAAGGGAGTATACGATCAGTGCATTGAAGACGAATTTTTGTGCACTAATAGTTGATATAGTAATTAAATAAAACCATACAACATAGACAAAACTAAAGAACATGAACTTGTTTTTTTTTATCATGTGAAGCAAATTTGAAAACATGAACTCACCAAACCATGAATCCCGACGAAATTGAGAGCTTAATGACCGGTACAAGATCAGCAAAGGCAAGCCTAGAGAATCCACTCCATGTTTCCCTACACCAACCTCCGAAAACATACCCCACTTGACCGAGCACCAGTCCCCATTGGGATATGGTCATGGAACCCATTGCACCAGAAATCCCGAGATTAAGGTCATACACGAAGAGCCACGAGAAGAACAAATGTAATATGAATGTCAACACAGATAGATACATAATGATGGAATTCTTCATCTGTGATTGTAGAAACATTTGGATGGTCCAGTCAAATACAAAGGTATAAATAACCGGAATGAACCACAAGGAAATGGATTCAGTGGCTATAGAAATCTCCCGATCTTCTCCCAACAACTCGTATATAGGAGTTGCAAAGATCAAGAAGGGAAGCGAAATGGTTGCAGTGATGAAGTTGACGATCCATGAGCGTTGCAAATAGATTCCCATCATGTGTTATTGCCTTGCCCCGAATGCTTGCCCACATAATGTTTCGGTTGCACTTGACATTCCTAGCTACAACGTTGTATATATGTGGATATAAATCATGGTATTGTGGTTGAGTAAAAAAACTCTTAAAAACACATGAATTAAAAGTTTGTTTTGTGATGTTTGATATACAAAAAAGCTAGAGTCATGGCTATACATACGAGCATTAGCTCACTATAACTAAAAATCAGTTGGCAATGTGTGTGCCCTTTGCTATGTAATAGGTTCGATTTTAGTCTCACTTTCTTTTAAATACTTTGTATTTTACAAATAAGAAGCTTTAAATTTGCACCTTTCAACTAGTTTTTTTTTTTTGGTAGAACCTTTCAACTAGTTTTACTTTCATGTCCACTTGACCTAATCTATTTGTATTTCATTAATGAGAAAATGATTAAATTTGCCCCGCAACTTTTCAACCAATGTGTGCATATCAACAAGAACTACCACACACTCAAACAACCATTCTTTGTCTAAACTATGGTAAACCCGTTTCGACAAACAAAAAATTCTGCCATTATCAGTACTACGTAACTTGTAAATACAAAAAAAAAATTAGCCATTATCTTAGTCAATTCATTGATCAATTGTAGAATGATGATGATATTTTAAACCTTAATAACTATATTTTCCCTTTAATTTAAGAAAAGAAAATTCAAATAAACTCAAACCAAATTACTTGTAGTGCCCAAGACCAAATATTATGACTATAAACTCCTAGGAAATGAAAACTCAATACTCCCCCTTTATTACTATATTCCAGCTATTTATAGCCTTAATTTGTTGCCATTTATCCGTATAATTATTAATAATTTATTAGTGGTATTTAAAAAAAGTAATAGAAATAAAATAAAATAAAGTATAGTATATTTTTTAATAGTTTCCTTAAAAAATATAAACAATGCTATATAATAGTTAGAGAACTTACAATAATGCCATTGATGAAGCGCATGGAGATTGTCTGAACGAGAGCGTAGGCTGCGAGGTCGACGGCGTTGATGTGTCCGATGAACGATTGCGTCACGACGAACACCCCGAACGACATCACTCGATACACCATGGCCGGCAAAGAAACCCTAGAGATCTTTTTCGTCTCTTCCCATGACTTCTTAATCAACAGCTTGTTATTGTTTTGATCCTCTCCATTGTAATCACTTGGCTTTGCAAGAAGTGTTGATTCAACACCATTATCCATTGTTGTAATTAAGGAGCGAAGCAATGAGAAATGAAAGAGTGTGGAAAAGTCAAATAACTAAGACTTGCCTGCCCCTAGCAAAAAGGAGGGAAATAATTGAAGTAGCAAAGATGATGTGATGAAAGTAGAGGGAATTAATATAACGGGCAAGAAAGAAGCTTGCTAGGTTTATGGGAAGTTCACGGGTCAATGGGTCAATGGGCACCTCCATCAAAATTCTCTCTTAAATGTGTCTAAATGTGCACCAACCATTTTTATATTATAGTTTTTGATTTTTGTTATTTTTAATGGTATGTCTAGAGTTAGATACCCACTAGAAGACATGTCAATCGGGTCAGTTTGTGTGGGTTCGTGTTCGGTCATTTTAAAATCAGGTTAAGTGCGAGTTTGGGTGGGTAAGCAATCAAATCGGGTCGGGTATGACAGGTTATCGTGTGAATTCAGGTTGACCATCGAGTCAATAACGTCATTTTTTAAATATTATTTTTACTATAAAATTATTTCTAAATTATTACTTAATAATATAAATATATAAAAATTAAAATTTTAAAATTAAAATTATAATAATAGTTTAATAAAAAATTTACATTTACAACCAATCAAGTCGGGTCTCAGTCCGTTCGGGTTTGGGTTGTAAATTCTCGAGTCAAAATCGGGTTCGGATCAAAATTGAGTTTTCGCATCCTTCTGGTCGGGTTTATGAACAGGTCAGCCGGGACGGTTTTTCGAATTCGGCCAAGTTTTGACAACTCTAACCACTAGTGGAAGCGATTTGATGGAAAATTTTTGGTACACACCTTGTATCAAAATTGACATTTATTTGGATGGCTTTTTATCATGGAGGTGTGAGTGGATAAAATAATAATAATTACCTATTTAAACTATTATCAAAACTCGCTAAATTTGCTCGCAAGTCTTACCTTTTATCTCGACGTTCAATCGACAAACTACTCATTTGACTTAGGCATTGGAGGTGCATTAGGGGGAACCCGCCCCTTGTGTCCATTGTTTATTGGGTTCTAGGTTGAAAAAGAAGTTTGGAACAGAAGAAGAAAGGGTTAATCAAGAGGAGCTATTTAGGGCATAAAAGGCGAATTTTAGTGCACTAACAGTTGACACCGTCTGTGGAAAACGAGCAATCGATACACATAGTTATGGTGTTGGAATCGATCCCTAAAGACCAAGAATCGACCTTTCTTGGTCCCGAAGAAACCGCGCAAGCTGAAATCACACACGGTCTTGATAGCGACTGAAATCGTAGCAGATTAGAAAACCGTAAATGCGGTTCACAGAGTGATCACGCAAACTACGATATTCACTTGGAGGATCGGGTTCGCAATTGGAGCCGCGATCTCATCTCAGGATACCATGATCGTGGCCCACATGGTGATCACGCGAACTCCGATCTTCGCTCGAAGGATCGATCCCTAGCATGCACCGAGCAAGACGCCTTGCTCGAAGACAATCAAAGTTGTGATTCGGCTTCACCCGCGAGCGCAACCGCTCTTCACACGAGCCAATGAGGGTCCGATTCAAGCGACGGTATCGAAGGTCGTAACACTACACAGTCCGAATCTGATGGATTCGACCGTTCGACCATCTTTAGGATTCAGCGATACATGTCGCTCAATCTAAAAACTATCAAATCTTTAAGAGTGTGGGCAATCGCATGAGCTAGGGCGAGAAACCGCAATCGTAGGTTGCAATCACAATCATGGCCGAAGGCAAATTTGCTTCTCGGAATCCGAGTTGGCCCTAATCCGAGAGCAAAATTCGTATTCCATTAGCACGCAGTATAAGCATGGCCAATCGAGCCACGCCAGGACTGATCCCGTGCGTGGTGGCGCACGTAAATCTTTGGCGTCGGGGTCGGACGAGGATAATGGAACTTCGCCGATCGCCGAGAATGAAGACGAGGCCGAACTTATGCATGCTATAGCTTCTTCTTTGAGAGAGAACAATCGGATTCAAAGTGAGCAAGTCTAAGTAGAGTCTCACCTTGACCAAGCCTTGGAATAAGTCGCTAGACTGAAGCATTCCTTGGATAAGGTTCAAGGAAAATGCCTCGTAAACAAATTGGTGATCAAAAGGACTAATCTACTGCTCACTAGCGTTATCGAACTCGTCGAACCGCCATAGTCCCAAATAGGTGACCATTGACGAAGAAATCGAAGGGATGCAAGTTGACTACGAGAACGATCGTTTTGGGGTCGACGAAAGCGCGAGCTAGCGAATAGGCCCTGGATAAGAGGTCCTAAGTCACAGACCATCCCCAATAAAGCGAATCTACATCGGATGACTCAAAGGATTCTCACGATTGCGGACACCGCCAAGGAAATGTAGGCCGCGATCGCGACAATCTTGGCGACAATCACGACGGCTGCTAACGAAGCAATAGCTGCGATCACTCAAGGGATCGCAACGAAGAACGCTACAACCCATCTACAAAACCTTAGTCAGCTCAAGACCGGGCCAATGAGAAAAATGATGTTGTGTACGAAATAGAAGCAAAAGTGATCGGCGTAAAGAAGAGAATCGGGCCCTAAGACGTACCTTGCCTTGCAATCGGCTCAAGAGCAAGCCGAGCACAAGCTGGCTATGGTGACATCGACACCATTCCATAGAAGCATCCAATGCGCCAAGCCCCAGACAAAATTCTCACCACCATCATTTGCTCTTATGATGGGCATTCGGACCACGTGAACCACATAGCCTCTTTCTCGCATAAGATGATGTTATGGCTGTCTGATGATGCAACCATGTGCAAGATGTTCCCGAGGAGCCTCGACAAGGGCGCATTAAAGTTGTTCCAAAGTTTGAAACCTAGATCGATCCGATCATGGAATTAACTTGCCGAGTTTCAAAACGCACCCTTCAATATGTGCGTTTGGAAGAGACAAACTACAAGCCAAAATGGAAGTGGCGTTGTCCACCTCGAAAGTCACATCGTTCCTCACGCGGAAACTTCAAGCTAAAGATGCACCCAAAGGGGGAGCAAACTAGAGCCTTCTACAAGACCTTCAATGTCCCGATTTATAGGATCCTACCACACGTCAAGAATGAGAGCTACTTCCTCTATCCCGCGTAGGACGAGTGCTTTGAAGATGACGTCTGAATCCGGAAATATTGCATGGGCCATAGGACGTGGGGGCATATGACCGAAGATTGCAAATCCTATAAGAAATTTCTAGATGAGTTGGTTCAAGATGGCTACTTACGCGTGTGCATTGAAAAGAAGGAACCAAAGGACAATGGAGAGCCGAGAAAGAATCATATCGAGGTCATCCAAACAATCTCGACGACGTACAAAAACAAGGATGCAAAAACTAGGAGTAATTTCTGGAAGTTGTGTCACGAGCTAGAGGTGATGCGGGTTTAACCATCTGAACCGCAACCGCCAACACCCGCGACCGCGGTCGATGGTTTGGTCTTTCGAGACAAGGACCTTGCGTCGGTTCAAGTCCCGCACAACGGCCCCTTGATCGTCACGGTCGAGCTTGAGGGGTTTAAGATACGTCGGGCATTGGTGGATCGGGGAAGCTCGGTAGATATCATGCATTATGACGTCTTCAAGCTCCTAGGAAAGAAGAATGAAGACTTGGTCCCGATCAAGATGCAAATCACCGGACTTGGCGGATATCTGACATCCCCGCTTGGAGTGTATGAGATGCAGGTCTATTTAGCAAAGAAGGACATAGTGGTCAAATTCATAGTAGTCGATGTGCCTGCTCCGTACAAATTGATCTTGGGGAGGCCATAGTATCACGAGATGGGAGCGGTACCATCGACCCTCCATCAAATGATCCAATTCAAGGATGAAGACGATATGGTCCGAGTATGGGGCAATTAGCTAGACGCGCGCATGTGCATGAAGGAAAACGTCCTAACACGGAATTCCTCAAAAAGATCGAAGATGAACCAAGAAGCAAGGGCCAGAAGTGAAACTGCAATCGCGGTCTCATTGGCCGCGATCGCATATATGGCCTAGAAAGCATCTCTCCTTCTTTGGAGCAATATTGCGATCGTTGGTTCGTCGCCTGCGACCACGGCCTTGATGCAGGGGATATTGCCCCCTCTCGACAGGAAAACCGTAACTGCGGCCCGCGCAAGCGCGATCACAGTTACTCGTATTCCTCCGCGCAAGGATTTCAAGATTAGAATATTCATGTAAGTAGGACAGTCTTTTTCCCACGTGGTTTTGATGAGACCCTTAGGTTTTTATTTTCCATTCACTTGTTTTGTATGGAAAAAACTCTATGGGTAAAGCTGAGAATATTTTGATCGTTCAATTTTTTTTAATGGCTGAGATTGGATTCTTCTCTTTTCATATCAATCAATTATTTTTCTAAGAAAATCATGATGACTTCACTAATTTCCTATAGAGTTTTAGAACTCTACCCATTGAGTTATTAACAAACTTTATAAAAATAAGTTCGAGTTTCATCTAACACCATAACCACTAAACGAACTTATAATTGATACTCCTACCAGAGTAAAGTTACAATTGGTATCTGCAAAACTTGACATTAAGTTCCAAAGGTAAAAAAAAAAAAAAATTGTTGCTCGGCATCTTGGACTAGCCAGGCCCCGAAAGAAGAAGGGGGTTGGAATGCCAACAGATGCCTATTCTTGAATTCACCCGACCCGATGTCATATAGGCATGAGTCAGACATCCAATTGCTTCGATTTTCATTTTCCGGTGGATGCCATGGATGATATGAACGACCTAAACAAGAATTCTTGAACAACGAACAACCAAATGCCCCGAATTGAAAAATCCAACCAATACTTAATAATCGTGTTATACAGGAAAAAGGAGTTCTTGTGAAGGTAAAATTTTACATTAAATTATTTTACATTTGTAAATAGAAATTTTAAGAAAGTGAAAAAATAGATTAACATGTATGGGCCGTAATATGGGGCCTTGTGTTGAACCTGCCTTGTTCCGGGCCTACATTTGGGCCTACAAATTAAATTTAGATACGATGTATATATATGCGGTTGGTGGTTTCCATCAATTTGATGAAAGTGTGTCAAACTGTCAATGGTGGAGCTTTGAACCAGATATTGGTACATCTAGATCAACTTCTGAGTTAGAGGTGTGATTGAATTTTTATTTAATATTTATAACCATTATCTAAAAATCTTTGCTCTCTAATGGTAATGGTCCATTCTTTTTAATTAAAAAGTTGCATTGATCACTTTCTAATATCATGTTATCATTTTTTTTTATTGGTGTATTATAGCTTATTGTTTCGAATTAACATCATTGTGTAACAAATTAAACGACATTGGTTATTATAATATTTTAAATTGTACTATTTAATGCATTATTTTATATTAAATTATTTAAAATTTAAAATTTAAAATAATTTAATATAAAGGCCTTGCTACACTCAATGTAAACAAGTACTACTTTTTACTTATTAGTAATGCTTTTTTACATTGAAATATGTGAAAGATAGTAATAATTTTGCTCTGGAAAATGCAACAAATATACTTTTGTATAAAAATTACTTTCTAATAAGTAAATTGTAGCAACACTAAAATTATGCATCCAAATCTCAAATTTAGAATATTCAAGTATTATGAGGTGGATATCAAAAAAAAATCTTTTTAGCATGATGGGAGGAAGAAGTACCTTTTATTGAAAGATACGTGTTGTAAGGTATATTAATTATTTAACTAGTTGCAGTTAAAATGAGTAATAGTTAGATAACTAGGTAAAAAAAATAAGTTGAATTTATGAAAAAACACTAAAATACATTTAAATAATTAAAACGATTTAAAAGTAAGAATTCATATTTTCTATATTAAAAAATTACTAAAACTCCTTATTTTTTTGAAATTTTTATTTAAATTAATTAATTATTTAGTAGTTAACTAATGTTATTTTACCTTACATTGTTATTTTTTAAAACTATTAAATAGTTCAAAAAAAGTTAATTAAAGTGACCATATTAATAAACACACCTCCTAACTATATATAGTGTGTTATCATGCTAATTATGACTATTGTCTTCTTTTTTTGTCAGAATAATGACTATTGTCACGTACAATTTTTTTTTTTGATGGGTTGTCACGTACAATTTATTACATCATTTAAATGTAATTTGGGGTAGGTAAGTGTTTTGGCTCGAAAAAATTGTGGATACAAATATCAAATATGGTTACGTATTATCCGGTGGTGTTTAACGGTGCATCGACAGCAGTGGTTTTTAACGGTGCCATAAAATCCAATAGTATTTCGAAGCTAACCTAAATTTTCTTCCTTTAAAAAAAAATTGTTTATTGGAAAACATAAAGGTATTTGTGGTTTACATACTTCGTATATTGAAAAGTAAATAAAAAATATTAGTTTTACCCGTCGTACATACAATTTGATATTTTATAGATATTATAAATAGGATATTAATAAATAGATATAAGTACAATATAAACTTTAATATAAATAATTTATTGCTCGTAACATGTATATAATTTTTTAATCAAATATTATATTCTTCATATTTTATTACTTTTTATGTACGTAAATTTGTGTTTATCAAATAATTTAATATATCTATTAAATATTTTATTATTTATTTTTAGTAGTTTTAAAAATTATAAATATTTATCATTAATTTTTTTATAAAATAAAATCACAATATATCTATAAATAAATTCGTCAAAAGATATATCCTAAAATATTTATATTTATTTTAAGGTATTTTAAATATTTTATCTTTAATTTTAAATACTTGTATAAGGAAGCTTTCAAAGAATATTATTATACTAAATAGATATTTTTTGATGTTAGAGATAAATTTAAATAGTTAAAAAGAATTTAATAGAAAGAAGTTATAATATTAGAAATAAAAATTAATTTTTTAAATATGAGGTGGGGTTAGAATCGTTCTGGTGGCTCGAAAAGGTAAATCTTTAATATATATTTATAGATATTACCTATTTTTATTATTTTTAAACATTATAAGTATTTATCATTAATTTTTTTATTAAAAAAGAAAAATATATCTATAAATAAATTCGTTAAAAGACACCATGCTAAAAGATAAAAGATATTTATACTTATTTAAAAATATTTTCAATTTATTATCTTTAATTTTAAATATTTGTATAAGGAAGTTTCAAAAGATATTGTTATACAAAATAGATATTTATTTGATGTTAAAGATAGATTTAAATAGTTAAAGAAGAATTTTTTTAATAGAAAAAAGTTAAAATATTAGGAATAAAAATTAATTTTATAAAAATGAACAGGGGCCAGAATCGTTCTGGTGGCTCGAAAAAGTATAGCTTTAATATATAGTTATAGATTTTTTTATCAAGAAATCACCTTTTAAAAATTAAACGAAAACACTTTTTATAATATAAATACTCAATTTTAACCATCTTAAAAACATTGGTGATACCCTAATTAGACTGAACTACCCATCAAATTTATTTTTCACTAGTTTGTGTAAATAGATATTTAATTAAAAAATGCAAACAAAACAAAGTTGAACGGTTATTGCGGTCTAACTTGGATAAAATATCACCGAAAAATAACTTAAGGTGGTTGAAATTGAGTGTTTGTATTTCAAAAAGTGTTTTTGCTTAAAAAAATTCAAAAAGGTAATTTCTTAACAAAAACACTTATTTTCAAAAGTGGTTTTTAGAAGAAGAAAAAACCCTTGTAAAAATTAGAGAAAGTTAGAAGTAGAACAAATAAATTGATGATCTAGCTAGGGAGATGGAGCGTAATTACAAGATCTAATGCCATTGATTATAGAGTCTAGCTAGATTAGTCAAAGTAAAGTGAGGAAGTCAAAATGTCACATCAATGTTTTTTTATAAGGTTTAAAAATTAAAATCGTTGGAAAAATTAGAGAAACAAGAGGTAGAACAAAAGAAAGATTATTAGGTGAGGGATATATGAAGCTTAATTACAAGAATGACATTGACTAAGAACCATAGTTACCATTTTTGTCTCTATTAATCATGAATAGAGAGCTCTCGACCCATAATTATAGGATTGAAACTTGACCTGAAAAAGCACTAAGTCATAGATAGAATTAAATTTGACTTATTTAAATTGGGTCGAAACCCGAAATCCGAAACCCGAAACCTGAAGATTTGACCCTACTTAATAATTTTTTTAAATTAGTATATTTAAAATAAGTATTACTATAATCTCTTATGATTAAAAAATATAAAAAATAATATTTGTATTATTCAATTTTTATTTAAATATAATATTATTTCAATATATAAAAAAATTGACACTCGTAAGGATGGATCAAAACCTACACAAAAACCCACAAAAACCCGAATTAATTGAGCCAACAATTTTAGCAATCCAAACTCGTATTTAATCTGATCCCGAAGTGACCGACTTGAGTTCGACCGAAACAACCACGTATCTCGTTATATTGATTTTATATGCCTACCTGCACTCTATTTCTGTTGAACCATCAATGCTCACTGAAGAGAGTACAAGTATCCTATTTCATCCTCATGTTTACCAAAAGATAAGAATGACAATCCTTTGAGAGAGTCAAAATTTTGATGAAAATGTCTCCAAATCCTTGTAGTGAGTCTGATGCATGTTAGAGTTGTCTGACTCGACTAAAATCGTTGTTGCCAAGATCAAAGATAAATAACCCTAAACTAACAACTAGTATAGTGTGCAAGTAAGGGGTCGAACCCAAGAGAATCGGGATTCTGATCAATCAGCAAAGAGTAAAGACAGGGGTTTTGGAGGCTAGTTTAGGCAAAAAAACAAACAAACAAATATTATTGGGATTTAATCAATTGGAAGAAAGCAGAGTCCATTCAATCAATTCCACCTTTTTTATCATTCGATCATTGATTCATCCACTTTTCTATTAATTCCCTAGTTAATTCCAATTCTTATAAAAGATATCCGCTTGTCCACGGTCCAAGTGAAACGATGATATGAACAAGAACGCTTAATTCAAATCATACAAAATATTAAGGATAGAAGGATATTAATTCATGCAATCAAGCTACGAGTCTCATGCATAAAATAACAATCAAACACTCTTTCTCAAATTTAGTCCACGGTCCTAGAAAAGAGTTGTTTCAAGGATAAATAAGATTGCACAGACAACAATCAAACTAATCCAAACAGTAGAATATCAATCAAATTCAACAAGTCGCGCGCCAAGAGAAATCAATTGATAATCATGAAATTAAGTACAAGAGTTTTGATATTAACCAAGGGATAGAAAAGTTACCAGAATCTCACGAAATGCATAAAAAGGCTTCCTTGATTAAACAAACTCCAACGGGAAATTAGTTCTCCATAATACTGAAATAAAAACCTAAAAGTAAAAGTATGCTAGAAATTGTGTCTCTCAAGTGAAACTCGAAACAAAGCTTAAATAGTAAAAAAAACTCCTAAACCCTAAGATATAATAATAATAAAAAGATAGAATAAAACAAACGATGGCGGCGCTGAAAACCCCGATCCGCGAGCGCGGAAATAATCCGCGATCGCGGATCCACTCTCTACCCTCGCCCGCGGAATCCCTTCGATCCACGAGCGCAGAATATTTCCGCGGGCGCGGATCCTGCGATTCAACATTTTGGGGTCAACTTCGGAGGTAGTTTTGACCCACTTAGGGTTGGAATTTGAACTCGCCGTAAAAAGATGAATTGTAGCTCTTCGAGTTAGATTTCCAATGATACCAAATTCAGCTTCATCTGATCACCGTAGCTCCCGGAATAAGCGTTACAAGAAAGTGGTGTCGAAACAATTCCAAATCAACACTTGTCTTCAAAACTCTTGCAATTCTTCAAATCGTGTCTTCGGTCTTCATATGACAATTATGCTCAAAACTAACCTAAACACTCTCAATCATATCTAAAATACAAGAATTAACCTATACTAAAGTAAGCATATCAAATTCCCCCATACTTAAACCTTGCTCGTCCTCGAGTAAGCTCAAAATAAATCTAATAAGAAATCCTATCAAAGTTTATAGCATAGTACAAGGGAAGAAAAAAATCACGCACCTCACCAACCCGAATCCAAAATATAGGAATAATGAGCAAAAATATGATAGCTCAAGCACACACCTCACAAATACAAGCACTCAAGCTCCAAAAAGTGTAGAGCAACCTAGGATCTACCCAACATCTAAAGTGTAATCCCCAGACCCCAAAGTAGAATATGAATCCTAAACACTCTGATTTTACCACTCATTCTCATTAGGCGCCATTCGGATTCTCACCTAATCACTCTTTTCATTTTTCTTTAGGTGTGCTCACAAATACTCACATCTCTCATAAACCTCATATTACCCCAGCCTAATGCCGGTCCGGGTTACCTGCTTATTACCTGAGCCGCCCTTTCGGGTTTTCAACTCATCCCTGGATTTTTATGCCTTTTTCTCATTTTTATGGCTTTTTTCATTTTTGTTTATTTTTTTTAAAATTTCTCTATACAAAACATGGAATAAAGATCCCATAAAAATAACGAAAAATAAACTGAAATGCAACTATCTAAGATAGGCGTAGTGAGTACTCCCCCCCATACTTAAATCCTTCATTGTCCTCAATGAAGTAAAGAGAAAGGAATTAAGCATAGAAGAGGAAAATCAGAAGAGATGGAAGAACTCTTCAAAGGCTTGGATGAATAGCTCGGAAATCTCCAGATGATCCGTCGTCAAGAAAAACCGCGGGCGCGGTGGCCATGCCGCGGGCGCGGGTGGTGCTCCGATCGTGAAAAAAAATGGTTAGAGAACACGATCAACAAAACTGAACACGAACTCTGAATCTCGCCTTAAGCATTAATGTAGTACGAGCCTTGAAGAGGAATATTCCCCCATACTTGAGGAATTCCAAGGAACTAGACATGGAAAGAATTAGAAAAGTGGATTGGTGGGTGATGATAGAATATGGAAGAACACTCTTTTTTTTCTCTCTTCTTTTTTTCTAACTTATCTCGGGGGTTTCACCCGAAAACCTTTTATTTCAAGGGTTTCACCCGAAAGCCTTTTATTTCGGGGGTTTCACTCGAAAACCTTTTATTTCAGGGGTTTCACCTGAAAACCTTTTATTTTTATTTAATTTTCTTTAATTTTTTTTTAATTTTTCTGAATAAAACGAAAATTAATTCTGTGAGGCCGATCCGCGACGCGGAAAAATTCCGAGGGCGACGAAAAATTCCGAGGGAGCGGATCCTCCGCGGGCGCGGAAAAATTTCGAGGGCGCGGATCCGCCGCGGGCGCGGAAAAAATCCGGGGGCGTGGATGAAGCCGCGGGCTCGGACTCGCCTCGGACTGGCTTCTTTTGATGGGAAAAATTGTACCTGCAAGTTAGCCCGACAAAACAAAAACATAAACTAAAACTAAAATAAAAAATAAAAATAAAAGAAAAAACTTACCTCGGGTTGCCTCCCGAGCAGCGCCTTTGTTTAACGTCGTTTGACCCTACGTCCTTATTGTCTCAAGACTCGGACATCGTCAAAGCCCTAAGCAATCTGTCAAAATCTTGCGAACAACACTCATGCAAGCAAATATAGCATAATGATAACTTGAAACTAAATAATATAGCATTCAAACACCGTTTCAATTTATCAAACCCACTAGAAAAATCATGATTAGCAGGTTTAGGATAGAACCAGTTGAAAGGACGAGGTAGTTTATCAAAAGTTATGATTTTTATCTCAACACTACCACCTTTAGAATTTAAGAAATCACCAGGTAACCTATCATGCTCAAGACTTTTTACAGACACAACAGGCAAACAAATATCAAGAGAAAGTAAGGGAGAAGAAGGAAGGATACAGGGATCATGTCCGATCACAACAAAGGGCTCCACGGTAGGAGACATAGACATCTCCTCAGGTGGAAAGGAAACCTCCATATCATCATCTAGCTCATTCTTCGAGTCATCAGGCTCATCGTCATCTCTCCAGGAGCTATCAAACTTAAGGAAATGTTCCTCCTCCGTCATTACATGAGTATGATCATCCATCTCTTCATCCAATGAAAGGTCTATGGGTGCCTCTGGAAAGGATGGAACGGGCTCTTCAAGGGGATCTGTTGGTTCTTCAAAAATTTCCGTCTTGATGGCCAACACCTCCTCTAATTTTCTTTGTTCAGCAATTTGGTTCTCCAATTACTGCATCTCGATCTCTTTGGCTCGAATATAACAAAAGAAATCCCATCGGTCAATGGGTTTCCAAATGACGTATTTTGCATCGCTCTCGCGGTACATCCTTAGTTGGGACTCAAGAGTCATTCCCATAAAGATGTGATAGCAAGCATCATCAAGCCCTATGTGTAACCCCCAAATAGAGAGATCATACAAGATTCCCTGGCACCTAGTGAAGTACTCATGAAAGGGTTCATCCTGCAACTGACAAAGACTAAACGCAGACATTAGTATATACAAGTGTAGACCGTAAGATAGGTCTACACAACGAGATTCGGGATTTCTGGACGAACTGATTCGCGGGCGCGGAAAAATTTCAAGGGCGCGGATTTTCCGCGGGCGCGGAAAAATTCCGAGGGCGCAGTTTCGTAAGAAACGCCGATTAAACAGAAAATTAAAAACCGATTCCCCGGAAACGGCGCCAAAATTTGACACGGCTAAAATCGTTGTTGCCAAGATCAAAGATAAATAACCCTAAACTAACAACTAGTATAGTGTGCAAGTAAGGGGTCGAACCCAAGAGAATCGGGATTCTGATCAATCAGCAAAGAGTAAAGACAGGGGTTTTGGAGGCTAGTTTAGGCAAACAAACAAACAAACAAATATTATTGGGATTTAATCAATTGGAAGAAAGCAGAGTTCATTCAATCAATTCCACCTTTTTAATCATTCGATCATTGATTCATCCACTTTTCTATTAATTTCCTAGTTAATTCCAATCCTTATAAAAAATATCCGCTTGTCCACGGTCCAAGCGAAACGATGATATGAACAAAAACACTTAATTCAAATCATACAAAATATTAAGGATAGAAGGATATTAATTCATGCAATCAAGCTACGAGTCTCATGCATAAAATAACAATCAAACACTCTTTCTCAATTCTAGTCCACGGTCCTAGAAAAGAGTTGTTTCAAGGATAAATAAGATTGCACAGACAACAATCAAACTAATCCAAACAGTAGAATATCAATCAAATTCAACAAGTCGCGCGCCAAGAGAAATCAATTGATAATCATGAAATTAAGTACAAGAGTTTTGATATTAACCAAGGGATAGAAAAGTTACCAGAATCTCACGAAATACATAAAAAGGCTTCCTTGATTAAACAAACTCCAACGGGAAATTAGTTCTCCATAATACTGAAATAAAAACCTAAAAGTAAAAGTATGCTAGAAATTGTGTATCTCAAGTGAAACTCGAAACAAAGCTTAAATAGTAAAAAAAACTCCTAAACCCTAAGATATAATAATAATAAAAAGATAGAATAAAACAAACGATGGCGGCGCTGAAAACCCCGATCCGCGAGCGCGGAAATAATCCGCGATCGCGGATCCACTCTCTACCCTCGCCCGCGGAATCCCTTCGATCCGCGAGCGCAGAATATTTCCGCGGGCGCGGATCCTGCGATTCAACATTTTGGGGTCAACTTCGGAGGTAGTTTTGACCCACTTAGGGTTGGAATTTGAACTCGCCATAAAAAGATGAATTGCAGCTCTTCGAGTTAGCTTTCCAATGATACCAAATTCAGCTTCATCTGATCACCGTAGCTCCCGGAATAAGCGTTACAAGAAAGTGGTGTCGAAACAATTCCAAATCAACACTTGTCTTCAAAACTCTTGCAATTCTTCAAATCGTGTCTTCGGTCTTCATATGACAATTATGCTCAAAACTAACCTAAACACGCTCAAATCATATCTAAAATACAAGAATTAACCTATACTAAAGTAAGCATATCAAATTCCCCCATACTTAAACCTTGCTCGTCCTCGAGTAAGCTCAAAATAAATCTAATAAGAAATCCCATCAAAGTTTATAGCATAGTACAAGGGAAGAAAAAAATCACTCACCTCACCAACCCGAATCCAAAATATAGGAGTAATGAGCAAAAACATGATAGCTCAAGCACACACCTCACAAATACAAGCACTCAAGCTCCAAAAAGTGTAGAGCAACCTAGGATCTACCCAACATCTAAAGTGTAATCCCCAGACCCCAAAGTAGAATATGAATCCTAAACACTCTGATTTTACCACTCATTCTCATTAGGCGCCATTCGGATTCTCACCTAATCACTCTTTTCATTTTTCTTTAGGTGTGCTCACAAATACTCACATCTCTCATAAACCTCATATTACCCCAGCTTAATGCCGGTCCGGGTTACCTACTTATTACCTGAGCCGCCCTTTCGGGTTTTCAACTCATCCCAGGATTTTTATGCCTTTTTCTCATTTTTTATGGCTTTTTTCATTTTTGTTTATTTTTTTTAAAAAATTCTCTATACAAAACATGGAATAAGGATCCCATAAAAATAACGAAAAATAAATTGAAATGCAACTATCTAAGATAGGCGTAGTGAGTACTCCCCCCCCCCCCCCCCCCTACTTAAATCCTTCATTGTCCTCAATGAAGTAAAGAGAAAGGAATTAAGCATAGAAGAGGAAAATCAGAAGACTCACATACGAAAGAAAAGATGGAAGAACTCTTCAAAGGCTTGGATGAATAGCTCGGAAATCTCCAGATGATCCGTCGTCAAGAAAAACCGCGGGCGCAGTGGCCATGCCGCGGGCGCGGGTGGTGCTCCGATCGTGAAAAAAAATGGTTAGAGAACACGATCAACAAAACTGAACACGAACTCTGAATCTCGCCTTAAGCATTAATGTAGTACGAGCCTTGAAGAGGAATATTCCCCCATACTTGAGGAATTCGAAGGAACTAGACATGGAAAGAATTAGAAAAGTGGATTGGTGGGTGATGATAGAATATGGAAGAACACTCGAGCGCGGATCCTGCGATTCAACATTGTGGTGTCAACTTCGGAGGTAGTTTTGACCCACTTAGAGTTGGAATTTGAACTCGCCGTAAAAAGATGAATTGTATCTCTTCGAGTTAGCTTTCCAATGATACCAAATTCAGCTTCATCTGATCATCGTAGCTCCCGGAATAAGCGTTACAAGAAAGTGGTGTCGAAACAATTCCAAATCAACACTTGTCTTCAAAACTCTTGCAATTCTTCAAATCGTGTCTTCGGTCTTCATATGACAATTATGCTCAAAAACTAACCTAAACACACTCAAATCATATCTAAAATACAAGAGTTAACCTATACTAAAGTAAGCATATCATTGTCCCACATTTCAAATTGGAAACTACAATTGCCTAGTATATAATCTAATGAGTTACTTCACCCATTGCCATATGGTTTTGAGTTGGAACCTAACTGGGCTTGTATGTTAGGCTCGTTACCACACGACTCCTGGATTATCGGTCCACCGGACTTTATCATTGGATCAAGCATGATTTGAGCTTTAGTTGGATTCATTCAAAGAAAATTCATGACAAAATCGCCTACATCGCTTCTTAGTGTCTTACTAACCTGAAGTTGTCAAGTTATTAGGCTAGTCAAAGGGTTACTGTGTAATCTTAAGAGCACACTTTTTTTTAATCTCTCATCCGATTTAATTTGTCAAAGTCACTCTACGTTCGAACCGGATACTGTAGAGACCCTTAATGGAGGTGATCCTCACGTTTTCAGAAATATTCAAACCTGAATCACTAGACAAACGTTTAAGAAAACCTACCATCCCATCCCACTAGACCAACTTCGCCTATATAAGCTGCTGCTAAGTGACTAGTCTTAAGCATTACACTGGTGGAGGAGTTGGTTTTAATCAATTCAAACTAAAAGGGACACCATTTGGATTGTCAATATACACTTGTTTATATTTGTATATCTTTTATCTTGTTAATATTTGTTTCCTTTATCAGTTTAGATTGTATTCTGATAAAGATAACCTCTTGATCCTTAGAGATTGCCTTGTATGTGTAACCTTTCATATACGTATGAATGAAATTAGAGAAGTCATCTATCTTAAAATTATAGAGTTTACATGGTATCAGCCTAACTTACATGTGTTAGACAAAAATTGTTAAAAGAAAACAACAATGTACAAACACATCTAATTTAATTTTTAAGTTCAACACTTATCTAATAATAATATAGACACATTGGAGACTTTTGAGTTTAGTTTTTGATTTGGGTTGAACGCGAATTGTAACGAGTTGCCTACGTATCTCCTTTAGAGAGAATCCAGCCTTACTTAGTTTAGAGGTTTTATATTTGAATTTTGATTTACACGCATCAGAGAAACAAGCCTAAACGCACCTTCTAGGAAGGGTTGCCTAAGTTCGGTTCAACTATCATTTGAATGTTGTGAATAAAATTAAACCCACCTTCTAGGAAGGGTTGTTTACTTTCTCCACTATTTGGTTCATTTTTTATTTTTATTTTGGGTGTGACTGAATCCGATACCCATTTGGGTTTGATGTCAGATTTCCTACGTACCCATTGAGGGGATCAAGTCTATGTAATTATTTGAAGAACATACTTTAATTTGAGGTTGTGATTGAACCCGACGAGCATTAGCTATATATTGAGCTTCCTACGTACCCTTAGTTGGATCAAATCATCGTAGTTCGGCGTTAGAACACTTTGAGTGTTGATTTAGGATTTAAAGTTTGATTCAAACATTGGAATTTGGCGACTGTACTCGATTGGATTTAATATCGAGTTACCTACTGATGAAACCCGATATAATACGCGCTATAAACGTGATTATATTAAATACAAACTCTCGGAATTTTTTCAACCAAACGACTTTTTTACATAGATTTTTCCTCCTCCCCACCCTTCAGTTGATTATTTTTGTACTCATCTTTACAAATAGTTTTTCGACCCTTTTTAACAAACAAGATAGTTCTTGAGTTAGAGATGTTTTTCGACCCTTTTAAATGTCTCATAGCCTGTCTATATATAGGATTGTTAGATGCCTGCTTATATACTACACGATCGATGTGGGATACCTTTGGGTGATAGTGCAAATGAACCAACTTGTTGATGTGGTGTGGTGGCACTCGGTCAATGGACCAAATTAAAGAAATCCACGCAGGTTCCTATGCATACACATGTGCCTTACCACCTCCTCTTATGCAAGTCGATATCAAATGAATCGAATGATCAAGACTTCATTAGGCAAGTCGAGGGAATTTAGCCGATTAGCCCATTTGAGGCCTAGCCTTTAAATTGATAATTGGGCCGGTCCAACATATGGCTTATTGGGCCCATGATTACATAAATTTGTCTTATGAGCAAAGCCCATTTGCGTTTCCATCACTCGACGCGCACATGCGACGTGATGTTTAACTCTTTTTGTTCTTATATTCCTGACTTATCCCTCAATTACGTAGCGATTATTTTACGCACCATCACCTACGTAGCCTTTTATAGGGTCAAGTCTATACACAATTCTCCAAAGAACATTTTTATTTGAGACCTCCCACTAATTAAAAAGGTACCACATAAATTTGATTTTATATTTATATATCAAGACCCATTTTACAATTTATACTAATTAGTGGGTTGATGAGTAATAAGACAAATTTGGTCTTATTTTTGAATGTAGATTTACGTCACCAAATTTGTTGTTTTTGGGTTGGACTCCATGTTTAATTTGGATCGCAATTAGAAGCCTATATCATAGTGGGAGAACACCTGTGCTTGAATACATGTATGAATGAACATTTCATGTACGCACACCTTGTTTTTTGCATCTATAGGACTAGATTTTTCATCCAATACAATCGTTTGAGGATTATATTTGGCAAACTATATTTATTTATTTTGGAAATATAGCCTTTGAATATCCTCGTTCTCTCACAATATGGACCCATAGACCTTTACATGCACTAGCATCTTAATCACTACTTTTGTATGGTTTTTTTTTGGTAGAAACTACTTTTGTATGGTTAATTAGTGTAAAAATATGCTCCAAGAGGTTTATAGTTAATTATGGGAAGATTTGGCTTGTCAACGGAGTAGTTAAGCCAAGGAGTCTTGGTGTAAACCGGCCCTCAATAAAGGCTCAAATTGGCTTAAGCGGAGAGGTTCGATCGAAATCTCGACCGACATTTCTTCATTACACTCCACATTTTCCTTGGTGTTATATAACAGGAAGACATGGCATATGTTTGAAACGTAGTATATATACACATGTATGCATATGATAGCACCCAATTTTACGACTCGACGGTTCGATCTATGATTTATAATTCATGGATATTGATAAGATCCTTCCATTTAGCTTAGCAGCACCTTAATTAGGTCGATGGAATAGACTTCAAGTTAAGGGCGAGGTTCGTTGAACGGCTTACACTGGATACCTAGGCACCCAGAGACGAGGAAGGGCATAGTAAGTGACGACATACTTCGGGGAGTTGAAAAATAAGCATAGATCCGGAGATTCCCGAATAGGTCAACCTTTCGAACGACTGTTGAATCCATGGGCAGACAAGAGACTTATAGTTCTTTTCCTCCAAATTAAGTCATTTTAGG
Source organism: Fallopia convolvulus (assembly GCA_964016875.1). Classification (NCBI taxonomy): domain Eukaryota; kingdom Viridiplantae; phylum Streptophyta; class Magnoliopsida; order Caryophyllales; family Polygonaceae; genus Fallopia; species Fallopia convolvulus. The sequence continues at coordinate 2,487,815 of OZ024721.1, forward strand.
GCAATTAATTTTCTTAATTGCCATCTAATTTTCCTCCTTTTCATATTTGTAGAAGGAGCTCTAACTTGATTAAAAGCTCCTTGTATTTGGACTCGATCGAAGTTGATCACTTTTACCACGTAATTAAGCCTTCTTTCATCTCATCTTCTTCTTCTTTACTAATTTTTTTATAATTAATTAGTGGAAGGGAAAGATGCTTTAGGATATCACCAATTTACATGATCTTCTTAGTGATAGACTCGGATTTGTTAATGATGTAGCTCAGAGTAGATCGGTCTTCAATGAAGGGTTGTTGATAGGGTTTCTTAACAACAAATAAATTTATATCAAGACCCCGCTGTTGTATATCAGAGTCAGGTTCGTCCGCAGGGAGAAAGTCAGTGCTAAGTTGTGTTACTTGGAGCGCAAGTAATCAACAAAATAAGGGTTTTTATCAAGAGAAAGAGAAATCTAAGGTTTAGGGTATCCCCACAACAACAATTATACATGCCAAACGTTAATGAAACACATAAATCAATCAACTTTCGCTAAATTAATAAACTTACTATCTACCTCTCCTACTTCACCTAGGATAGATCCGCTTTCGCTTTAAAATCCTAAATTGACTATTCTGATTCAAGGTTTCCGCTTTCGCTTCAACTATGAATGAGAAATTCCCTTCAACTTTCATTTCAAGGATTAAGAACAAGAGAATAGATTCATGCAATAAAAACAGTCAAATCATGATCACAAACAAGAATGCACAACCATTGTTGGGTTCAACCCCAACCTTAGAGAGAGAAAACTACTCACAATTCATCATAAGAAACCATCTAAATTAAATTAAAGAGAAAGGAAAAGCTTACAACCGAATCCACAATGAAACTTGTCTTCCAAGAAATCCCAAAAATTCGTCCCTCTCTCTCCCACACGCCTCTTCCCTCTCTCTACCCTAAAACTAGGTTAATTGTGGCCTCCTCAAACTAAAGCTAGAACAAGAGTATTTATAGAGAAAAACCTAATCTATCTAGAAGCTATCTATAAGGAAATAAATCTTTAAAAGATATATTCCTTCTACAAGGAAATAAATCTAATACAAGATATATCCCTTCTATCTAAATAAATAACATAAAAGGAAACTAATAAAAAGGGATAAAGAATACATTAATTGTGTTGACTCTAATGTCTTCTACCAACACGGGACCCTCAGAATTAACCCCGTCAGGGTCGGTAGATCTTCATGCTGAATTATCGAATTTTTTCTCTTTCCGCACCTCGATATCGACCTTGCCAGGGTCGATATCGACCCTCATCAGCATTGAAAACAACTTTGAGTAAAACTTGCGTAGCAGATTCGTTACAACTCCTTTTGACTCGATTCTTTTTCCTATGTCTTTGTAACGAGTTTCTCTACCTCTTTCCAAGCTCAAACTTGATCTTCAATGTCTTTATTGTAGTGCTTTTCTTCGACTTTCACTTCATTCTCGAGTGTTATCTTCAAGTGATTTCCTCCTTTCTTCAAAATATGCTCCAAAACAGCTTCAAATCCTATAAAAAAACACCACCAAAGCTTATGTAGACTCCATATCTCATGAAAATACGAAAACCTACACAAACGACTCAAAACAAAATACAAAACTAAAAGAAAAGACTCAAAGACACAAAAACACTCCCTAAAAACACAACTAAAAAGGCAGATATCAAAATACCACATACTTAGACTTGCTTGTCCTCAAGCAATCACCAAGACATAGATCAAAACCATCAACACATCTATCAAGTAATAGCCCTCATCAAAAAACAACTTTAACATAAATGAATTTAGACAAGTGAGTTCAACGTCATCACACATATACGAGCAACTAATAAACACAAGCAACTACAATCCAACCTCACAAGGGATATGTGTTTCACTCAACTCTCATGTGTTTAGGCTTATAAGTACAACTCTCAACTCAATCCTACATGCAAAAACTCATAGAAATTGTAACTTATATCACCAATCTCTCTACCAAAGATTGTCAAAACAAGTAAAATCATCAAGAGAACTTAGGCTTAACGGAAAACTTCATAGAAGCTTCCATTTGGCCGGGTTTTAATGGGGCTTGGTAATAACAATAGGGAATGGAAATATTTTGGTTTGTGGTGCTAAAAATCCGGGAATCAAAGACTCCTAAAACTCACATATATGTCCAAAACTCTCATAAAAGAATATACCAAACTCTCTCATTTTCTATATGCACACTCATTCACCTTTTATCCCAACTAATCTTGCTTACAACACTAAGGAAGATTTGGCTCATGCACACTTTATTCATTATTCAACTCTTCCCCGTTTTTTTTCTTTCTTTCTCCCTTATGATTTTCATTTTTTTTTATTTTTTCTGTGGGAGGTTTGATACCGACCCTGTAGAGTCGGTAACGAGTTCTGCTCATCATTTTCTTCTTTCTTCCTCTTTACTTTCCACTTCTTTTGTAAGTGCATTCAGAGAACCAAACTCCTTTTACATAACAAACTGCAAGATTTTACTTTATCCAACCCATATTACCCCACACTTGAACCAAACAAAATCACTCAACAAAACCATCACAATAACCAATACTAAATCCTAATCCCTGGATAGGGTCAAGCGTACATCGGCTAGGGAATAATTTTCTGGAGCTACAAAAATAGGCTATAAGGCACAAAGAAATTGGCTTCAAAAAGAGGGATATTGTAAGGGTGGATAAGGATTAATAAGGCTCATGAAAAATAAGTTTTCTATCATATGATTTCACAAGTAATGAACTATAATCTTATGGAGGCTTCAAGAAATAGATAACCATCATAATTTCAAGAGATAATATGCACATAAGAGAGTAAATCACACAAAAAAGAGAAGAGGGATTTTTTATGTTCTCCCTATAAGGCCAAAAATATCTCACAAGGTAGATCATTTTGTTGGATTGCAATTAAACTCATGCTAAAAATCATACATGCTCAGTTTCATCACTAGCTAAAAATTCACACAAAAACAATTTCATAATAGACTCGGGCTAAACCATTAAGGACATGCTAAAAGGATTTACATGATTATGCAAGCAATCACTATCATAGAACATCTAAGTGGAATATTATCAATCCTAAAACACAAACAAAGACACAAAAAAACTGAGTTTCCTTTTCCCCCTACCCCATACTTAAACCAAACAGTGTCCTCACTGTTTAAAGCAAAGACATAAAAATAAAGAGGATAAGGAAAAGGGAACTCACAAAATAAAACAGAAGCAGTTTGAAACCATTGATCATTGAGGAGGTTGAATTTTCTCGGTTCTGTAGAGGTCGGTACCGACCCTGTGAAGGTCGTTATCGAACTTGCTGTATGTCCACTGATTTTCTTCTGTGTAGCACTACTTCTTCTTCTTAGCACTTCTTAACTTTTTGTACCTGAGTCACTTTAGAAAAACTTCTATCCCTACTACACTAATCTAACCTAAAAAGTCAAAAGAAAGCTAGCAAAAAGAACTAAGAAAGCAAAAACTAAAAGCGGAAACTAAAACTAAAACTAAAAGCGGGTTGCCTCCCGTAAGTTCTATTTTTTAACGTCGTTACCCCGACGAACTTACCTCGGCTCTAAGGTGGCTTCTCTCCGAATTTGTAGGGATCTTGAGAAACCTTATACTTAGATGGAAAAGCATCAAAGCTTCTCTCTAGGACATTTGGTCCTCTATCATCCACAAGTATGCTTGGAAGTCCTACATTAGGGTTAGTATAATCCGAAAACCAAGGAGGCTTCGACTCTTTCACAATATGCTCAATAGTAGGAGTTGTAAAAGAAAGATGAAAGAAAGGGTCATGACCAGAATCAATTAGATCAGAGTAAGGAGACTGACCTTTGTTACCCTGAGGAGGGGTCGTTACCGAGGGTATGTGGGTCGTTATCGACCCCACTGGATCAAGGAATGCCTCGGTATCGTGCCTGTCTAGCCCAATAATGGGTTGGAATTCACCCACAACATTGTGATTTTTCAGAGAATGCTCGGTACCAACCCACCATGGGGGTCAGTATGCTTCTTGATATGCACTTCCTCCTTGAATCTGCTCGTTTCGGGTCTTAGGAAAAGGTCGTTACCGACCCATGGTGGGTCGGTAAGCCCTTCGTTAATGCTCTTTACAGCAGCGGTCTCATTCACATCGCGATTGAAACGGAACTCGACCTTCTCCTCCCCAATATCGAATGTGAGGAGTCCTTTTCTAACATCCACTCTTGCCCCCACGGTAGCTAAGAATGGTCTTCCAAGAATGATTGGTACCACAGGGTCTTCTGGCATGTCTAGAACAATGAAGTCGTTTGGGACAAAAAATTTGCCAACTTTAACAGGGACATCCTCAACGACTCCGATTGCCTTTACACAGGATCCGTCTGCCATGTACAACCTCATATTGATGGGTTCCAACGGTCCCATATTGGCTTTGGACCAAATAGAGAGTGGTAGGAGACTGGCACTGGCACCTAAATCACATAGAGCTTTAAAACGGTGAGTTCCAATATCTATTGAAATTGCAAACTTACCTGGATCACCGAGTGTAACACCCCCTTCTTACCCTGGAGGTATTACCGCCAGTAACCCCGATTAAGATTAAATCGAAGCTACCCAAGGCTTTAAACTGACTGAACAAACTAAAAACAAGGTAAATGAAACCATTTAAAACCTAACAAAATTAAATAAAACTTTACAACGGAAAAGAGAATAAAAGGTCTTATACAAGCCTTAACTTAAAAAGAATTAGTAAATAAATAGAACAATCTTCTATTTAAACAAAATCTTCATCAAGTCTTCCTTAAGTTCTTATTTCTGAATCTCAGCTTCGTTTTGAAGTAGTTCAACCATGATCTTCACTCAAGTATAGCCATTGGAAACCTTTCTTCAACTTTTGGAGCTTCAAACCTCGGAATCCGCCTCTTGAATCAACTTCCAAGAAGAACCTGATGTATTGTAAACCAACGGTGGACACCAGCCGACCATATAAAAGAAAAGAAGATGGACGGGTTAGTCTAATGAAAGACTAAGCAAGCGGAGAAACTAACTTGGTTCTTATGGTTGTAACTAAATATATTGGCATCCAAATCCGATTAGACGCGGATTATGATCCAACAGTTAGCAGTCTTATAGAGAAAAAGAAGGAGACTTGCATAATCAAGAGAGAGAACACCACCACTTGTGGTTTCTTTAAGAAGCATAAACAATTGTTGGAAACTCATATTAATCACATAACATCTTGAAAAGTCTCCATCGACTAATCAGATTGACTTAATCAAAGTTTGATTAAGAATCATTCATAACCAGGGGTAAGAATGGTTATCGAATAGACTAGCCATCCGGGTACATTAATCTGCCTAACGCACTTGTCTTATATCACTTTCAAAACTTTTTATAAACATATTGGTAACTTTTAATCGACGGAAACCGCCGAGAATCCACATGTACATGTGACGTCAAGATGAGAGGGATTATTTCATCCATGATCATTGATGAACAACTAGTACCAATTGCACTTAGCTAGAGTGCATAACACCTCCTCCAGCGTTGAGTGAGGTATGAGTCATGACCCGAATGTTGGGATATGATAGCGAACTAAACCTCCCGACATAGACTGTGTTATAAAGAGGTCATCAGAGACTCGACTCCTACCCCTGGAAACTAACTTACTTCATAATAATGTCTCAGCATGAGACAACATACAAGGTCACACATAACGGACCTAAATCCAGTTCTATCGCGAAACTGAATAAATAACATGGTCATTATTTCTAACAAATATAACGACCTATTATATTTTATTAAGCACACAAGTTGTTCCCAACACAAATATTAAATGAGATTCAATTCCTCATTTAATAACCATAATGCAAGAGAGAACCGTCCACTTGCCTTAGAAGGTGTGCTCAACGTCCTTAGCAATTCAACAGTAATCTTTATCACCCTTCTGCCAAATATAACAAAAGGATTAAACAACAACGAGCTCACGGAAAAACTTCTTAGTTGTATACTCAAATTCTACAACTTCCTAATCGATAAACGATTTAATTTCCGAATATCGATATATAATAAATCCTTAGTTATTATGCTTTAAGGAGCCATCTTGGCGGAATTATAACTAATTATTCGCTTCACTTTTGAAACAATTTTCTAAATAAAAATTGTTCATTAGCAACAGTTATTAAAGGTGACCAAATCTCGGATCAAACGGATTAACAACGAATCCTGATTAATTATCCGAAGTCCTTTACCTGCCAATCGATGTCAAAACTTGCATTCGCTATAACTGAAGATCCGGACGTCCGTTTCACGAGCGGTTTGAACCTGTGGGACTGTATCAATGTCAAGATTATAAAAACCATAAATTTAATTAGCAAAGAGGAACTGAAAGGCCCTTACGGTGGCTCCGCAATGAACCCGCTAATTAATTTTGATCGTAAATACCTTCACTCGAGCCCATGGCTCGTTTGGCTCGATAGTGGCTCGATCCCCGAGCCTGAGGGTGGTCGAGTATTGCCCGGCGGCAGCTCTCGCAGTGGGTGGTGGTCGGAGGAACTAACAATCACCGACGACGATGTACTGCGAGGCGAGAAGCTAGCCGGCGGTGTTGAAGTCGATTCTTTCCTCCCCGAGCCCAGCGTTCCGTTCTGGTTTTCTGGCTGGTTCAGCTCCCTCTTGCAGCAGCTCGAGCCTAGAAAAAGGAAGTAGAAGTGAAGGAGAAGATGGTGAGGTGGCTGGCTAGAGAAGGTGACCGACGGTAGAGAGGCTCACGAGTCCGTCGTTCTCATCCAAACCCTCTCGACCCTCCTCTGTTTGCTTTGATTTACAAAAGTACGAGCCCTCTCCCAATTCTATCTCTTGGTTCCTTCCTAATTAAGGCAAAGCAGAGAAGGCGGTTTAAAAACAAAATCGTGTCGGAACGGGACTCGCATAAAAGCGGTAAATTATGTACCTCGGGTGGAAAAACTTACTAAATTCAAAACGTCCCATAAATTATGTGGACCAATAAAACCAATTTTTCATGATTTTATCTTGCTACCTTCAATTTTTAAGGCTTCTGTTTCGTATTTTAAATCTTTTCCGGTACATATTTAAAAAGACGGCTTATCCAATAGAATTCCCACCGATCCATAAAATCATTTCTTTGTGATTTTAGGATATCACCAAGAATTTTCTAGGATTTAATCTCTAACAAAAATATTGGATTAAGCGTTAAAACGGACAAAGAGGTTAAAAGGATATCCGAGAAAAATTCAAAAATATCCTTAAAAACCGCAATTATTACACCGAGTTTCTCAGGGAGCTTTATAGATCGGACTTCACTTGACATCTCTGAGATAGATCTTTTCCTGCTCAAAATCACTTTTAAAAATTTAGTGTAGGCAGGCATTTCATTAAGGGCATCAGTAAATGGAATAGAAATATTTAACCCGTGAAGAATTTTGACAAAACGTCTAAACTTTCCTTCTGTAACATCATTAGACTTCTTAATCGGGAAAAGAAGAGTTTTAGATGGACTCGGAATAGAGAGAGACCTAGATCGAGGCCCTACTGAATCGTCAAGAGGGTCGATCGGTGTTGGAGAAGGGTCGATATCGACCCTGGTAGGGTCGGTATCGAGCTGAGAATTCGGTTCAGAAGACTTACATGGCCTGGAGGGGTCGATATCGACCTGGGGAGCCTCGGTATCGACCCTTGTGGGGTCGGTATCGACCCTATTAGGGTCGTCGTCCTCGTTACCGGTCACTTTTTCCTTGGCCTTAGCACGATCCGATAGTGTTTTTCCGCTTCGGAGGTGGATTGCTGCGATTTGGCCTTTCGGGTTCTCTTCGGGACGACCCGGTAATTGCCCTTGAGGTCTTGGAATTTGTGCATAAAGGTTGCCCAGTTGGGAGTCAATGCTCTTCTTCAATGTTTCTAGACCATTCAATCGATTGTTAAGGTTGGCTTGGACTCCATCAATCTTGCTATGGACGTCATGGAATTTATTGTGGACTTCATCAATCTTGCTATGAATGACCTCTTGTAGCCCTTGTACCCATGAAGGTACCTCTTGATATCCTGGTGGTCTGTAAGGAGGAGGTTTCCTTTCCTGTGGTGGAGGGGGTACATAGTTGCCCTAGGTGTACTGATTGTTGTTCCTCCCTTCATAAGAATTATGTACTTGGTCCCCATAGGGACCTCTCTTATAGTTAACTTCTTCATATGCCTCAGCAGCATGGACTTGTTGCAAGTTGGTGCAGGCAGAAGTAGCATGGGATTGAGACCCACATTCTTGACAAGAAGGAGATGATTTAAGATGACTTACCTGCTTCTTCAGGCGATTGATCTCATCTTGCAAGAATCGGTGCTTCACTTCAGGGTCGACCTCATCCTTGTTCGGATTGTAGAGCCTTCGTTGGGGCAGCTGGGCTTGTTGCACTCCATACATTGCATCATAATTGGTCAATTTGTCAAGCAATACCCATGCCTCATCGGATCCATCTCAATAAAACCACAAGCAGTGTGAAGATTGATGCGGTTTTCGTCTCACCGTTTATCCCTTGGAAGAAGATTTCTTGGAGTACATATTGTGGTTGCCCATGGGTAAGGCACTGTCTAAGCATCTCCTTGAACCTCTCCCATGTCTCCACAAAGGTCTCATTAGGCAGCTGGTGATAGGAGGTGATTTGCTTCCTTAACTCCGTAGTCTTAGAAGGTGGGAAGAACTTTGTCATGAACAAGTCATGCAGAGTTTCCCATTTCTTTATTGACTTGGGAGGTAGGCTCTCTAACCAGCTCAGGACCTTTTGTGCAAGAGACCACTTAAAAGCTTTCAACAGAACATATTCCAAAGAGACACCGTTAGCAGCAATAGTATCACATAAATCAAGGAAATTTCTAATATGTTCTATCGGGCACTCAGTGGGTTTCCCCTCAAACTGAGCCCTTTTGGTCAAGGATATGAATTGAGGTTTGATCTCAAAGGTCTTCTCTATCTCGGGAAGCTCTATGGCTGATTCTGGCACCCTCAGTTCCGGATGCATATACTGTTTGGCATTCCTAGGGATAGCATTCAACTGCTCTTGTAGGCGGGCAACATTCTCTCGTTCACGATCTCTGTCTGCTTGAAGTCGCTCCATCTGACCTTGGAGGTCAGCCATATGTTCTTCGGGAGTTGCCATTGCACTATTTCTCCTAATTTGTGATAGAAGGTTCGCTCGGGTTCAGAGTCTACTACTAGGTTAGAGACAACTCGACGTCCTTCAGCTGGCATACACTGTAAGCAAAAACAAAAACAAAAACGAAATCAAAAGCAAAACGGGTTCTCAGGTGAGGGTTGATATCGAGGCCTAGAGGGTCGGTATCGAGCCTACATTGATCTTGAAAAATAAAAACTAGAAGAAAAAGCTAATCTCTGTTGATAGGGTCGGTACCGACCCTAGGGGGGTCGTTACCGACTCGGCTGTGTCCCGAAAAACTCTAAAAAGAACAAAACTTGGCACTATTGAAATCTCCCCGGCAACGACGCCAATTTGTTGATAGGGTTTCTTGACAACAAATAAATTTATATCAAGACCCCGCTGTTGTATAGCAGAGTCAGGTTCGTCCGCAAGGAGAAAGTCAGTGCTAAGTTGTGTTATTTGGAGAACAAGTAATCAACAAAATAAGGATTTTTATCAAGAGAAAGAGAAATCTAAGGTTTAGGGTATCCCCACAAGAACAATTATGCATGCCAAACGTTAATGAAACACATAACTCATGCTTTTATCACATAAAGGCGCTAACTTTCGTTAACTTAAAGCAAGTAAACGAATCAACTTTCGCTAAATCAATAAACTTACTATCTACCTTTCCTACTTCAACTAGGATAGATCCGCTTTCGCTTTAAAACCCTAAATTGACTATTCTGATTCAAGGTTTCCGCTTTCGCTTCAACTATGAATGAGAAATTCCCTTCAACTTTCGTTTCAAGGATTAAGAACAAGAGAATAGATTCATGCAATAAAAACAATCAAATCATGATCACAAACAAGCATGCACAACCATTTTTTGGTTCAACCCCAACCTTAGAGAGAGAAAATTACTCACAATTCATCATAAAAAAACATCTAAATTAAATTAAAGAGAAAGGAAAGGCTTACAACCGAATCCACAACGAAACTTGTCTTCCAAGAAATCCCAAAAATTCGTCCCTCTCTCTCCCACACGCCTCTTCCCTCTCTCTACCCTAAAACTAGGTTAATTGTGGCCTCCTCAAACTAAAGCTAGAACAAGAGTATTTATAGAGAAAAACCTAATCTATCGAGAACCTATCTATAAGGAAATAAATCTTTAAAAGATATATTCCTTCTACAAGGAAATAAATCTAATAAAAGATATATAACTTCTACCTAAATAAATAACATAAAAGGAAACTAATAAAAAGGGATAAAAATACATTAATTGCATTGACTCTAATGTTTTCTACCAACACGGGAGCCTCAGAATTAACCCCGTCAGGGTCGGTAGATCTTCATGCTAAATTCTCGAATTTTTGCTCTTTCCGCACCTCGATATCGACTTTGCCAGGGTTGATATCGACCCTCATCAGAATTGAAAACAACTTTGAGTAAAACTTGCGTAACAGATTCGTTACAACTCCGTTTGACTCGATTCTTTTTCCTATGTCTTTGTAAAGAGTTTCTCTACCTCTTTCCAAGCTCAAACTTGATCTTAAATGTCTTTATTGGAGTGTTTTTCTTCGACTTTCACTTCATTCTCGAGTGCTATCTTCAAGTTCTTTCCTCCTTTCTTCAAAATATGCTCCAAAACAGCTTCAAAGCCTATAAAAACACCACCAAAGCTTATGTAGACTCCATATCTCATGAAAATATGAAAACCTACACAAAAGACTCAAAACAAAACACAAAACTAAAAGAAAAGACTCAAAGACACAAAAATACTCCCTAAAATCACAACTAAAAAGGCGGATATCAAGGGTCGACTTAGCTCTGATGAGTGCGTAAAACAAGTTTGATCGACAAATCGATTGAGTCCGGTTGAGGCCAGTCGCCTCTCCTATTTAGTAACAAACCTTCATTATCTCTTTGTAGATTGATTAGTGTTAAGTAACACTAAAGTGTGTTGTACATTGAACTTGGCATGGCTTCTTTATGTACATATGTGTACGTAGTATCTACTATATATGCACATACAATTCTATTTTTTATACACCCTTGTCCTGCACGATTTGCTTGTTTGATTTTGCCACTTTAACTTGTATTCTCAATGAGAAACAAACCCGTTTCGGTATGAGAATCTGTTTTGGTATGAGAAACGAACCCGTTACGAACGATAAAAAAACATCACTCCTCCAAAGGGAAATATTTTGTTAAAAGTTTGGTGAAACATCGTGTCTTTGTAGTGGTGAAACGGAATGTTTCAAACCGACTACCATTGAAGCAGGGTTGGTCCAACATGGCTCGATTTAAGACGACAAAAGATGTATAATCTCTCTTGGGCTTCCGTTTCTAACCCACTCTCATGTTTTTTGATTTTTTGAGCCTTCATAAAACAAATGAAAGATGGACAAAAATGAAAGATGGACAAAAATGAAGAGAATTATTTAGATGTTGTACAAGATGAACAAAATTGATTCGGAAAGGATCTCTCGGTTTAATGTTTTAATCCTTTATTCCTCTCCCTTTCTTGCTCCCTCTCTGACGTCCCCCCATATGTATATATATATGACTTAAGACGTGGAAAGCCAATGGAGCCAAAAGACGTTTTTTTCTTGAGCATAATTAACAGTTTTTTTTGGTAGAAAGAACATAATTAACAAAGTTAATTATACTAATTATGGCTTTAATTTGTTTAACGTTACACACTTACACCGCCAAAAAAATGGCAACATTACGTACACAAAGTGTAGCATTCACACAAGAATTAGTGAATTCAACCAAAAAAAAGAATTAATGAATTATCAAGATCTGGGCCTAATTATTTGATGCAACATGAGCCTCTTTATATACATGTCGGCCTAAATGAAGTCCAACCTGTGACACCCTTACACCCTATGACGTATACTCTGTAAAATTTATCTCTTATATAAACAGATAAGAGACATATACCAACTATATACGTAAGCACATAGCAGACATTAACAACCATAAAAGGTTGCACACACACATTTATGTTGTTACTTCTTATGCTAATACATCTATTACTCTAACTTCTATTACAACTCATATGTCTAAGATGCAAAATGTGGAGGAGAAGGTTGCATTGAGTTTCAGCCGACCGACCTGTATGAATGTGACCTCTAAAAGGACACACCTCAGAAAATTCTAGCTGAACCTGAAAAATTGTTTTGCGATTTACGTGAGTCGCATACTCAGTGAATATTAACCATCATCAATTATTTCACATAGAGTCAAACATTTAGTCCATGTACATATACATACATAATATACATATGTCATATAGGAATTTACTATGCAAATGCCAATGCTGATGTATCCGATTCATTATTATGTGAATTGTTCAAGCCTGAATTTGCCCCGAGTTTCCATTACCAACTGTTTTCCATATACCAACTTTTCTTTTCTTTTTCCTTTTTTTTCCATTACCGCCATTACCGACTTTTTGGCATCTTAGGCCTCATTTTCTCAATTACCATATCTTAGGCATCTCAGGCCTCATGTATGACCTGTAGGTCTTTTTTGTATACAAATTCAAGGCAAGACAGTCATAGATCCTTTTAATCTCATGCAATATGCTATGCAATCAAGTGCATCCTGTAACCATATATCATATGCCATCTGTTAACATACCTTTTGTGCAAACAACTCTGGAAATTTCAGAGCTATCACATTTATCCATATAATCCATATAACACATATATCCATATAGCTCATATAGGCACATATATTCATATACCTCATATACCACATATAGCGCATATATCCATATATTCATATTTCACATAGAGCACATAGGGTTGAATCTCCGGTCTATACTCACTTGTTTAGGGAAGATACTATATTTCTCCCTCTTGACTCTGACCACAGTCTCTTACTTGAGCTCCTATATATAACCCAATGCAAATTAGGCTATTTACTCTGATAAACTCTAACCCCAAATGCAATGAAATGCCAGAATGCATTATAACTTCTTGTGCATAATTCCAAATCCTTTGAAACTTGACATAGATACACTATATATATAGAAGAACATTTTCTAGTTCAAACCTTTCTGAAAAACTTGATCAAAGGGCTCCCTAATATCCTTACAAAGCGAAACCCTAAAATCACTCTGAAATCTTTTACCGAATATAAATCCGATATCGAAAACACCCTCTGAGAACTATAAATCAACCGATTTTCAAATCAAAATCATCTGTAGATCTAGATCTGGAAAAATTAGGAAAATCCAGATAAACCATTAACTAATTAAAAACTTACCAAATCAAGCTTGTACTTCGAGATTAAAACCCAATAGAAGACCACGTATCAAAACGAACAAATAAACTCCACACCATCAAAACCAACACACTTTTCTCCCCTTTTTTTGTGATCTACGGAACTTCTATGAAAAAAATGAAGAACATCATATATATCTCTCTGTGCAAAGTCGGTTAAAGTTTGATAAAATTGTAATTTTCACCCTCAAATCTCCTTTACTACAAACTTTACCCTGAAATAAATAATAATTAACTTTTTTTAATTTTTTTAAAAATATAATAAACTTAAATAGAAAATAAATATTACTTTTAAAAACTCACTATATATCATGTCAATATACTATGCATATGCTCTTAATCTTATATGAATGCCGAATGACGTATGCATTTTGGTCGGGGATGTTACATTTCTCCCCTTCTATAAGAATTTTGTCCTCAAAATTCGCTATCTCTTCTATGACTTTCTCATATACTTAGTTTACCAAGTTGTTTCCTCTATACCATGATTCTTCTAAATTACTTTCGGAATCTCACTCTGTAACTGTTTGATACTGTAATCTACTATCATGCATGATCGGTTTCTCTATGTAGCTCAGATTTTCTGCAAGCTGTACTTCTGAATCTTTTAACACATGTGACGGATCAGATCAATATCGATGTAGCATACTAACATGGAAAAATCATGAATCTGAGCTAATTCTAAAGAAAATGCTAATTTGTATGCCAAACAGCAATGTGTCATCCTGAATAACAAATTGCGTATCTTTACCTTGTCGAACATGTTCTATAATTTCTATTAACTTTCCATCTCTTACTTCTGTATCTTTAATTTTCTGTATCAGCACTGGCTGAATCTCCAAAGTAGAAATCAATACTCATCTGTTTCTAACTATAGTCTAGCATTTACACTTTTCAAAGCAATCAAATATAACACTGAAGTCATGTGCATATCTGCCATCATACCATTAGACTTTTGACTCAAAGCATCTGCTACAACATTGGCCTTTTTCGGATGATACTCGAATGTACAATCATAATCTTTCAATAGTTCCATCCAGCGCCTCTGTCGCATGTTCAACTGCTTTTGGCTCATCAAATACTTCAAATACTTTAAACTCTTCTGATTTCTAAATATTTGAAATGTTTCTCCATATAGATAATGTTGTTAAATCTTTAGGGCAAATACTACTACTGTCAGGTCTAAATCATGTACAAGATAAGAAACTTCATGTGATCGATACTCTCATGATGCATATGCAGTTACTTTTCCATCCAACATTAAGAAACAGTCAAGACTCTGATATGAAGCATCAATGTAAATACCAAATCCTCTTGTACCTGTAAGAATTCTCAATATTGTTGTTGTAACCAGACGGTGCTTTAACTTATCAAAGCTCTGTTGGCACACATCATTCCAGTGGAATGGAGCATTCTTTCACAACAATTTAGTGAGTGGTGCAGCTATAATAGAAAATCCTTCAACAAATCGTCTGTAGTATCCAGCCATCCCAAGAAAACTACGAACTTCTGTAACTATAGTTAGTGCTTTCCAGTTTACCACTGCTTCAACCTTTATAGAATCAACCTCTATACATCTTCCAGATCCAATATATAATAATAATAAAAATACCACAAGTTCTAACTAGAATTCACACTTTCAGTTTATCATATAACTGTTTTTCCCTCAAGACTTGTAGCATTGTAGACAAATGATCAACATGCTCCTTTGTACTTTGTGAATACACCAATATATCATTAATAAAGATGATCCTAAATTTGTCTAGAAAATATTGAAATACCTTGTTCATCAAAGCCATAAATTCTGCTGGTGCATTAGTCAAACCAAATGGCATTACCAGAAACTCATAAAGCCCATATCGAGTTCTGAATGCTGTCTTGGGAATATCGTCTTTAGCTATCTTTAACTGATGATATCTTGATAGAAGATCTATCTTCGAAAATACCTTTGCACCTTGAAGTTGATCAAAAAAATCATCTATCCTTGGCAATGGATACTTGTTCTTCACTGTCACATGATTCAACTTTCTGTAATCTATATACAATTGTAAGATACACTAGCCTAATGAATACTTTGTCCAACAAATCTTGTAATTGTTTCTTCAGTTCTTGTAACTCTAGAAGAGCCATGCGATATGGAGAAATAGAAATCGAAGCAGTATCTGACATTAATTTCATAGTAAACTCTATCTCTCTATCAGGTGGCAATCTTGGAAGATCCTTTGGAAACACATCAGAAAAATCTTTAACAACTAGAATATATCTGACCTCAACACATTCAACTGTACAGTCTATAACATGGGTCAAATATGCCTCACATCCTTCTCTGATCATGCGAAAAGCCGTTGTTGCAGATATTAGGCAAGTGGGTACCATTTGTCTATCACCATAGAAAATCACTCTAGATTTCCCAGGCGATTCTATCACTACTTCTTTGGTATAACAATCTACTTTAGCGTGATGTCTCGACAACCAATCATATCCAACATAACATCAAACTCATGCAGGAATAACAAGATCAAGTCAACTGGTAACTCTATTGTATCCACTCGTATTATACAATTCCGATATACTATACATACCTTTATCATTTCCTCTGTACTTTCTCTTCTTATGGTTCATGCGTATGAAATGTATGCTCATGTAGTGCTGTATGAGATGTTCTTATAGACTGACTGACACGACTGAACCTTCTCTCCTTTATGCATCATGCTCATGAATGCAATTCTAATGTCAATTGCATATTCTTATGAATGCAGAATTCCCTTAAAGAATCATATCCCTGCTCTGATACCAAAATCTAGTTGTGACACCCTTACACCTTATGACGTATACTCTGTAAAACTTATCTCTTATATAAACAGATAAGAGACATATATCAACTATTTACGTAAGCACATAGCAGACATTAACAACTATAAAAGGTTGCACACACACATTTATGTTGTTACTTCTTATGCTAATACATCTATTACTCTAACTTCTATTACAACTCATATGTCTAAGATGCAAAATGAGGAGGAGAAGGTTGCATTGAGCTTCAACCGGCCGACCTGTATGAATGTGACCTCTAAAAGGACACACGTCAGAAAATTCTAGCTGAACCTGAAAAATTGTTTAGCGATTTACGTGAGTCACATACTCAGTGAATATAAACCATCATCAATTATTTCACATAGAGTCAAACATTTAGTCCATGTACATATACATACATAATATACATATGTCATATAGGAATTTACTATACAAATGCCAATGCTGATGTATCCGATTCATTATTCTGTGAACTGTTCAAGCCTGAATCTGCCCCGGGTTTCCATTACCAACTCTTTTCCATATACCAAGTTTTCTTTTCTTTTTCCTTTTCTTTTTCCATTACCGCCATTACCGACTTTTAGGCACCTTAGGCCTCATTTGCTCAATTACCATCTCTTAGGCATCTCAGGCCTCATGTATGACCCGTAGGTCTCTTTTGTATACAAATTCAGGGCAAGACAGTCACAGATCCTTTTAATCTCATGCAATATGCTATGCAATCAAGTGCATCCTGTAACCATATATCATATGCCATCTGTTAACATACCTTTTGTGCAAACAACTCTGAAATTTCAAAGCTATCACATTTATCCATATAATCCATATAACACATATATCCATATAGCTCATATAGCACATATATTCATAAACCTCATATACCACATATAGCGCATATATCCATATATTCATATTTCACATATAGCACATAGGGTTGAATCTCCGGTCTATACTCACCTGTTTAGGGCAGATACTATATTTCTCCCTCTTGACTCTTACCGTAGTCTATTACTTGGGCTCCTATATATAACCCAATGCAAATTAGGCTATTTACTCTGATAAACTCTAACCCCAAATGCAATGAAATGCCAGAATGCATTATAACTTCTTGTGCATAATTCCAAATCCTTTGAAACTTGACATCGATAAACTATATATATAGAAGAACATTTTTCTAGTTCAAACCTTTCTGAAAAACTTGATCAAAGGGCTCCCTAATAT
This sequence comes from Fallopia convolvulus, assembly GCA_964016875.1. Classification (NCBI taxonomy): domain Eukaryota; kingdom Viridiplantae; phylum Streptophyta; class Magnoliopsida; order Caryophyllales; family Polygonaceae; genus Fallopia; species Fallopia convolvulus. The sequence goes on from OZ024721.1 coordinate 2,505,291, forward strand.
CCTTACAAAGCGAAACCCTAAAATCACTTTGAAATCTTTTACCAAATATAAATCCGATATCGAAAACATCCTCTGAGAACTATAAATCAACCGATTTTCAAATCAAAATCATCTGTAGATCTAGATCTGGAAAAATTAGGAAAATCCAGATAAACTATTGACTAATTAAAAACTTACCAAATCAAGCTTGTACTTCGAGATTAAAACCCAATAGAAGAGATCACGTATCAAAACCAACAAATAAACTCCACACCATCAAAACCAACACACTTTTCTCCCCTTTTTTTGTGATCTACGGAACTTCTATGAAAAAAAATGAAGAACATCATATATATATCTGACTGGCTTAAAGTCGTCGTGCCAAATCAAAAATAAATCCCGTATTACTCAACTAGTATAGTCGGTAAGTCGGGGTCGAACCCAAGAGACACTTGTATCCTAAGTTTTATTATTATCAACTCAAAGAAGTAACAAGGGGGGATTTTGTAAATTAAAACTAAAACTTAAGAATTGAAACAAACAAAGCAAGCAATCAAACAGGGCAAAAGTTGAATTTTTATCAATTAGGGAAAACAATCCTATTCAAGTATCCATTTTTCTTCCTCAAGCAATTGATCACAGATTCAAACAAGTTATTCCTTTTAGTTATTCCTATCCTGATCAGAATTATAACATGGCAACGAGACATGCAAACTTAATATCCAAATTACTCGTGAAATGATCATAAATAATATGAATACTAGCAATAAGAACAAGGATAAACAGGATACATGCAATTGAATTCCAACGAGTCAAACAATTAACATGCATTCAAATCTCTTCTCAATTGTTTTAGTCCAACGAGTCCTAAATCAATTGAGTTGCTACAAAGATTAGGCTTTGCTACGAGAAAACCTAGATCTAGCAATAGATAATGTCAATTCCAACAAGTTAGCTAGGCCTGAAAGAATCAATACAATCAATAATAATTACGCACAAGAGAATTGAAATAACCTGTAGAAATAAACCTGAATAGACGAATCTCACAACAACTTGAGTCTGAAAAGCTTCAACTTGAATAGAATCTAAAAAGTTTAGTTCTCCATAACAGTGAAAATACCAAAGTCTGAAATTATGTCTAGAAGAGAATACCAAACAGAGTTGAAAAACTAGGTCTAAATAGTCTCGACTAAGAGTACAAAATAAAATAAATTCGGAAATAAGATAAAATAGATAGATAGAAAGAACAATCGCCGCCTCGGATTTTTGCTGACGTGGACCTCCGCGGTCGCGGTGAACAACCTCCGCGAGCGCGGAGCTGTAGAATTCTCCCTCCGAGTCATCGCTGACCCGCGACCGCGGCCTTAGGCCTCCGCGATCGCGGCACTGACTTCTTGCTCCACCACGGTCTGCTCATCTCCGCGGCCTTCACTTCTCGATCTTCTAATCCAACTTCAATTCTTCCAATTTCTTCAATTCTTCGGTCTTCTACTCATATGTCGTTACAAGCACTAAATGGATCTAAATCTATATATAAAATGTATTATCTAGTCCTAGTTATGCTATATGAAATACAGCATATCAATATCTCTCTGTGCAAAGTCGGTTAAAGTTTGATAAAATTGCAATTTCCACCCTCAAATCTCCTTTACTACAAACTTTACCCTGAAATAAATAATAATTAACTTTTTTTTAAAAACTTTTGAAAATATAATACTTAAATAGAAAATAAATATTACTTTTAAAAACTCACTATATATCATGCCAATATACGATGCATATGCTCTTAATCTTATATGAATGCCGAATGACGTATACATTTTGGTCGTGGATGTTACACAACCCACATGTAAATACACGCTTCGGTATTTCATGCTCCAAATATATACTCCATGCACATATACACTTTCAATTCTTGAATACATCTGTTACATATTTTTTAATAGCATTGTTGGCCCACTCATTGATGAAATTGTTTAAGGAGACGACCCCTTTATTTTTATGTAGCCCCGTTAATTAATCTATGAATTTGAAAAAAAATATCGGATCTAAATTGGTATCAGACTTGTCGATATAAAATCGTTATAATTATTTAAACTATGAGTCCAATTCATACCCATGCTTAAACTATATTGTTTCAATCAAATCATGAAAAAATTAAATTTCATGAAAATTTACCCCCAAACAATTGGTAACAAATCACCTACTTCATATCCCTGCTCGATTTAGGAACTTTGTTGCAATTCCATAACCGCTTCATGGCTTTTGAGTTGAGAGCAACATCTTCATCCACTCCTTCAGTATCATCATCTCCTTGAGCTAAGTCGAAAGCTTTTTCAACTTTTAGAGCAATGTTTTTTACTTTCTCTTATTCATGACGATCTTCTCTTCTTTGTTGAATACCTCCATACATGGTGAATTGTCCAACAACATCTTCCAAAGTCAGCGACTTTGTTTCCTTCTGAGTAAGTAGTGACGCAACAATGGTGTCCCAACTTTTGTTCAAAGAGATCAGGTTGTTGGTTTGCTTCCATTAAGTAAACTTCTCTCTTAGAAATTCCAATTGATTGACAAGAGTTTGGAATCTAGAGTGATAATCATAAAGAGACTCTCCTTTTCCTTGAAAGATAATTTCATATTAATTTTCGAGACTTGTGATTTTATCTCTCTTGACATCCTCACTACCATGATGAAGTCTTTTCAGAACCTCCCAGATTTCCTTAGTAGTCTTATATCCGATCACCTTTTTGAGGTAACTGTTAGTAAGAGCATGATGGACAACCTTTTAAGCTCTTGCATTTTTCTCAAATTTCTTGAAGTCGACATTATCATACTCAGCTGTGGTTTTCTCCTTCTTCCCTTCTTTGTCAATAAAGGTTTCTGGACCAATTTCAATCACCTTCCACAATTGACCATCGAAGCCTTGATTTGTTCTACCCACCAGTCATACTCAGCTTTGGGTCTTCATTTGTTCTACCCACCTGTCATACTCTCCAACCTTGACGATTGGAGGCTTCCGAAAGGAGCCATTGATAGCAGTGTTGGTTGAAGACATTTTCCTATAAGAAAAGTAATAAAATAAAATCTAGAGCCTCGATCTGATACCAATTGTAGGAACGTTTGTACTTAAGCGAGTCGACGACTCCTGCGAAGTCGTCGACTTCGAGTAATCACGTAGCAGAATAAACAAACAGGAAATAGTGTTACCTAATTGTAAACGACATTGTGATGTATAGAGGAAACTCCTTGAAAACTAACAAGTTTACTTAGAGAAAAACCACTCCCTTTCGAGCTTCTCACTCGGTCTGATTCCAAGAGTACTTAGACTTACTTTATTGATTTCTTGAGTGTTTACAAAGTTCTCCCGTGTACAAGTTGAATCCCACAACCTTGAACCACGCTCTACATTTGTTTCTACACTCTCAATCTCACGATATGCCTAAGAACACTTGACTACACCACTTGCACGAGTCCCATGCACAAGTCTTCTCTTTCTTTCTCACAAAATACAAGTTATGCTCAAGGTCTCCACTTCTATCCTAAACACTGAATTATTTAAGCTAGAAGAAGAGAGATTTCGTGTGATATCATTTCCCATTTGGTTAAGGAAATGACATCCCACTCAATCTTTCCTAAATAACATGTAAGGTCACAAGAAATATCACATAAGAATCACGACATGATCTTTTGATTTTTGTACTTTTTTGTGATGATTTTCTCCTTTAATAAACGCTCCAGCTGACCTGTAAACACTCCAACACGATCTGCGTATTCCTTCCAAAAATAGTTTTTCTGCTAGTTGTCCGTGTCAGTGACTTTGTCACATAAATTGATACCATTGACTCTCCATGAAACTTTTGTGTAACTGACTCTTGGAACCATCGAAACTAAAACTTCTAACTTGTTGGTTGCTTAACCTTCGGCTCGGTGTCCTTACGCTTGATCAAGTATGACATGTTGTAGGAGCTTTCACCCACAGACGAGCTCTATGCCATCAAGTTATCATAATATGGTACTATTGGACCGAGCTGATTGATAGGAGGGAAAAGACTTCGGCCGTCTATTTCCCACAACACACCGACCAACCCCGCCAGGGGAAGCAAAGGAGGAGAAACCAGGTTGCATCGAATGGTTGCAACGAATTCATGTATTGTGGTTGAAGGAACGATGATCTTTGAAGCTTCATATGCCAAGTTTATAAGGTAACTTTAACTGAATTTTGGTTTGCTTTGAATAAAAAGGTTATAAGGCTTATATCATTGTAAAAAAAGACTATGTTCTCGGAAATAATTCCTTACTTGGTTAACTAATCCCCCTCAATCCAACATACAATTACTCTTTATTACATTTAATTGTGTTCTTCAGTAGGCTCTAAAGGGGGTCTTTGGCTGCTTATTTGTGAAAATACAGAAACTAGATTTTGTGTCCTTATTCAGATATTTGTATTGCATAATATACATTACAAATATCTGAATCAAATTTTTATGACTGTTTTTGTCTATGCTCCTGCTCGAGAAGATAAAAAATTGGTTTTTTTAATCATCTCTCTACAACTATTTCTCAATTTCAGTTGCCTTTTTTCTTAATAGGTGATCTAAATGAAAGTTCTTCTTCTATCGACAAACTTTGGGGGTTCTCCTCCTTTATTAAGTTGATTTAATAGACTTCTCAATTTCCAAAATATATTTGGGTTAGTTGATTCTAAGTCAACTTGGTTCCCCTTTACGTGGCTTAAACGCTCTGTGGCTCTAGATAATATTTTTGAAAAACTAGATCGAGTCTTATGTCATCAGTCCTTTACTCATTTGTTTCCTTCTCGTTTAGTTCATCACCATTCATTTACTACTTCTGATCATTGTCTTATAACCTTCTCTCTTGGTAGAACAAATTCATTATGGAAAATTTCGTTTCATTTTGAAAATACTTGGATGTCAATGTAATATCCGCTAAATTCTAAATAAAATAAAATGGGTATTTATCCCAATATTTTTTTTTCTCTAAAATAGAGAACTTAATAAACTTTATAATCTCATATTAAATTATAAAGAGATTATAGAAGTTTATTACAATGACAATTAAGAATTTCCGAAAATATATTATGCAAGTTGGATATCTATTTAAATATTTGCTCTTAAAAAGAGAGTTTATATATTTTTATAATTATCTTAATAAATTATAAAAATATTATAAATGTAATATCCGCAATATTCCAAGGTTTGTAAAACCATTATAATATAATATTATAATCCTCCTCCATATAATAGCGGATTCATAATATAAATTATAACCCTTCTTCTCTATAAAAAGAGATTTTAAGTAAATTAAATAAATAAAGTCAAGAAGGTATTATAAGGGTTATGAAGGAATAAAAACATTTAAATAAAAATAATGCTTTAATAATTTCGATAATTATTAAATAAAATAAAGGAACAACAAGCTAATAATAGCACAATCAAAAATAAATAAAAAGAGGCAAGAGCCCGGGACACGAACCCGAGACCTCTTGTATCTCGCCCCTAATCACACACTCTCAATTCCGCTATGCTATTGTGACTTGACTATCCCTATTACAATTCTTTCAATTTTAAATAAATCCTATCTTCTTCTTCTAAGAGCACATCAGAATTGTGCCTGATGGATTTGACGTTAAACCAATGCATGCCAATTTCTTCTTCCAATCTCCATGTTGGCTTGCAAGACCATCCTATTGACCTCATCACCCCATGTCATCTTTGAAGAAGCACAACCCCCACCAATCCCTTTCAAGCTCCTCCTCTTTCAATGGTCAATTTCAACCATGGAGGATTGAAGAAAACACAAGTTTTGTCTATAAAAGGGGTTGGGATTTCAGTAGAAAACTCACATCATCTACTTCCTCTTTCTCCCTTGCAAAACTCATCTCTATCAAACAAAAATTCAGCCAAAGAGCCTTCAATTTAAATGCTGATTTTTTTTACAAAAACCTCAAAAAAACCCTAATTCGCCTTGCCTTGCCCCGCCGGACCACCACAAGTCACCGGACCACCACCTGCTGGCCGCCCAGTGTCGTGCGCCATCGCCAGGAGGCCGCCACCAGCCTCCCACCGTCGCTGCAGTCCGTCGTCTTTAGTCCTGATGTGCTCTCTGGTTTTGTACGTAAAAGCAAGAAGAAGAAGTGATGTCGGCTGGTGCTTTTGGGTTAATTTTGGGCTGCTGTTGGGCTAGATTTTAGGCCCATATGTCTAAAATTAACCCACCAGAATTTTATTAAAGGAAAAAGTAGAAGGAGAAGCCCAAAAATTCGATCGTCTCGAAATCCGTGCCCCTTTCCGCTCTCGTTTTCGCTCGGTAAAATTCCCGACTCGTATTTTAATTTTTATCTTCTATAATATAATTTTACATATATACATTAATTATTTAAATAAATAGAATCAATATCATAAGTGGATTATTAAAATAGGAATTAATTTTGGTAAGTCATTAATTAAATTCCAATAAATCATAAGAATAATATTGGAAGCATATTTGGTTTAAATATTGGAAAAATATTAATTAGGCATATTCCTCTTTATTATAAAAGAAATAATATTTTTACCTTATTAGGAGCTTATTGTAATGAATAAAAGAAAATATGAGCTTGAGATCTTTTTAGTTGACGAAAAAGGATTAAATCTAATAAATATATTAAATGAGATCTTGATAGTTGGAAATATTATTCTAACCAATAGATAAAGTATTTATAATTTCTTATATCATAATAAAATTTCAAGACAAGGTAATTGTAAATAATGTGTAAGAGCCCTTATAAAAGTATTGTTATAAAATCATTAGCATATGGATTATAGTTTTATATTAAATATTAACTTTATAAAGAAATAATATTTTTCAAGTTATAATGTTGCATGTCTTAAACTATAGAGAATATCATGTTATATGAATTGAATTATAATAATGATAGATATATTAAATAAATTCATTACTTAATAAAATATAAAGTTAGCATATCTCTAAGGGTAAAAGTACTACAAGATATAAGCTTTTATTATAATATGATAAATGTGACTATAAAGTGATCCATGTTATTATATGGTTTTAGTTATAATATAAGGTAGTAATGATAAAATACTTATAACTATTCTAAATAATGATAGAGAGTTCTTATAAAATTATTGTCACAAAAGTGGTAGCCATGGACTATAATTGATATCAAATATTGGTTTTTATAAACGAATAATGTTAATAATAGTCATATAACTAAAGTCATCATTTAAGGAAAATAATAGTATAATATATCTCTAAGTGTAGAGATTTTAAAGATATAAGTTTTTATTAAATAATTATGATAGATATGATAATAGTTTGATATATAATAAGATAATAATATTACTAAGTTGTTAGGAGTTGCCTTATAAAAAGATATGTTAAAATAACTAAGATAATATATCTTGATCTAAGATATCACAAATATATGCTTTTGATTTTTTTTAATAAAGCCTTAAGACATTATTATATTAGTTTTTATAAACTAAAGATATGGGAGAATTTATGTAAATAAGATAATAAGATTATTTTATTATTATACTAAGTTTTAGAAAGCTTTCCTTATAAGATATATATAGAAAGTTTCATTTTTGGAAAATACTAAGAAAGTGGCCTATTAATATTTTATCTCTATTTAATATGATTTTTATAACTAAACAAGGTCATACTAAAATAATGGATATTAATAAAATATTCTTTGTGGAGAAATTAATATTTTAAAGTACTATATGGATATGATTGAAAATTAAGAAATATTATAATAACTCTAGGTTGAAAACATCTTAATAAGGTTGTAAAAGACTTTTATAATCTTAAGGTTGAAATAAGTTCAAAAAATACCTTTATAGGTAAAATATTATATCATATGCTTTTTATAAGGTTGTCTTTGCTTAATTATATTAAGGAGTTAGCAAGTGAAATTAAAAGGAATATCTTAAGAAAAAGTAAATAAAGTATGACTTGGTTTCAAAATATTAGTGAATGAAATTAAAAAAAGGATTTTATAAAGGATATTACAAATATAAAATAATAATAAGGAATATTATTATTTTATTCATCTCCACCTAAATTATTATTATAATAATTTAGTAATTAACTCTCTTATAAAAAAAGAATATAAGAGATATTTAAAACTTTAAAAGAATTAAAGAAATTCTTATTAAAGTTCGTTCGTACCTCTCGTTTCGATAGGTCGAGTCTCCGTTCCGAGTAAAGTCAACGATTTTCGTTCGCTCGTTCGTACACAATCGTAAAAGCTAAGGCAAGTGGAATTTCCCCTTGCAACCTTTACATTCCATTCCGTAAAAATTCTCGATGTTGGGAACAACTTGTATGCTTAAGTAATTAAATGAACCTAGGAAATATCGAATGCTAGATATAACGACCCATTGATAGCATAGTTGCTTTATATTCTTGTAATAGGATTATATATGCTAGTGTGGTTATTATCTTGATTGCTTGTGGTCTCGCTCAGAGATTTACTTTGAATAAACTAGAAAGGGGTGCGGGATAGCCGAGACCTCTATATAACCTTACTAAGTCGTACGTCCATACGACTTTCGGGATCATGATCTCCATCCGCTCCGATTGCAAGGAGGGATTGTGCGCACTCCAACTAAGTGCCGGGGAATTGAAGTTCTCCCTCGGGTGGCTCGGATTATCCGTGTCCCACCACTCTCTATAAAAAAATCATTAACAAAGTCGAATATCTTTCGTCACTATACAAGATAAGTGCTAATGCACATTTAAGATACCAAAACCGGACCGGTCTCAAATGACCGATCCGGCTCTCGGTCCGCTCAGGGCGCGAGAGGTTTTCACTTGTATGAATTAATAAACGTTCCCAACATACTTTCGAAATCCTAAAGAAGTCTACAATCTAGTAGCTCTTCTATCGCTTATCGAGTTATATTCGTCTAAGATATACTCTCCTTTGAACCATTAAAGCTCCACATAAACAAGCCTTATCGTATAGCCCATTCGTAAACACAACCTTACTATCTCTTTCGACAAATTGAAATTACCGAAATACCCTCGGGGAGTTCCATTCCCGCTTGCTTAGTCTCTTAGACTAATTCTTCTTTTCCGCATGTTTGCCTGGCATTCTATCGCCCCTCGCGAATTATGTCAGAATCCAGGAACCCTAACCAGGCATGAAGTGAAGTGAAGGAAGATCAAGAACTTTCAAGATGTATTTATCATTTCATTTTGGTTTAGTTTCCGCTTTGTTTCAAGAACAAGATGGTTTTGCTATTTGATTTCGAGTAACTTTCAGCTTAAAGACAATGTAAGATGTTTTGTATGAACCAAGTCTCCTTCGTTAGCATCTTTTTCATGTTATGAATTATGTTTATTTCCGCATTATTAATGTTCTATATCATTCTAAAAGCCTTGGGTGACTTTGGACGGTAAAGTCTGAGGACACTGGCGGTAATACCCAATGTTGTAAAATAGGGGTGTTACAGTCAAACTCTTCTTTTCATCCTTTAGTCTCTAAAGCGTGGAGTTATCACATGTCGGGTTCTTTTATGATTTGTTTATCTATGAAATTAAATATTTTAAAAAATATTCAAAAGTGTGGACTAAACTTCATATCTATAAACCTATAAACTAAAACGAACTTGACAATTAATGCGTATTCAAATAATAAGATTTTTATAAATATCATTCAAACACACATCTAAACTTAAACATACGAGAGTACATCTTATAAAACATAATTAGTATAGGTGGTTAATGTCCATGACTAAACATCCAGTCACCCATCCATTACTATTCAACAAGTTTAAATAAGAGCAATTAACCCCAAATTCATTGCATCCAGTCACCCATTTCAATTCCAATGAATTATAAACCTAAAAGTCAAGACTGTTTCAAAATATAACATGTGTAAACGTGCGTAGCACGTTTACACATGTTAATAATAATTTTGAATAATTGAAAATTTCGGAGCAACAACTCTTCACTCTCCAATATGATTTATTAATTGATCCTCTTAACAATAATGTTATTACTCGATTGCAAAGCCATTTAAATGAGTATAATGCTCTTTTAGATTTTCAACATAATTTTTGGAAACAATGTGCTAAGATCACTCACTTACAAAATATTGATCGAAATACAAAATATTTCCAATCTATCTCTAAAATCTGTTCATATAAACAAATGATTCTTTCTTTCCAGACTCAGGATGGTGTGGTAGTTTTTTTTATCATGAATCAAGTTCTAAAAATATCACCTCAGAACTTGCCCATAGGTTCTTGATTAATTCGTCTTGTTCTCTTAATAGGGCAGATCTAGATATTATTCCAAACTTAATTTCTGAATATGATAATCTTATGCTAATTAAAACTCCTTTGGCTATTGAAATTAAATCTACAGTTTTTGATTTTGCTCCGAATAAAACTCCAGGCTCGGATGTCTTATTGGTAGTTTTTCCCAAAAATATTGGCGTATTGTAGGTAACTCTGTAGTTTTGTCCGTTCATGCTTTTTCAATTCAGGACATATGCTTCGCTCTATTAATAAATCTTTCGTAATTCTTATTCCTAAAGTAAACTCACCTTTAACAATTAATCATTTCCGACCAATTATCCTTTGCAACACTATTTACAAAATCATTACTAAATTATTAGCTAACCGATTAAAGAATATTCTTCCTGCTATTATTCATCCTCTTCAGGGGACTTTTGTCAAAGGTAGACTTATCTAGGATAATATTCTTATATCATATAATATTTTTCACGCTTTCCATAAAAAGAAAAAAAAGGAAAAAAAGGGTTGGATAGCTTTGAAATTAGATATGGAAAAGGCTTATGATAAACTTGATTGGAACTTTTTAAGTTAATTCTTCTTAAATTTGGTTTTCAGGATAAATGGGTTAGTCTTATCATGACTTGTATTACTACGTCTTCTTCTTCAATTCTTGTTAACAATGAGTCGGGGGACGAGTTTGCGCCTTAATGTGGTACTAGGAAAGGTGATCCGATTGCACCTTTTATTTTTATCATTGCTATGGAATATATTGCTCGAACCTTACAATTACAGGGTACTCTTGATTCTAAGTTTGTTGGTATTCAATTAGTTAAGAATGGTACATGTTTACCCTTCCTTACTTTAGCTGATGATACGTGAAAGCATGCATTTAGACATAGTTTAGGAAATGTTTACTTTCATGTTTTGAGTCTTTTTAGCTTAGTTTTGAGTTAGTTTTATGTTTGTTTCGTTTGTTTTCTTCGTTCGGTATCTACTCTTGTGTTGTGTGGATTTCATGCTATTCTGGATGGAGATTTAAGCATTTCAAGGATCAAAGCTAAGAGGAGTGTTTCATGGAGCCTAAGTGATGAAGGACAGAGCTTACAAGTGGTTGCTCGGTGCCAAGACGGAGCAAGAGCGGAAAAATGAAGAAAAGTCAGCCCAGCCGAGTACGTGACCAAGTACGTGGCCGGGTTCTCAACTACCCGACCGAGTACGTGACCGGGTACTTCAAATAATGTCGCTGAGACTGCAGTAACTTACCTGACCGGGTACGTGGCCGGGTAGTAGGCCGGGTAGTTGCCCGTGTCGGGATTTGGGCCGAGTTTGCACTTTGTTTTGTCTCTCAAAACACTATAACCCTAGTTTTATGAATTTTATGACGGATTTATTGTTTCTAGCCTCTCTTTTAGAGAGCCCTAGTTGGAGATTTTTTGGAGACTTTTCTAGATCTGTTGGGATTGAAGATTGAATCGATTTGCAAACAATTTGGTATGTTTATTGAATTTGATTTGTTTTCTTTGCTTCTCATGTCTAGCTAATTCTCTTATTCTGAGGTTGGGTGAACCCGATGATGAAGTAAGTAGATCTAAATTGTGATGTTTGGTTGAATGGAAACTTGATTGAAGTTTGATTTAATCATGGGTTGTTTTATGCCCTATTTGCTTTGCATATAGGATTCTTGTTATAATTTGAGACCGACCGGAGATAATTGTAATAGGATATTGATTTGACAGGTACCAAAACTTGGTTCTGAATGAGATCCCTAGGTATTAAACTAGAGAGTTATTTATGCGACAATAACTTAATTTCTCTTGTGTGAATTTCAACTATCGTAGTAGTTCTAGGGTTGGATAATTCTAGCGGAACGCGACATCGAATGCTGGGTTGTTTGTCCCTAGTCTCTAAAGAGCTTAAAGGGTCTAAAACTGATTAATCTTACACGACAACGATTATTAGTTGAGTCTAGGCACATTCACATATTTTCTGAAAAGAGATTTGTGTTGTTTTTAGATAGTGAGTTCCTTCAAACGACATTCAAGTTGAAATCCAAATAGGCATCACTTAAAATCTACTGAAACATCATTGTGGGAATCCTAACCTTGGAAGCTTTTCTCCACTGATATTTTCTAGTTAATTTCAATTACTTGTTAACCTTTCAATTCAATCATAAACTCTTTCTCTTATTTATTTGGCTTGATCTACTAGTTCGAATATCAATTAGTACTATAAAGTTCCCTGTGTTCGACACCTTGATTACTACAACCGAACCGTATACTTGCGGTGTAGGAAAATAGCCTATCAAGTTTTTGGCGCCGTTGTCGGGGAACTTTTCTAGTATTGGTTGTGTTCCACAATCGGTAGATTAAGTCTTGTTTTATTTTTAATTTGTTTCTTTTTTGGTTTTGGTTTCAGTTTGTTCTCCTTCTTGTGAGAAGAACTCTGAGCGCTAGTGCACTTAACAACTACGATTCTGAACCCGAGTATGCTTTTCATAGGAGAAGAAGAGAGCAAAGGGAAGTTGGAACACAAGCTATGGAAGGCGATCAGGCAAATGCGCAACAACTATTATTGCAACAACAGTTGAATGCTCAACCACCTATGACATTGGGTGATTATGTGTTGCCACGCCATCAAGGACCCACAGCTGGTGTGGTCCGACCTCCAGTTCAGGCCAGAAATTTTGAGCTGAAGCCATCTCTGATTAATATGGTTCAACAGAATCAATTTGGGGGTCTACCTTCTGAGAATCCTCACCAACACCTCAACACTTTTCTGGAGCTTATGGATACGGTGAAGATTCATGATGTTTCTAATGATGCGCTTTATTTGCGCACCTTCTCATTCTCTCTAAGAGACAGTGCTAAAGCTTGGTTCAAGGCCCTACCTCATGGCACTATCACTACATGGGATGAGTTGGCCAAAGCTTTCCTGACCAAGTATTTCCCGCCTAAGAAGACTGCAGAGATGAGGAATCAAATCAGCTCATTTCAAATGAAGGATGGGGAATCTCTTTATGAAGGTTGGGAGAGGTTCAAGGAGCTCTTATTGTTATGTCCTCATCATGGAATAGACAAGTGGGTGCTTCTTCATACTTTTTACAATGCTGTTGACAACACCACCAGGTTGCTCATTGATGCCTCATCTGGAGGTACTATTATGAAGATGAATGTTGATGACGCTTGGGATCAGATTGAGGATATTGCCCAACATACTCACTACTATAATGATGCTCAATCTATTCCAAGCTCTAAGAGATCAGCTGGGCTTTATGAGGTTGATACAGAGACTTTGCACCAGGCACAGATTGAAGCCATGAATCAGGAGATTAAGCAGTTGAAATTAAAGATGAATGGCTCTCCCGTCTCTACTAATGGAAGTCCTTCTCAAGCTATTTCAAATGTTGTTTGTCAGTTTTGTGGAGCTAGTGATCATACCATCAGATCTTGCCAATTATTTGCTTCTAAGGAGGAGCCACATGAGGAGGAGGTGAGATACATGAATAATTTTGACAAGGGGCCTAGGAATGATCCCTACTCTAATTCCTACAACCCTGGTTGGAGAAATCACCCCAATTTCTCTTATAGGAACAATCAGTCACAACAGCAAGTACCTCATGGGTTTCCACCAAGAGCTCCACTGCACCCAAACCAAGAGGCTCAACCCTCCCAAAAGCCTGCATGGGAGATTGCTATTGAGAGCCTTGCCACCTCCATGAAGACGCTAACAGAAGAAGTGAGAGCTCAAGGGAAGAATTTGAAGATCATAGAACAACAAGTGGCTCAACAAGCTTTGAATGTTCCTAGACCTCCTGGTCAATTGCCTGGGCAACCTGAAGTCAATCCTAAGGAGCAATGTCGGGTTGTCATTCTAAGGAGTGGAAAAGAGCTTGAAGAGCTCCCACCGGTGAAAAATGGAGTTGAAGAAAAGACAACAGAGAAGCCATCTAATGATGAAGAACCTAAATATGTTGCTCCCCCACCTTAAAAACCACCTCTACCTTTCCCACAAAGGAAGATTCAGGTGGTGCAAGAGCAACTATTTGGGAAATTCATGAGTATGATAAAGAAGCTCTACATTGATATTCCTTTCATTGATTTCCTAACTCAAATGCCTAGATATGCAAAATTCTTGAAGGAGATTCTATGCAAAAAGAGGAGGATTGAAGACTATGAGACAGCCGCCTTGGTGATGGATCAAGTTGAGAAGATGCCAAGAAAGCTAAAAGATCCAGGCGAGTTCTTTATCCCTTCTGGTTTTGGTTCTCTTCAATTTGATTGCCTTTGTGATCTTGGTTCTAGTGTCAATATCATGCCCTTGTCAATTTGCAAAAATCTGAATTTGGGTGATCCTATTCCAACCAAGATGCGTCTTATCATGGCTGATAATTCAGTCACTCATCCAGTGGGCATTATTGAGAACTTTCCAGTGAAGGTGGGGAAGTTCTCTATACCAGGAGATTTTGTGATCCTTGACATGGAGGTGATGAATGACAGGACTCCTATCATCTTTGGGAGACCCTTTTTAGCCACTGTTGGAGCTAACATTGATGTCAGGAATGAAAAGATCTCACTCACTATAGGGGAAGAGAAGATAGAGTATGAATATTTCAAAGATAACTTCCTTAAAGTGGACAAGAATCCTCCACAAGAGACTGTCAAAGTAGCTTGCTGTAATATTGAAGTGAAGCTGGCTAATGAGGAGATTCAATCTGATATTGCTCAACCTTATCAAGAAACCTTAGAAGTTAAAAGCCTCATGAATGGTGGTATTGCTGAAGATATAAAGGGTAGGTTTCACAAGAAAAAGAAGAAGGCCCGAGCAAAAGTTGAGATTAAAAGAGGAGACAAGGTGAAGTTATTTCATGAAAGATCCAATATGTTTCTTGGGAGCAAGGGAACAAGATGGTCAGGGCCATACATAGTAACTCGAGTTTTAAAAGAAGGAGAAACTGAGCTTTGGCATAAAAACTCGGGGAAGTTCAAAGTGCAAAAACATAGGTTGAAGCTTGTAGATGAGCCTGATCCAGTCAGGGTGGGTACCAAAGACCCTCCTGACCCGAGCACTTGAAAGAAGATGGGAGGTCAAGCTAACGACCTTAAACAAGCGCTGCTTGGGAGGCAACCCAAGGTTAGTGTTTTCTTATCTCTCTCTTTTTTAATACATTGGGGACAATGTATAGTTTAAGCATGGGGGAGGGGAACACTTAATGTTAGTTAGAAGCATATAGTTGCATGTTAGATTGCATTTGCATTGAAAAAGAAAAAAACTTAGAAAAATGTAAAAAATAATGGAAAAAATTGCATTTTAGGAGTTATTAATTTTTCCTAAAGCAACCAATCCCTTGTTTTTCATAATTCTTGAATGAAATCCTATCCCCTAGACTTTCTTGAAGTGTTTGAAGTTTTGGTAATGTCTAGCAATGTTTATGAACTTGTTTGATAATTGAATGAGCATGTATATTCTTTGAGATTTTAGTTGACATTGAAGTTCTAAACAAAAAGCCATGTGATATTTTTGACCTTTCAAGGACTATCTTCTATTAAGAGTCCTCTCTTTTCTTGTGTGATTCTCACTTTTGATTGCTTCCTCTAGAACTTGCATTAGACTCTCTTTCAAGACCGCTCTTATGACTCTTGCATGCGACTTTGAAGTGAATGAGGCACTATTTTCTTAGCCTTTATACTCCCTATCCACCTTGCATATTATCCTCTTTTTGAAGCCCCTTTTTCGAGCCTAAATTAGCCTTATTCTTTTGAAGCTCCACAAAATTGATTCCGAGCATTTATAAGTCTGACCCATTCGGGAACTAGGATAATTACTTGATTGACTCTGTGGTTGCAAGCTAAGATTGGGGGAGACTTATATGAATTTGGTGATTGGGTTGTGTAATGTGCTAGTACTTTTTATCTTGGAAAATCAAAAGAAAAAGAAAAAAAACAAAAAAAATGCAATGAAAAAAAAGAGAAGAAAAAAAAAACAATATGAGAAATAAGGGAATAAAGGGTGTTGGTGATTGAGGATAGGTTGCTTGGAAAGAAAATCTTTAGACATGGTGTTCAATCGAGTTTAGTTAAATCTAGATTCCCGGATTTAGCACCACGTGGCCTAAATATTTCCCCACCTACTTCTTATCACCTTGGCCCCATTACAACCCAATAAAAGACCTCTTGATCATTGTTGAATGCAAGGTCCCTTGCGGTGGAGATTTAGAACGACATGCAAGCTTATGGTAGCTAAGCTTTCAAAAGATGAGACTTGAGTGAAACACGTCCTATTCAAACACTTGAGAGAGAGCAAAAACACAATTGTCCTATGTGAGGTTTAGAATAAATATGTTGGCTTTATCTCTTTGATGTTACAAATACATGCTATGATTTTGGTTGTCATTCTTTGCTTCTATAATTCTCGTCTAGACTATAGTCAAAATGGATGCATGACTTGCTTGTCTTGTGGGGTGTCATATTTGATTTCTTACTTGAGGACAAGTAAGGTTTAAGCTTGGGGGATTTTGATAGCATGCATTTAGACATAGTTTAGGACATGTTTACTTTCATGTTTTGAGTCTTTTTAGCTTAGTTTTGAGTTAGTTTTATGTTTGTTTCGTTTATTTTCTTCGTTCGGTATCTACTTTTGTGTTGTGTAGATTTCAGGCTATTCTGGATGGAGATTCAAGCATTTCAAGGATCAAAGCTAAGAGAAGTGTTTCATGGAGCCTAAGTGATGAAGGACGGAGCTTACAAGTGGTTGCTCGGGTGCCAAGACGGAGCAAGAGCGGAAAAATGAAGAAAAGTCAGCCCAGCCGAGTACGTGACCAAGTACGTGACTGAGTACGTGGCCGGGTTCTCAACTACCCGACCGAGTACGTGACCGGGTACTTCAAATAATGTCGCTGAGACTGCAGTAACTTACCTGACCGGGTACGTGGCCGGGTAGTAGGCCGGGTAGTTGCCCGTGTCGGGATTTGGGCCGAGTTTGCACTTTGTTTTGTCTCTCAAAACACTATAACCCTAGTTTTATGAATTTTATGACGGATTTATTGTTTCTAGCCTCTCTTTTAGAGAGCCCTAGTTGGAGATTTTTTGGAGACTTTTCTAGATCTGTTGGGATTGAAGATTGAATCGATTTGCAAACAATTTGGTATGTTTATTGAATTTGATTTGTTTTCTTTGCTTCTCATGTCTAGCTAATTCTCTTATTCTGAGGTTGGGTGAACCCGATGATGAAGTAAGTAGATCTAAATTGTGATGTTTGGTTGAATGGAAACTTGATTGAAGTTTGATTTAATCATGGGTTGTTTTATGCCCTATTTGCTTTGCATATAGGATTCTTGTTATAATTTGAGACCGACCGGAGATAATTGTAATAGGATATTGATTTGACAGGTACCAAAACTTGGTTCTGAATGAGATCCCTAGGTATTAAACTAGAGAGTTATTTATGCGACAATAACTTAATTTCTCTTGTGTGAATTTCAACTATCGTAGTAGTTCTAGGGTTGGATAATTCTAGCGGAACGCGACATCGAATGCTGGGTTGTTTGTCCCTAGTCTCTAAAGAGCTTAAAGGGTCTAAAACTGATTAATCTTACACGACAACGATTATTAGTTGAGTCTAGGCACATTCACATATTTTCTGAAAAGAGATTTGTGTTGGTTTTAGATAGTGAGTTCCTTCAAACGACATTCAAGTTGAAATCCAAATAGGCATCACTTAAAATCTACTGAAACATCATTGTGGGAATCCTAACCTTGGAAGCTTTTCTCCACTGATATTTTCTAGTTAATTTCAATTACTTGTTAACCTTTCAATTCAATCATAAACTCTTTCTCTTATTTATTTGGCTTGATCTACTAGTTCGAATATCAATTAGTACTATAAAGTTCCCTGTGTTCGACACCTTGATTACTACAACCGAACCGTATACTTGCGGTGTAGGAAAATAGCCTATCAAGTTTTTGGCGCCGTTGTCGGGGAACTTTTCTAGTATTGGTTGTGTTCCACAATCGGTAGATTAAGTCTTGTTTTATTTTTAATTTGTTTCTTTTTTGGTTTTGGTTTCAGTTTGTTCTCCTTCTTGTGAGAAGAACTCTGAGCGCTAGTGCACTTAACAACTACGATTCTGAACCCGAGTATGCTTTTCATAGGAGAAGAAGAGAGCAAAGGGAAGTTGGAACACAAGCTATGGAAGGCGATCAGGCAAATGCGCAACAACTATTATTGCAACAACAGTTGAATGCTCAACCACCTATGACATTGGGTGATTATGTGTTGCCACGCCATCAAGGACCCACAGCTGGTGTGGTCCGACCTCCAGTTCAGGCCAGAAATTTTGAGCTGAAGCCATCTCTGATTAATATGGTTCAACAGAATCAATTTGGGGGTCTACCTTCTGAGAATCCTCACCAACACCTCAACACTTTTCTGGAGCTTATGGATACGGTGAAGATTCATGATGTTTCTAATGATGCGCTTTATTTGCGCACCTTCTCATTCTCTCTAAGAGACAGTGCTAAAGCTTGGTTCAAGGCCCTACCTCATGGCACTATCACTACATGGGATGAGTTGGCCAAAGCTTTCCTGACCAAGTATTTCCCGCCTAAGAAGACTGCAGAGATGAGGAATCAAATCAGCTCATTTCAAATGAAGGATGGGGAATCTCTTTATGAAGGTTGGGAGAGGTTCAAGGAGCTCTTATTGTTATGTCCTCATCATGGAATAGACAAGTGGGTGCTTCTTCATACTTTTTACAATGCTGTTGACAACACCACCAGGTTGCTCATTGATGCCTCATCTGGAGGTACTATTATGAAGATGAATGTTGATGACGCTTGGGATCAGATTGAGGATATTGCCCAACATACTCACTACTATAATGATGCTCAATCTATTCCAAGCTCTAAGAGATCAGCTGGGCTTTATGAGGTTGATACAGAGACTTTGCACCAGGCACAGATTGAAGCCATGAATCAGGAGATTAAGCAGTTGAAATTAAAGATGAATGGCTCTCCCGTCTCTACTAATGGAAGTCCTTCTCAAGCTATTTCAAATGTTGTTTGTCAGTTTTGTGGAGCTAGTGATCATACCATCAGATCTTGCCAATTATTTGCTTCTAAGGAGGAGCCACATGAGGAGGAGGTGAGATACATGAATAATTTTGACAAGGGGCCTAGGAATGATCCCTACTCTAATTCCTACAACCCTGGTTGGAGAAATCACCCCAATTTCTCTTATAGGAACAATCAGTCACAACAGCAAGTACCTCATGGGTTTCCACCAAGAGCTCCACTGCACCCAAACCAAGAGGCTCAACCCTCCCAAAAGCCTGCATGGGAGATTGCTATTGAGAGCCTTGCCACCTCCATGAAGACGCTAACAGAAGAAGTGAGAGCTCAAGGGAAGAATTTGAAGATCATAGAACAACAAGTGGCTCAACAAGCTTTGAATGTTCCTAGACCTCCTGGTCAATTGCCTGGGCAACCTGAAGTCAATCCTAAGGAGCAATGTCGGGCTGTCATTCTAAGGAGTGGAAAAGAGCTTGAAGAGCTCCCACCGGTGAAAAATGGAGTTGAAGAAAAGACAACAGAGAAGCCATCTAATGATGAAGAACCTAAATATGTTGCTCCCCCACCTTAAAAACCACCTCTACCTTTCCCACAAAGGAAGATTCAGGTGGTGCAAGAGCAACTATTTGGGAAATTCATGAGTATGATAAAGAAGCTCTACATTGATATTCCTTTCATTGATGTCCTCACTCAAATGCCTACATATGCAAAATTCTTGAAGGAGATTCTATGCAAAAAGAGGAGGATTGAAGACTATGAGACAACCACCTTGGTGATGGATCAAGTTGAGAAGATGCCAAGAAAGCTAAAAGATCCAGGCGAGTTCTTTATCCCTTCTGGTTTTGGTTCTCTTCAATTTGATTGCCTTTGTGATCTTGGTTCTAGTGTCAATATCATGCCCTTGTCAATTTGCAAAAATCTGAATTTGGGTGATCCTATTCCAACCAAGATGCGTCTTATCATGGCTGATAATTCAGTCACTCATCCAGTGGGCATTATTGAGAACTTTCCAGTGAAGGTGGGGAAGTTCTCTATACCAGGAGATTTTGTGATCCTTGACATGGAGGTGATGAATGACAGGACTCCTATCATCTTTGGGAGACCCTTTTTAGCCACTGCTGGAGCTAACATTGATATCAGGAATGAAAAGATCTCACTCACTATAGGGGAAGAGAAGATAGAGTATGAATATTTCAAAGATAACTTCCTTAAAGTGGACAAGAATCCTCCACAAGAGACTGTCAAAGTAGCTTGCTGTAATATTGAAGTGAAGCTGGCTAATGAGGAGATTCAATCTGATATTGCTCAACCTTATCAAGAAACCTTAGAAGTTAAAAGCCTCATGAATGGTGGTATTGCTGAAGATATAAAGGGTAGGTTTCACAAGAAAAAGAAGAAGGCCCGAGCAAAAGTTGAGATTAAAAGAGGAGACAAGGTGAAGTTATTTCATGAAAGATCCAATATGTTTCTTGGGAGCAAGGGAACAAGATGGTCAGGGCCATACATAGTAACTCGAGTTTTAAAAGAAGGAGAAACTGAGCTTTGGCATAAAAACTCGGGGAAGTTCAAAGTGCAAAAACATAGGTTGAAGCTTGTAGATGAGCCTGATCCAGTCAGGGTGGGTACCAAAGACCCTCCTGACCCGAGCACTTGAAAGAAGATGGGAGGTCAAGCTAACGACCTTAAACAAGCGCTGCTTGGGAGGCAACCCAAGGTTAGTGTTTTCTTATCTCTCTCTTTTTTAATACATTGGGGACAATGTATAGTTTAAGCATGGGGGAGGGGAACACTTAATGTTAGTTAGAAGCATATAGTTGCATGTTAGATTGCATTTGCATTGAAAAAGAAAAAAACTTAGAAAAATGTAAAAAATAATGGAAAAAATTGCATTTTAGGAGTTATTAATTTTTCCTAAAGCAACCAATCCCTTGTTTTTCATAATTCTTGAATGAAATCCTATCCCCTAGACTTTCTTGAAGTGTTTGAAGTTTTGGTAATGTCTAGCAATGTTTATGAACTTGTTTGATAATTGAATGAGCATGTATATTCTTTGAGATTTTAGTTGACATTGAAGTTCTAAACAAAAAGCCATGTGATATTTTTGACCTTTCAAGGACTATCTTCTATTAAGAGTCCTCTCTTTTCTTGTGTGATTCTCACTTTTGATTGCTTCCTCTAGAACTTGCATTAGACTCTCTTTCAAGACCGCTCTTATGACTCTTGCATGCGACTTTGAAGTGAATGAGGCACTATTTTCTTAGCCTTTATACTCCCTATCCACCTTGCATATTATCCTCTTTTTGAAGCCCCTTTTTCGAGCCTAAATTAGCCTTATTCTTTTGAAGCTCCACAAAATTGATTCCGAGCATTTATAAGTCTGACCCATTCGGGAACTAGGATAATTACTTGATTGACTCTGTGGTTGCAAGCTAAGATTGGGGGAGACTTATATGAATTTGGTGATTGGGTTGTGTAATGTGCTAGTACTTTTTATCTTGGAAAATCAAAAGAAAAAGAAAAAAAACAAAAAAAATGCAATGAAAAAAAAGAGAAGAAAAAAAAAACAATATGAGAAATAAGGGAATAAAGGGTGTTGGTGATTGAGGATAGGTTGCTTGGAAAGAAAATCTTTAGACATGGTGTTCAATCGAGTTTAGTTAAATCTAGATTCCCGGATTTAGCACCACGTGGCCTAAATATTTCCCCACCTACTTCTTATCACCTTGGCCCCATTACAACCCAATAAAAGACCTCTTGATCATTGTTGAATGCAAGGTCCCTTGCGGTGGAGATTTAGAACGACATGCAAGCTTATGGTAGCTAAGCTTTCAAAAGATGAGACTTGAGTGAAACACGTCCTATTCAAACACTTGAGAGAGAGCAAAAACACAATTGTCCTATGTGAGGTTTAGAATAAATATGTTGGCTTTATCTCTTTGATGTTACAAATACATGCTATGATTTTGGTTGTCATTCTTTGCTTCTATAATTCTCGTCTAGACTATTGTCAAAATGGATGCATGACTTGCTTGTCTTGTGGGGTGTCATATTTGATTTCTTACTTGAGGACAAGTAAGGTTTAAGCTTGGGGGATTTTGATAGCATGCATTTAGACATAGTTTAGGACATGTTTACTTTCATGTTTTGAGTCTTTTTAGCTTAGTTTTGAGTTAGTTTTATGTTTGTTTCGTTTATTTTCTTCGTTCGGTATCTACTTTTGTGTTGTGTAGATTTCAGGCTATTCTGGATGGAGATTCAAGCATTTCAAGGATCAAAGCTAAGAGAAGTGTTTCATGGAGCCTAAGTGATGAAGGACGGAGCTTACAAGTGGTTGCTCGGGTGCCAAGACGGAGCAAGAGCGGAAAAATGAAGAAAAGTCAGCCCAGCCGAGTACGTGACCAAGTACGTGACTGAGTACGTGGCCGGGTTCTCAACTACCCGACCGAGTACGTGACCGGGTACTTCAAATAATGTCGCTGAGACTGCAGTAACTTACCTGACCGGGTACGTGGCCGGGTAGTAGGCCGGGTAGTTGCCCGTGTCGGGATTTGGGCCGAGTTTGCACTTTGTTTTGTCTCTCAAAACACTATAACCCTAGTTTTATGAATTTTATGACGGATTTATTGTTTCTAGCCTCTCTTTTAGAGAGCCCTAGTTGGAGATTTTTTGGAGACTTTTCTAGATCTGTTGGGATTGAAGATTGAATCGATTTGCAAACAATTTGGTATGTTTATTGAATTTGATTTGTTTTCTTTGCTTCTCATGTCTAGCTAATTCTCTTATTCTGAGGTTGGGTGAACCCGATGATGAAGTAAGTAGATCTAAATTGTGATGTTTGGTTGAATGGAAACTTGATTGAAGTTTGATTTAATCATGGGTTGTTTTATGCCCTATTTGCTTTGCATATAGGATTCTTGTTATAATTTGAGACCGACCGGAGATAATTGTAATAGGATATTGATTTGACAGGTACCAAAACTTGGTTCTGAATGAGATCCCTAGGTATTAAACTAGAGAGTTATTTATGCGACAATAACTTAATTTCTCTTGTGTGAATTTCAACTATCGTAGTAGTTCTAGGGTTGGATAATTCTAGCGGAACGCGACAGCGAATGCTGGGTTGTTTGTCCCTAGTCTCTAAAGAGCTTAAAGGGTCTAAAACTGATTAATCTTACACGACAACGATTATTAGTTGAGTCTAGGCACATTCACATATTTTCTGAAAAGAGATTTGTGTTGGTTTTAGATAGTGAGTTCCTTCAAACGACATTCAAGTTGAAATCCAAATAGGCATCACTTAAAATCTACTGAAACATCATTGTGGGAATCCTAACCTTGGAAGCTTTTCTCCACTGATATTTTCTAGTTAATTTCAATTACTTGTTAACCTTTCAATTCAATCATAAACTCTTTCTCTTATTTATTTGGCTTGATCTACTAGTTCGAATATCAATTAGTACTATAAAGTTCCCTGTGTTCGACACCTTGATTACTACAACCGAACCGTATACTTGCGGTGTAGGAAAATAGCCTATCAAGTTTTTGGCGCCGTTGTCGGGGAACTTTTCTAGTATTGGTTGTGTTCCACAATCGGTAGATTAAGTCTTGTTTTATTTTTAATTTGTTTCTTTTTTGGTTTTGGTTTCAGTTTGTTCTCCTTCTTGTGAGAAGAACTCTGAGCGTTAGTGCACTTAACAACTACGATTCTGAACCCGAGTATGCTTTTCATAGGAGAAGAAGAGAGCAAAGGGAAGTTGGAACACAAGCTATGGAAGGCGATCAGGCAAATGCGCAACAACTATTATTGCAACAACAGTTGAATGCTCAACCACCTATGACATTGGGTGATTATGTGTTGCCACGCCATCAAGGACCCACAGCTGGTGTGGTCCGACCTCCAGTTCAGGCCAGAAATTTTGAGCTGAAGCCATCTCTGATTAATATGGTTCAACAGAATCAATTTGGGGGTCTACCTTCTGAGAATCCTCACCAACACCTCAACACTTTTCTGGAGCTTATGGATACGGTGAAGATTCATGATGTTTCTAATGATGCGCTTTATTTGCGCACCTTCTCATTCTCTCTAAGAGACAGTGCTAAAGCTTGGTTCAAGGCCCTACCTCATGGCACTATCACTACATGGGATGAGTTGGCCAAAGCTCTCCTGACCAAGTATTTCCCGCCTAAGAAGACTGCAGAGATGAGGAATCAAATCAGCTCATTTCAAATGAAGGATGGGGAATCTCTTTATGAAGGTTGGGAGAGGTTCAAGGAGCTCTTATTGTTATGTCCTCATCATGGAATAGACAAGTGGGTGCTTCTTCATACTTTTTACAATGCTGTTGACAACACCACCAGGTTGCTCATTGATGCCTCATCTGGAGGTACTATTATGAAGATGAATGTTGATGACGCTTGGGATCAGATTGAGGATATTGCCCAACATACTCACTACTATAATGATGCTCAATCTATTCCAAGCTCTAAGAGATCAGCTGGGCTTTATGAGGTTGATACAGAGACTTTGCACCAGGCACAGATTGAAGCCATGAATCAGGAGATTAAGCAGTTGAAATTAAAGATGAATGGCTCTCCCGTCTCTACTAATGGAAGTCCTTCTCAAGCTATTTCAAATGTTGTTTGTCAGTTTTGTGGAGCTAGTGATCATACCATCAGATCTTGCCAATTATTTGCTTCTAAGGAGGAGCCACATGAGGAGGAGGTGAGATACATGAATAATTTTGACAAGGGGCCTAGGAATGATCCCTACTCTAATTCCTACAACCCTGGTTGGAGAAATCACCCCAATTTCTCTTATAGGAACAATCAGTCACAACAGCAAGTACCTCATGGGTTTCCACCAAGAGCTCCACTGCACCCAAACCAAGAGGCTCAACCCTCCCAAAAGCCTGCATGGGAGATTGCTATTGAGAGCCTTGCCACCTCCATGAAGACGCTAACAGAAGAAGTGAGAGCTCAAGGGAAGAATTTGAAGATCATAGAACAACAAGTGGCTCAACAAGCTTTGAATGTTCCTAGACCTCCTGGTCAATTGCCTGGGCAACCTGAAGTCAATCCTAAGGAGCAATGTCGGGTTGTCATTCTAAGAAGTGGAAAAGAGCTTGAAGAGCTCCCACCGGTGAAAAATGGAGTTGAAGAAAAGACAATAGAGAAGCCATCTAATGATGAAGAACCTAAATATGTTGCTCCCCCACCTTAAAAACCACCTCTACCTTTCCCACAAAGGAAGATTCAGGTGGTGCAAGAGCAACTATTTGGGAAATTCATGAGTATGATAAAGAAGCTCTACATTGATATTCCTTTCATTGATTTCCTAACTCAAATGCCTAGATATGCAAAATTCTTGAAGGAGATTCTATGCAAAAAGAGGAGGATTGAAGACTATGAGACAGCCGCCTTGGTGATGGATCAAGTTGAGAAGATGCCAAGAAAGCTAAAAGATCCAGGCGAGTTCTTTATCCCTTCTGGTTTTGGTTCTCTTCAATTTGATTGCCTTTGTGATCTTGGTTCTAGTGTCAATATCATGCCCTTGTCAATTTGCAAAAATCTGAATTTGGGTGATCCTATTCCAACCAAGATGCGTCTTATCATGGCTGATAATTCAGTCACTCATCCAGTGGGCATTATTGAGAACTTTCCAGTGAAGGTGGGCAAGTTCTCTATACCAGGAGATTTTGTGATCCTTGACATGGAGGTGATGAATGACAGGACTCCTATCATCTTTGGGAGACCCTTTTTAGCCACTGTTGGAGCTAACATTGATGTCAGGAATGAAAAGATCTCACTCACTATAGGGGAAGAGAAGATAGAGTATGAATATTTCAAAGATAACTTCCTTAAAGTGGACAAGAATCCTCCACAAGAGACTGTCAAAGTAGCTTGCTGTAATATTGAAGTGAAGCTGGCTAATGAGGAGATTCAATCTGATATTGCTCAACCTTATCAAGAAACCTTAGAAGTTAAAAGCCTCATGAATGGTGGTATTGCTGAAGATATAAAGGGTAGGTTTCACAAGAAAAAGAAGAAGGCCCGAGCAAAAGTTGAGATTAAAAGAGGAGACAAGGTGAAGTTATTTCATGAAAGATCCAATATGTTTCTTGGGAGCAAGGGAACAAGATGGTCAGGGCCATACATAGTAACTCGAGTTTTAAAAGAAGGAGAAACTGAGCTTTGGCATAAAAACTCGGGGAAGTTCAAAGTGCAAAAACATAGGTTGAAGCTTGTAGATGAGCCTGATCCAGTCAGGGTGGGTACCAAAGACCCTCCTGACCCGAGCACTTGAAAGAAGATGGGAGGTCAAGCTAACGACCTTAAACAAGCGCTGCTTGGGAGGCAACCCAAGGTTAGTGTTTTCTTATCTCTCTCTTTTTTAATACATTGGGGACAATGTATAGTTTAAGCATGGGGGAGGGGAACACTTAATGTTAGTTAGAAGCATATAGTTGCATGTTAGATTGCATTTGCATTGAAAAAGAAAAAAACTTAGAAAAATGTAAAAAATAATGGAAAAAATTGCATTTTAGGAGTTATTAATTTTTCCTAAAGCAACCAATCCCTTGTTTTTCATAATTCTTGAATGAAATCCTATCCCCTAGACTTTCTTGAAGTGTTTGAAGTTTTGGTAATGTCTAGCAATGTTTATGAACTTGTTTGATAATTGAATGAGCATGTATATTCTTTGAGATTTTAGTTGACATTGAAGTTCTAAACAAAAAGCCATGTGATATTTTTGACCTTTCAAGGACTATCTTCTATTAAGAGTCCTCTCTTTTCTTGTGTGATTCTCACTTTCGATTGCTTCCTCTAGAACTTGCATTAGACTCTCTTTCAAGACCGCTCTTATGACTCTTGCATGCGACTTTGAAGTGAATGAGGCACTATTTTCTTAGCTTTTATACTCCCTATCCACCTTGCATATTATCCTCTTTTTGAAGCCCCTTTTTCGAGCCTAAATTAGCCTTATTCTTTTGAAGCTCCACAAAATTGATTCCGAGCATTTATAAGTCTGACCCATCCGGGAACTAGGATAATTACTTGATTGACTCTGTGGTTGCAAGCTAAGATTGGGGGAGACTTATATGAATTTGGTGATTGGGTTGTGTAATGTGCTAGTACTTTTTATCTTGGAAAATCAAAAGAAAAAGAAAAAAAACAAAAAAAATGCAATGAAAAAAAAGAGAAGAAAAAAAAACAATATGAGAAATAAGGGAATAAAGGGTGTTGGTGATTGAGGATAGGTTGCTTGGAAAGAAAATCTTTAGACATGGTGTTCAATCGAGTTTAGTTAAATCTAGATTCCCGGATTTAGCACCACGTGGCCTAAATATTTCCCCACCTACTTCTTATCACCTTGGCCCCATTACAACCCAATAAAAGACCTCTTGATCATTGTTGAATGCAAGGTCCCTTGCGGTGGAGATTTAGAACGACATGCAAGCTTATGGTAGCTAAGCTTTCAAAAGATGAGACTTGAGTGAAACACGTCCTATTCAAACACTTGAGAGAGAGCAAAAACACAATTGTCCTATGTGAGGTTTAGAATGAATATGTTGGCTTTATCTCTTTGATGTTACAAATACATGCTATGATTTTGGTTGTCATTCTTTGCTTCTATAATTCTCGTCTAGACTATTGTCAAAATGGATGCATGACTTGCTTGTCTTGTGGGGTGTCATATTTGATTTCTTACTTGAGGACAAGTAAGGTTTAAGCTTGGGGGATTTTGATAGCATGCATTTAGACATAGTTTAGGACATGTTTACTTTCATGTTTTGAGTCTTTTTAGCTTAGTTTTGAGTTAGTTTTATGTTTGTTTCGTTTATTTTCTTCGTTCGGTATCTACTTTTGTGTTGTGTAGATTTCAGGCTATTCTGGATGGAGATTCAAGCATTTCAAGGATCAAAGCTAAGAGAAGTGTTTCATGGAGCCTAAGTGATGAAGGACGGAGCTTACAAGTGGTTGCTCGGGTGCCAAGACGGAGCAAGAGCGGAAAAATGAAGAAAAGTCAGCCCAGCCGAGTACGTGACCAAGTACGTGACTGAGTACGTGGCCGGGTTCTCAACTACCCGACCGAGTACGTGACCGGGTACTTCAAATAATGTCGCTGAGACTGCAGTAACTTACCTGACCGGGTACGTGGCCGGGTAGTAGGCCGGGTAGTTGCCCGTGTCGGGATTTGGGCCGAGTTTGCACTTTGTTTTGTCTCTCAAAACATTATAACCCTAGTTTTATGAATTTTATGACGGATTTATTGTTTCTAGCCTCTCTTTTAGAGAACCCTAGTTGGAGATTTTTTGGAGACTTTTCTAGATCTGTTGGGATTGAAGAATGAATCGATTTGCAAACAATTTGGTATGTTTATTGAATTTGATTTGTTTTCTTTCCTTCTCATGTCTAGCTAATTCTCTTATTCTGAGGTTGGGTGAACCCGATGATGAAGTAAGTAGATCTAAATTGTGATGTTTGGTTGAATGGAAACTTGATTGAAGTTTGATTTAATCATGGGTTGTTTTATGCCCTATTTGCTTTGCATATAGGATTCTTGTTATAATTTGAGACCGACCGAAGATAATTGTAACAGGATATTGATTTAACAGGTACCAAAAGTTGGTTTTGAATGAGATCCCTAGGTATTAAACTAGAGAGTTATTTATGCGACAGCAACTTAATTTCTCTTGTGTGAACTTCAACTATCGTAGTAGTTCTAGGGTTGGATAATTCTAGCGGAACGCGACAGCGAATGCTGGGTTGTTTGTCCCTAGTCTCTAAAGAGCTTAAAGGGTCTAAAACTAATTAATCTTACGCGACATCGATTATTAGTTGAGTCTAGGCACATTCACATATTTTCTGAAAAGAGATTTGTGTTGGTTTTAGATAGTGAGTTCCTTCAAACGACATTCAAGTTGAAATCCAAATAGGCATCACTTAAAATCTACTGAAACACCATTGTGGGAATCCTAACCTTGGAAGCTTTTCTCCACTGATATTTTCTAGTTATTTTCAATTACTTGTTAACATTTCAATTCAATCATAAACTTTTTCTCTTATTTATTTGGCTTGATCTACTAGTTCGAATATCAATTAGTACTATAAAGTTCCCTGTGTTCGACACCATGATTACTACAACCGAACCGTATACTTGCGGTGTAGGAAAATAGCCTATCAATACGCTTATTTTTGCAAATGCGTCTCATGCTAATATTAACTATAGTAAAACTTTTTTAGATAATTGCTCAAGAATTTCGGGTCTTTCGATTAATTACAATAAGAGTAGTTTTCAGGTTTCTGAAAAAATTTCGCGTGCTTCAGCATTATCTCTTGCTAGTGTATTAAATATTCAAATAACTACGTCTATGGAGAAGTATCTTAGCATTCTTATTCACAAAGGTAGGGTACAAAATTCAATATTACTAGAATCTATTACTAAAATTAAAAAACAATTATCTAAATGGAAAGCTAATTCTATTTCGCAGGTTGGGAGGGCAGTTCTTATTTAATCTAATCTCTTAGGTCGGATAAATTATTTAATGCAAAATTTCCTTCTTCCTAAGGGGATTATTAGTGAAATTGATAAAGTAAACAAATCTTTTTTTTTGGAATAAATGTACACCTAATCACCACCCCCTTATTAGTTGGGAAAAAGTCTCATCTCCTAAAGAGTTAGGAGGAATGGGTCTTCGTTCTGCTGAGAATAGTAATTCTTCTCTTCAAATGAAGCTCATTTGGAAAACTATGACCTCTCCGTAGAACTATTGGGTTCGTATTATTTCTAAAAAGTATCTGGGCTCCCTTTCGCTTTTCCAGTTCAAAAAGAAAAAAGTTTCTTGGCAATTTGGAAGATTAATGAATATTAGAGTCAAGTTCTCCATAGGGATTTTATGGACTATTGGAAATGATTGTTCTATTAATTTTTGGACCGACCCATGGATTCCAAATATATATTTATTTTCTTATTTTGATAATATTAATATCAAGTTAAAACTATCTTTGTTCATCACTTCTTATCATAATTAGGATTTTGAAAAATTGAAGTGAATCCTTCATGAATTTTTAATCGATCTGATTGCAGCTATTAGAATCATAATTTCTTCTTCTACGGATCGCCTTGTTTGGCTTCCAACAACTGATGGTGAATTCTCAGTCTCTTCTTCTTCTTGTATGCTTAATTTATTTCATCCTGATTTTGCTTATGATTTTTCTTGGATTTGGAAATCCTCTCTTCCACCTAAAATTAAAATTTTCTTTTGAAAAGTTTGTGCGAATTGTCTTCCAACTACATATCATTTGAATCGGTATTTCAATTGTGTTTCAAGTAATTGTTTCTTGTGTGGATCTGAAGACGATCGAAAACTTAAATCACCTCTTCTTTAATTGCCCATTTAATAAAAAGATGATCTCCAAATTAGAAGCTAAATTGAATGTGGCTTTTCAAATTTGTTCTTCGGATGTCTTTAATGATAACTTGATCTCAACTTTAAATTCTAACAAAAATAATAATGTTCTATGTTTTTTGTGGTGGTTTATTTGTGGACATAGATATCTTATAATTTTTAATCCTAATAAGGTTTTGACTACTTTACTTCCTTGTGATTTAGCATTTTCACAGCATCTTCAGTGGGTTTCTGCCCAAACTCCCCTAGTTCGAAAAACTTTTCGCGTTCTAGACAGAAAAATCATAGTGCATGGATTAAACCTCTTGTTGATTGTGTGAAATTAAATTTTGATGCTTCCAAACGTATAAATAATTCAACTTATACATGTTTCCTAATTCGTGACGATAAAAGTAAAATTGTATGTTTTGATCGAAAACAAGCACACTTAGTATCAATTCTCCAAGCTGAAGCCCTTGCCTTATTAGAGGGGGTTAAAAGTGTGGTTCAATAAAATCGATCTCATCTTATTATTGAGGGATATAATTTAATTCTTTAAAAAAATATTTGGAAATGCCTTGGGAAATTCAAGCTATTGTTAATGATATCCGTCATTTTGTTGCTTTTATTCTTTGTGTGGTGTTTTTTCATTGTTTCAGGAAATACAATACGGCGGCGGATTTCCTCGCTAGAAGGCGTTTTAGTTTTTCTCATCTTAGTTTTGCTACTTCTATTTTTTTTCCAGGATCTTTGTTTGATCCTTTAGATGTTTCTCATTTCAATGTTTGGGTTCGTGATCATCCTCTATTATTTGACTTTTTAAAGATCATCTGTCGTGATAATTGAGGTTGGACTTGTAATTTACAAACATCCTAATATTGACCTTGTAATGAGCTAGTAGCTCATTTCTTAAAAAAAAATTGTTTAAACACCACTTCACATGTACTACAGTGTTATTTTAATGCGACTAAATTCGCATGGAGGGCATTAAACATCCTTAAATATATGGTCACGACCAAAAAACCTTCGGGCATTTGGTTGAACGGTTAAGACTTTGGGGTAGTATTCCGAGGTCATCGTTTCGAACCCTACGGACAGCGGTTTTCCCATTTCTCATTAGAATTGGTTAGTAACCAATTCTCGTCCCTCGTGGATACTCTAGGTGAGTCCAAATAGCACTTGTGACAACCCTAATTAACAATATCTTGTTTTTATTTTATTTTATGTCCGAGTTGCGTGCCTTCGCTAAATAAAATGAAGATCATAGTAATTCTTTTAATAATAGTTCTTCATAGTGGTAAAACGTGTATCCCACGTTTCGAACAAAAAAACGTGTATCCCACTCTTCTGGTCTAGAAGAATGGTGGAGTAGATAACTCAAAACTATATATCCAAGGGACAGCCAAATAATGTAGTAGTAGGAAATTTGATCGAAATGAAAGCAAGTATTATGTTGCCTTACAACATAAACTCCTAACTAGTTCAACCATCTTACATAAAATAACCAAGCCGACTCAAACACAAACACACACACACACATGGATCCAAGTATTCTCGTAGCACTATGTTACCTTGCAATCTTCCTCTTTACCCTAATCTTGATCTTGACGGTACCATTTTCTCCCCTTAGTAACAAGGACGGACTCCCACGGAATTGGCCGATCCTTGGCATGCTCCCCGCCCTGCTGATCAACATGAACAACTTGTTGGATTGGGCCACCTTAGTTGCAAACCGAACCGGGCACTCCACCTTCACGGTCAAGGGTCCATGGCTCTCGAACATAGAGCTATTGATCACTTAGACCCAGCCGACGTGCAATACACTTCAAGCACTCGGTTTGCCAACTTTCCTCGAGGACCCAAGTCCCGAGAGAGGTTCGACGTGTTTGGGGATGGATACTTCAACACGGAAGGCGACGAGTGGATGGCACATAAGAAGATTTATAGCATCTTTTTCAGCCAGAAGCAATTCCTCGAGTTCTCGACTAGTTTCATGTTCGACAAGGCGGAGAAGGGGATTGTGGCTGTTCTAGATCATGTCGCCGATGGTGGCCGCCTAGGAGGCGGTGACGGAGGAGTGGTGGATTTGAAGGACTTGTTCTCAAGGTATACTTATGATATAACTCACAGGCTGATGGTTGGTTGTGATCCTCAAAGCCTTTCCCTGCAATGGTCCCATGTACCATTCACACAGGTATTCACTCATAGGTTTTCGTTAATTTAATTAGTCATCCCCAAAGTACAGAACTGATGCATGTATATATAGTTATTGGATGTTCATAGCTTTGATCAACTAATTATTTTGGGTTAAACATTGTACACTTAATTATATGAACTTTCTCGGATCTCACGCTTAAAAGAACGAAATTGAAATTTAGTTAGGTAAAATTACCTATCTCCAAAACATGATTCAACAAAAATGTCAACTTTTATAGATTTGTATTAGTGCATAAAATTTTCGCCTTCAATACATTAATTGATTACCCCCTTTTAATTTTTCGCTCCAACTGCTTCCTTGACCTAAAACCTGTAAAACAATGGACAAAGGGGGTGGGGACCCCCTAATCCACCTCAGATGCCTAAGTCAGAAGAACAAATGCCGATTGAACGTCAAGGTAAAGGGCAAGACTTGCTAGCGGACTCAGAGAATATGAGGTGCTCATCATAAATGGCGATGACATGTATTTATAATAGAGGAGAGAGAGCAGGGGGGCGAAAATCTCATCCCATAGGGTCGGCCGAAGTGCCTTGTCACCCAAGCAAGCGGTAACTAA
Organism: Fallopia convolvulus; assembly: GCA_964016875.1. NCBI lineage: Eukaryota > Viridiplantae > Streptophyta > Magnoliopsida > Caryophyllales > Polygonaceae > Fallopia > Fallopia convolvulus. The sequence goes on from OZ024721.1 coordinate 2,538,773, forward strand.
GACGTAGGTACTGTAGTTCCTACACGAAGTGGTCATGCGGATTTATTCTTGCATGAGCGAGTATCATGGGATACTTTGCTCCTCTACATACACACATATGTAAAAGTCCGTTAGTGCGATGAACTAACGTTGCACTCAATTTTTGTATGCAAGACTAAAACTAATGCAAAAACTGACTTTTATTAAAAAAATAAACATGAATGACATTGACGTTAACCCGTCTTCGGATTCACTGAAATATCTTGAACTTGGACTCGTATTGGCTCTCACGACTTGTAACCGATAGGTTCGAGGAAATTAAGCCTACAATCAAGGGAGAAGTCAGAGTGTAGCAATGAAAGGTTCGAATTCCAGGGAGAACTTGAGAGAGGAAGAGAGTTTTGAGGGAATTTTGTGACGCTTAAATGGAGAGTGTGGAACAATTACGACAACACTTCGTTATTAATATTCAAGTGTGGCTAAAACAAGGGGGTGAGGCTCCTTTATATAGGGGAGGCGCCCATGAAACCCTAAGGAGGCGTGGGGGACTAGGGTTGTGCATCCAAGCGACACAACGTTGGCCCAAGTCCATAATTACTATAATAAATCTAGCAATACCTTATTTAGAATGTTTATAGAAGGGAAAAGTAATAAAAATGCAATAAAAGATAGTGGTCACGGTGGCCTAGTCGCGAGTGTCGCGACAAGGCCGTTATAAGGGTTGGCGTGGCGCGACAAGGCGTCTGCGCGCAGTGAGCGCGTGCAAGGCGTGTCACGTCAAAGCCTTGGCGTGGCGCACAAGGGCCTCATGTCGCGACGCCGGGGTGGCCCAGCGTGGACAAGGCAGGGGCGTCCGACGTGAGGTCCTCAATGTCGAGTGACGACGGTGGCGCGGTGCCGATGGTGACAAGGCACACGAAGGCTGGTTCGGTTGTGGGCGCGCCGTGGCTAGCAAGCGTGCGCGCAACGATAGACGGCGCAGCATGAGCGATGGCACGGCTCATGGCTCATGTGATGGGTTCGTCGGATTGCACGGACATAGACTCCTCTTCCTGGATAGCCGTCATGCTCGGGGTCACATCATATATGATCTTAAGGACTGGACTATTGAATGACAAGTAAAAATCTAAGGGCCTCATCAAAACCACGTGGGAAAAGAGTGTCTTATTTACATGCACTTCCTAATCCCGAGATCCCTATGCTGGGGATTACGGGTAATCGCGGTCGCACCCACGTGGGCTGCGATCGTGGTTCTTCTCTTGAGAGGACACGATCTCAGCTACAGGTCAGCGGTCGTGGGTCTCCCTTCTACAATCGCGGTTTACATATCCGTTGTCGCGGCTCGGCGATCCGCAGTCGCGGTTTTGCTCCAAAGAAGGGGTCTTGCTCTCTGGACCAGTTCCGCGGTCACGGCTCTCAGGCCTGCTGTCGCGATTACGCTTTTGGTGATCATTTTGATCGTCTTCAATCCTCTGCATAAACTCTATCTTAAGGCGATTTCCCTTAGAGCACATACGCACTTCCAGCCGATTTCCCTTAGAGCACATACGCTCTTCCCTTAACTTGCTCTCAAATGGGATTGCCCTCTTAAAGGCAGTAATTGCGGTCTTCTCATCACATCCATCAATCTCAGCATAGAATTCCATAAAGCGGTGGGCAAAGTGGTGCAAGCTTTCTCTTTTCTCCTTTTTAAGGCCGAAGAGTGTATCTAGAGACACCACATCCCGACTATTAGCTATGTAGTGCCTCACAAATTTAGTGGCAAGTTAACCCCATGATCGGATTGATCCTTGTTTCAAACTTTGGAACCACTTTAACGATCCCTTATTGAGGCTACTCGGAAACATCTTGTACATTATAGCGTCCTCGGATACGCACAATGCCATCTTGTGAGAGAAAGCGACTATGTGATTTACAAGGTCCGAATGTCTATCATAGAGAGCGGATGATGATGGAGAGAAATTTTCCGAGGGCTTGGCGCGCTAAATAATCCTTTGGAATGTTGTCGATGTTACCATAGTCAACTTATGCTCCTCTTGCTCTTGAGCCGATTGCAAGGTCCCACCTTGCGCTCTTAAAAGATCAAGCAACCTCCTTTCAGTGCGCCATAGAGCCCGATCTACTCCTTCACGCCTTTCCTTTCTTTCACCCCGATGTTGTCTCTTCTTCTTACTACCCCGATCATGAGTTGACTCGGGCTTCTCAAAAGGATCATAGCAGTCGCCATCACGTTCACACGATTTTTCGCGCTGATCGCCTTGTCCACGGTCGCCAACGGACCGTCCGCGGTCGTTGTATGGCTTTCCACGATCGCGGTTGTGGCTTTTGCGCTAGTGACGATCTCCGCGGTCATCAGAAATATTCGAGTTTCCCGATGTCGAGTCGTTGGACTGAGGGTGGTCTGCATCTCGTGACCTCTTATGCGGGGGTGACTTGTGATCCTTGTCTCTTCGCCGACTTCTAGGTGCTCTGCAATCGCTTTCATAATCAACTTGCATCTCCTCTGATTCGTCAGAGCTTATTGACTCTGACTACGGTGGTTATCGGAGAATTCAATAACACTAGCGAACCATCGACTAGTTCTTTCGATCGCTGATTCACTGATGGGGCGCTTGCCCTGAACTTTATCCAAGGTATGTTTTAACCTAGCGATCTCTTCCATGACCTGGTCCAATTGGGATTCAGCTTGAGCACACCTAGTTTGGATTTTCTTATTCTCTCTTAAAGTAGAGGCCAAATCATGGGTGATCTCATCTTCTTCTTCATTCTCAGCGGTGGTTGATGCACCATTCCCGCCGGTTGGCCCTGCTGTCAAAGATATACAATTGTCACCACGTGTGAGAGTAGACCCGGCTTGACTTGACTGGCCACGCTCATAACTTGGGCTAACGAAGCTATGGTTTTGATCATGATTCGGTACTACTATGGGCTCAGATATGCGCAAACAAAGGTCGCGATTTCGGGTCCGCGGTCGCGGCTCACCAGGTCGCGGTCGCGGTTTTCCTCCGTGACCGCGGTTATTCGACCTGATTCGTTCGATGGCCCACGACCCTGTAGACTTCGGTTACTATGGGATTCAGCAACACGTATCGTTGAGTCCCAAACTCGATCAAACTCATTAGATTTTGTCGCTTGACTCGGATCCCATATGGTCATAACGAATAACTACCATATTTAATTTAATATTAAAATACTTAAAGATAGAAAAAACATAATAAATAAATTATCTTTATGAAAAAAAAAATAGAAAAAATAATTACGACGATTAATTTTACCCGTTCACAATTTATGATTATCACACTTGAATGAACTACCCTTTTCGTTAAAAAAATAACAAAATGTCAATAAGACTTCTATATTGTAGTGCATTAATAAACTAATGTCTTTTTTTGTTTCAGGCATGAGTTTCAAGTTTTAACTTTTCTTCCCCTGAACTTATGCTTGATTTTTGGGAACAAAGTTTCGTAATGTACGATAAAAGGAGGTCGATATCGTGGTGCTTACATGCGAAATAGAAAAGAAGATGACTGGTTGAATGAAAAGGAATTAAGGGTGTATATATATTATTGAGTTTGTTTTAAATAAAAAAACTCTTATCTTGAAAAATGAAAAGAAATGCACTTTTCCTCCTTCGTAGTGCACTTTTCCTATTTCGGAATATACTTTTTCGCTTTTGAACTTTTCGTATTTTTTTAGTACATTTTTCGGATTGCACTTTTTGTATTTTGTAATGCATTTTTCGTACTTTGTAGTGCACTTTTCATTTTTCAGGATAAGAGTTTTTTTCATTTGAACCAAATTCATATATTATTTCACTTAAAAGGGAAAAATACTACACAAATGAAATTTTGGTGAATTATCGGCATGTTATTTTTTTTAAAAATATAATAAAGGAAATGCACATGCAATGTGCATTAAAACTAGATTTTTATGCATCAAAATTAATTTTTTGAATAAAAAATGGTAGTATGTGCATAAAAAATAGCCGAAAGTGCATAAAAAATGTGTCCATAAATATATGTTTGTGAATTAAAACCAGTCGTTTGTGCATCCAAAACAGATGTTTATATGGTTGGTTTTGATGAATATATTAGGCAACATAGCATGCACATCACTTTTTTGGTACTGCACTAGATGTGCATAAGTTTTTTCAATAGATGTGCATAAAAATATGTTAAATATTCACATATTTGTAGTAAAATGTGCATATAAATATATGAGATTTTAGATGTACATTTTAGATAAAAAAAAATAGAACATACACAATGTGCACCAAAAAAATGATACATTGATAACTAGTTTTGATGCACAAAAGAGTAGATTTGATGCACGTACAAGTCGAAACTGATGCACGAAAGTGTGTCTTATTTATATATGTACACCAAAACTAATGATATTTGCATTAAAACTATATAACTATAGTATTTTATCATACACATAACTAAGGTTAAAAAATAAAAATAAGATCGAGATCGATGCACAATGTGCATCAAAGTATAGCTGCACAGAAAATTAATTGTAATGCAGATAAAATTACTTGTGATGCACATCCAAGGTGAAATTAATGTGCAGGTTGTGCGTGTTCCCCATAAACAGATATTTTGAAAAAGTACTTGAGTAGTTTAGAAAAAATAAACTCGAGTACCATTTTTTACCCCAGTTTAATGAAAGCCTAATTTAAGACATTTAGTTTTTTCAAGGAATGGACATTCATTTGTATTTTACATACAAGCTCCCATTCGCACGTGATCCTTCTCCAAGGATACATCATACTTGGAAATCAATAAACTAAAAATATATTAAATATAACTATAGGAAAATGACATCGCTTTAAATAAAAAAGTGAAAATAGTGTGCTAACTCTAGTACAAATAAATTTATCCACAATTTTGATTTTTAAGTCCAATAATATGGATAAATTGTTATAGTTAGAATGAGGTTGATTCACATGAAAATGAGCCTTTATCATAAAAACTACAAACAAATGATGACCCTTGGATGTGAGAAATGGATGGCTAAGATTAAAACAGATACGGGCAAAATGGTAATTTTGACCCAAAAAAAATTATATATATTTTTTTTCGCTTTTTTTGCCAAAAGCACGACATTTGATGTTTTACGTTACATTCACATATTTTATGCATATGTTCACACTATTATAAGACATGTTCACATATTTTCACCTTTTCGGTTCAGAGATTTTATAATACGTTCATATATATTATAAGTGTGTTACATATTAGTATTGTTTGTTCATGTTCGATTAAATCATCATACATGCGTTAAACGACTTAAGAAAAATTGGCAAAAAAAATTAATTTTTTTTTGTTTTCGCTTATTTTGGCCAAAAACACGACGCTTGATATTTTACATTCTGTACACATAATTTATACACATGCTCACATTATTACAAGGGTTGTTCACATATAACTACATTTTAACTTCAGAAAATTTAGTATATGTTCACATATAATATAGGTACGTTCACATATTAGTATTGCATGTTAATGTTTTATGGTCTTATGTTCATACTTGATTTATATCATTCTACATACGTAAAAAGAATTTAAAAAATAAAGTAAAAAAATAATAATTTTATTTTTTTAATCGGATGGTCTAGATTCATTTCTAGTGTTTTAATCGGATGGTTCAGATTCATTTCTAGTTTTTATGATAAGCTTCATTTTCATTTGATTCAATCTCTAGAATATATCATATATAGAGCTTTGATCTATGACAGGCCATGAGTAACGCCATGCAAAGTGTGTGGATGCGTCATTTTCTCCCAGAGCGAATATGGAAACTTCAAAGGTATCTTAGAGTTGGACATGAGAGGGCTCTCAAGAAAGCCACATACTTCCTAAACAAATTCTCTGCCACGATTGTTTCAAAAAAACATGAGGAGTTCAACTGGAAGGGCTTAAAATTCAAACAAAATGACAAGTTCAATGACTTGCTAACCACATACTTCATGGAGGATGGCCAATACCGTTGTGGAGAAGGCGATGAAGCCCTTACGGGTACTTCTTGGAATCTTGTTAGGTGGAGATAGCACTACTTCTGCAACCATAACTTGGTTCTTTTGGATCGTATCTCAACAACCATCCATAAAGGCTAAGATTAGAGACGAGATTGTTAGAGTTATCCGAAAAGAAGATAGAGAGAGGGAGCACATGTTCACCCTAGAGGAAATATCAAAGCTTGTTTACCTACGTGCGGCGGTTTTTGAAACACTCAGGTTGTATCCTCCTGTTCCGTTCCAAACTAGGGCTCCATGTGAGCCTGACATTCTTCCTAGTGGCCATGAGGTGTGCCCTAACTCAACCATGATCGTCGTTCCTCTATACATCATGGCAAGGTTGGATAGAATTTGGGGGGAAAATTCCGCGGATTTCAAGCTTGAGAGGTGGATTACAAATGATGGACGATTCAAACACGAGCCTTCTCACAAGTTCTTCACCTTCAACTCGGGTCCTCGGATTTGCAAAGGAAGAGAGGTGGCTCTAACAGAGATTAAAGTTGCTATTGCAACCATACTTCATAACTATGATGTCCAAGTCCTCGAGAAACAGAAGGTTGTTCCAGTGTGTTCAGTTATTCTTCAAACCAAGTATGGATTACAGGCAAGGGTTAGTAAAAGATGGGCTTAAAGACAATTCTGATCGATCTTACAAAGAATGTTATGACCTCTTTTATAAGAGCGTTTGTTCTTGTACCATTTCCCCTATGGACAGTGTCCATATATGCAAGAAGATTACCTCTTTTATAAGATCGTTTTTTCTTGAGTTGTGCGACCCGTTGGCCAGAAGATCGAGTCTCGTCAAGCGTGATTCGTGCCTTATGGTTCGATCCTATCTTGTAAACTCAAAATGTTCCTTTAGATGTTCATTCTGTTCGAATTGTTGCCTTGTATGGATTTTGTATGTATTTTAATTTCGTTAGTATTACGTTCCAATTTCGTATGTTGTGGGTGCATGTTATGGTGTATTTTGAATTGCCTTTTATGTTGGTTTATTTGTTTGTAGGTTACAATTATAAATTGTATTTGGATCTTTGTTTGTTTAGTATGGGAGAACTCAATCGGTTATGTAGTAACCTCCGTTGTTGGGAGGCTTTGGTTTTGGATGCTAGGTTGGAAGTCGTCATTATACACTTCGAATATCATATACGTGTGTATGTTTGTATGTGCACTGAATTTGGGGATTTGCGTCTTCACTTTGGGACTAGGACTTTAAATATGGTTGTCCTTAAGCTTGTATGTTCATGTCATTTGAGGCTAAGTAGAAAAATCTTAGTTGGTTGAGTAAAGTCGTTTGAGGTTGGTTCTTAAGTTCGGTGCGCTTATTTTTGTTAAAGTAGTAGAATCATTTCAGACCGCATTTGTTTGGATGTCATTGAATGAATCATGATGGTTCGCTCTTAATTAGGCCACCTTATTTATGCATACCTAGAATCGAAAGTGGTTCCTCGCGGTTAGTAGGTTAACCGTGAATGTATGATTCGTAGGTCCCTAGTATCGTCGCGTTTCTTACTTCATCCGAGGATCGGGTTCGAGGTAAGTTGTTCTCGACTTGCTCGGCTTTATTCTAGTCTTGTTAGATTTCATGCCGTGATTCAGGTGATTGTGAGATTGGTTTTGGGAATTAATCCCGAATGTATGTTTCTCCTTGTGGAATGTTTTTCTTGTATGATGTGATGTGCTTTCCATTCCAAACGTTTTTCTCGTAAAACAAATTTTTATTGTTTTCTCTGTGTTGGCAACGTAACCGGCACGATCATGTGCGATGATTGTCGGTGGCGAAGAGGCATCTAGCCATGGTCGTGTGTCGGTCCGGCCCCTTCAAAAATCAAATTAATTACTTTGTTTTTGGCAAGTGCTCCGACGGAGGCTTGACCAGGAGTTGGAAGGATGAAATATATGAAAAAGTGAGAGGGCCCGCCTATGCACTCAGGCGCAGGTGAGTTAGTGTCGTATATTGGAATGTAACGGTGGGAGGAAAAATTGCATTTCCAAATAGATTTGTGCATGATTTTGCTTGTGTCTGTGTGTGGTTATTTAGTTGGCTCTTGGCTTGTGAATTGTTGGTATGTTTGATGAATTGTTTGTTTCGTTGTTTTTTCTTTCATTTGTTGAATGTCAAGTTGTTGGTGATTGTTTCAAACGTCTTACTTTTGCAACTTGCTACCTAGATTGTTGATATGTGTGCTGGACTATTATGTTTCGTTTTATTCACTTGTTGAAGGGCAAGTTGTTGGTTATTAATTGTTTTCAAACATCTTACTTTTACCTCTTGTTTTCTAGCTTGCTACCTTGGTTATGTGTGTTTTTAGTTCTCGGGACCTCATGTGTGACTTTGTTGCACTTATGTTTTATTAAACGACGGTTGGATGATTTGTATTATTTTCTTGTCATGCCCGAATTGCAAGGTCCAGGTGTTTTAGTTGTCAGACTAGTTCAAGTAGGACCCGTAAGGTTCAACTACCAAGTGCACGAGGTTAACCTAAAAACTAAAACCGATCGGTATTTTCTAAATAGTTTTGAATTCGGGTAGTCATGCTGCATATAGGGGGTAGATGACACGACGCGACTCTGCTGCCATCCGTCGAAGTACCACAAGTATAATAGTAAGTACATCCTTAAAATTTTAATCAAGTTTAAAGTATTGACTGAGGGACTTTCTGAGAAGATGGCCCCATAGACTAGAGTCAAAGTTGTTGTTGATAGCGGTAGAGGCCGTAGTAGAGGTCGTGGTAGAGGAGCATCAAAATGTTTACCTATTGGAAGAAGTTGCTTAGAGTGGGGGTCTGACTGTTGCCGACCATCGGGATGCTAGCTTGTTTGTCGTTGGAGGAGGACCCCTAGCTAATGGGGCCCAGTTTAGAGATAATGCACCACCAGTGTGGTTATCACTAGAGATGTATCCTACACCCCGAGTCACACTTGTAGAGTTGTTACATAATCAATTGGGCCTCAGAGTCGTACATGATCAGAATACTTTTGTTGGGCTTCAAGGGACTAAGATGAGGGCACCAAGCCAGAGTACTGGTAGAGTTGCTCAGTTAGGAGCGCTACCAGAAGTAAAGAGACCAGAAGTAGTTGACCGTGTGATAGAGCTACTAAGACAGTTTCGCGAGCCCCAGCCTGACAAGTGGCTCGCTAAGTTAAGAAGACCGGGGTGCCAAGCTTCACTAGGGCCCCGGGTATTGGTGTAGAGCAGTGTCTAAGTAATATGAAGTCGACGTTGGAATTCTAATCATGTGTTGGAGGAGAAGAAGATGTATCTAGTGCAGAGTTCACTACAAGAGAGTGCTTACGATTGGTAGGAATTGAGCCAGGACTGTTAGACAAATGTTATGTTCGAAAAGGGATAATCGACTAGGTTCGTTTCAGCGGAACCGATCTGATTCTCTATCACAAGGTCGTCAGGATGAGTTTCAATAGGGCCAGTCTACTAGGGGTCAGGAAGAGTAACTGTGGAGGCACTTATCACATTAAGAGCTAGTGACAGAAGCCAGTTCGAAACTACTTCATCTATGGAGAGCCCGACCTTATATGACAGTATTGTAGGGTTGGTTCACCCTCTCAAGGATCTTCAACAAAGACGGTAAACTAGGGAGCATCAGGCTCGAACAGAGGATGGGGGTACAGGAGAAAATACCCCGTGGGCTAACCAGCCTCAAGTGTTCGAGATGAGGAGGGTCGATGCCTTACATGGGCCGATTGTTACAGGTATGTTTTGGATACAGTCTAAGCCTATTCATACTCCTTTGACACGGGTGTCACACACTCTTTTGTGTCCTCTGTTTGAGTGGCTAGACTAGGGTTGACGTGTACAGAGGGGGTATCTTTTGTGGTGGTTTACCCGATGGCAGTAAGGTGAGTATAAATAGAGAGATTCTGCAGTGCCCTATCAAGATAGAGGGTAAATACGGATATGAAGATTTTATAGTAATGTCGCTATTCCCAAATGACGTGATTTTGGGAATGAATTGGATGAAACGCTATAGGGCAGTGCTAGATATACATAAGGGCACCGTCATGGTGGAAGTCGCCAAGTTGCTTAATGGGGGCTGTGTAGGGTATTGGTGCTAGGTCCTGCAAGGGGGCAAGGAAGGAACACACATTTAGGATATACCAGTAGTCTGTGAGTTTGAGGATGTTTTTCTAGACTAACTACCGGGCTTTCCACCTTAGCAGGAGGTTGATTTAAGTGTTAATCTTGAGCCAAGGATGAGACCGATCTCGAGGGCTCCATACCGCATAGCTCCGATGGAAATGCAAGAGTTAAAGGCACAGATGTAAGAGCTGTTGTAGAAGAGGTATGTACGTATTAGTGTGTCACCTTGGGGAGCTCTTATTTTGTTTGTAAAGAAGAATGATGGCTCCCTTTGTTTGTGTATCGATTATCGGGAGTTGAACCGAGTCACCATCAAGAAAAAGTATCATGCCTCGCATTGATGATTTGTTGGATCAGTTACAAGGGGTTATGGTGTTTTCGAAGGTGGATATGAGGTCAGGATATCATCAGCTCAAGATTCGAGAGGAAGACATTCCAAAGACAACTTTCTGAACTAGATATGGGAATTATGAGTTGTGGTGATGTCGTTCAGACTGACCAATGCACCCACAATGTTCATGGAGTTGATGAACTGAGTGTTTATATACTTCTTGGACAAATTTGTGGTGGTATTCATTGATGACATCCTAATTTACTCCCGGAATGAAGAGGAGCACGCAAAGCACCTTAGGCAGGTGTTGGTAGTGTTGAGGCAACATCGGTTGTTTGCTAAGCAATTTAAATATGAGTTCTGGCTACCGGAAGTCACCTTTTTGGGACATGTGGTGTCCACTAAGTGAGTTATGGTGGACCTTGTGAAGATCAAGGTTGTGAAGTAGTGGGAACCCCCAAGGAACGTAAAGGAGGTGTGGAGCTTCCTAGGTTTAGCAGGGTACTATCAGAGGTTCGTGGAAGGGTTCTCCCGTATAGCCCAACCACTTACCAACCTGCTAAAGAAGACCACTCATTTTGAGTGAAATGAGGCCTGCTAGAGAAGTTTCGAAGAGCTGAAGAGGAGGTTGACTTCGACTCCTATACTTGCTCTCCCTCAAGGGAATGAGGATTTTGTGATCTACAGTGATGCCTCCAAGGTAGGCATGGGATGTGTGTTGATGCAGAGGGATAGGGTGATTGTTGATGCCTCGAGGCAGTTGAAACCAAACGAGCAGAATTATCCTAATCATGAATTGGAGTTGGCAGCGGTGGTGAATGCCTTGAAGATTTGGCGTCATTGCATGTATGGGAGTACTTGCAAAGTGATGACAGATCGTAAGAGTCTTAAGTACATTTTCACTCAAAGAGAACTGAATATGAGATAGCGGGATGGTTTGAGTTGCTGAAGGACTATGACTTGCAGATCCTTTACCATCCGGGGAAGGCGAACGTAGTCCCCGATGCACTTAGTAGGAAGATCTCTCAATAATGTATGTTGGCTCATTTAACTTCTCAGCTCGAGCTGCAAAGAGAGTTGATGAGGTACGAAATCGAGGTACAAATTTAGCGTTACCATGGAAGACTGAGTATCTTAGAGTGTTAACCGACTTTGCTTGAAGAAGGGAGGCTGAAACAGGAAATTTGTCCAATGATTCAAGATTTGAGGCAGAAGTTGAGCCATGGAGAGGCACCTGATTTTGTAGAGAGAGCAGATGGTATCTTGAGTTTACGCGGCTGAATTTGTGTGCCTCGGGATATAGAGTTGAGACAAAAGATTTTGCAAGAGGCCCACGCTACACCTTACTCGATTCACCCGGGATCGAGTAAGATGTACACAGATTTACGATAGTATTACTGGTGGGATGGCATGAAGCCAAATGTAGCGAGATTTTTGGCTAGGTGTCAGGTTTGTCAACAGGTGGAGATCGAGCACCAGAGTCTGGGTGGGACTCTCCAATCTCTTCCTATCCTAGAGTGGAAGTGGGAGGACATTTCCATGGATTTTGTCATTGGACTATAAATCAGCAAGGGGCATGATGCCATCTGGGTTATAGTGGATAGGTTGACAAAGACCGCTCGATTATTTCCTATTAAGGAGACTTGGCCAATGAACAAGCTGGTAGAGGTGTCTTGCTTTATATTAGTGTTGTGCATGAGGACATATTTAGTCAAGGCATCAGCTGGGTAATCCGAGGTGTTTTAGGTTCTTGAAGTTTGATGTATTTTATCATATATCCTTGGTTGATATATGCTTTTGTATCCTCTTCCCCTTTCTAATATTATTTTTACCATTGGCTAAAAAAAAGCTGGTAGAGGTGTTTGTAAATCAGATAGTTAGACTACATGGTGTGCCCAAGACGTTTGTGTCAGATCGTGATGGGTGTTTCACTTCTAGATTTTGGAAACATGTGCATGAAGCACTCAGATGGCCAGTCCGAGAGGACAATTCAGACTCTAGAGGACAGTCTGAGGTCTTGTATTCTTGACTGGGGAGGTCATTGGTCAAATCCCCTAGCATTGGTGGAGTTTGCCTACAACAACAATTGGCACTCCTCAATTAAGATGGACCCTTACGAGGCTTTGTATGGTCGAAGGTGTAGTACCCTGTTGTGTTGGGATGACCCGTCTAGTGTAGTAAAGAGAGATTGTTGTTGATCGAGGAGACATTTGGGAAGGTGGCCTTGATACATGAGCATATGTTAACTATGCAGAGTCGCCAGAAACCCTACACAAACGAGTGACATTAACCCCTAGAGTTTGAGGTAGGGGCACATGTCTGGTTGAGAGTGTCACCTACTCGTAGAGGTTAGTAGATTCGGGGTGAAGGGGGAGTTGAGTCCCTGACACTTTGACCCGATTGAGATTTTGGAGAGTATGGGTGAGGTAGTCCTTGACACTTAGATGGAGATCACCTTGTCTTTCATGTGTCATAGCTAAGATAGTACGTCCCAGATCCAAATCACAGGCTCAACTATGAGGAGTTGGAGGTTGAGCCCGATCATACCTTCAACGAGTAACCGATAGTGATTCTGGACAAGCGAATGAAGAAGCTACGGAACAAGGAGATTAGGGGTTGCTGATTCAATGGTCTCGGCGAGGAGTCGAGGAGGCCATTTGGGAGACTGAGGATTGGATAAGAGAGAACTACCTGGTTTTGTACTTGGGTTTAGTACAGGCCTTTGAGAGTAGAGACTAGGGGTTGCTCGGGAGTAGGTTTGACGTTTGTTATGACTTAGTCTTTTTTAGCGTGTTTGCTATTTGCTTGTTGGTGTTTTGATATGTGTTTGGATTGGTTGTCTTTCCTTGTAGTTATAGTAGTTTGGTATGCGTTTTGCTTGTCACGTGTTATGTTTAAGTTGTTGTCAATAATTTGGGGTTCGAGGACGAACTCCGTTTGAGGAGCTGAGGTTGTGAAACCTCGGGAACATTGGTTAGTTTCCACAATAACAACGGAAGTTTCGGGACGAAACTTTCTTAAGCGGGTATAATGTAACACTCGGGATTACAAAAAAACCCGACAACTAATTTCCTCCGTCTCAATTTCTCCTTTTTATTCCAAATTGACCTTTTCCTTGTTGGTTGGGCCAAAAAGCCCAAAAATGGGGGAAGCTAGTGAACCCGAACCCGTTTCCTATTAGCCCAATTCCTATCCCTCTTATCTTTCCCCACCTTACCCTAATTCCTGCCTTCTCCCTAATTTGTTGGGCACCGCTCGAGATTGAGCAAGACAGAAGGTCTGAGCGTCGTAGTTGGCGCGCCCCATCCATCGTTGCCCGCTCGCCCTCAATTTCTCACCCACCATCGGAGCTGACGAGCTTTGGTTCGAGCCAATTGTCGTGACATCTGGTCACGTGCAGTGGGAAACTTGCCACGGGGTGCTCGCTCGCGATAGACGAAGAAGGAGGTTCCTGAGCTCATTCCTTGTCGTCGCCGACACACTTGGAGCAGCACCTCGCGTCCTTGCCCAACCTCGGAGCCGTCGAGCTTTGGTTCAAGCCATAGCTAGGCCAGCACCACAAACCCGAAGCCCGATGCTTTCACTCCATTGTTGGTAAAGGATTTAAACCCTTCAATTCCTTTGTTCTATCATCATCTTCGTCTTCCCTGAATTTCCGACTTAGTTCTTCCCTGAAATTCCAACCTGGTGGTAGATCGAGCTTGTCGCAGATCCAGTCGCAATTTCGTCGTTCCATTTTGGTGGACTGTCGAAGCCTTGCCTTAAGTTGAACCTGCGGTTGTCACCTTCGCCTTATGTTTCCAGCCTTCGGCGGTGAGCTCTCGTGGGCGTGCAGACCATCCGCAAACTCACAGGCTTGAGTTGTGCGACCCGTTGGCAAGAAGACTGAGTCTCGTCAAGCGTGACTCGTGCCTTATGGTTCGATTCTATCTTGTAAACTCAAAATATTCCTTTAGATGTTCAATGTGTTTGAATTGTTTCCTTGTATGGATTTTGTATGTGTTTTAATTTCGTTAGTGAATCGTTCTAATTTTGTATGTTGTGAGGGCATGTTATAGTGTGTTTTGAATTGCCTTGTATTTTGGTTTATATGTTTGTAGGTTACAATTATAAATTGTATGTGGATCTTTGTTTGTTTAGTATGGGAGAACTCAGTCAATTTTGTAGTAACCTCCGTTTTTGGGGGGCTTTGGTTTTGGATGCTAGGTTGGAAGTCGACATTATACACTTCCAATATCATATACGTGTGTATGTTTGTATGTGCACTGAATTTGGGGATTTGCGTCTTCGCTTTGGGACTAGGACTTTTAATATGGTTGGCTAATTAGAAAAATCTTGGTTGAGTAAAGTCGTTTGAGGTTGGTTCTTAAGTTCGGTGTGTTTATTTTTGTTAAAGTAGTAGAATAATTTTAGACCGCACTTGTTTGGATGTCATGGAATGGATCATGATGGTTCGCTCTTAATTAGGCCACCATATTTATGCATACCTAGAATCGAAAGTTGTTCCTCACGGTTAGTCGGTTAACCGTGAATGTATGATTCATAGGTCCCTAGTATCGTTGCGTTTCTCACTTCATTCGAGGATCGCATTCGAGGTAAGTCATTCTCAATTTGCTCGGCTTTATTCTAGTCTTGTTAGATTTCATGCCGTGATTGTGAGAATTGTTTTGAGAATTAATCCCGAATGTATGTTTCTCATTGTGGAATGTTTTTCTTGTATGATGTGATGCGCTTTCCATTACAAACGTTTTTCTCGTAAAACAAATTGTTATTGTTTTCTCTGTGCTGACAGCTTAACCGACACGAACATGTGTGATGATTGTCGGTGGTGAACATGAAATACTAATATGTGAGAGGGCCCGCCTCTTCTTTCGGACGTAGGTGAGTCAGTGCCGTAGATTGGAATGCAATTGTGGGAGGAAGAATTGCATTTCCAAATAGGTTTGTGAATGATTTTTCTTGTGTTTGTGTGTGGTTATTTAGTTGGCTCTTGGCTTGTGAATTGTTTGTATGTTTGATGAATTGTTTGTTTCGTTGTGTTTCCTTGCATTTGTTGAATGTCAAGTTGTTGGTGATTGTTTCAAAAGTCTTACTTTTGCAGCTTGCTACCTAGATTGTTGATATCTGTGCTGGACTATTATGTTTGGTTTTATTCACTTTTTGGGTGTTCTAGTTAGTCTTGATTATTTGTTTAGATGTTTTTATGTTCTGTTGACTTATGTGGGTTGCCAAGTTGGTTGTGTTTTGTTTTAGTTCTCGGGACCTCATGCGTGACTTTGTTGCACTTATGTTTTATTAAACGACAGTTGGATGATTTGTATTAGTTTTCTTGTCTTGCCCGAATTGCAAGGTCCAGGTGTTTTAGTTGTTAGACTAGTTCAGGTAGGACCCGTAAGGGTCAACTACCAAGTAACGACCCGACGTTAAGACGAGGTGTTACACTAACATGCACAATATGTCAATGTATGACAACACACTGCTTTATATGTGCTTCATTAATGTGGTCCTTTTCCCATCGAGTTTGTTAAAAACTTTACGAGTGAAATTCTAAAACTCTATAGAAAAATAATAACCGTCGAAAAAAATTAAAATGAAAAAATAATAAGTTGAATTCGCGTGAAAAAAAGTCATTCTCTACATTAAATGGGAAGCATAGTCATTCTCTTATTAAATCTTCTTCATATTCAAAATCACGGTGCAACATCTCAACGTGCAGCACACTATTCCGATCTAGAAGAATACTCCCTCCATTCAGAAATACATGATGTTTTAGCTTGATTTTCTTGTTTAATAATACTTGATGTTTGACATAATTTACCATATTTTTTTCAATATTATCCTCATTAATTAAAAAGAATAATAAACATATAAAATAGAAAAGGAAAGATCCTCACAAGATTATGAGGTATTTATGTCAAATCACATACTTTCTTAATTTTAGAGACAAATCCTAAAACATCATGTATTTATGAACGGAGGAAGTAGTAAACACCATTCCTTAAGGGCAAAAGTATGAAGATGATACAAAATTTAATCAAGCGATTCCTCTATAAAAACTCCTCCGTACCGCAACCATCTTACATAATCTAGACAACTCGAACGACATCAACATACCAAAAATAGGAGCACAGACATATACACATGGATGCATCGATCCATTCTTCTATCATTACAGTTGGAACGAGTGTAATGTGCAGCGGAAATATGCAACAATAAGAACATGATCACTTATAGTGAAAACTCTTACACAACCAACTAGTTGAACAAGAGAAAACCACTCCCTCTGTAGAGGAGTTAAAATGTCTTTCAAGTTTTATTGATATCACACGAACTACAAGCAAGAAGAGACTCCACGATAATATTTTTCTAATCTCTAGAACCTAGATCTATCAAAAAAAAATCTTATCAACCTTAGGGCAAGTAAACAATAAAACCAATATGACACAAACAACTTAAAGCAATAGAAATCAAATATTACATGCTGGACAATGGCTCTTGTGATCGATAAAAATCCTAAACCCATTTCCTAATCGTATTTATAGTGATATAATTACCCTCAATCATATCTTAGTTACTTTTGTAAATAAGATATATATTCTCTAGGATAATATAAGTCACCTGAAATAGATTAAAAGTAATACAATCTTATTCATAGATAGAATCATATTGTAACACACAATCTCTTAAAGAATAACCGAGGATCCTATCTTTGCCTTTATCTTCAAGTAATTGACTTATCCAGCTGTTAAATCTTCGAGAATCAACTCTTTTCTCAAGAGGTTAACGCGCTTTCCAGATATGGAATTTTAGATCATACATTGTTGTTCCCTCACATTAATGATTGCTTGCTTCTGCTTAAAAGTTTCTCATTTAACTTTTTTATTTTTTCGCTTGTTTGTGCCAAAATCACAACGCGTGACATTTTACATTATGTTCACATATTTTAGACATATGTTCAAATTATTACAAGGGATGTTCACATATAACCACCTTTTAACTTAAATAATTTAGCATACTTTCACATATAATATAAGTATGTTCACATATTAGCATTGCATGTTCACGTTTGAGGGTTATATGTTCATACTCAATTTATATCATTCTACGTACGTAAAAAAACTTAAAAAATAAAGTAAAAAAATACTTTTTTATCGGATGGGCTAGATTCATTTCTAGTGTATTAATTGTTAAAACCTGAATATAATACACGCTAAATACGGGATTATATTAAATATCTGATCCGTTTCACAATACATGTCCATAAGACTTTCTTTTTTGTTTCACAATAGATGTCCATATAAGAATTTTATCCACTTCTTTCCATTTATACACCTAATAATTATACCCCACATACACTTCTCCCAGAAATTAAGCCAAAAGTATTTAATAGAGGTAATTTGGGAAAAAAAAATTCCTTAATATGTGTGAAAATTTGTCTATGGAATGTATTGTGAAACGGAGGGAGTACTAACTCTTCCTCCTCCCCACCCTTCAGTTTTACAAATAAAGCTTTTGGACTTTATACTGTAAATAGCGCGATCTCACGCGAAGATCAAACACATCGAATCTAGGTACAGGAAAAGATCCCAACCCGAAGAGGTTTTTGGATCCTTTTAAATATCTCATGGCTTGCCTGTATATAAGATTGGTCAGCTGCTAGCTTTACACGTATGCTAGCAAACATGGTGGTCTATGACATTACATGCAAACTAAGCCTACGTGGAGAATAGAATACATGCAGGAGATCAATTTCCTTTTAATCAATTTAACTTTTAACTGTCTTCGGGCATCTAGTCAAACAGTTAAGCCTTAAGAGTACTACCTAGAGGTCCCCGGTTCAACTCTCATGGGCAGTACCGTCACCCAAAAAAAAAAATTTTACTTTTAACTTGATTAATGGGCCGAGCCCATGATATTTACTTATTGGAACAAGATCAAGCCCACCTGCTTTCTTATTGGTCTAGACCCACTTAGATGTGTTTGCTTGCTTGATGGATCGGCTTTGCTAATGTACCAAGCGAGATTTCATGGATTATGTGCATATATAACGAACGCTTGGGCGGCACTACGCACACATAAAAGGCTATTTAATTACGCCGGTACCGTAATGTGTAATGGCATAATTTATACTTTTCCTTAAAATAGGTTTTTTCCGTTAAATATTAAGCGGTTCTTTTGCGCACTATCATTAATCGCGTACTATCATTAATCGGATGACCCAAATTTATTTCTAGTTTTCATGATAAGGGCTATTTTTATTTGAATTAAACTCTACCTAAATCAAACCCTAGAACTAGCTAGTAATTAGCCTTGTTATTTCTAAATTCTAATGCTTCATTGTTATTCGTATATACTATTTTCTTGTTTTGAGCTCGACAAACAAAGCCTCTTATCACAAATAAGCTTGTTAATCACAAATTTAGAATATTTATGTGATTGAACCAACAACTAAACATGGGTCCGTTCAATCCTAAATTTTAAGTCGAACTGAAACCGAAATCGATATTATTTGGTTCAATTTTTGATTTAAGAATTTCTCAAATTTTGGTTTTGGTTCGATTTTGTTTCGGTTAAAGTTCCGTATGGTTTGAATTTACCAAAGGATAACCTTCTATCTATCTCAAATCGATAAAATTAAAACCGAACGGAACCAAATTACTTCGGTTCACCTTAAATCAAATTTTGGTTTTCAATTTGTTTTAGTTTAAACCGATGCATGCTAACCCTAGTTATAGTCCACTTTAGGTCATTTATTCTAATAATCCACAAATTGAATGATTTCAAGCCCTAGCTTACGATATTTGGACTTCAACTTGTGACTTGGTCTTTGATAAATTTATTGATCGACAAGAATGACAAGCTTTACCCAGTAAACTTGAAATTTTGAATCTTATTTAGACAAGCTTTTGATAATACTATTTTCTTCCTTGAGCCCTTTCAACAAGTAAAACACAGAGCAACTCAAAACTCCCAATTCGCCTCAATTTGTATTTATTTATGAGACCCGAAGTGGTCAATATATAATAAGAGATTCCCAACATACAACAAACTCATTACTAAAGCTACATAGAATCCTAATTCGATTATGTTTCCATTCCAAGTCTTGAAATCATCGATCATCGTAAGTAAACCCGATCAAACATGATCCGAGCTCCGGTTTGATTCTTCGGGAGCTTCATGGAAAAATCTCCCAAGCCGGCTTGAAGTCTTGCTCAACTGCAATATGTAATGTTCAAGTTAGTAACTTAAATAACAAGCCAAATTTACGTGTTCAACACGTTTACTTCTTCTTTTTTCGTGTTCTCGTAATCTTACCTCTTTGTTCCAATCGATTCGCCATGTTACTACAACAAGTAAGAGTACTTGAACCACCATGCCAACCAACATCCCAATCCATATCCCCTATTAAACATCGACGAAAAAGTAAATAAACTAAACTAGCATGTAACTTTTGTACAAAATGATGTTACATAAAACCCTAATCGACGTACCCTTACGCCAAGTTTACATACAAACGCGAGCACACATCCAATGGGAATGCCGATTACATAATACGACACGGCGTTAACTACAACAACCTTGCCTTGCGACCCACAACCTATCGCCACGCCTACGTTACATGACAAAAACAATCAAGTTATCAACAAACGCTACAACAATAAAAAGTACAAAAAATGCATAGCAAGTGCATTCATAAAAACCTTGCCTGAAAAAACCGCTTGGAAACTACTAACAAGCACGGTCAAGGCAAGCAAAACGGAGAGGTTAGCCGCGGCTTCAGCAACCTCGTCACTGCTCGTGAACAAGTAAGGGAACGATTGTCCGAAGATGATGATAATAAGGCAAAAGAATATCCCGAGAGCAACCGACATCCATAGAAGAACCTTAATCGAAAACTTTGCTGCTTCGATGTTTCCTCTCCCAAGTTCGTTGGAAACTCGTACACTAATGAGTTTGTAAAAGAATTCAAAGGACATGATACTTTAAATTATACAAGAACAAAAAAAAATCAATAATGAAGGGATCGATTATGTTGAGTGATTAATTTCATCATACCATGCTCCGGTCTATAGGCCAAGGGCTATCATGTACTCCAATGAATTAATGTTCAAGCTGAAATGTCCATTATTTCAATGAGATTAGAACATAAACATGCTAGAAATATGTCGTAAAAACGATGGAAGATTTGAAGGTTATTATACCAAATCGAGAATGCGGATACTTCAACTATGGCGTCACTCGAATATCCGGCTATCAAGACAAGAATTGAACTATACCATAGCTCAAGACTAGTGCAAACAAAGAATTTAAGAATTTGAGTTAAAATAAAGCATACAATATAGCTAAACCAATAGAGAACAAAAGAGAAGATCGAATACCAAAGCATGAAACCGGACGAAATCGAAAGCTTGATAACCGGTAGAAGATTGGCAAATGCAAGCTTGGAGAATCCACACCATGTTTCCTTACACCAACCTCCAAAAATGACCAATTGCCCTAAAACCAAACCCCATTGGGATATGATCATGGTGCCCATTGCCCCAGCAATCCCGAGATTGAGCTTAAACACGAAGAGCCACGAGAAGATCAAATGGAGCACGAACGAAGCCAAGGACAGGTACATTATGACCATGTTCTTCATTTGTGCTTGCACGAACATTTGGATGGTCATGCCGAATACAAAGGTATAGAGAATCGGAATGAACCACAATGAAATGGTCTCGGAAGCTATTGATATGTCATCGGCTTCTCCTAGCAACTCGTATATAGGAATTGCAAAGATCATTATAGGAAGTAAGATTGTTGTTGTGATGAAGTTGACAATCCACGAGCGTTGCAAGTAGATGCCCATCATATGGTATTGTCTCGCCCCGAATGCTTGCCCACATAGAGTTTCGGTTGCACTCGACATTCCTAGCTGCCCATATGTAAACAATTAGATCTTTATGCCGTGTATGATTGAATAAATTGTACCTCATTAGATTGCTCTTTGATCAGAAGCTTAAAATTGGTTGCTTTGAACTAGTTTGCCATGCCAAACTGTCACTTTCTTTACCATTCAATTATTCATCCACCTTATAATATAATGTTGCCCAAAATTATAGTAAAAATAAAGTTCCATATTTTTAAGCCGTGTTTTTAAATCTTGATTTGGAAACTATATATTTTACACTAAAATGAAAATACAAACCCTATAAAGTTATGAAAACGTTCTGAACAAAAAAAAGGAATTTTTAACTCTTTTCTTGGAGGAAATTACCAAGCACTCATTTATAATCCGATTTTATTTTCACTCAACTCGATCCAAAAGTAACACAATTTTTCTATGTTTTTTTTCTTACAATGTGTAACACTATGCAATATTGCAATTCCACTTTTGGGCAGTTGTGTATTGTAAATTTTTTAATTAAAATAAAGGGAAAAAAGTTTTTTATAAAAAAAATTCAAAGGAAAATAAGTTTTAATAAGTTACAGCTCATAAGAAAAATGCCTAAAGGATCAAATCGAGCCATGCATGCTTAACACACATTACATAGGCATTTTGAGTACATAGAATACATATTTTTTATTGCATGTCTATATGAGAGTGTAACATACTAAACATACATACAAAACCCATTACATTTTTTTTTTGGTAGAAAAACCCATTACATTAATAGATGCCCAACACTCAAAATCTACATGCTTTTATAAGATTTAAATCATGTATATTACATTAGAGAAAGCTAGAACTATAACCAAAAAAAAAGGTGAATATATAGAGAGAGATGGAGGAGCTTGATTACAAGAATGCCATTGATGAAACGATAGGAGATCGACTGAACAAGAGCGTAGGCGGCCAGGTCGACGGTGTTGATGTGTCCGATGAACGATTGCGTCACTATCAACACCCCGAACGACATCACTCGGTACACCATCGACGGAAGCGAAACCCTAGAAATCTTCTTCGTCTCTTCCCACAACTTGCTTGACAATCTCTTGTTTTGATCATCTTCTGGCTTTGCTTCCAATAGTGATGACTCCATCTTGAAGTACAAAAGAGTTAATGTAGTGAAGGAGCAAAGCAAATGAGCTAGAGAAGTTTGTGTATTTATATTAGTATTAATTAATTATCATATGGGTTTAGCTTATTAATTGTTACTTATATATTGTTGTTGTAGTTGTTATAAATTTAATTTGATGTTAAATAAAGTGGAGATACTTGCTTTTTTCTTCTAGAAAAAGAGGTGAAGAGGAGAATGGTGGTTGAGAGATGTAATTTGATGTTGGAGTGTTAGTTGAGGTGTATTAAACTATAATTGAATTGATAACTTATATTTTGGTAGTCAATTCTTTATTGCAAATATGCCTAGCTTGCACATTTTAAGGGGGAAAATGATGTATAACAACCTACCTCTTGGCCGGTGTATTGATTTTCTAGCAAAAAATATAGGGTCAAAAAACTGAAAATCACCGGCAAGCAATGTTCTGAAAAAACGCTAGACGGACGCTGGGCGGAGAGGGACCGCCTAGCGCCTAAACGACTTGAACGGTGGCCTAGGCGGTCCTAGACGGGTGCCTAGGAGGTCTAGCTAGACGACTAAGCGGGGTAGGACCTACTAGTGCCTAGACGGTGCCTATAAGAGATTTTTAGAACAGTTTTTGTAAGATAGGGGTATTTGCCGCAAATCACCCCATTTTTCCATATTATCATAAACCATCCACATAAGGCGTTCCGTTAGCCAAACGCCACACACGATACTATTCCGTCAAAAAATCCGTTAAATGTGTGTAATTATAATTTTACCCTTTATTTAAGCATTAAAATATTAAATTAATGTAACTTTATTTTATAATTGCTTTGAGGTTTATTTTTCTCAAAAAATAAATGCTTTTAGATTTTTTAGGGTTAGAATTGATTGATTGAGAGCTGATATAGATACAAAGTTATTAATGGCCTAGTTTTTATTGCTCAACTACACTTGCCCTTTTTTCCAATTGTATAGGACTGATCAAAATAATTACGTATCTCATTTGGTCATTGCCACCCCAGTTCAGCGGAGAGCTTTGTTCCATCAAACGCCTACGTTTGGAGTTCGAGTCTCGCGAGGGCCCCTTTATTTTTGGGTGGGATCTGCTCTTCCAACAAGTTCATTTGTCCTCCACTGAGAATCGAACCCTTGACCTCAGCGAAGGGAAACGTAGCCCCTCCCACTACGCTACATATTTGTTGGTTAATTACGTATCTCATTGATTGTATATGTCTGCCTGCCTCCACTTTGTGTAGGGTGAACTATAAATATTCACAGAAGAGTACAAAATTTCTTAATTTTTTTAGGGTCAAACGGGCATTTTTAACCAAACGTTACAAGAGTTTTTTTTTTGTTTAAAAAACGTTACAAGAGTTTAGTTAGAAATTTGAATAAATTTCAATCATCCAAATATAAATTAATAGTTAGATTTAACTTATTCTCTATTCATATTCGCTGATAATTTTTTAAATTTATTTTCTTAGGATTTACTAGTTTATAATAGGGTTTTAGCCGGAATCAACGACAGACCCAAGGGGCTTGAGGGAGCTTCCTTGGGAACGTCCAACATTATCGGAGAGGCACGAAAATTTCTACTCTCAGTCGAAGTTCTTTCAGTTGCATATGCGTGACTGGCTGGAAAAAGGGGGAAGGGGAGAAAGGGTTTTCCCTTTTTTTTTAAAAAAAAATTTAAGTGAAACAACGTTGTTTTGACTTTTGGCCTCGTCTTATTTTAAAAAAAATGAATGATTTTTTTATTTAATTTAAAAATCTGTCTTAGTCGACTAAGGCAAAAAGCCTAAACGTTTCAATTCACATTCGTCTCTAAGGCAATGAGGGAAACCTACAAAACTTGGCTTCTTCGATTGATCGACGATTGCCAATCGACCAAGGTCGGTCCAAGCAACGCCAAGTTTTTAATTTTGTTAAGTAAATCTGCTCTTTTTCCATGATTCCTGAGTCCGCCACTGACCAGAACAAGACTTACATATGTTACTCCAATGGATCGATAGAATAAGAAAATTCAACTAGTGACCAATTCTTTTATTTTTTATAAGAAAAATAAAATAATGAATGCTCAACTGATCATACAAATATTACAACATATTGGACTATAGACAGAACTTTTATACAAACAAAGAAATTGTTGATTCCTAGCTAACCCAAGAACTACTTCAAGTCATGCAACTATTTCATTGAGCAAAATTTTTGAGTCCATAATAAATATTTAATTTTATGAGGTGAGTTTTTAATACCTTTATTTTCTTCCTCGATTTTATAAGCAAAAGACATTTCTATCTAAACTCTCTCAAAAATCCAACCCTCTAGCTTAATTCAACATCAATAGTACCTTTCATCGCAAAGTCCATTTCAATCTTTTTCAAGTGGACTTCCGCGTTTTGATACATAAGCGCCAAAAACGACAACGTTTTGAGAGCGCACTTTAACATTTATCACTGAAAATAATAGCTCTTGAATCATTAGACATTTTTAAAAAAAAATTAAGCTCAAAATGTGCTACGAAAATGCACCATACTAAAAGCAACATACAATTAAACCCTAGTTTGATGCTTTCTTCAATTTGGAAACAATTTTCATGTGATCCGATAGCCACCAATGATGAGTTATGTATATATATCATTAAACAAACTTATGATAATTAAGTTTGTCTAAGCATGATCTGAACTCTGGGTGGATGATCCTTGAGAAGATTCACGATAAAATTGTCCAAGTCGCCTCTTTGTCTTATTAACCTACAAATCCCAAATTCAAGTTAACTGTTATTCATGCCAAAACTATAGTATATATTGGAAACAAATTTGGTATAAGGTTTTACCTCTCCCTGCCAATCAATTCTCAATGTTAATACAACAAGTGCACATACTTGAACTACCATGCCAACCAACATTCCAATCCATATTCCCTGTTCAACACCAACCATAGATTTAATAAACTTAAGACTCTTTAACAATCTCCAAGTTTTTTTTTTCTTATGAACATCTAATCAAAATTACCTTGACGCCAATTTTAGCGACAAATGCGAGCAAACATCCGGTGGGAATGCCAATAACGTAATACGACACGACGTTAACTATAGCAACTCTGGCTTGTGACCCACAACCTATCGCGACCCCTGCATTGCACAACCAAAAAACAAATCAAGTGTTAAAATTGAAAACTTGCTAGAACAAATTAATGTGTTACACTTATGGTAAACGATAGTATTCGTTGATAAAATGGTAAAAATAAAGAGTAAAAGCTAAGAAATTTATGGTACACTTGCCTGAGAAAACTGCTTGGAAACTGCTAACAAGCATTGTCAAGGCGAGTAAAGGTGAGAGGTCGGCTGCAGCCTCAGCAACCTCGTCGTCGCTCGTGAACAAGTATGGATAGGAATCGCCGAATATGAAGATGATAGCGCAAAAGAATATTCCGAGAGCAGCCGACATACATAGTAGAATCTTAATCGAAAACTTTGCTATCTCGATGTTTCCTCGACCAAGCTCGTTCGAAACTCTTACACTAATAGGTATGTACAATTCAACACATTAATATGTTACACAATAATAAAGTGTCAAATGTGAAAAGAATTAGGTTTAGGTAACTAATTTCCTCATACCATGCTCCAGTCAAAAGGCCAAGGGCTATCATAAACTCCCATCCATTAACGTTCAAGCTGAAATGTTAATGCATTCCTTTAGATTATGCTAGAAAATGTCAAAGAGAAGATCGAAAAGAACAAAAGAGTATACCTTATGGAAAATGCAGATATTTCAACTACAGCGTCGCTTGAGTATCCAGCTATCAAGACAAGAATTGAACTATACCATAGCTCAAGGCTAATTTCAACAAAGAAAGGATTAGTGTTTAATTTAACATAACTCAAATAGAAACCGCTACTATAAATAAATGGAAAAATAACCTATAAGAATCTTGAGATATCAAAATGTATGAAATTTATCAAATAGAGTACTCTAATTATCATATGTTGATGTAAGGATATAGGATAGAGAAACCGATATATAGATAGAAACTCACCAAAGCATGAATCCCGATGAAATAGAGAGCTTAATAACCGGACATAAATCAGCAAAGGCGAGCTTGGAGAATCCGCTCCATGTTTCCTTGCAAAAACCTCCAAAAATGTATGCGAGTTCGCCGAAAACCAATCCCCATTGAGAGATCACCATTGCACCCATTGCACCACTAAGCCCGAGATTTAGCTTATCCACGAAGAGCCAAGACATGAACACATGGAACACGAATAGCACCACGGAAAGATACATGATGATGATGTTCTTCATCTGTGCTTGTAGGAACATTTGGATGGTGAAGGCGAATGCAAAGGTGTAAAAAACTGGGATGAACCACAAGGAAATGCTCTCCGAAGCGTCAGCAATGTCGGTTTCTTCTCCTAGTAGTTTGTATATAGGCGTCGCAAAGATCATGATTGGTAACATGATGGAAACCGTCACCAAGTTTACAATCCAAGAGCGTTGTAAGTAGATTCCCATCATGTGATATTGCTTTGCCCCGAATGCTTGCCCACAAAGTGTTTCAGTTGCGCTTGACATTCCTATCTGCAAATGTTATTACGGATTTGAAAAGATTGAACAAGAGTAACAATAAGAATATGCACGGTTTGGGGGGAGGCCCCAACAAATTCAAGGCACGTTAACAACAAAAATTGTTCATACACATATGAATAAGTAGTTCTTTTATATGTATGTACATGAACTAGAAATTAATGTGGACTCTTTGTTAAGAAGCTTAAACTTACTAGTTGACATTTAGTTTGCTCTGTGATCAAATGCAGGATTGTGTAAGTTTTCTTTTTGTTAATTTAGCAAAGACTATAGGATATTTTTTGATACATTGGGTGGAAATTGAGTACAAAAAGTTCTTTTTTATTTTTGAGAAAAGACCATAAAAGTTTGATTTCTCTAAAATGCCCATTATTGGATTTTACTTTGGCTATCAGATTGTAGATTGAGAAGGAAAACTCTACTTCTTCTCTCATTGATGAGAGAACCAAATCCTTGTATCTATGTGGGGACCTCCACTCTCCAATTATTTGTCATTAATCTTCTTCTAATCTAGTCAAAATAAATGCACACCTTTTGTTTTTTGTAATTTGTTTGCATTATCTCCACACAATTTGTTTACATGGTGCAAAAAAAAAAACTATACTTAATTACGTGTGTAAATAAAATGCATATTTTTTAACCATTTCCTAATATTTTTAATATAGAGATTGGTAGAAAAAAGTAGTATAGAAAAAAAAATATAATATTATAAATTAAAGATAATTAAAATATAGTCTCTAGCAAGTTCGGAGTACAATTTAATTTATTAAAATTATATCATATGATGTAATTTTAAAAAAAAAAACATATTTTTTTACTTTATAGTATATAAGGGTACATTTGTCAATTTGATAATATGAGGAATATTTTTAATAATAAAATATAATCATACTCGCTCCTCAATCTCAGCTTTAACCAATAAAGAATAAGAAATTCAGACCACAAAAAAAAAAGAAATAAACTCTTTAACTCTCTTTTCATTAATAAACTTGATTAAAATTCGAGTTCTAAATCTAACCAAGCTACCTTAAAACCTTATTTTGACAAGACCAAACTAACCACAACGAGAGTTGAATTGAAAACGATCTAATCGATACTCGGATTAGCATTAGTAATTAATACTCCTCAAAGCAATTAAGAACTTACTAAATCATGATCATTGTTCACAAACTACAATTAGAAGCTAATTAATTAAGACTTGAGGGTGAAAAGTGAAGACACAATATATCAATAATATCTTACAATAATGCCATTGATGAAGCGAAGGGAGATGGACTGAACGAGGGCGTAGGCGGCGAGGTCGATCGAGTCGATGTGTCCGATGAAGGATTGCGTCACTATGAACACCCCGAATGACGTCACCCTAAACACCATTGAAGGCAGAGAAATCCTTGAGATAAGCTTCGTCTCATCCCACACCTTCTTGCATAGCGTCTTCGTCTCCGGAATCGGCTCCAAGAGCGGCGTTGTCTCCTCCGCCGTGTTATCCATCGCTAGCTCGATTAGAACTCTAGACAAGAGTCAATGAGCTATGGAGGTTTTTCTTGGGGTGTGAATATATTGAGAGAGATGAAGAAAGTGGGTTGAAACAATTAAATATAAACTATTGGGTCGGTAGAACTAGAAATATATAAACTTTTGGGTATGGTACCAATAAATAGTTATTTTATGATAAAAAGTATATTTTATTAGTATTTTTAAATATAATTATATATTAGGAATATTAGTAATATTATTGTATTTAATAAAATTATTTCATAATAAATTAGGCGTTTAGTATAACTTGTCAAATTTTAAATACTAAATGTAATTGTATATTATCAATGTAAGAAATATTATTATAATATGAGGATTATAAATAATTAAATAAACGAATGTCAAAGAGGTAAATGAAAATTTTAAAATGTAAGACGACGACATATTGAATAAAGGGATTTAGATTTAGTTATACTATATTGATAAAAAAAAATTACAAGGATCCCAACTTCGATGGTAAATTCCGAGTTTGTGAATTAGCCGATAAAATACACGGACCAGATAAATCAATTTGCGCCCACCAACTTGACCCAATGAAAGAAAAAATGATGAGACCTATTTTTTTCTGCAAGTGAAAGAGTGGAAGTAAGTATGGAACTTAGAATCTCTATCATCTTTTATATCTTTTATCACTAGGTCATCTACTTGGGGACATTTGTAGTTGTGTACTAATAATAGTTGTTCGATCGATCATCAAGTATGGGGTTCAAGGACGATGCTCACCAGCTGGTTTGGGGGTCTATGAATGATGGATAGTGCTCTTACAAGTTTTTGGATAAAGTATCTAGAAAGACAATTGAGTTGAATTAGATAATCAATAAAATCTAAAAGGACAATTAAATTTATACGAGCCTTAGTTATATATGTAATTTAAGTTGATTGATCTATATATTAATATCGGTATGTGTTGTTTATATTTGAATTGAGTATTGAATGAGTTAATCAATAACCAGTTAATAATAACATCCCAAACTTTGACGTTCAACATTGATCCTCTACACTTGGTATCTTCATTAAAATGTCTCACAGGTTTCCATTCATTGAAGTAAGTGTAGATATTTTTTTAAGAAAACGAAACATAGAATGGTGGTTGAGATTCGAGAGTTGTAAATTGATCGAGTAAAGTTAGGTGGGAGCTAAAGTTTGGTTTGAATTTCGAGTTGGTATTTTATATGTTTCCTTTTGGCCTTCCACGTTCACTAGCTAGTTCATGGCTTTTATACTTCCACGCATAAGTTTTGAAGTGAGCAAAAAAACACCAAAGGGAGAAGACAAAGTGACCATGAACCTTAAGCAGCGATCGCACCTTTCTTTACTAGAATTTCTTATTCGTCGAAATGGCTGATCAGATTTGTGATAAAAGTCCGAATTTAAACAAATTACAAAATTTTATAGCCGTATTTAATCTGATCCAGAATTTTTTTTCCGAATAATTGAATTAGATACGGATCATGCTTTTGAGGTAACCAGATATCCGATACTATATATATTTTTGAAAAATGCACATAAATATTAAGTAGTATAGATGTTTGAATGAATAATTTTGTAAAATTCCAACTCATCAAAGGTTAGATTCTCTCCAACCATGTAAGCTTTTTCTTACAATTTAACCGGATTGGTGGATGTTTGATTCAGAATTCCTCCGACCCAGTATATTAATTAGGCCTAAATTCAAAATAGTCAAAATATTTTTTTAAAAATGGTTATTTTGGATATCTGGATATTCGATCTAAACGGATAATTCTTACTGGATATTTGACCATTAATGAATCGGATACGAATCAAAATTTAAAAAAAATTGTCGAATATATATCCGATATACTAGATTAGATATAATCGGATATATGCAATTGCCCAACCAATTAAAAAAAATGTTGTCGTTAGAATTTTATTAAGTTGTTATTTTTTTGATGGAATAAATATTATGTGGTGCGTCTGCTAAAAGTATTTGAAGTTATGAACGTGCATCTTATGGAGCTCCTACCCCAGAATGGAAGCAACAGATAGGAAAACTCGAACCGAGACCATGTTGGCAATAGGTCCAAACGTCTCAAAGTAGTCAATACCCTCAACTTGTCAGTTTCCAAGCACTACCAATCGTGCTTTAAAACGCTCAACTTTGCTGTCGGCGTGATACTTAATTTTATAAACCCATTTACACCCAATGAGGTGTTTTCCATCTGGAAGATCCTATGGCACCTAGGTGCCGTTCTGTTCGAGGGCTGAGATTTCGCTCGACATTGCCTCCCGCCCACAATGAGCGCAAGTAAGGTTCTAGCGATCCACAATAATACTAGGCGCCTGCAAGTTAGGCGAAGATGAGGACAAGAACCGACGAGCGGCAATGAATCAACTTGCGAGTCTCGCTCCTTCACAAACAAGCGAACTTGTTCATCTTGGATGGACAGAGAATAAACCGCACCCAATGTAAGAAGCAGATCACGAGCCATTACATTGGGTCGCGGGGTCCCAAAGTTGTCATCCGGACCCATGAGAAACTGATGGACCCTTTCTTCCAATCAGTCCTTTCTCACCTCAACATTAATGTCGCACGAACAGTTGCCACAAGTACACAACCGAAGAGTTACCATATCTTTTGCGAAAGAAACGCGACTTTCTATAAATGGCAAGTTACCATATCTTCTGCGAGCAATCTTCTACGAAGATTTACAGCTGTAGGCGGTTGCTTAAGGAGATAAAAGAGAAGATAAGATCAATCTTCACATGATCTTATCTAGGGAAATCCGAGATCATTCGGTTTTGGCAAAGATCGACATGGTTGAGGATCCGAAATCACAAAACAATACTTTTCCTTATTGTGTGGGATTTGTTAAGTGGAATATCAGCGTAATTAGGCAAGAATTACATGTGAGATCAGACTTAACTTATCTTATAAATAGCTAGGTTTAGCTAGGGTTGAGTAGTGGTTGTAGACGACGAACTTGGAGAGAGAGCTTTTCAAGTGTACGAGTGTGTGGCTTTTTCCGGTGAAGAATCCACAAGTAAGTCAGTATTTTACTTTGTCTTAGGTTTACGCTTAGGGTTGTAGAAGTCTAGTTGGTTGAACTTTGGTTGGTGCCTTAATTACCAGGGAACTTGACTTGCCTTGTAATCGTTGAAACTTAATAAAGGTATTGTATTGAAAATCCTCTGAGAAGGAGTCTCAGAGGTAGAGGTTTTTCTTTCTACGACTTGTTGGTCGGACAGAAAGTTTTCCTCTTTAAATTTTGTGTTCTTATTGTTTATTTCCGCTGTCCAGGGAACATTACTAGTTCCCTGACTGGTTACTGACGCAACACGATCCAACAATTGGTATCAGAGCAGGTTTGCTCTAGATTGTGTGTTAGTGCAGGAATACAGAATGACTTCACACAACACTCACAACGTCGGAATTGGAAACAACAAGCCTCCACTGCTTGTTGCTGGGGAGTATGATCACTGGAAGAAGCTCTTCACAACATGGCTCAAAATCAATGACTACCAAGCCTGGTCAGTTATTGAGGATGTAGGCTATGTCATTCTCGAAGCCAAGAGGGACAAAAAATCCGAATGGGGGCCAACAGAATGGACGGGAATGGAGAAGAACTACAAGGCACAAATGCTACTAAACAATGCCTTGGGTGCTGAAGATCTTCTAAGAGTTGTCAACTGCGAGACTGCTAAAGATGCATGGGAAGTCATTGAGCAAATGCATATCGGCAGTGTAGATCTGAAAGAAAGCCATCAGAAAGACGCAAAAAAGGAATTCTACAATTTTAAGATGAAAGATGGAGAAATCATTTCCACATACCAATCTCGGTTTGAAGGCTTGGTCAATCGCATTAATCATCTAGGAATTGGGGATTCTATCAAACATGCTGAGAAAGTCTCTACAATTATTGATGGCCTAGGTCCCAAGTACGTGGTCACTAGAGGACTCCTCAAGGAAAATCCAATAACAAAGACTTGCAAACTTCATGAGATCTTTGGAAAGCTGACTGACTATGAGTGATATGAGAAAGATAACAATGGTTCTTCAAGCTCTAGCAAGGGTATTGCTCTTAAGGTGGAGAAGGCCATTGAAAATATCACTATTGGAAATGATGATGAGCTAGAAAAAGATTTTGATGTGGCTCTTATAACAAAAGCAATGAGATCTTTCTACAGGAGAGGCAAGAAGCAAGGTGCCATGAAGGAAAGGGTCAACTTCAAGATGAAGGAAATCAAGGACGTTACCTGCTTCAACTGTCAAGAAAAGGGGCACTATGCAAAGAGTTGTCCCAAAGGTAACGACACTGGGAACGAGAAGAAAAAGGCTTACATCGCTGCATGGGATCTTGACTTAGATGATGAATCTGAATCAAAGGTTTGTGCCATGGCTATGAAGACTGAAGATGTCGACCAAGAGGTAACTCCTGAACATTTTCTTTCTAGTATAGAGAATGCTAAACAATCAGATCTTGTCATCCTTGTCAAAAGGCTTTTTGAAGATAACTTAATGATGCAAGATGAAATAGAAGCTTCAGATGAGAAATATCTTAATCTTGAAGAAAAATTATCAGTGTCTACTGTTACTAGTGTTGTTCCTTGCTCAGAATGTGAAGATCTAAAAAAGGATGTTAAGACTCTAACTGAAACCAATAACGAACTTAGGTCGGATTTTCTTGTTCACCAACTCAAAGGGGAAGAATTAGAGCGTGAGCTAAGTAAACGAACTCAGATTGAGTTTAATCCAGCTAGGTGTGGTATTGGTTATGGTAAAAATAAATCTGAATATCCTCCTGATGACCTTACCTTTGAAGAGAAAATGGAAAGAAAAGCTAGGGAACTTCAATCAGCTAGAGATAAGGCTACTCATCTAGAGAGTAGAGTCAAGATTCTTGAAAGTAATTTGAATGATAACTCTGAGTGGTATTCTGGAAAAACGGCTCATAAAATATACCTAAAACAGTCACAAGGGAACCAGCATAAAGTTCCTTCTAAGGAACGTGCAAAGGAACGTACCCTCCAGAAACCACATCCTAAACGCTATCTCGGCGAATACTATAGGGTGTGCTATCACTATGGTGGGGGAGGTCATGTTCAAAAAGACTGTATGGTTAGATTAGAAATGTCAAACAAAAGGGTTCAAAACCAGAATACAAGGAACAACAAGAAACAGTGGTCTGGTAAGAAAAATCAAGGGTATGATAAATCTCATCAGAACAAAAAGAAACCGGCTCCACAACCACAAAAGAAGCAAGATTTCAAAACTGATCAAGGGAAAAACCATGTTGATTCCTCAAATATTGCTTCTAGTTCCAAAAGTCCACAGAAAGCTACTTTAGTTCAATCTCAAATTTATCATTTTGCGAGCTATGCTAACCGACCCGGGAAGGCTAAGCAGGCCTGGGTCGTTAAAAGGTGATTTCTTTCTTGCAGGTTGAAGTGAGGGGGAACATCCGCTGGATCCTTGACAGCGGGTGTTCATGTCACATGACAGGGAACGAGAGTATTATGTCCTCACTTCAAATCAATGTTGGAGGAAACATTTCCTTTGACAACAACAATCAAGGAGAAATCATTTGAACAAGTGAAGTCAAGCTAAATGATAAGACCAGTGTTAAAGACATAAGCTTGGTAAAAGGTCTTGGTTACAACCTGTTGAGTATTGCTCAGCTTTGTGACCAAGGGAACAACAAGGTATCTTTTACCACAGATGGCTGTTCGATCAAGAACATAAAATCAAATCTTGTGGTCCTGAAGGGAAAGAGACGCAACAATGTGTATTTTGTCGACTCAAGTTTCCAACCTCAAGAAGAACTTTGCTTTGTTACAGTTGCAGACAAGACCGATCTCTGGCATAGAAGGTTCACAAACTCTACTCACAAAATCTGGTGATAGGACTTCCCAAAGTTCTTACAGAAAAGGAAAGCTTGTGTGAAGAATGTGTGAAGGGAAAACAAAGCAAGTCATCTTTTCAGCCAAAGTTGTCGATTAGCACCTCTCATCCCCTTGAGATGATACACATGGATTTGTGTGATCCCATGTGGGTGAGAAGTCATGGTGGTAGCAGGTACATTTTTGTTATTGTTGATGATCTTACTAGATATACATGAATTCTTTTTCTAGGTTCCAAAGATGAGATGTTCATGGCATTCAAAAGCTGGATCAAGAAGGTAGAAGCGTCAACAGGGTAGAAACTGAAGGCTATTAGGTCGGACAGCGAAACAGAGTTCAAGAATTCCATGTTCCATAGCTACTGTGATGAACATGGAGTGTCTTAGAACTTCTCTGCACCGAGGACTCCTCAACAAAACGGCGTGGCAGAGAGAAAGAATGGAACACTACAAAACATGGGTCGTACTATGATGTTGGCAAGTAACTTGGCTCGGTCCTTCTAGGCAGAGGCAGTCGGTACCACTTGCTACATCATTAACCGAGTCACCATACGTTCCAACTTCTCTAAAACTCCATATGAAATAATCAAGGGCAGAAAACCAAATATTTCCCACTTGAAAATCTTTGGATGCAGGTGCTTTATTCACAACAACGGAAAAGACGAGCTAGGCAAGTTTGATCCAAGGAGTGATGAAGGCATCTTTCTGGGATATGCATCCAACAACAAGGCTTACAAGGTGTTCAATAAAAGGACTAAGAAGTTTGAAGAGAGCATTCATGTTGTCTTTGACGAGTCCAAAAATGGAGCGAACCTGTCAAATAACGAGAATGTATTGAAGGTTCTAAACTCAGATTCCGATGATGAAGTCGATCCAGATTCAAGTGCACAAGCTCCAAATGAAGATGTTACTCCTTCAAATCCTGACTAGGATGGAGATGACACTGCAAGTGCTCTGGTTCCTGAAGATGATTCTCCACAAAATGAAGATCATGAGGAAGAAGGAACTCCCCATGGAACGACAAGCCAAAAGGAACAAGAGGAGTCAAGAATAGATCCTACTCAGATTGAAGTCAGAAACTATCATCAAAAGAAGGATCATCCTGTTGACAACATCATCACTCCATACGATAAAGGTGTGCTTACTCGTTCCTCTATTAAGAGTTTTTGTGCTTTCAATGCGTTTATCTCTCTTGCAGAGCCCAAGAATGTGAAGGAAGCATTAAGAGATCCTGACTGGATAGTTTTTATGCAAGAGGAACTACATCAGTTTGAGAGGAACAAAGTATGGAGATTAGTTCCCAAGCCAAAGCACAAAATGGCTATAGGAACAAAGTGGGTATTCATGAACAAACTTGATGACACCGGAGCTGTCACAAGGAACAAGGCGAGGCTTGTAGCAAAAGGGTACAATCAACAAGAAGGAATTGACTACGATGAGACGTACGCTCCAGTTGCAAGAATAGAAGCCATTCGTCTTCTAATCGCCTATGCTGCTCAAGGGATTCAAATTATATCAAATGGATGTGAAGATAACAATTCTGAATGGGTACCTACAAGAGGAGGTTTATGTGTTGCAACCTTCAGGATTTGAAGATGTTGATCACCCTGATCACGTCTATATGCTGGATAAGTCCCTCTATGGTCTTAAACAGGCTCCTCGTGCTTGGTATGATAGATTCGCTCAGTTTCTATTAGCCAATGGTCATAGACGTGGTGTGATCGATAAGACGTTGTTCCTAAGGGAACAAGACGGTGAGGTTTTAGTAGTTCAAGTTTATGTTGATGATATTATATTTGGTTCTACTAACCCCAAACTTGTAGAAAGCTTCAAGAATCTAATGAGCAGTGAGTTTGAGATGAGCATGATCGGTGAACTTACTTTCTTTCTTGTTCTACAAGTGGTAAAAAGTGATGAAGGAACAAACGTACATCAACAAAAAGTACATCAAGGAGCTATTGGAGAAGTATGGTATGAATTCTACAAAAAGTTTTGATACCCCTATTTCTCCTAATACTCGTCTTGATGCTGATCTTAATGGCGTTGATGTTGATCAAACGATGTACCGTGGAATGATTGGTTCCCTATTGTACCTAACAGCCAGTCGGCCAGATATTATGTGCAGTGTGTGTCTTTGTGCTAGATTTCAAACTAATCCTAAAGAAACACATCTGAAAGAAGTGAAAAGAATTTTAAGCTACTTGAAAGGGAACGATGGGTTATGTCTATGGTATCCAAGACACAACTCGTTCCAACTTGTCGGATTCTCAAATGCAGATTTTGCAGGTCACTTGGTAGATAGGAAGAGCACATCAGGAATGGCTCAATTTCTTGGGCCTTGCTTGGTGTCTTGGGGATCGAAAAAGCAAAATTCGGTTGCTCTTTCAAAGGCTGAAGCAGAGTATGTCGCAGCAGCCGCTTGTTGTTCCCAAGTATTATGGTTAAAGCAACAACTGGTGGATTTTGGTATGTCTCTTGGAACTATTCCTATCCTATGTGATAATACAAGTGCAACCAATATCTCCAAAAATCTCGTGCATCATTCTAGAACCAAACATATAGATATTCGACATCATTTCTTAAGAGATAATGTTGAAAAAGGTTTCATCAAGATGGATCATTGTAGGACTGAAAATCAAGTAGCAGATATTTTCACCAAGGCTTTGGACAGAAACCCCTATGAGCATCTGAGGATGTTACTAGGAATGATTTCCTTGGAGTAAACAAGTCCCGATCCCTATTCCCTCAATGCCTGACTAAAGAGGTAACATCTTAGGTAACTACGTATCATTTGACAAGTTTTCTAATGGCTTATATCTTTCCTCTATGCATAGATGTTGTATATATTAGAAATTGTTAAGTGTTGCATGCTAAAAGGAATTGAAACTGAATTGCTTACATCCAAGATTTTTCTTTTGGCCCAAAATACCCAACTTGATCTATTCTATCCCTCACATCAAGCCGAAATGATGGTTGGTTATAAGTTGTTCCCAAAGCCTGGTCCAAACAAACGTTCCCTATGAACCTCCTTATATTACCTTTGAACGAGGAATAATTGTTTGGATGTCCAAAATATTCCAAGCCCACATAAAGTT
Organism: Fallopia convolvulus; assembly: GCA_964016875.1. Classification (NCBI taxonomy): domain Eukaryota; kingdom Viridiplantae; phylum Streptophyta; class Magnoliopsida; order Caryophyllales; family Polygonaceae; genus Fallopia; species Fallopia convolvulus. The sequence continues at coordinate 2,576,287 of OZ024721.1, forward strand.
TGAATGGGATGTCTCTTGTCCCTTATTTGTTCAAACATAGCCTTTTATCCAATCATGGTAACGAGGTATGGAACTAGTGGTTGAGAATAGCGTCACATTCAAGGAACGTCTTTGATTACATTTGAAGATTTTTCTGGAAAGGAACAGTCGTCAATCACGTCAGAAATCGCAGTTAAGTTCTAGCCGTTGTGACTGCTCGTTTGAAAATTCCAGTCGTTGCATAGTATTTTTGTAGGGAACGATAGGACGTTTGGCGCAGTCGAGAATTAATAGCGGTGAAAAATCATCATTATGGAAACTCTTAGCCGTTAAGATTTGGATAGAAGATCTTTGGGAAGATCATGATCTTTTCAACAAGGAAAGATCTGTGCTTTATAATCCCTTCTCTCGGTCATTATTTTCTTACCGCACCTCTGTTTTACCTTTGAACCTTAATCTTCTTCAAGCTTCAACCTTTTCTCTCTACTGCTTCAATGGCTTCCTCCTCAAACACCCTTGTCCTTAACTTTGACGGTCTCAATGCTTTTGAGATCGCAGCCCTTCAAGCCCAACTCGAATCTCTCAAAAAGGCCAAGCTTTCTTCTCCCTCCCCAATCTCAAAACTCGAAATCCAGTTTGATGTTGTTGCCGACATCGGTGCAGCAACCACTGCTAAGGTCTCGTCAGAGAAGGAGACTCTGACTGAGGAAACTGATAAGTATCAATCAATGGTTCCTTTCGAAAACTCCTCTGACAAGCCTGCTGAAACAGGGGATGGCAAGGAAGGCAAGGGTGAGTCTGAAAAGGAAGAAGTGACCTCGCCTCCAAAGGAAACCACCGATGATCAAGCAAAGGTGGAATCTTTTCCTGTGAATAAGCGGCCAGGATGGGTCAAGCCAACGAGTCGTGGCAAGCGAAAGGCGAGAAAGAGTGTTCCTCCCCATCCGTCTCAGATCCTTCACATCTCTGAGTCGGAACGCACTCCTTCCCTTGCCCCCCAAAAGGCGAAGTGTACTCCCTCAGGAACTAAGTACAGCCTTCGCTCCACCATTCCAAAAAAACCGGTAGCTCAGGAGTCATCTGAGGAAGAAGATCCTGAAGAAGACGAAGAGGATGTTGGTTCTGAGTCTGAAGAGGTCGAAGAAGAAGAAGAAAAGAAGGAGTCTGGTGATGAAGGATATGAAGAAGAGGAGGAGTTGGAAGAAGAGGTTGAAAGAGACCTCAAGTCTGCCAAGGCGAAAGGGAAACTACCAATGGAACCTGAAGCTCGTTCCAAGAAGGTCTCAAAGAAAGTCGTCGCTCCTCTGGTGATCGATGAAGAATTCTTGAAAGCGCATGACTTGGATGAATTCTGGGAACTTCTCAAGTTTCAAGGATGGGAAAAGATTTGTGCCTCTGGTGTCAAGGTAGATGTGTTTGTTCTTTCCCAATTCTTTGGTTCCTATCAACTTGCTGATCTTACGATTGGCCCAATGGGTTTTGCTATTGTGTATGGGAAGAATATTTCCTTTTCTCTGGGGTCTGTTGCCACTATTCTGAAGGTTCCTGCTGAAGGTTACGGGGATGTGCATTCTTCAAGCACTTGGCCAAGGAACAAGGCTCAATTGATCAAGCGGGTCATTGGAAAGGCTTCAGATGCTGGTCCTTACTCTACAAATGATCTAAGCTTTACTGCAAGGATTGCGCATCAGTTTCTGATCAAGGTGGTTGTGCCCAGGCTGGAGAAAAGGACTACGCTCACTATCAATGACATGATTCTACTGGATAAGTTTCTAAGGAGGGAACGAATTAGCCTTCCTGAGATAGTGATGAGGCAAATGGCTAAGTGTACTGGGAAGAGACATAGCCTGCCTTATCCTCAATTTGTGAAGGCCATACTGAAGGAGAGAAAGGCTTACAAGCCTTCCAGAGAGGAGTTCTTTGGATTACCCCTGGAGATGCGCAATATCTCGAGGATGAATTTTCAGGGTGATTCTAAGGGAACAGCTGTAAAGAAGACTACCCAGATGGACGTTGGGAGTTCTTCGATGAGTGAAGGTGTTACTGCCACGATGTTAACTGAGCTTCAAAAGATTTCCTCTCAGCTGAGTACCATTATTGGTTACTTGGCTAAGAGAGACGCTGACACTGCTGCTGCTGATTCCACCTCCTCCGAACCATGATGTGGACCCTCTCTTGTTCCCTAGCCTATCTATCCCTAGTTTAATGTTTTATTTTGTTTCTTGGATGTTAAGACCTTTATGTTTGTATGTTTTCTCTGGCTGTGACCCCTGCGGAAATTATCTATAATAATAACTATCTTTTGCTTATGAATGGTTTAAGTTTGAATTGAATTTGTTCATTTTCTCTATGTTTTTGCTTGATGATTGTTGACCTTTTGATGATGTCAAAAGGGGGAAGTTAGGATAAATGCAGAGATGCGTTCTATCCAAGAAATACAGAGGGAACTTTGGCTGAGGGGGAATATGTTGTTAACTCTGAAGAGTAAGAACAATAGTGCATTTGTTAAGGGAGAACCATACATGAATTTTTTCTGATCTATACTTCTATTGGTTTCTAGACATGCATTTTTGTATAGGTTTGTCATCATCAAAAAGGGGGAAATTGTTGGAACAATGGTTGTTCCATGGTTTCTCTTAGTTTTGATGATAACAAACTTAGTTGATATAACTTGCTTCTACATGTAAGTGTTTCAGGAAAACAGGTACATGGTCACAAGTGACAGAACATTGTGAGGAACGATGGAGGGAACGAGTGACAGATTTAGGAAGCGCGTCTCGAAAGGAACACGACTTTCTATAAATGGCAAGTTACCATATCTTCTGCGAGCAATCTTCTACGAAGATTTATAGCTGTAGGCGATTGCTTAAGGAGATAAAGGAGAAGATAAGATCAATCTTCACACAATCTTATCTAGGGAAATCCGAGATCATTCGGTTTTGGCAAAGATCGACATGGTTGAGGATCCGAAATCACAAAATAATACTTTTCCTTATTGTGTGGGATTTGTTAAGTGGAATATCAGCGTAATTAGGCAAGAATTACGTGTGGGATCAGACTTAACTTATCTTATAAATAGCTAGGTTTAGCTAGGGTTGAGTAGTGGTTGTAGACGACGAACTTGGAGAGAGAGCTTTTCAAGTGTACGAGTGTGTGGCTTTTTCCGGTGAAGAATCCACAGGTAAGTCAGTAGTTTACTTTGTCTTAGGTTTACGCTTAGGGTTGTAGAAGTCTAGTTGGTTGAACTTTGGTTGGTGCCTTAGTTACCAGGGAACTTGACTTGCCTTGTAATCGTTGAAACTTAATAAAGGTATTCTATTGAAAATCCTATGAGAAGGAGTCTCAGAGGTAGAAGTTTTTCTTTCTACGACTTGTTGGTCGGACAGAAAGTTTTCCTCTCTAAATTCTGTGTTCTTATTGTTTATTTCCGCTGCCCAGGGAACATTACTAGTTCCCTAACTTGTTACTGACGCGACACGATCCAACAGTAAGGTCTTACCTCTTCCTTCCAATCCATTCTCCATGTTAGTAAGACGAGTGCGACTACTCGTACTACCATGCCAACCAACATTCCAATCCATATCCCCTATTTGATCAACATCGCCAAAAATATAAGTTAGCAGATTAAACAATATGCAAAATATATATCTTGTAGGAACACACATAGATATCATGGATTTGTGAATTTGTGTACCTTTATGCCAAGTTTAGGTACAAATGTCAAAAAACATCCTATTGGAATACCAAAGGCATAAAAAGACATTGCATTAACTATAGCAACTTTGGCTTGTGACCCACAACCTATTGCCACTCCTGATTGGCATGACAAGAGAGAAACCAATGTTAAATCTTAATTAGCAAGTATGGTCATTAAACTTATTTTGTGAATCCCAAGGTAATTAGGTAGTGGCTACCACCACTGTTCTAAAAATCCCTTCTAGGCCTCGCCTTGGCGCTGGAAGGTCCTAGCTCGCCTAGCCGTCCAGACCGCCTAAACACCCGTCTAGGACAACCTAGGCCACCGTTCAGGCCGTCTAGGCGCTAGGCAGTCCCTCTCCGCCCAATGTCCGCCTAGCATTTTTTAGAACATTGGCTACCATCAAGAGGACGTTAACTCGATAAATCTTGGTAGTATTACTACACAAGGGCCATTCTGAGCTTTCCATCATGTGATCGATGATTATATGGTCATTAAACTTGCCTGAAAAAACGGCTTGGAAACTAAGCATTGTCAAGGCAAGTAGCACAGAGAGGTTACTCGCCGCCTCAACAACCTTGACATCGTTCGTGAACAAGTATGGGTACGAGTGACCAAAGGTGATACAAAGAGTGCAAAAGAATAGCCCAAGAGCAACTGCCATGCACAATATAACCTTGACCGAAAACTTTGCAGCCTCAACATCTCCACGCCCTAGTTCATTGGAAACTCTTACACTAAAATGCACAATGAATTTGTATAAGGCAATGCAACTTTAATATATAGAAGATTTTGTCATATCTTCATACCTTGTTGCAGCCAAAAGGCCAAGGGCTATCATGAACTCCCAGGCATTAAGGTTTAAACTAAAATGTCAATGTAATCTCATTAAGATTAGTTAGAACTTTAACTTTGATAAGAAAAAAATTCCAATATAAGAATGTACATAGGATGATAGATCAAGATGATATACCAGATTGAGAATGCAGATACCTCGACTACAATGTCATTTGAATATCCAACAATCAAGACAAGAACAGAACTATACCATAGCTCAAGACTAATGCAAACAAAGAAATAAATATGCATAAGAAATTAAACTATGTTAGTAGAAATTCACTTTAGTAATATTTAATATATAATGAATGACATCATATAGTTAAAATGAAATGTGTTTTTTATCATCAAAGAAACTTACCAAAGCATGAAACCAGATGAAATTGACAGTTTAAAATGGCACGAGATCCGCAAAGGCAAGTTTAGAGAAGCCTATCCATGTTTTTCCACACCAACCTCCAAATATGTAAATCCAATCACTAGAAACCAATCCCCATTGGGATATGATCATGGCACCCATTGCACCATTGATTCTGAGGTTGAGCTTATATACGAATAGCCACGAGAAGAACACGTGAACTATCATAGCTCCCGAAGAAAGCCATACGTTCATCATGTTCTTCATCTGTGCTTGTAGATACATATTCGTCGTCAAACTGAATGCAAGGGTGTAAGTAAAAGAGATATACCACAAGGAAATTGTCTTAGTGGCTTTTGATATGTCGACTTGTTGCCCTAACAAGTTGTATATAGGAGTTGCAATGATCAAGATAGGGAGTGAGATGGACACGATGATGAAGTTGACAATCCACGAGCGTTGCAAGTAGATGCCCATCATATGGTATTGTTTAGCCTTGAATGCTTGCCCACAAAGAGTTTCGGTAGTTGTAGACATTCCTAGTTGCATCAATGTGCATATAAACAAATACATGATTAAGATAATTGATTACTTAGTTTTGATGTCGATGAGACTCTCATCTATGTACTAGCAAGTAGGAATCTGATGGCTATGATAAGAATCTAGATTTTCTTCAACCGAGAAACAAAAGCTTGATCGTGATAATCTAATTATACAAAGATTTTGATAATTTATTTTAAATGGTTGTGTGTCACACGACTCATTTGTGTAATGTGGAAGAAAGAATTCTCACATCAGAAATCTAAAGAGAAATTAGCCTAAATATATACTATTGGGTTACTCCTTCTATCACCAATTGGTTTTAGGATGGAATCTCATACTCTTATGTGATGGACTTGTCGCGCATGTGCGCTGGGACGGTCTCCCCCTCCGTTCGTATTATGGCCCGCCGAACTTTGACATGGTATCAGAGCGGTTTGATCTTGGGTCTCTGGTTGTTTGGGTCGGAAGGATGTTCCCCACCCGTGATATTGAGCTAGCGATTTGGGCTAGTTGTTTGGGCTCGTCGACGATCCGTCGACTCTAAGACCATTATGCTGTCAAGTGCTAACTAGGCCAGGCAAGTTACCACTTGAGGGGGCGTGTGGAAGAAAGAATTCTCACATCGGAAATCTAAAGAGAAATTAGCCTAAATATATACCCTTGGGTTACTCCTCCTATCACCAATTGGTTTTTGGATGGAACCCCATGGGCTTATGTGATGGGACTGTCGCGCATGTGCGCTGGGACGGTCTCCCCCTCTGTCCGTATTATGGCCCGCCGAACTTTGACATGTAATTAGTTGTAATGAAAGAATGAATTAACTATGCAATCTTTCTAGTTTATGCAGTATGGAAATATTTTATTGATCAATTTGTAGTTATTTTTTATTTAAGTTTCTTTATAGCATTTATTTTTTTCTTTTTAATTAGGATTTTGATTTTTAAAAATTACATGCTTGATCTATACCCTAAGGATAGGTTAGAAAAACCGTGTTTCTGCCTAAAAAGCTATGGCAGAAAGGGGATAGGAATTCAACAAAAAAAAAGAGAGAACAAGTTTTATGTGGAAAATAAATCAATTTGTCTTTGCTTGGCATAAAATGGAAGAGCTCGTGCACCATCTTCTGAATGTTTTGCTCTATGAAAATTTCTTCCTTCATTGAACGTCGTTTAGCCTTGACCTTTTATCCTTGCATAACTCTTCTCAAACCTAGCTTCTTTTCTTCGAAACTTCGTTGGGAGCTTCCTAGATTTTGATATTTGTCGCAAAGGGCGAGAATACCAGGCAAAAATGCGGAAATAGCGGAATTAGTCTAAGGAGACTAAGCAAGTGAGAAAGGAAATTCAGGGTGGCTTGGTAATTTCATTATTTCATCAAGGAAATAAAGGGAAGATGTACTTGAAGGTTATAATCTCTTTATGGAGCTTATAAGGACGGAAATTAGTCGATCTCGAAGAGAGAGAAACTTGGATCCGAAAAGAAGGAAACTACGAGATTGTAGTTCATCTTAGAGTACAATTAATGTTGGGAACATTTTATTACACATCAAGTTTTAGAAAGCCTCTCGTACTCTTTTTCGGACCTCGACCAACCTCATCATATTCGGAGCTCCAGATCGAGGAGGTGGACCGAAGGCGATTAAGTAACAAAACCACCTTGACAAGTCCGAATAAGCATTCAGATTGGAAAGACGATCATCAAAGAACCGAGAGTTGGGTTGGTCTTCCAAGTTGTACTAATCCAACCCGGTTCATTTTAATTAATGTGCACTAGAACTTATATTTATTACGTGTCAAAACATTTCATATCATTTATGTTTTTTAAGGGGGTGGAGGCTATGAAGGAGCCGAGTTCACTTAAAGGAACGGAGTTCCGATACCTAGCTAGGGCGTAACATCCCGCCAATGAATAGGAGTGGACATAAATCATGATCCTTAAGTCGCAAGAAGAGAGGGTGTATTGCCGTACCACTCGACATTTTATATAGCGATGTTCGAGGCCAAACCCGCATCCCTTAAATCTATCTTAAATCCATTACAAATATCGAAAAGAGATTGAAATAAGCAAGGCCAAAATAAACGGACCTAAGGTTGTATCCCAGTGAGGTAACTACTGAAACAATTCTTGATTCCTTATCTAGCTAGCTATGAAAAGCTTGAACTTCTAAAGCTATTGGCTAGACTTGTTAAAGATAACATTAAACTGCAAAAGAAACTGGATGAATCGGAACACTCTATTGTTGAATGTGTGGGTCTTTACACTTGTTTCGATAATGTGAAACTCACTGATGAGATTCAGTGTTCCCTTGCGGATAATGGTGTCCTCATGGAAGAGATAGGCTCCTTAGAAACCCAAAATAATGAGTTCCTACAAAAGCTGAGTGAGAAAAATCTGAGCCTTGAAGCCTCTTGTTCCCAAACTAAATTAATCCTTGCCAAATACGGCATTGGATATGAGCGTGAGTGCCAAAAAAATGGAAAGTCTCCTTTAAATGAAAAGGAAATAAATGAGTGTAGGGCCCTAAAACTTTAGATTGGAAAACAAAAGAATGCACATTTCGAAGAGAAAATTCGCGTGTTGGAGAGTGGTGTAAGTGGAAAGACATATTACTACACTGGGAACACTGAGCATAAACTCTATGTCCAAATTGCCAAGGGAACAAGTCAAGGGTTTATAATAAGGAAACTATGGATAAGAACAAAATTCAAAGACCCTATCCCAAGTACTACTTGGTGAGTACTACAAAACCTGCTAAAATTGTGTTGCTCATGGGCACTACAAGGAAAGTAGTCCCAAAAAGAAGGCTCAAGCTCAAAAGAGTCAAAAGGGTTTGAACAAGCAAGACCATAACATAAAGCAACATGCTAGAGGTCCCATACTTAGGAACCATCCTAGGAACTTCACTCATCGCTCTAGGAATTCTCGTGACATTAACATTGCTGAGTATGTTCTTTTTGAAACTATGTTTCCCTGTAAGAAACCACGCAAGAATCATCTTACTTGGGTCGCCAAAAACTAATTTTCTTCACATGTGGTAGTGAGGGGGGAACAACACATGAGTCACATATAGTGGTTGCTCCAACCATATGACTAGGAACAAAGACAACCTTACGTCACTCCACACAAGCCGAATGAGGTCATGTGTCGTTTGGCAACAAGAATAAAGGGGAAATCATAGGAACATGAGAAGTATTGTTGAACAAATCCATCAAGATAAGCAATGTCAACCAAGTGAAGGATTTAGGATACAACCTTCTAAGTGTGTCCCAAATATGTGACCAATGGAACAATGTGGTCACCTTTGACTCAAAGGAGTGTCTGGTCATCAACAAGAAGACAAACAAAATCATTCTCAAAGGAAAGAGGTCGAACAACGTCTATGTGGTGGATACAAACTTTGAGTCTCCAAGAAAGTTGTGCCTGGAGAGTTCACACGATGATACGGAACTCTGGCACAAAAGGTTGGGACATACAAACATAAATAAAATCATGAAATTGTATCTACAAAATCTGGTCATTGTACTTCCAAGAATTAACATTGAAAGAGCCAAGATGTGTGAAGCATGCATCCGGGGAAAACAGATGCGAAGTTCCTTCAAACCAAAGAAGGTGGTGAGCACAACAAGGCCCTTGGAGCTGATCCACATGGATCTCTGTGGTCCTATGAAAACGGCCAGCCGCGGTGGAAAAAGGTAGTTGTATGTGTTAATTGATGAATTTTTAAGATTTACCTAGTATATCTTCTTGATGTCCAAAGCAGATGCATTTCATCAAGAGAATGGAAGCGAGCATGGGACTAAAGCTCATATCCATAAGATCAGACCATGGAACTAAGTTCAAGAACTCAGAGTTCCTCAAGTTCTCTAAACAACTTGGAGTTTCTCACAACTTCTCGGCACCACGCACTCCCCAACAAAATGGTGTAGTTAAAAGGAAGAACATGATCCTTGAAGACATGACTCGAACCATGATGCTTGAGAGTGGAGTTCCCTAAGGCCTTTAGGCCGAAGCCATCTCCACAACAACCTACATTCTCAACAGAGCTATGATCAAACCCATGATCATGAAGGCCTCAGATGAGCTAATCAAGGGGAGAAATTCCAACATTTCCCATCTCAGAACCTTTGGTTGCAAATGCTTTATTCATAACAACGGCAAGGACAATCTTGGGAAGTTCGACCCCAAGAGCGATGAACAAATCTTCTTGGGCTACTCCTCACAAAGCAAGGCGTGCAGAGTGTACAACAAAAGAACCAGGAAGATTGAGGAAATCATTCATGTGGTCTTCAATGAACAATATGTGAGATTGGGAACTGATCTCCAAGGAAAGGGAACTTTGTTCAAACTCGTAAGTCAAGAAGCAGATGACGATGATGATGAGCCAAGGAAGAGAGATGAAGACTATCCTTGTGGGAAAAATGTCCCACAACCAGACAATAATGAAGGGAACCAACATCAAACTGACCAAGACTTAATGGAAGTCCCTTAACCAACGGAAGAGTCTCAAGACGTTTCCCAATCCAACACTCTTGTTCCCCAAGAAGAAAACATGCATGAATCTAGCGTTCAGGGGGAACAATGAAGAAATCCATAGTGAAGAGGTGGAAAACAACTCCTCACTTGAGGAGGAACATCAACAAGATCTTGAAGAAGAAGACTCGATGGTAGGAACTAATCTCATTAACATTTCGACAAGAAACTACCACCAAAAGAAGGATCATCCCATCGACAACATCATTACTCCATATGAAAAATGTGTGCAAACTCGTTCCTCTCTTCATAACTTTTGTACCTTCAATGCCTTCGTCTCCATGGTGGAAACCAAAAACATCAAAGAAGCATTGAAAGACCCTAACTGGATTCAATTCAAGCCATGCAAAAGGAACTAAACCAATTGAAAGGAACAAGGTGTGGAAGCTAGTTCCTCTTCCTAAGAACAACAACATCATAAGAACTCGGTGGGCCTTCAAAAACAAGGTAGACGACACTAGAGTCGTTGCAAGGAACAAGGCTTGACTTGGAGCACAAGGATACATGCAAGAGGAAGGGATCGTTGCAAGGAAGGGATTGTGTCTCTACTGTCTTAGTTTCTTACATTCTATGTTTTATTATTCCGTTGCGTAAGGGAACTGTCACTAGAAGAGTTCCCGATTTTTTAAATTAACTCAGATCTACGATCCTACAATCTCCGTATACATTCCATAACAAGCAATTCATTATTGACAAACCAAAGATATTTTGAAAGAATAGAAGATAAGTTATTATTCTCTTTGATCTCAATTTTTTTTTTTAAAGTCTCTTTGATCTCAATAAAAGGTACGTGATTAATTAATAAACAATCAAATTAAATATTGATCAAACACAAACAAATTGATAATGAAATCACCGATTAAAAAATGAAATCAGGAAGAGAGTACAAAGCAGTGAAAACTCGAGAGCAAACAACTAGAATCGAGTTCTCCCAAAAACTAACACAACAGACTCTAGTAGCCTAATTAACACACTAGTGATAAAAGTGAATCAGTTTACAACAAAATAAGATTTAAAGGCAAATTCAATTTTTCTACTCCCTAATCATACTCACGCCTATACTGTTTTGTTTTAATTGATTAAAAGATATTTTTTAATAATTTACTAATATTTAAGTTTCTTTTTTAATATAATTTAAAAAGTCATCACTCAATCACGTCGTAGGGAGTATAAAAGCGAATATATTTAGGGAGTAAAAGATTTAATTTGCTTATTTTTACATAAACAATCTAATAAATAACCATTTATTTGTAATTTTATATGCATCCATGCATCATAAATACTTTATTAGCGTCATCACAAACTAATCAATGATGGATCAGCTTGTGATGATGTCGATGAACTTGTGCAAGTTCCGAACAGAGCTACCGCCAGACCCATCAGTAGCTTCTTGAGCAAGCTTCTTCATAGCCGCCATCTTCTCCCTCATCCTGGCTCCTTCCTCCCCAAGCATGACCCTATCCAGCACCGCCTTTGTGAGCCGCCCACCCTCCACCTCCACACCGATCCCCCACCCGGCCACCACCCTCCTCGTGTTGAGCGCCTGGTCCGCCATCCTCCTAGGCATGCAGATCATGGGCACGCCCGCCACTATGCTCTCCAGCACCGACTTCCACCCGGAATGCGTCATGTGGGCCCCGGTCGCCGCGTGGCTAAGCACAGACGTCTGCGGGGCCCACGGCACCACCTTCCCAAAGCTGCTACTACTACTCACCCTCTCTATAAACCCTTCGGGGAGGGAGGGCTTGAACCTGTCCGGCAGCGACCACAAGAACGGGACCTCGGCCGCCTCCAGCGCCTCGGCCAGGGAACGGAGCTCCTCGGGCGGAGGGGGGTTCCCGGTGCCGAAGCAGACGTAGACGACCGAGGCCGCCAGGCGGGTGTCGAGCCAAGCAATGCAGCCGTTGGAGTCAGCGTTGACGTGAGAGGAGGATGAGAACAACGTCGTCGATAAAGTGATGCTGTAGGGCCCTGCTTCGAGGAGCTTATTGTCGCCCAAGATGCGGCGGAGGGCGTCGGTTGCGCCGAGCTCGAGCGGGTGGAAGGAGTTGACAGCCACCGCGGTGGCTTCTGGGAGGTGCACGGATATGGAGTGGAGGATTCGAGCGATGGGGAAAGCGTAGTCGACGCCGAGGATTTCGTGGGGCACGTCTTGTAGGGGAATGCCCGGTGGGAATCCGGGGATGTACTTATCCACCGTTACCATTTTTCCTTTGTGGGCTTCTATGCCTGCACTTGATTTAATTAATAATAGGTCATGTTTCACCACTTAAATTTCGATCAAGTTTATATATATAGTTTTTTTGAAATTTATGGTAAATAAATAATGAGAGTTGATTGTGTTAACGACAACGATCGAAAGAAGTTAAATCATCGGAGTGTTTCTCAATTGTTGTTGTACTCCTTGCGTCCCTATTTGTTCTTTTCATTTGAGAAGTGACACAATATTTAAAGAGAGGGAAAAAGTGGGTAATGATGAGGAGAGATGTATAAAAAAGGAGTTTTGATAAGGGTAATATTGTAAAAGTAGAAGAGAGAGGAATAAAAAGTGGATAATTGGTAGAGATTGATGAGGGTAAATTTGTATTTTTACATGTCTAAAAAAAAAAAGTTTTATAAATGAAAAGAATAAAAGGGAACACCCAATAAGGAAATGGGAAGAACAAAAAGGGACGGAGAGAGTAGATTATAGACGGGGCACGCTATAATCAACAACAACAATTGTTCAATAGACTCCATGTCCAAGTCTGATGATACCAATAAGGTAAATCACTCGATCTATACGCGAACGAACGTACATACCCTCAGGTGCGACGGCGGCATCTCTTAGTTGATCGGTATAGACATGAGTGGCAAGGGCCGCGGAGGATGCGCTCCACAGCGCCACCCACTTAACCCCTCTCTCCTCGGCGATGCCTCGGCACGCGTACGCCATCATGGCTTCAGCCACAATGCACCCGATCTTCACTCCGGCCGCCTCCTCCGCTGCGGCCACCCCTTTCCTCAGGCTCTCCCCCGCCACCTCCACAAACCTCCCTATCCTCTCCAACATCGTCTCACCTTCCGCCCCCGCCAGTCCGTCGTTGACGCGCAAGACCCGAATGTTAACGCTTTCCTCGGACGATAGGGACGAGGAGAGGGTGGCGGCCGAGGGCTCGGTTGTGAGGAGGCTAATCTGGGTGTCGGGGGCGGAGGCGGCGATCTTCTTGGCGAAGACGAGCATGTTGGCTGGGTGGGACGTGAACGGGAACGGGCAGAGTGCCACGTGCCGGCGTCTTGTGGTGGTGGTGGATGCTGACATTTTTTACTTAAGAAGAGAAAAGTAATTAAGTTGGGCCGTTGGGGGGAGAAGATCGAGTTGGGCACGAGGGAATACATATATTGACAGAGAGTGTTATATATATAACCCTCTTTCGGTGTAAAATGTGTACGTGTTAATTTTGTCAATTGTTGGAAGAAACTAATCCTCCCAATAAAATGAATCGAGGGCCTTAATCTTTTTGCGGTGCTTCGTCTTTACCATTAGATTTCACATTCAACAAGTGTGAAAATCCGTGGTAGCATCTCAATTTTTTTTATAGCCAACTAAATCTAAAAAAACGAAGGCCTAACATCAACTTTGTTTGTTTATTGTAGTTAGAACTTTGTTTTAGTGTGAATATTAATGTCTTTAGACTACATAATTATGTAGCTAGAACTTTGTTTGTTTTGATTTGTCTTAGGATAGAATTGATATTGTTTTTTTTTTTTTTGTACTATGTAGGTCTTTTTTTTTTATACTATGTAGGTCTGTTGTGTGGTCACAATTGTTGTTTTCCACCAAACTCCTACGTTAAAGCTTTCCACGCCAATTCCTCTGTGTGGCTTTTGCATGTCCACGTACCAATGCTATCACACTATATGGGAGGTCCACTATCATCATATCAGTGGTGAATTTACACAAAAATGAAACTACATTCTAATAGGATTGAGCAAGTCTTCTCAGCTACTTTTTTCCAAACAACAGTCTTCTCAGCTACCCCCGCTGGGAGTCGTTAATTTACCGAAAATCACATCAGTGGTAAATTTACACAAGAACTAGATAGCTTTGCCCGTTTGATGGACGGGATAGAATTTTGGGTCTATGGTTTTTGATTTTATAAGTGGACATAGATAAATGTATATATTATTTGAATTAGAATAAAAATGAAAAATATATGTGTGATTTGATAAAAAAAAAAAGTAATGAAAGGAAATTGGATTTAAACTTTAAATTTTTAATGGTTGAATTGGTGCAGAAAAAATATATTATGAGTCATAAGTATTTGTTTATGAAAGGTTAATCATATAGATATAACTATATAGTTGTATGATTATAATTGATGTAATGTTATAGTTTTCCCTCCTTTGTATTTTTAGGGTCGTGTATTTTAGTTGTGATGTTTTGTGGTGTATGTTAAATTTTGGCATTTTCATAAACCAACTTGCTTATATTTTTGCCAGTTTAGTTAGATTATAATTTGATTGAATTCGTTTTTATCACTAATTTACGATGAGAAATATGAGACCGTTTATGCATTTAAGTAGTAAGAAAGAAGTGTTATTAACTTAAGTAATATTTTTCAGTATTTATTAGAGGCCTTTCATATTTTAGAATTTTTTTAATTATTATTTCAATAAGGAGAAGATTGCGTAAACTTAATAAGATAAATTAGTAGGATAAATAATTTGTATTTAAAAAATAAAACATTTATTGTTCTTGAGAGGGAGAGTTTTTGTAGTTGTAAAATGGAACTAGATTTCTACCAAAAAAATGGAACTAGATTTAAGGCCCCATTTGGTTTGTCGTGACATATGGAAACGGAAACGGAAACGGAAACAAAATGAATCTAGACCATTTTTTGTGTCATAATACATTTATATAAAAAAATCATCCAACAACTTGTCCATATTAAAAGTGAGATAGAAGGGAGTGATTCCACCATTTTGTTACCCACCCCCTTGGTGGAGGAATGATTGAGGTGGAACAAGCCCCTTGGTGGAGGAATGATTGAGGTGAGCAAGCCCCCTTGATTTTCTTTTGTTAATGTATCATGATACTAAAATGGACTATATTCATTTCCATTCCGTTTACGTTTCCATGTATTGCAACGAAACGGGGCCTTAGTAGCATTCAGCTAGTCTTCTTTTCTTTTCTTTTTTCTTATTTTTTTGAATAGGTGAAAATTAGGCAAACTAAGTTAGTTTAGGGCATCGTTACGAACGAGAGTCAGGATTCCTTTATGTTTGAAAATTTAATTGATGCTACAATCATGATGTAGCTTTGTAATCAAATCTGCCGCAGAATTGAGCTAGTCTTCTTGGCTACTCGAAGGACATCGATCAATTTCGGTGGTCCGGTACAATTACTAATTTTGGGCCCTATATATTATAAATGAAAAAATTACAAGTAATATGATTTTATAAACATATTTAACATTATTAATAAGCTTAGTTCTGCAAGTATATTTAATATTCTCATATTTTACAAAAGTACTTAATATTCTAATTTTCAACATTCATCTCCTATGATTTTTTGAACCTATTTGCTAAGGGAAAAAGTTATAGAAATTTTTTAAAAAAAAGTAGAAGAAGTGTGTTTATCTTTTTTTATTTCGGTTAAGCTTCTTAGACATATTTTAGTATTCTGGTGGATTATTTTCCTATGTTTGTGTTAAAATGATTGTTGGAACATTGGTTGTTCCATGGTTTCTCTTAGTTTTGATGATAACAAACTTAGTTGATATAACTTGCTTCCACATATAAGTGTTTCTGGAAAACATGTACATGGTCACGAGTGACGGAACTTCGGGAGGAACGATGGAGGGAACGAGTGAAAGATTTAGGAAGGGCGTCTCAGAAGGAACGCGAGTTTCTATAAATGGCAAGTTACCATATCTTCTGCAAGCGATCTTCTACGAAGATTTACAGATGTAGGCGGTTGCTTAAGGAGATAAAAGAGAAGATAAGATCAATCTTCACACGATCTTATCTTGGGAAATCCGAGATCATTCGATTTTTGGGAAGAATCGGCATGGTTAACTTATCTTATTGTGTGGGAAATCCGAGATCATTCCGAGATCATTCCTTATTGTGTGGGATTTGTTAAGTGGAATATCAGCGTAATTCGGCAAGAATTACGTGTGAGATCAGACTTAACTTATCTTATAAATAACTAGGGTTAGTTAGGGTTAAAGGTGTGGTTGAAGACGACGAACTTGAAGAGAGAGTTTTCAAGTGTATGAGTGTGTGGATTTTTCGGTGAAGAATCCACAAGTAAGTCAATAGTTTACTTTGTCTTAGGTTTACGTTTAGGGTTGTAGAAGTCTAGTTGGTTGAACTTTGGTCGGTGCCTTAGTTATCAGGAAACTTGACTTGCCTTGTAATCGTTGAAACTTAATAAAAGTATTCTATTGAAAATCCTCTGAGAAGGAGTCTCAGAGGTAGAGGTTTTTCTTTCTACGACTTGGTTGGTCGGACAGAAAGTTTTCCTCTCTAAATTCTGTGTTCTTACTGTTATTTCCGCTGCCCAGGGAACATTACTAGTTCCCTGACTTGTTACTAACGCGTCATGATCCAACAATGATCAATCTATTGCTATACCTTGTTTAGTGGGAGATTCTATCCAACAACGGATCCAGGAGTACCGTACATGTAGCTTATGTGTGGGCTCGATATATTTTTTTAGGTTTGTTCCTATTCCGAACAATCCTGGATCCGCCATTGGATAGGATAATTTGTTTTAAAAAATAAATATATATACATATCATTAATAGGTTTAAAAAGTATTTGGCCACAAAACAATTTTATACAAGGCTAAAGAAATATTGAGACCCCCAAATTTTGAGGACCTACTATGTCACCGCAGGCAATTTAATATATATGACATAGTGACATACCGTGATTTAATTGTGATGGGGTACAATACAGATCAGAAAAAGTGATTTTATACCTTTCACTGTGCTTTCTAACCGACTTTCAAGGTTTTCACATAATGCAATCTTCACATTGCAACGTACCCAACTTTCAACTTTAATCACCACCTAAATTGACCTTCCAAATTAATTAAATACAATGACAAGAATTGATCAATATCATATCAACATGCATTTTGAAACCAAACAGAACCCAAAGATAAAGAAGAGAAACTAATTAAGAGAATCGTTAAATTAATCGGAGTTGATACGATTGTTGAGAGGCCAAATTGGGATTTCTTGCAAAGTGGACAAGGAAATTTAGAATTATACGTTCGAAGTTAGGTGTGCTTTAAGAACTTTGTTAATTTGATATTGAGAACCACTTTTTTGGTTTGTTCGACAACGTTGTTATATAATGTGTAATTTGGTAATAAAATTGCACAAAACAAGGATCAAGAACACTCAATCATCATCTCCATTAATGTAGGATCGTAGATCTGTGTTAGTAAGACAAGTCGGGAATTGTTCGAGAGATGGTTCCCTTATGCAGCGGAATAAAACAACATAGAAAATCAAACTGTAACACAAACGCACAAACACAATTCCTTATAGAGGAACCTCTACAGCCAACTAGCTGGAGAGTAAACCTCAATCTCCCTTGGAGGATTTTGAACACGTACTCTATTTACATTGATAGATCTCAGGATACACAACACAAAGACGAACTTCTCTATTGTTCGTAATCACACTTACAAACAATACAAACGACTAAGTCATCATGAATCCTAGATCTAAACGCAATCAATATAATATGTGAACCTGACTCGTTCCGTGTGCAGTTCCCTTTAGCACCGAAACCAACTCTCCAAGTTGATGGAGATCTTCACGCAGTCTCCATCACTTGGTTCTGGATCTTCCTTCTTGGAAATTGGATCGTCGTCTTCACTTCAATCAGCTCGAGCTCTCCATTTCACTTTCTCTATTTGGATCTAGCACTTTCCATCTAAGAGCTTATTTTAACCTAGCTGCGTCGCTTTCCTTATATAGAGGTTCCCACTTTTATCTTGACACCTTTACCCTTTTTGTCTTGGGGAGTACGACACTATTCAAAAAGACTAGCGTACCCTTTTGCATCTTTTTCTTCTCGGAGCTCGACTTGGCGCCCAAGACAATAGTGAAATGTCCTTTATATCCTTCAAGATATTTCAAGATATTTGCCACGTACTCAGATGGCTTCACGGGGAATGTTTCCCTTATTTTTCCTGTTAACCTGTATCTTTCCTATGATCACTTGTATACGGAATTAGTTCCAATTGTTTGTCATTATCAAAACTTCGATTGCTCGAAAAGAGAAACCATTGTTCCAGTGTTAGTTCCTTAACACTGATCCAACAATTTCCCCCTTTTTGATGATGACAAACCTTTATAAAATGCAAGTCAGGGAGACAGGAAAGATAAGAGAGATTAAACACCATTAATATAGTCGATGCTTTGTAGATACTTAGTTCCCCCTGAAATGGACAAGCAGTTCAATTTTCCAAGATTTTTAAGCATGATAGTTCCCCCTCAGCTTATGGTTAATTTATTTCTGTATTCTCTTAGACATAGCGCATCTCTGTATTTTTCCACTTTTCCCCCTTTTGACATCATCGAAAACAATAAGACACAAACAAGTAAGGAAAATCAAGCAAAGCACAATCATTACTAGAGAATAAAAGCAATTGCATTCATAGAAACGGTTTCAACAAACACAGGAACAAACACACTTAAAAACATTGAAGGGGTTGGTAAACGATCTAGGAAATTTTGTAGAGGGCTTGTTCATGGATTGGAGGAGGAGGAAGGCAGCTTCTGTTGGATGTCTAGAAGAACATCGAGGATTCACTCATTGACCCCACACAGACGGTTGAGAGATTGGAGAACAGTCTTGCAATCTCCCTGTTCAATTAACATTGGTTGAGGAACTTCATCAGTTTGTTCTTGGGAGTGCTTCATCCTTTGGATGTTGGACATTTCCATCTCCTGTCCAAGTTCCTCTTCCTCATGTGGACGATAGACGTCATTCTTGAGCATTATCTCCTTCACCACTGCAGCATAGGGAAGGAATGAGATTCTTTGGCGACACACTTGCACATGTGCATAATCATGATCCTGGGCAGATTAATCCTTTCCTTACGCAGGAACAAGTCCGGAGAATAGCATCATTTGAGTTAAGCGTTGTTCGCTTCTCCTATCGTGGGATCACTACCCTAGTGATATATTGGTGCGCCATCTTTCCCAGCTGAATCAGGCCATGAGTCAACACCTCCTTTCCTTGAGCAGGCACTGTAATATCCGTTTTCGTTTTAGGTCTCGTAAGTCTGAAAACGGGTTCCTTCGCTTACAAGCAATTGAGTTTCTTGACCCGCAAGTAAACTCGTAAAGCAAATTAAGTAGTAATCCGTCCATTTTGACAACCATGGACTATATCCTTATAGTTTTTATGTAAATTATATCTAATCCGTTCCGAATAACTCGCTCCCTGGTAAGCTAAATCTGATCCCGTATAACCGAATTATACACCCAGGCAAATCAATTATATACCAAACCACCAAATTATATATTGAATAAACAAATAACTTATCCCAATCCCACCGTATCTATCAAATCTCTAAACCCTTATATATTATTAACCATTCTGCGGAGCCGATCGAGGATTCGTTCAAATCTTTTCCTTGTTGTGCATAGGAAGACGAAGACCGTGCCGAGCCTGCCACCAGCGATCGTGTTGGGCCTTGCCACCAGCGACCGTGTGGAGCCTTGCCACCAGCGATGACGTCGGTCGATTTCGGTAAAGCCAAAGTTGCCTTCCGTTGTTTTCCGGCGGCATAATACCGTTCTTTCTTTTACCGATTCGTTCCTGATTCCGACTTGTTTGTAGATTAGGACGACGCCATTGGAAGCCGAGAGAGTTGTCGGTTTTTGCCGCCGTCGACAATCGCCGGGAGAGCCGACCACAGTGAGTTCTCCTCTGTTTTCTTTGTTATTGTTCTTGGGTCGGGATTGGACGTGAACGGACGGCGATTACTTCCCGCATTCGTCGTCTGGGTTGCCGCCGACAGGATGGGAGAGTAAAGGGGGCGAGGGAAGGAACCAGCGGCAGGGGCACCGCTCGAGTAGGTAGGTTGAAGAAGAAGGAGGGGATGGGGCCCTGTGAGGCTGGTCAAGGGTGTTTGGAGTCAACGGCCGAATTGAAAAAAAAAGGGGGATTGGAAATCCGGATCCCTTTTTGCTCAAATTTTGGGTTGGGCTTAATTTTTTTTTAGTTGATTGGGTCGGGCTGATTGTTGAGCATAGGGGGAGGATGAATATGGGTTTGTGTTGGTGGGCTGGGTTTTGTATTTAGGTAGGTTAATAAAAATAATATGGCATGGTTTAGCATATTTTAAGGAAGTTCTTTAATAAAATTCGGTAGTTTAAGGAAATTAGAAGTGGTTTTTCCTTTGGATTAGTTGGGTCGGCTCGTATTTTAATTAATCTTTCCTTTATAATTCTTTAGGGAATCGTTTCCGGTTGAGATCGTAGTTCCGTCTTCTTCACAAGGATCCTAAATTTCGAGGTAAGTCGTTTTTCGACTTGCTCGGTTCTTCTCTACCTTGTTAGATTGCGTATCGATATTGTAGGGCGGGTTTTGGGAACTAGTCCCGAATGCCTTTATAAACTGTTTTGAACTTCTCGTGTTGTTGTGTGTGTAAAATGGTCTTGAATGTGCTTTATCGGAAGGATATTTTGGAACGTTTTCTCTGTGTTGGTACCATTTCCGACACGGCCCATCGTAGCTGGCGTGGAGGAAGAGTTGGCTACTTTGACCCGTGTGACAGGGAAACCGTGCCCCTTCAAAACGAAAAGTATTATCTGTGTGTTTTTGGCGAGTGCTCCAGTGGAGGCTTAGCCCGGGGTTAGAAGGGAGATTGTGAAGTGGAGTGGGAGGGCCTGCCTCTGCACTCGGCGCGGTGATGAGCGCCTTGGTAGTCGGATTGTGGAAAAGGAGGAATTGTTGTGTTATGAGATTGTGATTGTGAATGCATATGTGGTTCTGTGTGACTGATTATAACTAATTTAGGTATTGGCCTTTAGAGATATGATTGCGATTGAGGATTTGTATGCTGACTTTAGAAATGTTTTCGAAACGTTCTACAATTTCCATATTCTATCTAGCTTGGTAGATTAGACGCTGACCCTTCGGGGAATATTTTTCAGTTCCAAGTATGAATCAGGGAGCCGTGCAGGAACCGAGGCCAGATGGCGGGCCGGAGCGGTAAAGAGCGCGTGTCATAGTGGGATGGGATTATTTTTACGATAGTTTAGTTGTGTTATTTTTAGGATGTTATTTTTATTAATATGTTAGAGTTGGTATTATGACTTGTCTTCTGTTTTCGTCGAATGATTTTACTGTTGGTGATGATTCGTCAGATTCAGGATATTTATAATTAGGTTTTCGGGAATTCATGCATAACTACGTTTTCTATATTTTTATAAAAGAAAGGTTGGATGTTTTTATTTTGTTTTCTCGTCGTGCCCGCGTTGCAAGATCCTAAAGTGTAGTTCTCAACCTATTTAATAGTACCTAGTAAGGTCTATTTCTTAGTAGCGCCCCGTCGGAAGTCGGGGTGTTACAGGCACATGGCAGGAGTCTTTTGAAGATAGCCTCTCTTCCATCTGTATCTTGCCATGGTCATTGAGGAAGAGTGTGGAATCCTTCACTTGGAACTTGCAGAATTCTCTTAATTGCAGCATATGTGAAGGTGAATTCATCATCTCCGGATGACCATCTAACAACCGGATCGAGCTCAGTTCCCTTTGTTAGGGTGAACTTTGAATAGAAGAACTTGATTTGAGCAGGATCTACCTTAGCTGGTTTAAAGCAAAGCTTATCCCATCCTTGGAACTGAATGAGTTCTTGAAGCTCTTTGAAGTCATTCTCTTGTAGGAACTTAGTTGTGACGATCAAGGGAACAACCAACTTTCTTCCAGTTGTAGCAGTTCCCTTCTTCTTCTTTTCCTCAACTTTTTGTTTCTTAGAACCTCTGGTTGAGGGACGCCCAGATGTCGGTTCCTTGTATCCGATTTGAAGGGAAGGTTCCCTGTACTCCTCTATCTCATCATCATCATCCTCAACGCTTATGATTTCCTTGTCGTTTGTTGGGTTGAGGGCATGGAGTTGCTCAGAGAGGAGAGGTTCTAGTTCCTCTTCACATTCTTCCTCTTCTTTTTCGCCAATTTGTCTCTGCTTCCTCTTTTTTGTTCTTTGACTAATTGGAACTTTAGGTAGAGGAGTT
This sequence comes from Fallopia convolvulus, assembly GCA_964016875.1. NCBI lineage: Eukaryota > Viridiplantae > Streptophyta > Magnoliopsida > Caryophyllales > Polygonaceae > Fallopia > Fallopia convolvulus. The sequence continues at coordinate 2,598,484 of OZ024721.1, forward strand.
TGGGCAGAGGTTTGCTTTGAGGGGGTAGAAGAAGAAGAAGGTTGGACAGTTGTTGTTCCCGGTGCAAAAGGGAACTCTTCTCTCTCGAATTGGGAGAGAGTTTGATTAAGCTCAGAGGTAAGTATTGTTTTATGGGAGGGAGTTGGAATCACATGAGTTTTTGATTGAGAGGAGGGTTCTTTGGAAAGATGAGTTTGAGAGTTAGGGTTTTGAGAGGTTGAGGCAGGATGAGCAGGCCGTTTGGGACTCAAGTTGTCAACAATCTGTGTGTGTGATTTGGGAGAGGAATGAGAGGAATCTTTGAGCAGGAGTGGATTAGACTCATGAATGGGGGTTTGAACACCATCGATGTTGATGGTGAGAGTTGAGGAACCATCTGGTCTTGTGGTAAGCACCGAAATTTCAGACCTGGGAGTTGTGGGAGGAGAGTTTTGAGGAGTAAGCGGTGGTTGACCATCTTTCTTTCTCAAGATGGAGAAGATACGCTCTTTGACGTCAAAGATATACTCTGGTTCATGATGTTCGACATCAAGATCTTTGAAAAGCATGGTTTGAATATAAACAGGATCATGTTGAAGGAGATGCTCGATAAGAGGATTTTTGTGAAGAACCGAGTACTTGATAATGGGTTGATTTTGGTTAGCCATTTGTGGGAAGGATTGAAGTTTGAGAGTGGAAGATTAAGGTTGAGGGTTTACAGAAGAAGATAGAGATGAAGACGATGGTGATGAGAGTGAAAGAGGAAAGAGGGTTAAGTAAAGGAAGGAAAGAAGTGGAAGAGGTGAGAGAATAGGCGTACCAGGGTTTCCTTGAAAATCGTATCTAATTACTTCAAAGGTAACTAGAAAGATTTGTTGCCTTGCATCGTGGTATCTTTTCCAATTCAACAGTCTCCACGTGTTTGAAATCGCGTTAAAGTAGTGAAGCGAACGGTGTAGATACAGATTTCCCTTTTCTCAACCTTTCGTTTCAAAAACCCAGTTTTCAACGTATCTTCTCTTTCCAATAATACAACTTTGAGACGCTTGAGTGTATCAATCCTTGTAGTTCCCTAGTGATCTGAAGTAGTTCCTTTCCTTTCCAACCTCATTTGCATGAACAAGTAACGGAAGACCATATTTGGATACATAACGGTTTTTTGTAAAAAGACAAAGAGAAGTATCCAAACAAAATATGGGTAAGGAAATACTTGTCATCCAGGTAATTGAATCCCGTATTAAGGGTTATCAATCATTTGAGGCTCATAGGAAATGTTTACCTGGATCGGCTTTGTTGGACAAGTCTTATGGTCAACCATCCTTTCGGCTTATAACGAGGGATAAGTAAGATCAGGTTGATCATTTTGGGCTAAAAGAAATGTAGTGCTTTTAAGAAGTAGTTCCCATGCAAAGTAATAAACATGTTTCATGCAAGGAGCAATTATTAAAATGAAAGTTGCTAGACCATGCAGTTGCCTAGTCATACCAATGCTTAACTAGTCAATCATCGAGGGAAAAGATGGACCGGGACTTGTTTAATGTAAGAGAATCATCCCTAAGAGCATTCGAAGATGCTCAAAGGGTTGTCTATCCAAAGCTTTGGTGAAAATATCAACAACTTGTTCATCTGTCCTGCAATGGACCATCTCAATGGAACCTTTTTCTACGTGATCACGCAGGAAATGGTGCCTAACCTCAATGTGCTCTGTTCTAGAGTGATGCACAGGGTTTTTTGAGATATTTATTGCACTAATACTATCACATTTAAGAGGAACAGTTCCAAGAGACATACCGTAATCTTGAAGTTGATATTTGAGCCATAGAACTTGGGAACAACATGCAGCAACGGCTATGTATTTAGCTTCAGCAGTAGAAATTGCCACTAAGGATTTTTTCTTAGATCCCCAAGATACAATGCAATCACCAAGGAACTGTTCCATGCCAAAGGTAATTTTCCGATCTACTAGATGCCCTGCAAAGTCAGCATCAGTGAAGGAAACTAGTTCAAAGGAACTGTTCCTTGGATACCACAAGCACATGTTGTCTCTTCCTTTGAGGTAGCGAAAAATCCGTTTGACTTCCTTCAAATGAGATTCCTTTGGATTTGCTTGGAACCGTGCACAACGACAGACTGCAAACATGATATCCGGTCTGCTAGCAGTGAGATAGAGAAGGGAACCAATCATTCCTCGAAAGAGCTTTTGATTGACATTAGTTCCATTTTCATCTGCATCAAGGCGTGTGCTAGGAGAGATCGGAGTGTTGATGGGCTTTGCAGTGTCCATCCCATACTTTGATAACATTTCCTTGATATATTTCTGTTGATGAATCTTGGTACCATCCTTTGTTTAAGAGATTTGAAGGCCTAGAAAGAAATTGAGTTCTCCTACCATACTCATCTCGAACTCACTACACATATTTTTCTCAAATCTTTCTGGGAGCAAGGTGTTAGTGGAACCAAATACAATGTCATCAACATAGACTTGCACAATTAAAATGTCACCTGATTCTTTCTTCAGGAAAAGAGTTTTGTCGATGGAACCTCCTTGATAGCCTTTGGATAATAGAAACGAAGCGAATCTATCATACCATGCTCGAGGCGCTTGTTTGAGTCCATACAAAGCTCTTTCAAGGAAGTAAACATGATCTGGCTTGCTTTCATCCTCAAATCCAAGTGGTTGTTTGACATATACTTCTTCTTGAAGATAGCCATTGAGAAAGTCTGTCTTGACATCCATCTGGAACAACTTGAACCCTATTTATGTATCAAAGGCAATGAGCAAGCGTATTGCTTCAATTCGGGCAACTGGTGAAAAAGTTTCCTCATAGTCTATCCCTTCCTTTTGTTTGTTGCCTTGAGCCACAAGTCTAGCTTTGTTTCGAGACACATTTCCTGATTCATCGAGTTTGTTCCGAAAGACCCATCTAGTTCCTATAACATTCTTATTGATGGCCTTGGAACTAGTTTCCACACTTGGTGTCTTTCAAATTGATGGAGCTCTTCCTGCATTGCTTGAATCCAATTAGGATCTTTGAGTGCTTCCTGTATATTTTTGGGTTCAACAAGAGAAACAAATGCGTTAAAAGCACAAAAGTTATGGAGAGAGGAACGAGTTTGTACTCCCTGTTCTAGAGGTGTGAGAATGTTCTCAAGAGGGTGATCCTTTCTCTGATGGTAGTTCCTGGGTTGAGGTTGATGTGCTCCTTGAAGTTCCCCCTGAGCACTGGAACTAGCTTCAGGTAAAGTCTGTTGAATCTCAGTAGTAGGATTGTTCCTAGAATCTGAAGCTTCTATTGGTTCGGATGGATTGTCCTCTTCTTCAAGGAAGTAGGTAGAGGGATCATCAAAATGCTCAGTGGTATCATCATCTCCATGATCATCCTCGTTGGTTAGTTCTTGTGGTTGAGACTCATTACCAGTGAGATATTCAGTGTCATCCTTTCTAGGATCCAAATCATCATCCTCTTCTGTCGGTTCCCTTGTTGGTATAGTGAAAGGTTTCACTGTTGTTCTTGGGAATGGATTGGAAGAGGTAGTTCCATGATGAATAGGTTCCTCATCAAAGATAACATGGACACTCTCTTCAAACTTCTTGGTCCTTTTGTTGTAGACTCGATATGCTCTGCTCTCAAGTGAGTAGCCAGTGAAGATCCCTTCATCACTCCTTGGATCAAACTTTCCGAGAGCATCCTTTCCATTCTTATGGATATAACACCTGCATCCAACGACCTTAAGATGGGAAATATTTGGCTTTCTGCCTTTGATTAGCTCATTGGAAGTTTCTAATAAAATGGGTCTAATCATAGCCCTGTTAAGGATATAAAGCGAAGTTGAGATTGCTTCAGCCCAGAAGTTTGATGGAACTCCACTTTCAAGCATCAATGCTCGAGCCATATTCTCCAAGGTGCGATTCCTCCTTTCTACTACTCCATTTTGTTGTGGAGTTCTTGGTGCAGAGAAGTTGTGAGAAAATCCATTTTCATTGCAAAAGTTTAAAAAAATTGAGTTATCAAACTCTGTTCCATGGTCTGAGCGTATGGATTTCAGCTTAGTTCCTAGACTGACTAAGTGAATAAGGCCCAAGTGAATCGAGAAAAATCATCAATTATAACAAACATGTACATGTTTCCACCATAGCTACATATGTCCATTGGGCCACATAGATCCATGTGTAGCATTTCAAGAGGTTTGGAGGTACTGACAACCTTCTTCAGCTTAAAGGAACTTCGAGTTTGTTTTCCTCTAGCACAAGCATCACACAGTTTTCCTGTGTCTGGATTTATCCTTGGTAAACCAACTACAAGATCTTGTAAAAACAACTTTTGAATAAGGTTCAAACCCGCATGACCAAGTCGTTTATGCCAAAGGTCAGTATCGCTTGTGGGAACTGTGAGACACAACTTTCTTGGAGGTTGAAAGTCTTGATCAACAATGTAAACATTGTTTGATCGTTTTCCTCTAAGAATAACTTTGTTGGTCTCTTTGTTCACAACCAGACACTCTTTTGAATCAAAGGAAACGATGTTGTTTCCTTGATCACAAAGTTGTGCCACACATAGTAGATTATACCCAAGATCTGCCACAAGATTGACATTATTGATTTTGATTGATTTGGTGAGCTTGACTTCTCCTGATCCCTGAATGGCTCCTTTGTTCTTGTTGTCGAAGGAAACGTTTCCTCCTTCAACCTGGGTATTAAGCGAGGTTAGATTGCTTCTATTTCCCATCATGTGGTTGGAGCATGCACTATCTATGAACCACATACAGTTCTTCCTCGCTTTCACCTGCAAAAGAGTCAAATGTTTGGTTACCCAGGCAAGGTGTTCCTTGCCTGGTTCCTTACAGGGATAATAATCAACATAATCTGCAATATTGACATCAATAGAGTGATAGTTCCTGTAGACTTTAGAGTGTGACGTTCTATTGTTGTTCCAGTTCGTGTGACTTCCTGAGAAACTGACTTTTGGACATTGTTCCTTGTAATGACCATGACCTCCACATGTCCAACAAGTTTTGTAGTATTCTCCTAGATAAAACTTACGGCGAGGTCTCTGAATTCTATTTTTCTCAACAGTTTCCTTTTTTGCTCCTCTAGAACCGTTTCCCTTAGCTATTTTGACATATATCTTATGAGAGTTGTTCTCAGTGTAGTAGTCCCTTTCTCCTTTGGTTCCCCTCTCTAGAACTCTAATTTTCTCTTCTAGATGGGAATTTTTCATTTTCTCAGTTTGTAATTCTAGGGCTCTACTTTCACTTAGCTCTCTCAAAGTAAGGGTCTTTTGATCATTTCCAGAGTCTATTTCAGAGTATCCTATACCATGTCTAGAGGGAACAAACATGACTTTAGGAATCTCGACAACTTTCTTTCCCTCATTTATCTCTAGCTTCTTAATAAGAGTTTCCTTCTCTGAGGTAACAGTAGCAAGCACAAAGATAAGCTCATTTTTAGCAGTCATTACAGAGCCAATTTCCTTTCTCAGGTTATCACACACAGAACATTCAATAGATTCAGTGTTATTTAATTCAAGTTCCTTTCAGCAACATCACTTTCTAGTTTAAGACAATGCTCTTCAATTTCACCCATTTCCTTTTGAAGTTTCATATTGTCTTTAACAAGTTTAGAAAGTATGCGAATAAGATCAGATTTAGAGTATTTATCAAAGAAACTAGTTAGAGTTAGAATACTCACATCCTCTTGTGGTTCCTTCGGATCTCCTTTGATAGCCATAGCACACATATTCGGTGTAGTTCATGCCTCAGGATCTTCATCTTCTGAATCATCCCATGTTTCTATGTATGCTTTGTTCCCAGACTTGTTCTTGTCATTTCCTAGAGGACATGCTTTAGCATAGTGACCCTTCTTGAAGCATTTGAAACATGTAACATCCTTGATATCCTTTTCCCTCGGACTAGTTGTAATCTCTTGAGTGACTGTTCCCTCCATAGTTCTTTTAGAACTTTCCCTTTTTGTAGAGATTTCGTAATGCCTTCGTGATGAGCACTATGTCATCCTCTTCCTCATCTTCAGATTCTTCACACTATTACTGGACAGACTTAAGCACTTTCTCAAGCTTAAGTGCAATTCCTTTTCCAGGTTTGTCTTGAGCTTTGTTAGAGTTCCTCCTTCTCTCATAAGTCTTTAGTTTCCCAAAGATCTCATGAAGCATGAGGTTCCTGTTGGATGGATTCTCTCTGAACGTTGTTTGATCATGAGTCCATTCTCCGGAAAGACCATCTATCACCTTCTTGACTTTCATTCGTTCTGTGACTTCATTCTCTGAGATTCCCAAATTATCAAGTTTGGTTAGTAGTCCTTCGAAGCGAAACTGATAAGATGATACAGTTTCTCCAGGTTCCATCCTGAAATTATAGAACTCCTGACGAATATCCATCTGGTGATCTTCCTTTAGATCTGAACTTCCCATGTGCATCTTCTCGATTGCAGCCCATATTTCCTTAGTAGTTTTTAGGTTTCCAACCTTGGCTGAGTCTATTTTGCTCATGGCGTTGTTGAGGTACATTTTTGCTTTGAAATTGGCCTCCATACACTTCCACTCGTTGGGCCCCCATTTGGTGAGATAATTCTCGATGGTTGGGTTGATGGTGAAGTTTCCTCTCTCGATTACTGCCCATGCCTGGTAAACGTGACTGCGCATCCAGTCTTTCATTAGTCCCTACCATCGCTCAAATCGTCTTTCAATCAACCTAAGTGGTTTGTTGTTTCCGTGTCTGACAGCGCTAAGTTCCATAAACATCCTGCAAACTTTACAGAAAATCTAGAGCACCAAAGCTCTGATACCAATTCTAGGATCGTAGATTTGTGTTAGTAAGACAAGTCGGGAATTATTCCAGAGACAGTTCCCTTACGCAGCGGAATAAAACAACACAGAAAATCAAACTGTAACACAAACGCACGAACACGATTCCTTATAGAGGAACCTCTACAGCCAACTAGCTGGAGAGTAAACCTCTACCTCCCTTAAAGGATTTTGAACGCGTACTATATTTAGATTGATAGATCTCAGAATACACAATACAAAGACGAACTTCTCTATTGTACGTAATCACACTTAGAAACAATACTAACGACTAAGTCATCATGAATCCTAGATCTAAACGCAATCAATATAATATGTGAACCTGACTCGTTCCGTGTGCCGGAACCAACTCTCCAAGTCGATGGAGATCTTCACGCAGTCTCCATCACTTGGTTCTGGATCTTCCTTCTTGGAAATTGGATCGTCGTCTTCACTTCAATCAGCTCGATCTCTCCATTTCACTTTCTCTATTTGGATCTAGCACTTTTTGTCTGAGAGCTTATTTTAACCTAGTTGCGTCGCTTTCCTTATATAGAGGTTGCCACTTTTATCTTGACACCTTTACCCTTTTTGTCTTGGGGAGTACGACACTATTCAAAGACTAGCGTACCCTTTTGCATCTTTTTCTTCTCGGAGCTCGACTTGGCGCCCAAGACAACAGTGAAATGTCCTTTATATCCTTCAAGATATTTCAAGATATTTGCCACGTACTCAGATGGCTTCACGGGGAATGTTTCCCTTGTTTTTCCTTTGAACTTTTATCTTTCATATGATCATTTGTATAGGAAATTAGTTCCAATTGTTTGTCATTATCAAAACTTCGATTGCTCGAATAGAGAAACCATTGTTCCAGTATTAGTTCCTTAACACTGATCCAACAATTAAACCACCTTCAAGCTCACAGAAAGTGTAGAAGGAATTCTGTTACACCGACTTAGAGAGAAAATTTCACTCTTAGGGGCTATTTATACAACATAACAAATCACGTAAAAGACCCCTAAAGTTTACAAAGTGTATAAAACTACCCTTATACTCAATACCCCCTCTCAAGTTGGAATTGGTGGATAATCAACCAATCACAACTTTAAAGCTAAAAACTTATGCTAATCTTCACCCAATGGCTTAGTGAAAATGTCGGTCAGCTGAGATTGAGAGCACACATAAGAAGTTTGTAAGCCTTAAGAAATCCTCTCCCGAACATAATGGCAATCAATATTGATATGCTTCGTACGCTCATGAAACACCGGGTTGGAAGCAATATGTTGTGCAGCTTTGTTGTCACAAAACAGAGTGATAGGGAGAGAAACTGAAACAGACAAATCCCGTAAAATACCATGAATCTAGACCACTTCACTAGTCGTAGAAGACATGCTCCTGTGCTCATATTCAGCTGAAGACTTCGAAGCCGTTTTCTACTTTTTAGTCTTCCAAGAGACTAAATTTTGCCCAAGAAACACACAATAACCACTGAGTGATCGAGCTGTGAATTTGAAAGTAGCCCAGTTGGGATCACTATAACTGGAAATTGTTAAATCCGAAACAGCTGAATAAAACAAACCCCAATTCAAAGTATGTTTCAAATATCTCACCACATGTAAAGCAGCTTGCAAATGTGGTGCACGAGGACAACTGACAAACTGACTTAAATGTTGAACAGAATATGTCAAGTCAGGTCGAGTGATATTCAGGTAAAGAAGACGACTCACCAGTCTTCTATACATCTCAGGATCTTCTAGAATAGGACCTTCATCAATTGATAAGCCAAGACCTCTAGGAAGAGGAAAAACAGCTTCTTTAGCATCCAACATCCCTGCATCATTGATGATGTCAAGCGTATACTTTCTCTGATTAACAACAGTCCCTTTTGTAGACCTTGCCACCTCAATACTGATAACTCTTAATTTAATCATATTTTAGGAGTCTAGTTGCATATTATTTTAGAGCATTTTCATGCATATTTGGCATATTTTATATTTTATTAAAATCGTTGGGTTGACCCAATTTGTTATATTTTAAGAATATATAATATATTTTGAAAATGATACTATATTTTATTGTTAAAATATATAAAAATAATAGATTTATTATTAAATATCATTTTTTAAATAAAAAATATTTTAATAATTGTAAAAAATCAATTTTCTTGACCTGTTAGGTCGATCCGACCCGCCCGACACCCCGCAATGACCCGACCCGATTTGACATGTGACCCGTTACAACCCGAACCCGACTCTACCCGAACCCGAAATAACCGAACCCGACCCCGACCTGACCGACTTCTCCTGGGAGGAGATTTATATACAAAAGGCTAGCTATTCTATATAAAAGGGGGAAGGCAAGTTTATTAGAGGGGATTAGATAGCCTTATTAGATTAGATTAGCTTAGTTTTAGTTTTAGTTTTTATCTTTTGTTTTTAGTTAAGCGGCAGACGATTTGGGTTTTCACGAAGGAGTTTTCGGCCACTGATTGGAGATTTGGTGCTTTTCAAGTTCTAGTCCCTTGTTTTGGATTATCTATATAATTAAGACTAAGGGCCCGTTTGGATGTTCATTTTTTGGACATTGGAAACGGAAATGGGCTTTTCACTCCTTCCTAACATGTTTGATGGCCCATTTCTAAATTTTTTCATTCAACTGAAAATCAGTAACAACTCTTATTTTCATTCCTCAAAAATTTGGTGAGGTAACAAAACCATTCCCTCTCACAGGCTTCTCTTTCCCACTAATCGTCTTTGATCCAGTCCACCATCGCCGGCCGGCAACGACTCACCTCTCTGATCTTCTTTGTTCCGATCATCCTCACCAATCACCATCGCCGGCTTCCGCCTGTCATCCCCACCACCGCCTGGCTCTACCGTCCTCACCACTGCTCCCTCTCTCTTCTGTCATCTCTATCTCGTAACCGTCATCCTCACCACTCGCTTCTATGGATTTCGCTACCTTTTATCGTTCCCTCTCTCTCTATTGATGTCGACCTCCGATGTCGTCACTGCCATTGCTGGCTTTCGTTGCGCTTGCCGCGCCGCCTAAGCCCATAATTTTTGAATCCCCTAGTTTCTAGATCTGAAATTGGGGTGGAATTTGTGAAATTTAAAACCCTAATTTTTAATTCCTGAATTTGGGAAGGAAATTTGTTAAATTAAAAACCATACTTTATTGATATGAAATTGGGGTTAAATTTGCTAAATTACAAGTCCTAATTTCCAGATCTAAATATTGGGCACGAATTTGGAACGTTTTGAATCTACTTCTTTGTGTAAACCAAACAATTTCAAATTCTAACGATATCCCTTTCCTTTCCACCCATTTTTCAATCCCTTTACATTTACGTTTCCCTTTTTATAACCAAACGGGCCCTAAGTTTTATCACTCTTTGATTGTATTGAATAATTCTTGGCTAGATTATATATTATGATTATTTCTTCAATCATACTTGGCTAAATTCCTAATTCTAGGGTTTTGGTGATCCATTCAATGTGTATTTAATTAAAGTTATATTCTTTACCTGAATTGAAATATATTTGATTCGATCCTAGGTTGCTTTATGCCCTATTTGTTTTATACATATAGGATTTCTATTAGGGTTTGAGACCGAGAGGAGATAATAATAATAGGAGATTGATTAATTGAATATATTGTTTATTCATGTTAGATCCCTAGGATTGGACTTGAGAATTATTTGTGCGAGAGCGACTTAATTTCTCTTGTATGATTTGTTAACTATCGTAGTTGTATTAGGGTTTGAGTAATTTTGGCGTAGCGCGAGCGGATGTTGACTTTAGTTTTCCCTAATCACTAAAAACCCCAAAGGATCTAAAATTAGACTTGCTTTGTGCGAGAATGACTGTTAGTTGAGTTTGGGTACATGCACTATTCGTCCGAGAAGGGTTATTGTTTACTTTAGATAGTTGGTCCTTCAAATAAATTCAGGCAGGGTATAATTTTCTTATTGAAGCATTGGTGTGGTGATCCTTAACCTTAGACACATCTATTCCATAGTTTTTATCCCCTTTATTTGCATAATAGTTTGTTAGCTTAGAAAAAGATTTCAATTCTTTCTTATATTTTTGGCCTAATTTACTAGTAGAGTTACAATTGGTATTACATTGGTCCTTGTGGGATCGACACTTGAGGTACTATAATTGAACCCGTTCGCCTGCGGGTTAGTTTTGGCTGCATCAAATACTGTACCAAGGAAAAATATGATCATTGCTAACACTACACCATTTTGCAGATTTAGCGACCATATTTTCGCGACCACTTAATATGGTCGCTAATTAGCGACCATATGGTCCCTCATGGTCGTTAATATGGACGTCAAAACCGGGGGGGGGGGGAATAAAAACAAGTTATCAACCATATGGTGGCTAATTATGGCGACCACATGGTCGCCAACCCCATTTGGTCGCATTAAAATGTGTGGGCAATTTTCCCGCTAAATATAGCGATCATATGGTCGCTAACTATAGCGAGCATATGGTCGCGAGAGACCAAACATATGCCAGCGACCATATGGTCGCTATAGTTGGCGACGGTATGGTCGTTGGTGCGTTGGCGACCATATGGTCACTACATATAGATACCATATGGTCGCTGACATGGATCATATGTTTTGGCGGGCAACATAAATTTTGGCTGGTGAAATCCCGCTTTTTTTGCGATCACATGGCCGCTAAAAAAGTATTTGGTAAAATTGCCGCCAATTCAGCATATATACCTAGATGTGTAAAAACTTCATTCTCATTCCGCCACCTTCACACAACCTCATACATATATAGCTCTTTCCAAAAAAATTCACAGAAGAAAGAAATAATCATTCACAAAACTTAGTTGGTTATAGGGAGGAATTACGTCAATTTTTCCGACAGTTTAACAAAGGTATGTAATTAAGACTTATTTGCCACATTTCATTCCATCATGCTATCGGTTTACACAAATATTGTTTGTAGAAAGTATTCGTTTATATAATTATAAGAGATTGTGTTAAGTAATTGTTAAATTCATATAGTATAGCAATCGATTGAAGAAAGTTTTTGTTTACATATACTGTATATGACGACCAAATGGACGCTAATTAGTGACCAAATGGTCGCTAACTCCAATTAGCGTCCAAATGGTCGCTACGTAGCGTCCATATGGTCGCCACATCCAAGATTATATGAACCCGAATTAAATTAATTATAGTCTTATATTGAATTGCAGGAAGGAAAAATGTTGAATGGTGTATGTGCGTAATATAGATGGTTTTTTGAACAACACGTTTTGCCTAGCATTAAGCAATTTATCAACTTTTGTAAATTTATGTCGACATATGACCCATACGAATTAAGGTGTCCGTGTCGGAGGTGCAAGAATAGGAAACTGATTCCTGTATATGATGTGCATTATCACATTGTTAAGGATGGGTTTGTTCCGAACTATTACCATTGGGTTTCGCACGGGGAGACAGATGAAATGTTCGCTGCCTTGTTGGCCGAGTCTAGACAGTATGAAGGTTGTAGCAGTACTGATCCAACACCACCATTATCTGGGAATATTAATCGAATGGAGCAGATGGTCTATGATGCCTTTAATGTTCGAAGTAATTACACTACTGATGATCCCGTCTAGAATCAAGATATAAGGCATGAGAAGGGGGAGCAATATTATCATGAAGCGCCCAATCCCGATGCACAACGTATGTACGACATGCTTTCGACCGCAAATAGGCCGTTGTGGCCTGATGTAATATGACCCAGTTGGAGGCGGCGACTAAGCTACTTAGCCCAAAGTCAAAGCTAAGGATGACGAAGCACGGATACAACATGATATCGGACTTCTGCGGACGATTTTCGCACCCGGAGACCACATTACCAGCCATGTTTTACGACACGAAAAAACTAGTCGAGGGTCTCAGGCTTCCGTACGAGGCCATTGATTGTTGTCCGAACTCTTGCATGATATATTGGGGTGCAGATGTAGAATACGCGAATTGCAAGATATGTGAGTATCCTAGATGGAGGCAAGGCAAGTCAAAACTCATTCCCTATTCTCGCATGTTTTACTTGCCAATAACTCCACGGTTGCAGAGGTTGTACGCATCGGTGGTGACTGCCGAGCACATGAGATGGCATGTAGAGCACGTACAAGATGGGAACATGAGATATTCGTCAAATGCAGCCATGGAGGCACTTCAATGCTACGTGGCCAGATTTTGCAGCAGAAACATGAAATGTGAGACTAGGCTTGTGCACGGATGGTTTTAATCCGTTCGGGGCGTCCGGGCGCCAATACTCATGTTAGCTTGTGATTACGACGCCATACTGATGTTCGTATTTTTAGTATATTTTTTAAGTTTTTTTCTTAGTTGTATAGATTAGTATAGTTGAGTTTTAGTGTTTGTTTTGTATGTTTTTGGATAAGTTTGCATATTTTGTGAAAAGTATGGAAGCTACTCCGTCTTTGTGTTTTTCATAGGTTTTTGAAGCAAAATGGGAGCATTCAGAAGACTTTGAGGTGGAGAGAAGATAGCGGAGGTTGGTCAAGTTATGGGAGAAATGAAGACACTTAAAAGATCTCGGAAAATCTAAAAGAGACTATGAAAATGTACGAAAGATCAACAAAAACAGGTTCGGTACCAAGGTCTACAGCAAGGCAAATCGAGGAGTTCAGCAAAAGAGACTACCGACCTTGACAGGGTCGATACCGATGGTTCTCTGTGTCGGTAGGCGCACCAACTTCGAGATTTTCATATTTTTATTCCGTAATCTTTTTAGTTTAGGAAGTTCTACCCTTTTTTTAACCTAGTTTGGGGAGGAGTTCAGTTGGAGAACACGTTAGAGACATAAGACACAGTTCTCTCTCTTGTTTTCGGTTTTCTAGTTTATTTTGAAGATTACTTGGAGAAGAAGTTTGAGTTCTAAAGACAAGTTTCGAGTTTTAATTTCAAGTAAGCTTTGTTTTGTTTCAAATGATGTTCTCTTTCAATCTTATTGTTTGTTTCCTTTCAATCATGTGTGAGTAGTTCCCTTTTCTAGGATCAGGGTTGAAAACCCGACATGATTGTGCATGATTGATGTGTGATGAATGGATGAATGCCTTTTATCTTCTATCTACTTGTTTTGTGTTTATGCTTTGACGAAAGTCGAGGTAATTCAAGTTTATTGCTAAATCGAAAGAGAAAGTTATAATCTTGAATGTCAATATCGGTTGATAACGAAAGTTATGAACTTTGGATCAAAAATAAGTAGAGAGTGAATTAACTCATGAAGAAGTCAATTGATTTGCTTGCTTATATCAAAGAAAGTTGATAGCTTTATGTTCAAGGAATGTTAATCATAATTCATACTATCTTAATAGCATGATTATGTCGTGGTAAACCCATCATCTGACTTGCCTGCTTCTTTTGAAAGGTCGTTGCTCGTCCTAGGATCGGCTACGCTTCCCTTCACCAAATCGTGTTTGATTATGATTCCTTCCTCTTTCATTTTCCCGATGAGTAGTATGTCGTTCACTGATCCGATCATTCTCGCATTAGGATGGTTTCAGTGGCTCATGTGATTGCAACTTCAATTTCTGTTCTAGCATAGGTAATCACCTTGAGTCTTTATTCATATCCTTCTCCGTGTTTGGTCCATTGCCGCGGTCATAACTTCGTGATCTATCACCTTTTCTCTCCATGACTCTTTCACCGTCCTTTGGCGATGGCCCCCTCCGTATTATGTTTAGCTTCTCCTCTAAGCGCAACCTTTCCTTGTGAGATGTGTGTAGTTTCATTTCTTTTTCTTGGTAGAGGGCCAAATTTGTGAATATATTCTTGTGCAATTCTTCTATGTGATTGTTCAAACGTTGTACCTCCTTGTCCCTTTTTGAGAGCAATGACTTGAGGCGTGCACATTCTGATTCGAATCGGTCATTTTCTCGTACCACCAGTTTTAGGTCCTTAACTAGGTTTTGCTCGTCTTTCTCCTTTGATGTACTGCGTTCTCCTTGGCTTCTTTCTAACTCTAGCTTTAGGCGGACAACTTCTTCCTCGGCTTTTTTCAACTCTTGATCCCACTCTTTTCATTTTGCCGTCTCAGCGATGCATTCTCCGCAAACCATTGTCATTCCCGCCTTCCATTCCTCGATCTTCTCTAGTGCTTCCGACAGTCAGGATTTGAAACAGTAGCAATCTGCCTTTGCCCTCTCATGATCGTGCATTAATGTCTTGAAAGTTTTTGTCATCTCCTCTTTGCTTTTTAATGGGAATAGATTCGTGACACTCAAGAGTCAAGCCGAACTCCACGACCTCTGGGATTTGGGTGGGGCTGGTTTCTTTGAGGTCTCGATCTTCCCTGGGCATCGACGACATTGGCGTTACGGTTGCAACTTCAGTAGGAACTTCTGCTTGTTTCTTTTGTTTAAGAGTTTTCCTATGAGTACATTTGACAAGGTTGGGAAATTCTAGTCATCCCCTTGTTGCTAGGTGATAAGTTGCATTTTAGAGCATATTAGGACATGCATTTAGGACTATATGTTTTCATGCATTAGTCTTGTGTTTTCTAGTACTTTTAGTTGAGTTTCCGTTATAGGTGTCTACACGCGTATTTGTATGCTTTTCAGGTACTTTTGAGAAGTTCGAGCTTTATTTGGACGTGTTTGAAGACATGACGGAATCAAGACTTCAAGTCTAGGAGGCAACGGGACCGGAAAAGAACGATTCAAGAGCCGAAAGGAAGGAAGCACACGAGCAAGGCCAAGGTCGAGCACCTTAGTGCACGGTCGTGCAGACGGTGTCGACGATTCTTCGGATCGTGCGCCATATGCGCACGATCGTGCGCCTCGGTTCAGAGAACGACAACAACCGTGCGTTCCAAACGCACGGTCATGCGCCGACAAGGAGTCCCCCGTGCGCTTCCAAGTTACATACCGTGCGTCGGCACAGCTCGTGCGGCACCCTCGGCATGGGTCGTGCGCTTGGACGCACGATCGTGCGTCGTTCTCAAGGGGGTCGTGCGTCTCTCCCGTGCGCCTGGCGTCCCCCGTGCGGTCTCTCGGCCACGCCCGTGCGTTTCTCCATGGGTCGTGCGCTTCGGCGCACGACGCGCGCCGTGTCTTGTGCGCCTTGTTTGCTCGGGTTTTTGGGCCGCCTCTTCCACCCTATCCTTAGTATAAATACCCTCTTTTGCTATCTAGTTAGGGGTTCGACTTTTTAACCTAATTTCTATTCCTTGAGAGACAAGTTTAGAGAGATTTGTCGGAGATTTGAAGACTTTGTTTTGATTTTGAGTTTGGATTTGCTGGATATTAATCAAGTTTACTTGTTTCTTCAATCTGGTATGTTTATTCTCGTTATTGAATTGATTTCTTCTATTTCCATGCCTAGCTAAACCCCAGATTCTAAGATTGGGGTGAACCCAATGATGTCTAGGTAGATTTATTTATTAAATTGCACAATCCGTTGTTTGAAGCTTTGTTTGATTCGATCCTAGATGCTTTATGCCCTAGTAATTAATTTGAATGGGAACTTGCCAATGTTTGAGACTGAAAGGTGAAAACTTTGATAAGTAATTAGACAGGGAATCGAGACTGAAATGTACTTTTTCCTGTTGGAACCCTAGGATTTGAACCTGAGATTTCTTTATTACGAAAAGTATTTTGAATTCTCCTGTGGAATAACAATTGTCATAGAAACCTTAAGGTTAGGTTAAGTTAGCAAGTCGCGAAAGAGGATGTTGATTCAATTTAATCTTAAATTCTAAGTGCTTAAAGGTCTAGATTTTAAATTTGCAAGTCACGAAAGTGGATGTTTAATTGAGTCTAGATACGTTTGTTAACATTCGAAAGAATTTAGCGAATACATTAGACAATTGCCTTCAAACAAAGTCATAAATAAGATTGTGCAATCATCTTTTATAGTCTACCGAAGCATTATTGTGGTGATCCTTGATCTTAGAAGCCTTCCTCTCATTGATTTGCCATATTTACTTGTTTGTTTGCTTTAATTATTCTCATAGTACAAAAATCACAATTCAATCTTTTCTTATTTTACACCTTAGTCTACTGTTTTGAATACAATTAATACTACATAGTCCCAGAGTTCGACACCTTGGTATTACAACCGATCACGTACACTGCAGGGTAGGATTTGGCCTATCACTAGGTTCACTCCTGTCGCTTTTCGTGAGGAATGCTTTAACCCGAGGTGTCGTTGTCCTAACTCGTCCTGCTGGCAAAGCAATGATTTCCATTGGATTTCTTTTGGGCTATGTAGTCCGCTCGAGCTTTCGCTAATTCTCTCATTGTCCTTCCAGAATTCTTTGTCGGGGTTGCACCTTGTTTCTTGACCTTGATTTTCGTCTCTTGATTCAACTTTTATGCATCCTATAATAATGCTTTCAAATCCGGACCTCTTCTCATTAATTATTTCCTTAAATCTCGAGCTTGGTTCTGCTCTTCCGTCACATGCGAGTCTGGACACTTTGCCCAGACTTCTTTTTTAAATTATCCTCTTAATTCTTGAACCGGGACTGAAGACGGGCTTGGCAACTGTGGCAGGTTTTCACTTGCCTTGAATTCGGGTTAGGCGGACACGATCGGGATGAATCCTTCATGGAAGATGGTCAGTGTATGCTGTTGCTAGCGTTGAGATCCGATTGAGGCGACAACATGATGGTGAGTCGGGGTGACCTCAGGTGGATACGGTGATCGGGTTGGCAGGCTATATTGTGCGATTGGTGGTCTCACGAGTCAGCTCGTAGCGGATTCGAGCGACCACGAGGGTGCAACAAGAAGCTGGAAGTGAACGGTCTAGGCGATCGAGAATTTCGGGCGAGCGGTCGCGAGCGAGCAGCTGGGGTGATCACTAGTGTTCGACTGAGCGACTTCTAGGGTTGGTGCGATGACTTCCTTTCATGGGGCTGATTGCGGGATTGAACTTCTTTTCTCACAGACGACGCCAAATGATTTTGCATAAAAATTTAGGGCAGAAAAGGGGTAGGAATTAAACAAAAAAGAGAGAACAAGTTTTACCTGGAAAATCTGGAAAAGAAATCAATCTACCTTGCTTTGATCTAAGACGGTCTTTAAATAGCGGAACAAAAGGGGGTTAGGGTTTTCTCTTCTAATTAGGCATCGGGCCTATTAAGTTTGGGCTCAATTTATTGAAAGAACCCTTTTATTTATTAATTTATTTAATATTTGTTATACTTTCTACTCCCTCTGATCGAAATTAAATGACATTTAGGCTCAAGGAATTGATTCAAATCTACCTAGTACAATATAAAGTAGAAATCAAGTATATAGAAAAATTTGTGCCACTTTTCAACATATGAAAAGATTAAAATTATTTTTTTCAAAAAAACTACCAACTTTCCCATTTCCACCATTGTCCACTACAACTTAATTTTTAATAAAAATAAATTTAAATTTTTTTTACTATTCTAATAATTTTATATAAATAGTTATTTTAAATTTTTTTACTATTCTAATAATTTTATATAAATAGTTATTTTAAATTTATCTAAAAACCTTTTTAATAAACACTTAATTAAAAATATCTTAGTATTCTAAATGAACTAACAAAAATTATTTTTTAAATTTATTTAACGAACACTATTTTTTTAAAATGTACCAAAAAATTATTATCCTAATCATCTCATACAAATTGTTATTTGAAGTTATCTAAAATAAAATATTAATGTAGTTTTTTCCACAATTCAAAATTTGAGAGAATATTGACATGCATGAGATTGCATTAATGTATATCTTGTATTCATTTTTTTAATTTTAGGTTAATATATTTATAAAATAGATAGATATTATCAAACACATACTGATTAAGTATTTTTTATAACGATTATATATTAATTAAAAATTTAGAAGCACTACTCCAATTTGATTAAATTATTTTCTAAAGACTTTGATTTTGACAATTATTTTAGATTACATTGTGTTATATATTCATACTTTTTCTTCTAATTTTTTCTAAACACTTTGATTTTTTGACAATTACTGTAGGAACATTATAACTTATTGTATCTATCTCTGTTATAATTGTACAATAATTTTATAAATATTAAAAGTTATCATGTTCGTCTCTATTATAATCCAAATATAGTACGGGACTAATACTAGTTAATTCTCGTTTGACATCCATTCCAATTTTTTCAATCAAGTGTCGCATGGCTTTTTGGACTTTATAGCAGTCAATTCTATCGGAAATATTTCCCAAGCAGCCTACTTGATTGCATTAACTAATTGTTGTTTGTTTTAGCCAATCAAAAGTTGAGTTATAAGTTGTGCATGAGGTAATTTTATAAAAGTAAAATTAAGATTTAATTAATTGATGAAGCTTTTGTCGGTTAAAGGGGGGTTACCAAGTTGTTTATTTTCTTAATTTTTGTGTAATTTATAGATATTAGGAGATATTAGAAGATTATTTATGTAATCTTCTAAAGGGGCCCTCGCGAGACTCGAACTCCAGACGTAGACGTTTGATGGAGCAAAGCTCTCCACTGAACTGGGGTAGCAATGACCAAAAGAAGATTATTTATGTAAATGTTTAGATAATTTCCTTGTTGTATTTATATCTTTAAGAGCGTACATATCTTGTATATATTTTGCCTTTTGAGGCTAATGCAGATATAGAAAATCTTTCCCAAAATCAATCCTTTCATGGTATCGGAGCAGGTTCTCTAACCTACCGTTTTTTTCCCACCCACCCACCGCCGGCAACATCAGCCTTGTCTGTCGTTTTTTTTTCTTTTCTCTGTTTCGGCTCGGTCTCCCTGCTAGCCATGTCGGATTCAGAGACTGATACTCTCAACCCCACCGCTTCTTCCGTCACCAAACGGGCTGCTCTTGATTCGACCAGCCCGTACTATTTGCATCCCTCGGATCATCCTGGTCTCAAAATTTGTCATGTCACTCTGAAAGGTGACAACTTCCAAGAATGGAGTACAACGATGAAGAACGCCTTCCGAGCCAAGCGCAAGATGGGTTTTCTTGATGGTCGTATTCTACAGCCATCCGATCATTCTGATGAAATTGACGACTGGTGGAGCGTCAATGCAATGATGATTGGTTGGATTTTTCAAGCTATTGATCCTTCCATTCGTTCCTCAATCTCAGTCCCGGAAACGGTGCGTGCCCTCTGGGATGATTTATATCAACGTTTTCATGAAGGGAACGGTCCAAGAATTCTTCAAATTCGTGCTTCTATTGCGACTTGTGCTCAAAAAGGGCAGAATGTCGCCACTTATTATGGTGTTCTCAAACAACTCTGGGATGAACTCTTGATCTATGATCCGCCTCGTACTTGTACTTGTGGTCAGTGCACTTGTGATCTTGCATCTTATTTGAACACTAAGCGCGAGGAGGAGCGTGTTCACCAATTTCTGATCGGTTTGGATGACACCCTCTTCAGCACTTTTCGTTCCAGCATTATGGCGAAGGATCCTCTTCCCCGACTTGGTCGTGTTTATGCTCTTGCCATCCAAGAAGAACGACAACAGCATATTGTCAAGGAACGCGAGGCGCGTTCTACTGATTCGCTAGCATTAGCAGCTCAGAAGCGACGCTCTTCTCGCGACTCCAAATCAGTAGAGCGCCCTACCTGCAGCAATTGCGGCGTTGTTGGTCACGATGTCTCGAAATGCTACCGTCTCATTGGCTATCCCGAGGGTTTCCTTTTCAAAAACGGAGTCGTGATCCGAAACGGCAAACGTGTCCCTCCTTCAGCAGGAGCGCAATCTGGTACGTCAGCTCCGTCGCAAGGCCGTGGCAGAGGAGGAAAAACCGGCGCTGCCAATGCAGCACAATTGCCTTCATCGTCCACAGCTCCGGCTAATTCTCTTACTTCCGCTGATCAACTTGCTCTCAGTTCTTCTGGTATCACCCCTGAGCAATGTTGTACTTATTTATCAGTTTATAATTCTCTACATCTTCCACCAAATTCTTCTGGTAAGACTCCTTGGATCTTAGATTCTGGTGCATCACTTCACATGACAGGCGACAAGACTTTGCTTTCTAATCTGGTTTCTATTGATCCTATCTCTATTAAGTTGCCGGATAATCGTTTCGTTCAGGCTGTGTTTGAGGGAACACTATCGTTTTCCTCGGATTTGATTCTTCATCATGTTCTGTTTGTGCCATCGTTGGACTGCAATCTGATTTCTCTTAGTCAGTTGGCTGTTGTTGCAAATTGTGTTATTACCTTTACTGACAAGGTGTGTCTCATACAGGACCGAATTTCGAAGACGCTGATTGGTCTGGGTGAGCAGAGAGGCGGGGTTTACTAGTTGCGCAATATTGGATCTGCTGCTCATGCTGCTTCTACTTCAGATTCGGCTTCTCTCTGGCATAATCGGATGGGACATCCGTCGTCTACCGCTTTGTCTCGGCTTTCTTTGTTGTCTAATACTTCAGTTGTTAAGTTTGACAGTCCTTGTGATATTTGTTTTAAAGCCAAACAGACTCGCAGTGTTTTTCCATTAAGTTCGAATAAAGCAGTTGATTTATTTCACTTAATTCATTGTGATATTTGGGGACCTTACAGTGTTCCGTCTTCTTCTGGTGCATCTTATTTCTTCACTGTTGTTGATGATTTCTCTAGGGCCACTTGGGTCTTCTTGATGAAAGCAAAATCCGAAGTTTCAGGGCTTATTCAAACGTTTTGCAAGATGATCGCCACTCAATTTCAAAAATCAGTTCGGAAAGTCCGCTAGGATAACGGGGCCGAATTCTTGTCGTTCCGTCCCTATTTTGCTTCTCATGGCATTTTATTTGAATCTTCATGCACCTACACTCCTCAACAGAATGGCCGTGTAGAACGGAAACACAGACATATTCTTAATGTGGCGCGTGCTTTGCGGTTTCATGCTAACCCGCCTATTAAGTTTTGGGGTGAGTGCATTCACACCGCTTGCTACTTAATTAATCGTACACCGACAGCTTTGCTTGATTACAAAACTCCATATGAATTGTTGCATGGACATCGACCGAATTATGATCATATCAAAGTTTTCGGCTGTTTGTGTTTTGTCTCTATCAATCCCAAGCCGAGAGATAAATTTGCACCTCGGAGTTCTAAGTGTGTCTTTCTTGGCTATCCACCCGGAAAACGTGGTTGGCGTGTTTTTGAGCTTGAATCAGGTCGCATATTTATTTCTCGAGATGTTCAGTTTTATGAGACTTCTTTTCCATACTCGGAATCGACTCCACCGACTCTTGCTGAAGACTCCAATGATGAACGAAGTCCGGCGATCTTCGATCCTATCGAGTCGTTCGGAGACAGGGGGAGTTCGTCGATTGAGAACTCGCCACAACCTGATGTTCCCGCTGCACTGGTGCCTGCTGAGCCTGTCGACTTGGCACAACCCATAGCTGATTTACAGGTTGACGAGGTTGCCCCGCAAAATCCGGTTCATTTGCGTCGCAGCACGAGGCCTCGACTTCCTTCAGTTCGTCTCAAGAACTTCATCTGTAATACAGTCAGTCAGGCTTCACCCCCCTTTGCTGCATCTTCATCACCCTCGGCCATCACGTCTTCAGGTTCTCTCTATCCGATAGCCTCTTTTGTCTCTTCGGTTAATTTTTCGGATAATTATGCTCGCTTTTTAGCCTCTATTACAGCAGGTTCTGAGCCAACTTCATTTCGGGAAGCCAACTTACATCCACACTGGCGTGAGGCTATGGACTCTGAGCTTGCAGCGCTTGAGCGCAATAAGACATGGATAGTTATATATTTACCTCCCGGCAAGAAACCCATCGGATGCAAATGGGTTTACAGGATCAAATACCGTTCTACGGGGGAGATTGAACGTTATAAAGCTCGTCTTGTAGTTCTTGGCATTCGACAAGTGGAAGGAATTGACTACCATGAGACTTTTGCTCCGGTTGCTAAGATGGTTTTTGTTCGTGTTTTTTTGACTGTCGCTGTTATTCAAAATTGGGAACTCCATCAGATGGATGTACACAACGCTTTCTTGCACGGTGATTTGGCTGAAGATGTTTATATGACTCCACCTCTCGGATATTCTGGTGCTTCTCCTGGCCGAGCCTGCAAATTGCAAAAGTCGCTTTACGGACTTCGTCAGGCACCACGGCAATGGTTTTCTAAATTGGCCGCTGCTCTTCGTGCCTTTGGTTTCAGTCAAAGTCGCGCTGACTATTCGCTTTTCTCTCTCTCTCGGAATGGTAACATCTTACATATTCTGGTTTATGTCGATGACTTAATTATTGCCGGAAATAATCCTTCTGTTATTGCTTCGGTCAAGGCATATCTTAGTAGCTGTTTTCACATGAAAGATTTAGGTCTTCTGAAGTATTTTCTTGGGCTAGAAATTGCTCAGAATGCCTCTGGCCTCTTTATTTCTCAGCGCAAATATGCCCTTGAGATTCTTTCTGACTCTGGAACGCTTGGAGCTCGCCCATGTGATTCGCCTATGGATCCCAATCATAAGCTGGCCGAGGCCAAGGGTGCTGATTACTCGGATCCCGAGAGTTATCGACGTTTAGTTGGGCGTCTCATCTATTTGACGATCACCAGACCCGACTTGTGTTACTCCGTTCATATTCTCTCTCAATTTATGCAGTGTCCCAAAATTGATCATTGGCATGCTGCCATGCGTGTTTTAAGGTACATCAAAAGTCATCCCGGGCAGGGCCTGCGCCTCTCTAAAGAGAGCAATTTGAGCTTAACAGCTTGGTGTGATTCGGATTGGGCCGCTTGTCCAATTACTCGGCGATCGATTTCTAGCTATTTCATTATGCTTGGTACTTCTCCCATTTCTTGGAAGACCAAGAAACAGTCTACAGTGTCTCGGTCTTCTGCAGAGGCCGAATATCGTTCTATGGCAGCTGCTTCTTGTGAGATAATCTGGCTACGGTTTCTTCTTCACTCGCTTGGTGTTGCTCCTTCTCCTGTTCGGCTTTATTGTGACAGTCAAGCTGCTTTACACATTTCCAACAATCTAGTCTTTCATGAGCGCACTAAGCACATAGAGATAGACTGTCATTTTGTTTGTGATCTTGTTCTTCAAGGAACTATCATTATGTCCCATATCTCTACTGCACATCAGCCTGCTGATCTTTTCACTAAGGCATTAGCCAAGACTCAGTTCACTTATTTGACATCCAAGTTGGGCATTGTCGATCATCATGCTCCAACTTGAGGGGGAGTATTAGAAGATATTAGGAGATATTAGAAGATATAATTATTTATATAAATGTTTAGATAATTTCCTTGTTGTATTTATCTCTTTAAGAGCGTATATATCTTGTATATATTTTGCCCTTTGAGGCTAATGCAGATACAAAAAATCTTTCCCAAAATCAATCCTTTCATAATTAGTCAAAAACTTTATCTAAATTCGATCAGAGAGTATTAATTATGAGCATAAATAATCGTTTAAAAACCGTAATAAATAATTTGTCCAAATTTTGATTACTTTCTAAGTACTTATTTTTTATCCGAAAACGAGGGCTCTTGAAGCTTATTATTAGCAAAATGAAACTAGTTTTGCTCCAAAGGGACTACAACATCAGACTTTCTAAGTACTCTTATTTGATAATATTGGTCATGAACTTCAATATTCAAGAGTTTAGAAGATCCCATGAAATGCTCTTTTACAAAGATTTGCACCCTTTTTTGAGTTTTATTAATTGGATGATCCACTCCGTCCATTTTTTAATCCAACGTTTTCACATTTCTTTTATGAAAGAATGTTACTATTCTAAGATGCTTTCCACTCAACAATTATTCTAAGAATCTTATACCCATTAAACAACAGAACCTTATACCTTCAAACCTCACAATTAGGATTGTTCAACGAGTCGACCCAACCCAACCCGTAACTTGGTTTGCGGGTCGACCCGACCCATAAAAAAAAGTATCGACCCAAAACCCGGATTACGGGTTACGGGTTTTACGGGTTGGGTCACGGGTCAACCCGTTTGACCAACCCGTTGACCCATTTGACCAAGTCAAACGGGTCAAAATGATCCATTTGGCCCGTTAACCCGACCCGTAATCTATAAAAAAAAAATAGTTAAAAAATATTTAATTATCTATTATAAAGAATAAATATAATTATATATTATAAAAATATTTAATTATCTATTATAAAGTATAAATATAATTATCTATTATAAAAAATTAATATTGCGGGTTACGGGTCGGGTTACGGGTCGACTCGTAACCCGTAATCTCAAAATTTTTTACCCGTGACCAACCGGTAAATTCCGGGTTGGGTCGGGTCGGGTCGGATTACGGATCGCCGGGTCATTTGAACAACTCTACCCACAATAATATTTTGAATGTTTAAGCGCTTGATTAAATATCCGAAAGCCACATATATGATGAGTTTAAAGAGTAGATAAAATGTACTCAGAATCATAATTAAGAGAGTTAATTAGCTAGCTTGCTTACAAGAATGCCATTGATGAAGCGGATGGAGATAGACTGAGCTAGGGCATAGGCAGCGAGGTCGATGGAGCTGATGTGTCCGACGAACGATTGCGTCACAACCAACACCCCGAATGACATCACTCTGAACACCATCGACGGCAGAGAAATCCTCAAAATCTTCTTCGTCTCTTCCCAAAGCTTCTTGTTATAATTACTATTCTTTGGTTTTTCTTGTGGAAATGTTGATTCCATGGTCTCGTTATCCATCGGTCTAAGAGAAAGAAAGAAAAACTAGAGAGTGTATGTAGGTCAAATTAAAGAGAATGAGGGTCTTTATAAGTGTAAATATAGATTGAGAGATTGGGTGGGTAGGAGAATTTAGACCACTATACAAAAAATGTTCGTTATATAACTTGGACAGTCATTGAATATTATGTTAATTTGATTCTTCAAGAAAAAGAATATAATTTATTTCGGTCTTATTCCCGTAGAGTTGGTTAGAAGCTCTATGAATGAAATTTCTAAAACTCTATAGTAATTTGGTAAATTCTATGGAAATAATTAAAGATAAAAAAAATAAAAAGTAGATTTGGTGAGAGAAAATTCTCATCTTAACCATTGAAAATTTATTGAACGATCATGATCGATCTCTTTAATTCTACCCATAGAGTTTTTTTACAACTCTACTGAGCACAATCCAATTTATGGGGAAAAGTTTGGGTAAGAATACCTGTCCAGGTGAGAACTGAGAATCTTTTTGCTTCGATTTCGAAAAATCGATCTTTGAGATCACATGTTTATTAAATCGAAAATTTCGTAAAAATTCAACACGGTCAAATGTTATGCGAAAAAATGCATATTTTTCCTACAAGTGTGCAAGATGATATAGCTAAATGTACATGATTGCTTAATTTAAGATGAATGAACTTAAAACTGAATGTGCATGAGTTATATTATGAAAGAGGGTATACAATCAATAACTAAATATATGCGTGATCTTAGGATTAGGATCGCCACAAGTACTACGTGGGTTCGCCTATAGCATCCACTAGGGATGAGAACTAGTTACTAACCAATTCTAAAGGCCCAACCATCGGGATACTACCCCAAAGGCCCAACCGTCGAACCAAATGCCCAAAGGCACATGACCATATACACTTAGTTATACAATCAAACACACTCGATTTACAGAGTTATGCACATCCAGCCAAAAAAAATCATGAACACTGAATTAAAACACCATACACCATATATATAGGGTCCGTTCGGCGGGCCTTATTTTGACCTTATACAGCTTTATTCAAGTTTATGGTAAAAAAATAAAGTCGTTATTATCTGTTCGGTAGTGGGAGTTGATCGATGATGATTATTGTAGCTTATGGGAGTTGATGGTAGTTTATATTTCACCCAAAATTTAATGTACCCCTCCCAACTTTATCCAGCCATATGGAATTTATTTTCTCCGATTGCCCTTCACTAATATAATTTTGGAAGATTTAAAAATTAACTTTCTCTTTATAAATTTATAAATATATCCTTTTTGATAATTTTGCATCCATCTTTTATAAAATCAGTCTCGATCAATTTAATCTACCGAACACCTACCTAATTTTTCACAAAAATAAGCTAATAATTTCAACTCCAAAAATTAACTTGTAAAATCAGCATCAACCATTAAATCAACATCAGCATCAACATCAACTCGTATCAGATTTGAAGCGCCGAACAGACCCATAGGCACATTTAATCTTACATACTATCTTACCCCTTCATTCCAACTCCTTATTCTTCTTCAAATTTCAAAATCAAATTCTTCCACTTTTTTTTGATAAGGAGAAGAAAGACTTGAAATTAAAACCCAATTGAGTTTCAGCTTCAAAAGATGAAATTCCTACAACCCGGATCTTATATATGGATTGTTAGTAATTCTGAGGATCATTGAGCAGGAGAATGTGTCATCCATTCAATGTGCACAAACTACAATTAGCCAAATATGAAATAGTGTAATGTCTAAATGGAAGAAAAAAGATAATCGAGAAACTAGAAAATGGTTTGTGAAACTGGGTATCGAGAGATCCATATAATACCTAGAGCAACTTAGGATAATGTAATTTCATTGTTAATTCCATTAATGGACTATCCATTCATTTTAAAAAATGTCATGCATATCCAATCATAAGATTATGTGCACTCAGTTAGAATTTCATGTACACTCAATTATAACACCTTGTATATTCAATTATAAGTTTAGTGATTTTTTTCAAATAAAATGTAACTGTGTTGATTTTTTTTCAATTTAATAAAGTATTGATGTAGGCCGTTAATTTTTTTTCAAGATCCGATGGTTGTCAAACATTATTAATTATCTTTTGTGTTGCTATTCTCACATGATATTCAAATCCATAATTGTTTTTTGGGTCCTAAAACGTAGAGACCTTACAAGGTTTTATTAGTTGATAGATAGGAGGTGCATGGAGTTTACTAGTTTAGTAATAGCATTATTTATGTAAAGTATTGACCTATAATGTGGCATCAACCCTCACTCATCTAATTAGGGTCTATTTGTTGGATCACATTTTAAAGGGCATATCTTAGATTATAATACAAGATCTAACGCAATTTTTGTTAGAGCATTTCCAACAAGTTGTATGAAAGTAGAGAGGATTGTTTAATATCAAAGCTATTGATGGTTATTACAAAATTGGTGTAAACCACCATTTTCCAATTAATTAGGTTCCATTCAAATCGTGAATTGGGTTTGGTTTTCCTCGTAAAAAAATGGGTTTATAGCTAAAAGAAAATGAGTTTCTAATAACAAGTTAAAAAATGTGGGATAGATATAAAGAGATTGAGATGTTAGACCCGTTAGAAGGAAAAAAAAGTATTCAAGTGCTAACTATATCAGGCTAGTTACCAATTGAGGGTACATGTTGTAGATTCCCACATTAGCATATAAGGAGACTTGAAAATGTGAATCCCGACATTATATGCGAAATATATGATTAAAATCTCGACGCGATACCCATTTTGTTGGTTCAGTGTTAGTTCCTAACACTGGAACAATGGTTTCTCCATTCGAGTAATCGAAGTTTTGATAATGACAAACACTTGGAACTAATTCCCTATACAAGTGAATACATGAAAGATACAGGTTCAAAGGAAAAGCAAAGGAAGCATTTCCCATGACCCATCTGAATACGTGGCTACTAAATGAAGGACAAAAGGGACTTTTCACTATTGTCTTAGGCGGCAAACAGTGTCCCAAGAAGGAAAGCTTCCAAAAAGGGTACGCTGGTCTTTTGATCAGTATCGTGCTCTCCAAGAGAAAAAGGACAGAAGCGTCAAAAGGAAAGAAGTGACCACTATGAATAGAAAGCGAGGAAGCTAGGTAAAATACGCTCTTAGAAAGGAATGAACAGAAACGACTGAAAGAAAGCAAGTAATATAGAGAGCTCGAGTGACTCATTGAAGGCGTAGAACCAGATCCAGAAAAAGGAAGATCCAGATCCAAGCAATGGGAACTGTGTGAAGCTCACCATCGACTTGGA
Source organism: Fallopia convolvulus (assembly GCA_964016875.1). Taxonomy (NCBI): domain Eukaryota; kingdom Viridiplantae; phylum Streptophyta; class Magnoliopsida; order Caryophyllales; family Polygonaceae; genus Fallopia; species Fallopia convolvulus. Next base: position 2,627,199 of record OZ024721.1, read on the forward strand.
AGTTGGTTCCGATGCAAAAGGGACCTGCATCAGGAACGAGTCACGTTCAAGTATCATATTGATTGTGTCTAGATCTAGATTCATGACGGCTTAGTCGTTACTATTGTTTGTAAGTGTGTTTACGAACAATAGAGAAGTTCACCTTTGTATTGTGTATCTTGAGATCTATCAATCTAATATAGTACTTGTTCAAAATCCTCCAAGGGAGGTAGAGGTTTACTCTCCAGCTAGTTGGATGTAGAGGTTCCTCTATAAGGAAACGTGTCCTTACTTTCGTGTTACAGCTTTATATCTGTGTTGATTTATTCCGCTACATAAGGGAACTGTCACTATAACTGTTCCCGACTTATCTTACTAACACAGATCTTCGATCCTACATATTTAATATCGGCGCATTGGATTTTCACAAAATATGTTCAATCATGATCTAAAATCTGGTCCGATTCTGCCGGAGATTCACGATGAAACCGCCCAAGTCGTCCCATCGTTTTGTTTACCTACAAATTCAACGTGTAAGATAGTAATAACTTATTCAAAAAATCCATGTCAATTCTACACTTAGGATGAATGCCATTTTTGATCGATCATTATCTTAATTCTTCATTACCTCTTCCTTCCAATCCATTCTCCATGTTAATGTGACGAGTGCGATTACTTGAACTACTATGCCAGCCAACATTCCCATCCATATCCCCTATTCATTATCGAGGACTAATAATGTAAGTCGAAAGATTAAAAAATATTGTGTGCAACATAAACATATCATGGATTTGTCAATTTATGTGAATTCAAGGCAAAAAGCTTGTTTTTTGTCATTGCCATCCTAGTTCAGCGGAGAGCTTTGCTCCATCAAACGCCTACGTCTAGAGTTCGAATCTCGCGAGGGCCCCTTTAATTTTGGGTGGGATCTGCTCTCCCAACAAGTTCATTTCTCCTCCATTGAGAATCGAACACTCGACCTCAACGAAGTGAAGCGTAGCCCCTCCCACTACGCCACATGCTTGTTGGTAAGGCAAAAAGCTTGTTGCAAATTAGGTTTTGAATTATGTTAAACAAAAAACAGACAAAGAAATAAAAACCAATTTTGAGTAATGGTTCTTTGTATAATATTCTTTAGTAATTTTTTGGATGAGTAATTTTGGTCCTAAAGCACAATATATATATCCCGAAAACCCAAAACAAATATTTAAAATACTATTGATTTTGATCTAAAATAACTATTGTTCTACCTTATGATATAAGTTCTAAGAATAATATAAATTAAACTCAATTTCTTATATTTTTCATTCCATTTATTAAGTATGAATCACCATCCTTTTTAACTATGAATGAAGAGTTTAGGTCAATAAAAATAAGTTTTTATAGAAATTTATATAACTTAATCTTGAATAATTACCTAAGAAAACCTAAAGTGACGTATAAAGTTGATCAAAATCCAACTACTAAAATAACAGTTAATTCATGTACCTTTATACCGAGTTTAGCTACAAATGTGAGAAAACATCCTATCGGAATGCCAATGATGTAATAAGACACGGCGTTAACTATAGCAACCTTGGCTTGTGACCCACAACCTACTGCCACGACTGCTTGACATGGAAAAAAGTTAGATCAAGTGTTTAAATCATTTTTCCAAAGAGGGAAAAGGTTAATTGATTAGCAATTATGGTAATTAAACTTGCCTGCAAAAACTGCTTGGAAACTGCTTACAAGCATTGTCAAGGCGAGTAGTAGAGAAAGGCTACTCGCAACCTCAGCAACCTCGACATCACTCGTGAACAAGTATGGGTAGGAGTCGCCGAAGACAATACAAAGAGTGCAAAAGAATAGACCAAGAATAGCTGCCATATACAATATGATCTTGACTGAAAACTTTGCAGCCTCGACATTTCCGCGCCCTAGTTCGTTCGAAACTCGTACACTAAACTCAATTGGGTCAGTATAATGCAATTGAAATGAATACAAGAGTAAACCTTTTTTTCATTGTAAGTTATGGAAGATTTAAGAAGCTAGTTTATAGTGTTCATACGTACCTTGTTGCAGCCAAAAGGCCAAGTGCGATGTTGAACTCCCATGTATTAAGATTTAAACTAAAATTAATGCACGTCGATCAATATAATTTCAATGAGATTAGAACTTAGAATTAATCGAAATTGTCAAATTAAACGATAATATATAGAAAATATCAGTCCGAAGAGCCAATAATGATGGAGAGAGGAGACCATCCTAGCACACAAGCTCAGTACGCAATCCTACAATTAACTGGAAATAGGAGGACTAATCCCATGGCTCATATACTAGCTAGGTAATTTATGTCTAACTTCTTCGCATGCCCCCTTAAGTAGCAACTGACCTAACCCAACCGACACTTGACAATTATAAGGCCTTAGAGCCGACTCATTGTCGACGAGCCCAAGAAGCTGCCCAAATCGGGCCATCATAGCCCAATATAACTAGTGGGGAGCATTTCGTCTAGTCTGACCTAAACAAGCCATGATACCATATTAAAGTCCGATGAGCCAATAATGATGGAGGGATGACCGTCCGAGCGCACATGCGCTTATGTGCCTAGCACACAAGCTCATTAGGATTTTATCCTAAAGCCAATTGAAAATATAAAGAGTAATTCAATGACTTATATACTAAACAATTTACACTTAAATTTTAGATGTGGGATAGCTTCTTCAGAGAAAAGTACGTACCATATAGAGAATGCATCGACCTCTACCACAGCATCACTTGAGTATCCAGCAATCAAGACGAGAACAGAAGCATACCATAGTTGAAAGCTATAATGTAAACAAAGGAAATGGACATAAGAAAAGTATTTCAATATATACTACTTCATATTATAATTTATATAATTAATTTGTGCACGCGTTTATATTACTTTAAATAAGACATTATTTGAGGCTTAATGCACTATAATGCATTCTCTTGTATGAGATAATATGTTATCTTGTGTAACTTAAACACACCGGACATCATCATATATGGTCATATATTCATGAATATTTGGTATATAAGGCATTTCTTTTTCTCGTGAAGTTGGGTTAGGTTCACGCCAGTTCACTCAAGAAAGGATTTTTTGTCTTGCTGATTCCTAAAAGAATGATGATCAAGACACACAACTAACTATTTGCTAGGTTTTAAGGAATGATTGTATGAGCATTGGGTTTTTCATAAGGTTGTAGGAAAAGAATTAAATGATATATATATATATATAGTAAAGAAAAAAAAAAGAACCCTTTTTTATATCTCAACTATAAAATTCAAGAGATAGGTTCAAAGAAAAAAGGTGAATTTTCACATAAGTTAAATGGATAGTGTGATAACCAATTTGGGATCACCACTTCATTGAGTCTAAAAAAAGGTTATATTAGAAAAATTGTTTTTTTCGGTTTGATAGGATAGAAGGAGAAATTTAAACTCGTGACCTCACAGATGTTACAACTTACTGCTTAGACTAGTGAGACTTGATCATTTTATTAAATATGCTTGTATAATACAGATAAATCATTTTATCTACTCATGTTGTTAGGGTAACTATTGATGCTTAATGATCATTAAGCATTTGAAATATTAAAAAAATAGCTCATTTGATATCTTCGTATTTGAGAATCGATAATAATATGGGGTTTGCCTATACATTTATTAGGCATTTGAATTATTTGAAAACTAATATAAGGTTTTTCTATACAAGAAGAAAAGATGTAAATATGATAAATAGGTGTATGTAAAGAAACATACCACATCATAAAACCGGATTGAATTGAGATCTTAATCCATGGCACGAGATCGGCAAAGGCAAGTTTGGAGAAGCCTATCCATGTTTCCCCGCACCAACCTCCAAATATGTAAATCCAATCGCTAGAAACCAACCCCCATTGGGATATGATCATAGCGCCCATTGCACCAGGGATCCCAAGCTCGAGCTTATACACGAATAGCCACGAAAAGAACACGTGAACTACCATAGCTCCGGAAGAGAGCCATACGTTGATCAAGTTCTTCATCTGTGCTTGCAGGAACATATTCGTCGTCAAACTGAATACAAGGGTATAAGAATAAGAAATAAACCACAGGGAAATTGGCCCTGTGGCTTCTGATATGTCGTCGTCTTGTCCTAACAACTTGTATATAGGAGTTGAAAGGATCAGGATCGGAAGTAAGATGGATGCAGTGACGAAGTTGACTATCCATGAGCGTTGCAAGTAGATGCCCATCATATGATGTTGTTTAGCCCCAAATACTTGCCCGCAAAGTGTTTCAGTAGTGGTAGACATTCCTAGCTACAACACCGGACATATAAACTTGCTATAATTAGGTTGTGCTTGATTGCCTATGTAAACTAGTCTACTTGCTAGTTGAAGTTTATTAAAAAAAAGAAATGTTTATGAAGTTTAATGGTTTTTGTTTAGGTAGAAATGAAGTTATTGGTTTAAAAAGTCTAACAACTAGGGCTGGTAATTATCCATGGGTGACCAACCCACCCACTTAACCCATGGGCGAAAACCCAAACAAAGCACCCACTTAACCACCCACTTAACCCGTTTAAATCATACTTATCCTAGTATATTATGAAAGTGTTCTCATATTTTGAAGGTAATTTTCAAATATTTAACCTTTTATAATGTATTTTTTTTGTGTTTTTTATTATTAATTTTAGAATTATGGATTTAAATTTTCATTTACTTAGTGTATTAATAAATATACTTATTGAATCATTATCTTTATAATTTTTTCGTATTGAATTATCAGTATTAAATAAGATAATGAAAAAAAATACAACGGTTATACGGGTGAACGGGTCACCCATATAACCAACGGGTGACAGGTGGTTTGGGTGATGGGTGGAACATTCAACGGGTGATGGGTGGGTCGGGTGGAGCATTTTTACTTGCGGGTCGGGTGGTGGAAGTGCTCCACCCACCCATAACTCGGCCCATTGACAGCCCTACTAACAACCTTTTATTTTAAATTTTGAAATACAAATACGTGTTATTTATACCTAAATAAACAAGTTGGGTGTAAGCAAAAATAACACACTCTTTTTTCATCAGCATAGTAAACTTTAACCAAGAGTAAGATTGGATCACACTATTTATTACATTATCTTAAATTGAATTTAAAATTTAATATAATTTAATACAAAATAATGCAACCAATATAATTTCAACCAATACAAGCAAGCATATATTAGTCTTAATGTTGATTTGTACTTTGAGAAATGACCAACCTTGAATGTCGGTCAGCGAAAAATTAGCTCAGTCAAATATTGTTAATAAAATTAAAAAAAGTTTGAAACCTAATAAAATTTTCAAATAGAGATGAGATTACTAGCTAATAATAATACTGTAAAAGGGTACTTGAAACAATATCTTACCAAACAACTAGCGTCTAGCAACAAAAGAAAAGAAGACCGGTAGGTTTAAGGAAAGCACCGGATAGCCTATATGCCATTGAGCTCGTGTGACTCGTGTCTACCAAAATTTATGTATACAAGGACTGGTCATTTTTATGGTCAAAAGATGAGGCCAACCAATTGTTAGATGTGTCACTGTTTAGTGATTTGGCGAGGCAAAATACATATCCTGAACTTCTGTCCATTAATCACTTAGTTTCCTGAACTTGTGTCAAAATATAGGGAGTTAAGTGACTAATGGGCATAAGTTCAGGGGGCGCTTATGTATTTTGTCGATTTGGCGAGATTGACTTTGTTTTAATGGGGACCCACCAAAGTAAATTCCCGGTTCATGAACTAACCGGCAACGTGCACAAATCAGGTAAACCGACTTGCACCGACTGACTTGACCTAATAGTTAGAAAGAATTGTGAGATTTGATTAATTTTTTACCCAAGTGAAGGAGTGGAGGTAGAGATTGAATTTGAGACCTCCCAATATTCGTGTTAGGGCCAAGACCCAAAAATTTGAACCCGAAACCCAAGATAAACCGAATCCAATAGACCTAAAACCCGTTGGGTTGACCCGTTTTTTTATTTTTAGAATATATAATGTATCTTAAAAATTATAATATATTTTATTATTAAAATATATAAAAATAATAGATTATTATTAAATATCATTATTTAAATAAAATAATATATTATTAATTGTAAAAAATTCAATTTTCTTGACCTGTTGGGTCGACCCGACCCGACCGAAAACCTTCAATGACCCGACCAAATTTGACCGGTAACCCGTTACGATCGAACCCAAAATTACCGGACCCGAACCCGACATGATCGACCCGTTTGACAGCTCTAATTCTAGGATATTGCTTATATAGTTATATCAATTAAATTCTCGATCTAAGACCTTCAACAATTTAGGGAAAGAAACCGAAAATCACTTATTATCAAATATAGTAGGTAATAGATATAGTGTAAGGACACATGAAGACAATGATTGAGTCATAATACTAATAAACTAAAAAAAACCAAAATAGAAACCAAATCAAGAGAACACTAAATAACCTTACAAGAATGCCATTGATGAACCGGATGGAGATGGATTGAACTAGGGCATAGGCGGCAAGGTCGACAGAGCTGATGTGTCCGATGAACGATTGCGTCACCACCAACACTCCGAACGACATGGCTCGAAACACCATCGACGGAAGAGAAACCCTCAAAATCTTCTTCATCTCTTCCCATGCCTTCTTCTTTGATAGCTTAGTGTTAAGATCATGCTCATTATAATCTCTTGGCTTTGCTTCAAGAAGTGTTGATTCCATCTTTGTATATATTATTGGATCCAAAGAAGAGGTGGAGATGTAAATTAAAGGGTGGGAAAAGTAATGTGATGAGAAGTAGATAGAATGAAGGAGTGTTTTATACGTATGAATAATTGAGAGATGGGGTTGGGATTGGTTGAATGTAGAGGCGGACCTAGTATAAGGTCATAATAGTCCATGCCCCCAGCTAATTTTTTTAAAAGTATATATGTTCTTATTATCGATAACTTCGATTTGATATATTATAAGCTCCAATCCGATATCGGAGTAAAAAGTTATAAATGTTTGAATATTGGACGTACGTAGATCACTTTTACAAACCATTTACTTTGGTATGCTTTTATTTTTTGCTAAATTTCATATTTTCATATTGTAATTGAATCCGGGAGTTTAATATGATAAGTTATTATTGGGATGTCTTGAATCACACACTTCATTGCACGAGAGTTACGGTTTGAGTCTTAGTTTTTATTTATAAATCTTTAATAATTATGGATTTAGTTTGTTTAGGATTTATAAAAAGTTTATAAACTCTTATTTTCTTAACCTAATTTTATTCTAAAACATTGTGCTTGGAGAAGTGTTAGATTCCATCTTTTTATATGTTCTTGGATCTAAAGAAGTTTATAAAGGAAAGAAGAGGTGGAGAATGGAGATATAAAGGTGGTAAAAGTAACGTGATATAGTGGATAGAATGAAGGATGTTCTTTTTTCATGTAGTATATGTATAAACAGCGTTTTAAAAAATGTTAGGCAGATTCTAGGCGATGAGGGATCGTCTAGCGCTTAGGCGGTTTAAACGGGCGTCTAGATGGATTAGACGGGCTGAAAGACTAGACGGACTAGCACCTTTCAGCGAGCACACCCCCTCCTTCTAGCGCCCAGCCGCGACCGGCGCTAGCCATGTCGCGCCCGCCGCCGGCCCAGTCGCGCCCACTGCCTGTAGATATCGTGCGTAGTTCATCTCAGGAGGATCGTTCAACAATTTCGACAAATCCAAGCCAAACTTTGTGCAATTGGGAAATTCTTGCCATAGGATCAAATGATATATATGGAGATGGATTTGCCGACAGAATTCAATGAAGGTACTTTCAATTCTTTTCTTGCGTATGAACTTCAACGGACAATCGTGAGTGTGGACCATTGCTTAGTTGTTTGTAGAATTAACCAAAATCAAAAGCTAGGAATTGTTGTCATTGATGATGATAAAGGGTCTGATGTGTCTCGGCAGAGGAATTTGATGCAAAATTCTTTAATTGTTTGTGGAAGTTTTGATGCACACATAGTGTTCGAATGAATGTCTATTAGAGGGTTCAATGCTCCTAATGATTTTGTTCAAGTGAGTAAAGCTAGGTTGCAATTGGGTAATTGGTTTTTCGACCCTAGTGATTTCATAGACCCAAGACTTGCTAAAAGGGTCTGGTTGGAGCATCAAAAAATTTTGATGATGGAGGTGGCAGCAATTGAGCCTAGCTCATTTAACTTTGATCCAGGTGGGAGTGGGAAATTGAATTTTCTTGCTTTCAATGATAGCTTGGGCATTGAGAAGTTCGATTTGAGTCAATTGCCTATTAGTGATCATGTGGGTTCAACACAATCTGAGTTTGTGGTGCTGAATCAAGCAGTGATACATGTGCAATGGGACCCTAGAGGATTATGCTCAAGGATACGATTTATGAGTCTCCTCCTGATTTCTTGAGGACAAGTCGATTGTTAACGGGGGAGAATTGATACAATACAATCTGGCTTAAGAATTGTTATTATTAGTATTTTATTAATGTAAACCCTTTTTAAATAGAGTTTATAAACTCCTTCATGGGTTTTCTTCTCAGTTCTTTCCCATGATGCTTTTATTGAACCGAAATGACAGTATTATAAATACTTTATATTGTTATTTTAGAAATTAATCAAGAAAGAAGAAAATAGTTTTGCCCTAATCTCCTTCTCGTTCTCTAGTCTCGTCTCCTTCACCCCTGGCCATCGGCCCTTCTTCCCTTCATCGGTTCGATTGTTACTGGTACGAGATCCTAAGAATTATCGTATCAGCGCAAGACATAGTTTTAATGACCAGCGTGCCCTTAAGCGCTATTTCCTTTTTAAGACACTTCTTCCCTTTTTCACTTGTCGCCCAAGTCTGTTCCGCAAAGACCCTTTTTTCCTTTTGATATGCCACGCATGCAGGAACCGATTCCATGGTGGTATGCATTATTTCCCTCATAGTTCATGTATGACTTTATATTTCCTAAAACACTTGTATGAAAGTTTAATTCATAATGGTGTTTGTTATCATTAAAATTAATAAAGAGAATCATTGTTCCAGTATGAGTTTCTAACACCGATCCAACATATTCAATATTTTAGAAGGGCTTTCTTTCTTCACAATTGTGTTACTCTTGATCTGTGGCACATTTGGAATTAGCAAGCATGTGTGGGCAAGAAAACTTTGGCTAGGGTAAGCATTTTTGGGCTAAAATTCGCTCTTATGACTACCATATTGGCTTATGTATTTGGTTTGATCGCAGCTACTAATAGTGACGGGATGGGTGTATAGTTTATGCTTGTATAACAATCTTGTTTGTACTCGCCATGATGATCTTGAGCTCTATGTTGTTGGTCGATGTTGGGTCGAATTGTAGAAGAAACTTTACCTTAGAGTAAGGGAAAGTTCCTAGACGACTTTTATATCCTTCAGGTTGTGGGTATTTTTTTTGCCCCCCTTCAACTGGGTCATTACTGCTCGATCGATGGAATCTACGCACGATCTCATTGTTTCTCAAGACTAGACGACTTATATATTATTTGTATCTCAAATTGCAGCACGATCACAACATTATATGAGCTTATGCAGTATAATCATAATAAAAATCACAATAGTTTTTTGAGGAATGGGTGTGATTGAAACGTGAGCTTGATGATTCTTCATTAATTTCTAACTGTATTTTGGATCGGGTGGGTTAGAATACAGACACTGAGCAATGGAATTTACAAATGCATATAAGTGTTTTAGGTGTATACAACTCTCAGTGACGAACACGTGTCCCTCGTCGAACGACTTCTAGAACTCTATCTATCTAGTGAACTCGACCCACGAACTTATGGAAAAGAGTCACGTGCGAAATAAGAATTAATGAATCTCATCCGTTCCCCCCAAAAAAATCAAAGTCCCACATTGGACATTCATTAAAAATGAGTAAAATACGACACGTGCGTATTTTTCCCGAATTATTCACCTGTTTTTGAAAATTTCGTTTCTAGGGGTTCGGTACGAGAGCAACTCTTGAATTCCCGCAAAGGGTCGTTAACGAGGCCTGCAGCTCGGTATCGAGGAAGCTGAAGAAGAGGGGCTGAACTTGACTTAGTAACGAGGACCGACAGCTCGGTACCGAACCCCTAAGGGTCGGTACCGAGGGCCCATGGCTCGGTAACGAGGGCATGCTGGACTTGACAGTGAAGTGCCCTCGCTATTGAACGAGTAATACGCATCGCCGGCTTCTCTTGCTCTTGCTTCTCGTCCTTGATGTTCTCCTTGGCGTCCAGGCTTGGTTCGGTGAGATCTTGATTGGAAGGATTCATTCACATCACATATGATTAGTTTTAATGCACATACATAATAAGACACACTTTTGTGTATCAATTCAGTCTTGAATGTGTATCAAAACTAACTCTACTTTTATCAAAACTAATTATTTATGCATCGATTTCTTGATGCACATTGTAAATTTTCAAGTGAATTGATCCTCGCCCTTAATTTCTCTTCTTCCAACGCCTCATATTCATTCTTATTTCATACAGCAGCGCCCTTTACACTAGACACTAGATCTGGACTCTAATTATAATTGTCTCATTATATTCCAAGTACAATCATTATCTTTTTGTAAAATTAGGGCTAGACGTTATATTATTATCTAGGCCAATGAGTTAGCGTCGACGTTATATATTAATGTTACCTCCAACTTGGCAGCTTGTTACTTAGACATTAAACGTGAACCGACTCTCCCTAACTTGGATATAAATATGCACACACACACTGATACACACAACGCTCGTAGCTAGTTCCAAGTCCAAACAGCGCGCCCGTGCAATTTATATCAAAGTGTTGGCTGCACTCACCGATCAGTATAGCTTCATTATAAGTAAGTTAATTCATCTTTGAGGGTATTTTCTTTCAAGTTTAAATACATAATGTATTCATCTTTGAGGGTATTTTCTTTCAAGTTTAAATACATAATGTAATCTACTAGAGTTATGATATAACTTTATCTGTACAGATGGTAAAATCTGAGTTGTTCAAGTATATGTATCCCTTAATTTTTTGAATGAAGGGGAGTGATTCATTCATACAAAATAATAGTTACTAAAATGTACTAGGCGAACCTAGTTACATGGTTCATCTAGGCCTACCCTAGGACACCCATCTCCTCAATTCTCTATTACTCTTCCTCCATCTTTCCTTCACACAATTACGTACATGAGTAATCACTATTTTAGAGCACTCTTCACTAGTGCACTCCTCTTGTTGAAATATCTTACTATTCCTAGCATTCCAAATGAAAAAATATACGCTATTATAAGCAGTGGCGAATCCAGGATCGCCTGAACGGGGGGGGCAAACTTTCAACAAGTAATAGTAGTAAGAAAAGCTCAATAATTACTAAATAGTTAATTAATTTATAAATAATTATCTTCAAATCCACCGATATTGAAAATCCTAAGTAACAAATGCCCAATCCAATTGCTCTTGCTCGAAAACCCTCGTCGAGGAGCAGCCCTCACCCAGTCGTCGAGATGGTGTCGGCGCCTCGGTGGTGGTCGGCTAAAGCCTCAAGCCAAGAAGTGCTCCCTCACCTCGCTCGAATATAGGTCGAAGGCGTGACAGTGGAACATCGGATTTTTGTCTCAACTCTATGTTGAATAATTTGATTTGGGTCAATTGGATCTTTTCTTTTGCTCAATTTCTGTTTTTTTTTTTAAAAAAAATTTGTTTAAAAAAAAATCAAAAATGAGTTGGACATTGGACAAAGAGAAACGGCGCGTTTTAATTAAAAAGAGTCAATAATTTCAATTATTTTTTAAAAAGAAAAATAAAAAGAATTGCCCATTAACTTGTCAAAACACTGCGTTTCAGTGTTTCCTCTTCAACCTCATACCCTTCTTTCTTTATTCAAGTTCAGATCTGCATTTGCGCCTCCGTTCGGAAGCTCCGTCCTCTTGCTCCTAAAACTCGCCGATGCCAGTGCCTCGCGCGGCCCACGCCCTTGCCCCTCCCGCCCACTGCCCCGACCTGCCCCGATTCTGCCCCGGTGCCCTGCGACTACTCCCTTACTCCTAAAACATTTTCCGACGAACGGGGGGGCAGGTGCCCACCCATGCACCCCCCTAAATCCGCCACTGATTATAAGCAATCCAAATATTGAATATAAAGCTCTTCTTATGAGTTATGCCCTCCATAGCTTCAATCCGCTCCTCGAGGTTTTCGTATCTTCTACCTATCTACATTTGATCCAGAGGAGGTCTTTGGTTTCTTATTCATTGTCTCCACACAGCACACAACATTCGTCCTGCATAATTCCCATAGCTCTAAGTCTATCTTTGGTGAATGCCCTTTTGCTAGCTATCATCCCAGTGGAAAAGGAAATCATGGGTGTATTCATCTTGCCTCAAATCCAATTGTTCCATTGTGCTTCTTGGCCTTTCTTATTCAGTTTGTCATAAATGATTCTCCAATCAAATTTACCTCCTCTAGCCATGACTATAGCTTGACCGGCATCCTCTCTAGAGAGTCTTTAATGTCCTCCCTAATTAAAATTATTAGATCGTACTGTGTTAGTAACGAAGTAGAGAACTAGCAATGTTCCCTGGGCAGCGGAAATAAACACAAATAGGAACACGGTATTTAGAGAGGAAACTTTCTGACCGACCAACAAGTCGTAGATAAAAAAACCTATAACCCTGAGACTCCTTCTCAGAGAATTTCAATAGAATACTTTGTATAAGTTTCAAAGGTTACAAGGCAAGTCAAGTTCCCTAATAACTAAGGCACCCACCAAAGTTCAACCAACTTGACTTCTTTTACCCGAATCGTAAACTCAAAAAAAAAGTAAACTACCAACATGAGTACTCACTCAAACGTGGATTCTTCACCGAAAAACGCCACACACACTCGTACACTTGAAAATGCTCTTAATTTCTTCAAGTTCGACATCAATCACAGTTAAACCCTAGCTAAACCTAGTCTTTTATTGGATATTACCAAGTCTGATCTCAATTGCAATTCTTGCCTAATTGCGTTGATATTCCACTCGGCAAATCCCACTAAAATAGGAGTAAGTATTTTAACGATTATTCTTATCCGAATGATATCGGATTTCCTAGATAAGACCGTCCAAGCTTGATCTTATCTCTTCCTTGATCTTCTCAAACAACCAAACAAAGTTGTCGTATCTTCGTGGAAGATTGCCATAAATAGAAAGCTATGTCTCTTCAAGATACTCTTTCTAGATCGTCACTCGTTCCCTCAATTGTTCCTCACAATGTTCCTTAACTCTTGACGATGTACCTATTTTCCTAAAATGCTAATATGGAGAAACATATTATACCATCAAAGTTTGTCATTGTCAAAACTAAGCGAAACCATGTAACAACGAATGTTCCAACAAAAATCATTGCTTTCCAAATAGAACTAGCAGTCGATTTGCATTCAAGATCCCTAAAATAACTCTATTTTGAGGATCATTGTACTAAACCAGACATGCCAAACAACATTAGATTCTGTTAGAATGTCATATATCAATTCAATGAAGCTAGCTTTGTTCCACAAGATCTCATTGAGTCCTAGCCCACCTTCACTCCTTGGCCTAAACACTCTCTGCCAAGAAATAAAGAACCTTTCTTTAATCTCCACTGCTTGACCATAAGTAGTTCCTCAAAAGCTTGACAATCTAGTTGATCACTCCTTTAGGAAGCACATATACCTTACCCTGGTAATGTAGCACCCCATATAATACAACTTTGACTAGCTCAATCTCTCTTCAACCTGCATATGACAAACTCCTAGAGGTCCATGCATTCATCTTCCATGAGAACTTGGGTATCAAAGTTAGGCATGTAATCATTTTTTGTGGCTTTGTTGTAACACAAAAGGGCACCTAAAGTCGTTGTTCTAAAAATCTTGCCTATGCACTGAAAGGTCTCATCCCCATGAGAACTTGGGTCCGCCTATCGTTTTTTAGAATATTGCTTGAAGTATATATATTAACTCACTGATAAGTAGGTGTGTGTTTTAATTATGGAATTTAATACATTAAGTTCAATTAAATTGCTTTAATTAAATAACCAATCTAATGATACTTAAATACTTAATACATTAAATGCATTAATATTCAAATGCACCAAATATTTAAATCTTAATTCAACGATATATGATTTAAACTCTGATATGGTTGTTTTTTGGGATTAGCTAGAATGGCAGAAGAAGGAGAATGCTTGGACAATAATCTCTACCAAGCAACACGAAATCCAGGCACCGATATCCCAATTGATATCGATCCGCGCTTCCGGTACCGAACCTTAGGAGATTGCAACAACGTCCTCCACATGGTAGCAAAGTGCAGAAACCAGCTATGTTTTGATATATCCCTCTTATTTCATGTTACTTAAATATATAGGCTTAGATTGGTGCATGGGGAGAGGTCTTGTTGTAAACTGTTGAGAATGAATATTATCCCACATCCCAAATCTAAAGAAAAATAAACCAATATATATTGGTTTACTCCTCCTATTGCCAATTAGTTTTAGTATGGAACCCCATGACCTTGTGTTCTTAATTTATTTAGAAAGATTCTCTTCTCTAAAACTAAATTACTGTTTCAGTGGCCGTTTTGAATAGTTTAATCAAGATCAGGTGAGGACCCTTATTGAAAGTTCAAGACAATAAAGGTCGGAGTGCAGTTCACTATGCCGAAAAAATAGAAAAAAGTGTTGAAGCACTACTAACGGCCGATAGCTCACTTGCTTACTTGCAAGATAAAAAGGGCTAGACTCCTTTACATATAGCTTCGAAGAAGGGCATGTTTTCAATAGTAAGCGCAATCTTGGAATTATCTCCACAATCAATAGAATTTCGTGATAATCATGATAAAACAGCTCTTCACGTCGTCAAAATGGATTCTGATTTTGTGAGGAAATGCCTTAACAACACAACAATGAAGGAGCTCATCAACGAAGTTGACAATGAAGGCAACACACCTGCACATGTCGCCTTGATCAACACCAAACCTGATGTTGCATTCCAGTTGTTCAGTGTCAATGGTTGCAATTGGAGGTTGAAGAAAAATAAGAGAGAGAGCCCATCGGGTTTATTCCATTCCAATGATAAAATTGGATACATGGTACGCGTGTATATACTCAAATTTATATATTATGCATGTCGTTAGGGTTTAATTGTGAATCTTATATGAATGTTATATATTATGCATGTCGTTAGGTCACTCCTTCGATTACCAATTGATTTTAGAATGAAACCTCATGGGCTTGTATGTTAGGCTTAACAGTTGGACATGTCTCCCCCGTAACACATGTTAATTTCCACAATGCGTTTTTATTTAATACATATATCTATTTGAAGAATTTTCTCTTCCCCAAATCATAGGACAAGATTCACTTTGCATTACTAGATGTCCAAAGGAAACGAGAAGATATTAGAAGCCAAACAAAACGATACTTGGCTTGTGCAAATTGGTACTTCTCCAAAACAATAATGTCTATATGTGAGCATAACTTGGTGTGGATGGAGGATGAGGAGTTAGAAAAAGCGCTAAACAAGATTGCCCTAGCTGCATTTTTCTTGCTACCGCTCAATTTTATAACAACATTTGATGTTCCAGGTGGATATGACGATTCTGGAATACCAAGATTAAAAGATAAAGGTGTGTTTAAAGGATTCATACTTTTAAATGAAGCAGCCATGCTGGTAGGTGTGTTCGTTTTGATTGGCTGCACATTTGGGTTATGCAAGAATCTTAGAATGAAAAGGTTTATCGTTGGTTGCTGTTTCCGTGGGCTACAATTATCCCTTGGTTTAACGACACTCACTTATATGTTTGGGGTGATATTCATTGTTGAAAATGATGGCACTAGTATTTAATTTGGAATACTCCCCATGTCGTTGATTGTCGCGGAAATCTGGTTCCTATCCCATTGGGCAGCCCATTAGGGCTGACTAGAAATAACGACAACATGCGTGCACAAGCCTTTGAATTGCAATGGAGGGAGTTGTCACCAATAATATATTAGTACGATTCAGACATTACTATTATTGTACTTATTTTCTATCTGATTAATTTTATGCATTAATCAAGTTGTCAATGATGAAAATGTCTAGTACAAATAATGACATGCAGTAAAGCCTTGAACTGTTACCTCTTTAAGACTATTTTGTATCTAGTATGTTGGATCATACATGTTAGTTAAGAGTTGGGAATAATAATTGGACTATTCCTAAGGCAGCGGAAAAAAGTAAACCACAAATATAACAAACAGGATGGGACAATTCCTTTATGGAGGAACTCTACTACAAGCAACTAGTTGTATGGGTTAACCTCTACCTCCACTTTCAGGATTTTGAGTGACTTACTTCTTTTATTGCTTGTTTTCCCTTAGCTACTGCAAGGCAAAGTTCAAATTTTCTTGTTCATAGCATACTCCGAACTCTAAAAACACTAATGACCTTTCTCGACCTAGGTACTAAGATAACAACAGCTCAACTAAAATAAGAAACTCAAAAATTAAGACCTTTGTTATTACTCTACTCAGTTCTCTAGCTTAAGGGAACTCTTCACCATCTCCGAAATCAGACACTCGCCGCCAGGGACTTCTCTCGATTACTCCTTCTTCCTTGTTTGGCTCTTTTAGGATTTGCCATAGGCGGAACATAAAAGGGGCGGGTGAGGGCCATGGGCCCCACAAACAAAATAAATGTATATATAAAGCAATAATGAGTAGAAGAAAGATTTTCCTGTGCAATTTTCCCTATGGCCTCCTCAATCGCTCAGAAGGAGGTGGACTGAAGCAGACAAGTAGTGAAGTCGTGAAGGGATATATGAACTTTGAAACGTGATTGGGCGAAGGCGTTTCTCAATTTGGACAGTAATTGGTTCTAAATCCTCAAAACACTTATTTTTATAAGCAATTTGTTGAGTAATTGTGTGAATTAGTGATTGTGATTTATAGATTTAGGTTGTATTAATTTTAGGAGAAATTGATAAGAATTTAATAGATTATTGTTTGTTAAGTAATTTGATAGGTTTAATAAGAAATTTGAGAATTGAAATTGTTGTTGAAATATTGTTAAAAATTATTGTTATTTGTTGAATTTAATAGGTTAAAGTGTGTTGAATAAAATGGAGAGATATTTTGCTAAAAGGCCAAGAACTTCGGTTCATTCATATAGAATCGATCAACCACTACAAACTTCCAATTTAAATTTGAATGCAAATATTGAGTTGGAAGTTAATTCGGTGAATGCAAATATTGAGTTGGAAGTTAATCTGAATGGCGTTGAAAATGATGATGTTGAAATTGATGATGTTGAAATTGTTGCTGACCCTGGGTTACGCAAGCCTATTGATAGTTTCGATCCAACTATTAGAGATCATATACGGAGAGGATATGTAACTAAAGGTCCTTGTCAACCTAAAGGGCATAATTTTCCAAAAAAGAAGTGTATGAAAGATAACCGAGGCTTTAGGGATGAATGGTTTAATCAATTGCCTTGGTTAGAGTATAGTGTTTAGAATGATGTTGCATTTCCTTTTTGGTGTTTTCTATTCGATCAAGTCCACTATTTACAACCCATGAGAGGAAGCATTTACGAAGAATGGGTTCACCAATTGGAGAAAGGCACTTGAGAGATTTAGTGATCATGTTGGTTTAGTTGCTAGTGCACATAACATAGCAAGACTTAATTTTGAGAATTTCCAGAATCAGAAGCAAAGTGTGAGCTATATTGTTAAAGGAAGAAATTTGAAAAGAGAAGAAGTTTACCATATTCGTTTGATGTCAACAGTTGACGTCATTCGATTTATTTTATGTCAAGGTTTTCCTATGAAGGGACATGATAAGTCATTTGCTTCTTCAAACAGGAGTATTTTTCTAGAATTGTTAAAGTGGTACAGCTTACGAAATCCCGAGGTTGGCAATGTTATGTTGTAAAATGCACCTGGGAATAATCTAATGATGGCTCCAGCTGTACAAAAAGATATGGTTCATTCATGTGCAATTGAGACCGCACTTGCAATATTAGATGAACTTGGTGATAGATTGTTTTCTATTCTGGTTGATGAGGCACGTGATGTCTCTTTAAAGGAACAAATGGTAGTTTTGATCAGATATGTAAACAAGCAAGGACAAGTGGTGGAACAATTTCTTGGTTCGGTTCATGTTAAGGAGACATCTGCAAAATGTTTGAAGGAGGGTATTGATTCTTTGTTTGCCAAACACAGTTTATCTTTATCGACATTGACACGTTAGGGATATGATGGTGCATCAAATATGCGAGGCGAGTTTAATGGTTTGAAGATACTTATTTTGAAGGAAAGTCCTAGTGATTGGTATGTGCATTGTTTTGCACATCAACTTCAATTGGTAGTTGTTGTTGTATCCAAGGTGAATCGATACACTTGTGACTTTTCTTAATTATTTTGGAATAATTGTGAATATATGTGGATAATCTTGTAAGAGAGCTGATAACCTTCGAGGGTTGGAGCATTCTAGAAAGGTAGTACAACTTGAAAAGGGAGAAATTACTTTAGGTACATGGAAAACCCAAGAAATTGTTTGAGTGATACTCGAGGTTCACATTATCTAACTATAGTTTGCCTCAAAGATATGTGGTCTTCAGTTAAAGAAGTTCTTGAGACTGTGTTTGTAGATGGCACTGATCATGAAACATGTGCTCAAGTCAGAGGTGTGCTTCGCCAAATGCAGAGTTATGAGTTCTTCTTTCCTATGATTTTAATGAAGCATTTGTTGGGTTTGATGAATACATTATCTTTGGCTTTGCAAGAAGGGGATCAAAATATTTTAAATGCTATCAATCAAATTAGAATTGTGAAGGATGAGTTACGAGAATATAGAGATTCTGGATGGGATGCTTTAGTAAAAGAAGTGGAGATATTTTTTCAAGCTAATGACATTCCAATAATTAATATGGAAGACATAGTTCCAAGGTTGGTTCGTGTGAAGAGAGACGGGTTGTCCATCACCAATCGTCACCATTACAAGTTTGAAATTTTTACCGAGGTAACCCTATAACTTTATTCTACATTTCTTAATTAAAGTTGTACATTAATTAATTTAATAACTTTTCTTAAAATGCTAGGTGGTTGATTCTATTCTACTAGAGTTGAATCATCGCTTTTCTGAAGCAAGCACAAGTTTACTTGAGGGGTTTGCATGTCTTGATCCAAAAAATGGATTTTCTAATTTTTGTTGTGGAGAAACTTGCTCATCTTCCTCATTTTTATCCACACGACTTCTCAAATGTGGATTGTTCGTTGATGCCTCAAGAACTCAAATCATTTCTAAGTGATTTGAGAAGAGATAAACGATTCTCTAATGTGGAGGACTTTGGGAGTCTTGCAAGGAAAATGAAGAAAATTGCAAGAGATAAACCTTTTCCTTTGACCTAATGCTTGGTTGAATTAGTTCTACTTCTACCGCTTGCTACCGCGTCTGTTGAGAGGGCATTTTCTAGCATGAAACTTCTGAAGACTGATTTGAGAAACAAAATGGAGGATGAATGTTTGAATGATAGCTTAGTGGTATTTATCGAGAGGGAGATGTTTGCTACTATTGATAACGAATCTATTTTGAATCGTTTTCAAAGTGTATATACCCGTAGGTGTCAATAATCTTGTGGCAAAGAATCATATATATCTTGATTTGTATGTTCTATTTTATGTCAAAATATCTTTAGTTTAGTTTTTGTTTACAACTTTATTTATACTTCCTTAATTTATCTATGTACTAGCTTGTTGTACAAAGTCCGCTCCTCTTCTCGTGAATCTTGGATCCACCCCTGATTGTACTTCCCATCATGATCTTGAGCTCTATGTTGGTGGTGGATGTTGGATTGAACTATAGAGGAAACTTTACCTTAGAGCAAGGCGAAGTTCCTAGACGACTTCTATTCCTTCAGGTTTTGGGTATTCCCCACCCACCCACCCCACCAATTGGGTCATTACTGCTTGATCGATGGTATGTGAGCACGATCGCATTGTTTCTCAAGACTAGACGACTTGTATTATTTGTATCTAAAATTGCAGCATGATCACAACATTATATGTAGTATAATCATAATAAAATTAATAGTTTGTGCGTCAATTCTGAATATTTTAAAAATATATTTTGAATTTTTAACCTCTTAGTGATATTTGTGAATCTTATAGTTAGCTAGCTTTTGATGTACATACTGTTCATTTCGATGCATGTGTAAAATAACCCACACTTTTAGATTGTTTTAATGCACATATGGTTAGTTTTAATTCACATACATAATAAGACAAACTTGTTTGTATCGGTTAGTGCATCAAACGAATCTATTATCATCAAGACTAATTGTTTGTGCATTGACTTTTTTATCCACATCATGGATTGATTTTGAACTTTTTTAATTTTTTAAATATTTTTAACATTTAATTATGTGAATGAAAACTATAGTGAGCTAGTGTTGATCCATATGTCGCTAGTTTTCATGCACATGTAAACTAATATGCACTTTTTGGTTCTTTTCATGCACATATGCTTAGTTTCCATGCACATGTAAAAGAATATGCACTTTTTGGTTCTTTTGATGCACATATGGTTAGTTTTAATGCACATACATAATAATACACTCTTTGTACATCGATTCCGCCTTAGATGTGCATCAAAACTAACTCTATGTTTATCAAAACTAATTATTGGTGCATTGATTTTTTATGCACATTGTGCATTGATTCCGAACTTTTTTGTTATTTTCTTACCTTATTTATGTGTATGAATAAGGTTTATGCATGTAGATTAGGTAATTTTGATGCCATATAATTAGTTTTGATGCATATGCATGATTAAGATGTACTTTTTGTTATTTTGATGCATACTCGGCGAGTTATAATGCACATGAATAAATAAGGCATACTTTTACGTGGTATTTTGGTGCACAAACAAGTGGTTTTGATGCGCAAACACATATCCAAGATGTTAGTTTTAATGCACAATCTTTCAATAATGACACACATTCATCCAATTTTGATGCACACACAAAAAAGATGAACTATTTGGTTTTTTTGATGCACACTCGGCTCATTTTGATGCACATACGACTAATTTTAAAGCACAAACACCGTATCACTACAAAAATTCGGAATTTACCAAGGACTTAAATGCATAATTTCCTCGATAATTGGTTTTTATCGAGGACTCACCGAAAAACATTGTTCTCGAACCTTGGCCTCTAGCTAAATTTACCGAGAACTTGGTTCTCGGTAATTAGCGAAAACAACTATCCTCGCTAATTTCGTCAGAATTTCCTCACCATAATCTTCCTTTGACGAGAACTTTACCGAGAAAATACCGAGAACAAGATGCCCTCGGTAATTGCCAATAACATGTTTCCTCGGCAATTGACTTATTTCTAAAATTGCCAAAAACATCGGTAATTTGGTCCTACCCAAAATTTTCTCGACAATATAATTAATATTTATTTATAAAATATTTAACTTATATATGTTAAATAATTGTAATAATTAATAGTTAAGTCTAGAATTGAAAATGAAATTACATAATAGATAAGATAGAAATTAATAATAGTAGCATTTTTCATTGTTTGAATTCCACATAGAAAACAAATGTTCAACAATAACTAGGAAAATTGTTCAAGGGTTGTAAAGTAATACACTAGTCTCATGAAGCGCCATCTAATTGGTTATTTTGTTGCCGAAAATACTGTATCTTCTCCTGCATCTTGGCTAGTACGTGGCTTGCACATATCTAAGACACCAGTATTGATGCACATTTGACATTTTTTGATGCACTTACAATCAATTTTGATGCACAAAAAAATAGTTTTAATTTACAAAAAACCAGTTTTGATGCACACTCATGCCCTTTCATGTATCCGTTTTTTGAAAAATACGCGAATAATTTACCAAAAAATCGTCCGTACCGTATTTTCTCCCTTTTTCGAGTGAAATATATGATCCTTGACTTTAGTTTCTCTTTACCCAACGCCTTCACGCGACAACATCCATTCATACTAGATCTGGACTCTAGTTATAATTATCTCATTATGGTCCAAGTACAATCATTATGTTTATAAAATTAGGGCTAGACGTTATATTACTATCTAGGTCAATGAGAGTCGACGTTATATATTAATGTTCCCTCCAACTTGGCAGGTTGTTACTTAGACATTTCGACCAAAACAAAACTCGTTACGTACTTGTACGTGTTTAGTTACGCGTCATAATTTTTTAAAATCTTAGTGTTTTTTTTAAGGGATACATATCATCGGTGGTTGGTTGTGAAACGTACGTGAACCGACTATCCCTAGCTATGAAAGGTCATATATGTTGCATGTACTTGGATATAAATATGCGCACACACACACAACGTTCGTAGCTAGTTCTAAGTGCAAACAGCAAGATCGTGCAATTCAATCAGTGGTGGTTGAATATAAGTAAGTTAATTCATCTTTGAGGGCATTTTCTTTCAAGTTTAAATACATATTTTGATTCAGGAATGTAATCTACTAGAGTTGTGATCGATATAACTTTATTTGTACATATGGTAAAAAAAATTGGGCGTATCCCCTTTCCCTTGGGCAGGGGTACCCCCATCTTGACCAACCATATTCCGTTGTAGCGGAGCCTCACTGGGTCAATGATGATGATGATGATGATGTACAGATGATAAAATCTGAGTTGTTAAAGTATACGTAAGTTAATTAATCTTTGAGGGCATTTTCTCGTATCTTTTGCTAACTATCATCCAAGGGCCTGATTAGATTACATGTATTATAATACCATTTTGAATTATTTTGCATTAATTTGAAAATTATATTATAATACATATTAATGAATTTTTACATTATCTTCTATTATTTTGGATTACGTACTAGCTATTTTGAATAGTCTGTTAAAACTTGATACTTAAATAACAGTATATAACATGTACAAATGAAATTTAGTGAAAATAATAATGATAATATTTTTAAATAAAATATGAATTAAACATAGAAAACAGTTTATCCAAACAGAATTTTACATTTTAATGAAACAAAATACATTATAATGTAATTTTGCATTATAATGCATGCATTCCTGTAGAAGTCCCTGGTTTCATGGGTTGTTTCCCTTTGGCCTTTGCTGCTTTGATTGAGATCCCTTTTCCACTTCTTCTTCGATTTCCTCATCGATTTCCTCATCTTCTTCCTCCGCTTCCTCCTTTTATTCAGATCCCACCTCCTCCTTTGATATGCTTGTGTTTTGGGATTAGTAGGTGTGTATTTTAATTACTATATTTAATACATTATGTTCAATTAAATTACTTTAATTTAATGATCGATCTAATGAAACTTAATACATTAAATGCATTAATATTCAAATGTACCAAATATTTAAATCTTAATTTATCGATATACTCCGTATGATTTAAACTCTGATATGGTTGTTTTTTGGGATTAGTTAGAATGGCAGAAGAAGGAGAATGCTTGGACAATAATCTTTACCAAGCAGCACGAAATCCAAGCACTAACATCCCAATTGATATCAAGGATCCGCGCTTTCGGTACCGAACCTCAGGAGATTGCAACAATGTTCTCCATGTTGCAGCCAAGTGTGGAAACCAACAATTCATCATTGAATCTTTGGCTGGACTTGGTGACCATCGTTACCATCTTCTTTGTCAGCAAAATTCCAAAGACGAGACTCCACTCCACCTCGCGTCTCAATTTGGACACATGGCAATTGTGGAGGCTTTGCTCCTCGCCCATGATGATGTCCAAGCTGGGGTTGGTCCTTTTGTAAATGGAAGGAAACCATGTTGGAGAGAGAGGGATAAGAAGGGAGATACAGCTCTTCATATGGCTCTTAGAAATGGCCATGAGGATATTGCCATATTATTGTTGGATAGGGATATTGATCAGTTGGTTTCGATTGATAATGAACTGAACCAAAGTCTAGCGTACCTTGCTGTTGAGAGCTCTTGCAACAGATTTCTTCAAACAATTATAGATGCTGACCGAGGTGGTCAGTGTTCTATAAGTTTTTCAGGGCCCGTTGGTCGGACAGTTTTTCATTCTGCATCTTTCAGATCGTCTGGTAAGCTATGTTCTCATTATTCATATATCCCTCCTATTTCATGTTATTTAAATATATAGGGTTCAGATTGGTGCATGGGGATAGGTCTTGTTGTAGACAGTGAAGGACAATTTGAATAGTTCAAATTAAGACAGACGAACAACAACTCAGTAATTACTTGTTATCTTGTTAGTTTACAAATTAGCTTTGTTAAAAACAAAAAATTTATTTATAAAGAATCTCTCTTGTGAAAGTCTGTGGGCCATAACTGAGGATCGTGCGTACATAAGACTAGTGCACAAGTCCAATGGGATTTCATGTTAAAACCAATTGACAATAGAAAGAGTAGCACATGGGCTTATATAGTAGACATGTTTAGTCCCAACTTTAAGATGTGGAAAAGGATTATAAACATCTCTTCTCTAAAAGTAAATTATTGTTTCAGTGGCCGTTTTGAATAGTTTAATCGAAATCAGGCGAGGACCCCTATTGAAAGTTCAAGACCACAAAGGTTGGAGCGCAGTTCATTATGCCGTAAGCAAAAGAAAACGACCAAGTGTTGAAGCACTATTAACGGCCGATAGGTCGCTCGCCTACTTGCAAGACAAAAAGGGGCGGACTCCTTTACATATAGCTTCCATGATGGGCATGTTTTCAATAGTAAGCGCGATCTTGGAATTATCTCCACAATCAATAGAATTCCGTGATAATCATGGTAAAACAGCTCTTCATGTCGCGAAAATGAATTCTGGTTTTGTGAAAAAATGCCTTAACAACACAACAATGAAGGAGCTCATCAACGAAGTTGACAATGATGGCAACACACCTTTACATGTCGCCTTGATCAAAACCAAACCTGATGTTGCATTCCAGTTGTTCAGTGTCGATGGTTGCAATTGGAGGTTGAAGAACAATAAGAGAGAGAGCCCAGTGGGTTTATGCCAATCCAATGATAAAATTGGCTACCTGGTATGCTTGTATATACTCAACTTTATATATTATGCATGTTGTTGTTGAGATTTAATTGTGAATCTCACATGAAAAGTTGGTAGTAAAAACAAGCTTATATATATATATATATATAAGGTCATAGATCACTTCTATTACCAATTGGTTTTAGACTGAAACCCTATAAGTTTGTATGTTGGGCTTGACAGTTGGACCTGCCTCTGCCGTAACACATGTTGATTTCCACACATATGTTTTTATTTAATACACATATAGCTATCTGACGAATTTTCTCTTCCCCAAATGATAGGACAAGATTCACTTTGCATTACTAGATGTCCAAAGGGAACGAGAAGATATGAGAAGCAAAACAAAACGATACTTGGCTTATGCAGGTTGGTATATCTCTAAAACAGCAATACCTATACTTCGTCATAACTTGGTGTGGATGGAGGATGAGGAGTTAGAAAGAGCGGTAAACAAGATTGCCATAGCTGCATTTATCTTGCTACCGCTCAGTTTTACGACATCTTTTGATGTTCCAGGTGGATATGACGCTTCTGGAAATAGAGGATTCACATCTTCAAATGAACTAGCCATGATGGTAGGTGTGTTCGTTTTGATTGGCTGCACGTTTGGGTTTACCAAGAATGTTAGAAAGAAAAGGTTAATCGCCGGTTCGTGTATCCGTGGGCTACAATTATCCCTTTGTTTAACAGCACTCAGTTATATGTTTGGGATGTTTTCCATTTTTGAAAAAAAATATACTCACAAGAGTAGTATTTATTTAGGAATACTAACTACGTTGTTGTTTGTCGCGGAAATGTGGTTCGTGTCCCATTGGGCAGCACGTCAGGACTGACTAGAAATAACGACAACATGCACATGTAAAAGCCTTTGTGTAAAATTAAAGATGTATAAAGTTGGGATTTTTTTCTAATTGATTACTGAATAAATTTTGCAATATATACGACTTTATGTGATCGTACCCCTATGTGTGTCAAGAACGGCTCGGTAGCGTCTCAACCAGTCCATCCCCGGAATAACGTCATCATTAGTGATAACTACATCACAAAGAAGTGTACAAAATAGTTCCGACTCCCGATCTGTTGGATTAGTGTTAAGAACAATGATTTCTCCATTCGAACAATCGAAGTTTTGATAATGACAAACACTTGGAACTACTGAAAGCTTTTTTTAGGTCGTCTAAGAGGTGTAAGCCTCGAAAGCCTTTGGTACTTCGGTAGAGCGAGCAGAGTAGATGTATGCCAACTGTTGAGCGAAAGCACCTATTTCATATTTCACAGATGTGAATATGTTTGGGTTCACTTTCTTAACAGGTTTACCCTGCCTATTCTTCTCAACAAAATGACGATCGTCATTTGGAGTAGACTTCCGGGTAGGCATCCAACGAAACCCTTTGTTAAAGGGTACGGTGGAGATCCAGGGCAGATACAATGAAATCAGGGAGGGTCGAGAGGACTTTCTCGATAGCCAGAAGCTCGTTTATTCTTTTTATTCGTGCATCTGGGCTTGTAGTTGCGTTGCAAGCAATTCTCTCTGTCAGGCGGGAGCAATTTACTTACGATACGTAGTTGACATTCATCAAAAGGATCTAATCAATTATGATTTCAGATTCAATTAGATTCTCTCTAAAGAGCAGCGGTTGCTTCAATTGGCTTATATTAAATAGAAATCACCACATCAATTCCATTTCCATCTTCTCATATTAGGAAGACCTTGAGCGGGGAAGGTATTTTCCCAAGCCGGTCAATAAAGGCATCAAGTCACGATGCCCAATCTAATTCAAGTGAATTCGGGAAAGATATAAGATTACAGGAAAAGCAAGGGAAACATCCCCGATGAGTCACCTTGGTACGTGTCAATTAAATAAAGGACAAAAGAGACTTTTTACTGTTGTCTTGGGCGGCAAGCACAAAAGGATAGAAATGTCCCAAGATGGAAAGTTTCCAAAAGGGTACGCTGGTCATGCAACAGTATCGTGTGCCCCAAGAGTTAAAGGAAAAAAGTGTCAAATGGAAAGAAGCCATCACTACAAATAGAAAGCGATGAAGCTAGATCAAGTACGCTCTCAAAAAGGAATGAACAATATTCTCTTAAGGAAGCAAGTGATCCAAAGAGAAAGAGAGAGATCAAGCAACTCAAGTGAAGACGACGAACCAAATCCAAAGGAGAAAGTACCAGATCCAATTGATGGGAATTACGTGAAGATTGCCATCGAATTGGAAGTTTGTTCCTGTGCAAAAGAGACCTGCTTCAGGAACGAGTCAGGTTCAATTACTAGTATTAGTTGTGTTTAGTAGATCTAGATCCATGATAGCTTAAGTCGATAGTATTGTTTGAATTTGGCGATTGCAAACAATACAAAAGTTCGTCTTTGAATCGTGTAACTAAAGATCTATCAAATTAATATAGTGCTTGTTCAAAATCCTCCAAGGGAGGTAGATGTTTACTCTGCTAGTTGATTGTAGAGGTTCCTCTATAAGGAAACGTGTCCATCTAATGCATTACTGTTTTATTTTCTGTGTTGTTTATTTCCGTTGTGTAAGGGAACTGTCTCTAGAGTAGTTTTCAATTTGTCTTACTAACACAGATCTACGATCCTACACGATCCTAATAGGGCATTGTAATATCTCTCTATCCCCTCTCACCTTACTTCCATCCAGCAGTCCCATAACGAAAGACACTCCTGATATACAAGTCAAACCGAGTTTATCTATGCGTAGAAGACATAAAAGAATGTGTAGCACTTGTATCAAACAAAATGTGCAAGGGTTTAGACTGAATCCAAATCGTACATGTGGCGGTAGGCGTATGCATGACATTAGGTCTCCTCATCTCAAACACCCGAGGTTGAGTGGCCCTCGAGGTGCTAGCTCCTGCACCACGGTCTCTACTCTGGCCGGATGCCTGTTGGGATTGCTGTGGCGGGACACGAGCCCCCTAGTTTCCTGTCCCCGATGAAGACTTGCAGTATTGTTGCAGGTGTTTGGGCTTCCTGCAAAACAATTTCGAACTGACTTCGAACATTGATTCCTCATATGCGCAGTGCTTCCACAATGAGTTTTTTTAATACATTGATTTGACGAATTTTCTTTTTCCCCCAGATGATAGGACAAGATATTGAGATCATAGAAGAATAATATCTTATCTTCTATTCTTAGATAAAATCTTTTACTTGTGGTAGTTATGTATTAGGGTTTATTGGTTACTTGTTCTCCAAACATTCTCTTCTATAAATATATGTCCTAATACATAATATGTGATGTGACTATGATAACTGATAAGGCCATCACATCGTGAGATAGTGAGGTGTGTGTGTCTTGTTAGAAGGCCACGACTTATGTGGTTCATTGCTTGGCTTGTGAGAGTGTTTTCTGACATTTGGAAATTTTGGGTCTATTTTTTTATTTATTAAACTTTTCCTAAGGCAAATGTCAGTTTTGCCCTTAAGTCTTTCATTATAAGCCACTAGGGCTCTAGTTTCCTAATTAAACAAGATTTGATGAAAACCATTCCAAACCCTTGTCTCCCCCTTGAATTTCGTGTTATATTTATTTGAATCAATCCAAATTCATTTTGTTTTGATTAGATTATGAGTAATATCGATCAAAGATCAAAGATCCTTCCTTAGTGAGTCATATCCAAGAACGGATCTTTCTAGTTCAAGTTAGATTCAAGGTGAGTCATATCCTTGAGTTTTTCTTGTCCATATCCAATCCTCAATTCCTCATAACCATCCACTTTTCCATCACTTTTCATCCTCAAAATCACCATCTCATCCTCCATCAAACTTGGATCCATAATCCCCTTCAGAAATACCATCAAAACAAGTCAAAATTGCTTCTTGGTAGATTCCGCGACATCTTAGTAAAATCGCTATAACTTTCAATCTACTCATCATATGGCGCTCATATTTTGAGTTCAACTAGACTTGTAGATCTAAATCTGAGATTTGGAATCACCCAATTTCGAGTCCAGGCGAGGGAGACTTACCCTTTTAAATCTCCAGAACAAAAGTTCCTCCATCAAGATTGCTCAGGTCTTCCTCGGATTACCTTGCACGGCTTGCAACATCAAATTCCTTCATCAATATGTATCTCAATACTTTATCAATCCAATACTCTTTATCTACACAAGATTTACGTTACATTACTAGATCTCCAAAGTGAACAAGTAGATATGAGAAGCCCAACAAAACAATACTTGGATCATGCACGTTGGTATATCTATAGAACAATAATGCATATACTTCATCATAACTTGGTTTGGATGGAGGATGAGGAGTTAGAAAGAGTTCTAAACAAGATTTCCCTAGGTGGAATACTCCCTATGTCGTTGATTTTGTTGGAAATGTTGTTCCTATCCCATTTTCTAGCACATTAGGGTTGACTAGAAATAACGAGAACATACACATGTAAAAGCCTTTGTGTAAAATTAAAGATGCATAAAGTTGGATGGATTTTTTTCTGATTGATTACTGAATAAAAGTTTGCAATATATTCCAAGTTTATGACATAAACTTAGGCAACCAGGCCCAAAAGGATGATACCAAAATATACATAAATAATTCTAAAATAAATACAAGATTAAAACTATCATAGCAAATATAATATCTGTTGTATTGGGGTTAGGAACAATGATTCTCTCCACCAGTTTTGATGATAACAAACGCCATTAGGAATCAAACTTTTATCCAAGTGTTCTAGGAAAAGAAAGTCACACATGAACTATGAGGGAAACAATGCAATAATATCCTGGAATCGGTTCCTGCATGCATGCATGGCATATCAGAAGGACAAAATGGTATTTGCGGAACAAACTTGGGCGGCAAGTGAAAAAGGGCAAATGCGTCTTAAAGAGAAAATAGCTCCCAAGGGTATGCTGATCATTAAGAGTCGTGCCTTGCACCCTAGTGAAAAAGGATAGAAGAGTAAATTGTAAAGGCTTGACACTATAAGCAGAAAGTGATGAAGATAGAACAAGCTGGATCACCCACCGCATGAACAGTACCCACCTAAGAGCAACGAAAGACTGAGAGTGATTCAGAGCTACAAGGAAGAATTCAACAAAAAGAAGAAGGTCGAGAAGCTTGACGATGGCAAGTGCGTGAACTTGACGTCGTTGTAGGAATTAGTTCCGATGCAAAAGGGAAATGCACCAGGAAGTTGTGAGGTTCGATTGCTTTGTTTAAATTTTTGTGGTACTCTTAGGAAATAGATAGCTAGGTAGATTCGTTAGTATTGCTAGGATTTGGTGATTGCTAGCAATAGAGAAGTTCGGATCTACATTTTGTATCTAAAGAACTATGATTTATATAAAGTTCTTATTCAAAATCCTCCAAGGAAGGTAGAGGTTTACCCATTCAACTTGTTGGTTGAAGTGGGGTTCCTCTATAAGGAATCGTGTACATTCTTAAGTTTCTGTCATTTCTATTATGTATTTACTTTTCCGCTGCGTAAGGAAACTATCACTGAAACAGTTCCCGCTTGTCTGAACTAATCAACGATCCTACAATATCTTACCTAATACTCCCCTCGATCAAGTTGAATATTAATGGAGGAATAGAGAACTATATGATGATTCTTTGTCTCCAATATATAGGTGGATAACCAAGAAAGACAAATACCTCGTAAGAGAGTGTTAGGTTAAGGGACAAGTAGCCTAATTAGATTCACAATAAGAAGTAAGTTGCAATGAGCTCGCTAGATAAAACATGGCTTTGATCATGAGAACCTTTTAAATACTGTAAAACATGCAAAGTGGTGTGCCAATGAGTATCTTTAGGACTTTGCATATTGAAATAAAGTACGAAAGATATGAAAATTTTGGGGCAAGAAGTAATGTGGTAGATGAGACGTCCAATCATCTTGTTCTATTGATCAAGTTTGGCAAAATATGGATATCAGTTGCCTTTGCCCAAGTGTGATTATGAGGAAGGGGAAACGCGGTTGGTTTGGCAGCAAGTAGGCAAGCCTCGACCAAAACATCGAGAGTGTATTTCTTTTTTTTCTGAATGAAAGATAAATCATTCATTGATAATAAGATTTACAAAAAGTTACCTAGGCATCCTAGGAATTATATTGCTTTCAATAACTCCCACTTTCACAAGCCATTTGCGGGCTTCACGGTTTGGTTTCCTCCGAATAGCTTTCAAGCAATCCTTAACATGTGCGATGATCTGGGTTACACACGACTCAAGACTGGTTCTTAATTGTTGGTAAATCAATGCATTATGCACCTACCAAATGTAGTACACTATTGCCACAAGGCATGCACTCCAAGTGTGGAACATGATTTCCCTCTTCCGGCGAAAGCTTGAGTTCTATGATGTTCATTCATCTCCCTCTGAACTGTTTGGCTATTGGGTCCTGATATCCTCGTATGTTTATACCAAGTGTTGGAAAAGCTAGACTCTGCTCCATCTCGCATCTCAATTTGGACACGTGGCGACTGTTGAGGCTTTGCTCCTCGGTCATGACTTTGTCCAGCCTGGGGCTAGTCCGTCTGTGAACGGAATGAAACCGTGTTGGAGCGAGAGAGATGAGAAGGGAGACACGCCTCTTCACAAGGCTCTCATAAATGGCCACGAGGATATCGCCATGTTGTTGTTGGATAGGGATATTCGATTGGTTTCGGTTGATAACAATGCAGGCGAAATTCTGGTGTGCCTTACTGCAGAGAGCTCTTGCAACGGGTTTCTTGAGAGGATTATAGATGTGCATCGAGTTGGTCAGTGTTGTGTAAGCTTATCAAGAGTTCGGGCCTCACGGTTTTTCATTTTGTAACTGCTTGGAGGACGTGCGGTAAGGGTAGATGGATTACATTATAAATTTATTGTATATTTGGTCTATGCTATCAGGACCAATAGGCTTACATACTAGCTTGTTTATCTCTCAACTTTCAGATGTGGAATTTACAATTGAACCCCTACAATTTGCTTCCCTTGCAGTGCCCATTCTGAATAGTTTAATCGAGACAAGGAGAGGACCTCTCTTGGAAGTCCGAGGCAAGAAAGAGAGTGGAGGACCTTAGTTCACTACGCCTTAAAACACAAAGAACGTGGAATTGTGGAAGCATTACTAATGGCTGACGACTCACTCGCCTATTTGCAAGACGTCAAGGGCCAGAGTACTTTACATATAGCTTCCAAGAAGGGTTTGTTCTCTACAGTAAGAACAATCTGGGATTTATCTCCACAATCAATAGAATTCCGTCATAACCACGGTAAAACGGCTCTTCACATCACAGAGATGAATGCTAGTTTTATAAGGAAATGCCTTAACAACACGGCAATGAAGGAGCTCATTAATGAGGTTGACCATGAAGGCAACACACCTTTACATGTCGCCTTGATCAACACCAAACCCGATGCTGCATTCCGGCTGGTGGGCGCTGATGGCTGCAATCTGGGGTTGAAGAACAATTCTGGACAGAGAGCTTTGGATTTATGCTATTTCAATGATAAAATTGGCTTCCTAGTGCGCATCTATATTCTCTCAACTAGCTAGCTTTTATTGCAATGAGTTCTTTCTAACTTAACTACTTAGATCTTGTGTCAACTTGGAGTGGGATGGACGATTCGGAGGTGATTGACAAGCTTACCGTAGCTGCAATTCTCTTGCTACCACTCAACCTTACGACAACATTTGATGCAACAAAATAAGAAGAAAGAAAAGAAGACAAAATGACCAACATCTTCATGTGTTCAAATATGACAGCCTTCATAACAGGTTTGTTCGTCTTGATCGGCTGCACGTTTGAGTTTAGCAAGAATGTGAGAAAAAAGAGGTTCATCGCGAGTGCAAGCATCCGCACGCTACAAATTGCCCTTTTTGCTACCTTCATCGCTTACATGTCTAAGTCAATATGCATTGCTGCTGGCCCCAAGTTTAACCCTAAGAATCTCATAATAGTTGCAGCTTCGGTTCTTGTATTGGAAATGGGGTTCCTATCCCAATGGAGTATTTGGTAGACCATTAGGATTGAGATTGTTTGCTTGCTAGAACCAATAATATAATACTAGTATTCTAATGCATAAGAAATGGCTCGAAACAAGAACGTTTTGAGGGATAGAATTAGAGTAGAGGATCCTTAGTTTTGTCATTTCTTTGTTTTGCAAGGGGTGTGTTGTGTTTTTCGTAGTTTTATATGCTCCCTTTACTTTATTGCCCGTGAGTTTGTTTCGTTTTTTAGGTCTTTTGAAAATACCTTCTCAACGTGTTCTAGATAAGGGTGCATATACCTTAACTCCTCAGATCCTGGGCTGCAGGAGTTGTTGCTGTTGTTGTAGATACAACCATCCTAACATTTGTTGCTCTGGTTCGAGATAATGGATTCCTGCAGCAACTATTGCAAGATTTTTCTTAGAGAATTTTAATTTGATTTCAAGAAAGAGCAATTCACAGGATTGGAGAATGGAGATTGCAATCAAAATTGAAAGTCATCGGTATCTTCTTCCCATTGGAGAACAGCGGAGCCAATGTCTTGCTCTCTCTTCAGCTTATCTTTCAAGAACCAGTCACATACTCTCCCTGCATTTAGCTCCTCTATTTCACACCCCTCTTGCTCCGCTATCACTCTCAACAGATTCAAAGATGAAATCTACATCCGAAAATTATATGATGAGTTTTCAGAATACAAGTCATCAAAAATCTTTGAAAATTCTGCAAAGCTAGCTTAAGGAGCAAACAATTCGATCATTCAATTGTCAACTTTCTAATCGCATCAGTTGCTTGATGTATGAATTTTTAGAAGCTAGAACTAAAACCCCAAGTAATGAAAGGAAATGACAATTTTACCGTTAATCTGCAGAGAAAGCGCTCATGGGTACTTAAACCGGACAATTCAACAAGACCAGCTTCTTCAAAAGACAAAAATGTTCTTCCTCCAGAAGTGGTGTTCTCCTCTCCTTCAGATGCTTTCACTACGAGTTTCCTGTGGATCAAACCAGAATTGACTCCAATTTTCATTTCATTTTTTGATCTTCTATGCTGCATTGAGGAAACTTTGCATCAGATATATGAATGTGCAAGCTCAGAAAACAATGGCTACTAATCCTGTTGCTTGATTTCTTCATTTTGTTCTCTAAATGTGTAAGCATTCCAATTTGTCAGATTGACATTGTGTAAACAAAGACCGCCTAAATGTGATATACTATATAATAGAAGCATCCAATGATGTTTTCACTGATATACAAACACAATCTCCATTGAACACCAAAGAACATTGGCAAAACAGACTAGCAATTTCCATTTGCACAATCATCTATATAATGTAAGAAAGCTAAAAAAACGAGAATTTTCATGGATAATTGAAGATAATCGCCAGCACTTGAGTGAAACATCAAATCTCCCGATTTCCACTACTCAAAATTCATCCTCGATCAGTACGATTTGCGATATTTTACAAATTCAGATAAAAATTTCGCTCTCATATGATGATTTCCAATTCAAAAACGACGCGTCTTCATCTTTGGCATTCTACTTTCAGCGATTTAATTTCAAGTAGCGAAAAATCAGTAGATGACAGTACAAGTACTCGAAGCACAAACTGAAAAAGGAAAAAGGAAATTCGTACCTGGATCCCTAGCTCCCGAGACGAATTCGCAGTTTTAGCAGCCCTATATTGATTCAATGAATTAAGGGGGAGAAATCGGGCTTGACGGCAAGAATTTTGGAGGTTTGAACAGCTGTTTCCGAAATTGACAGACATGGAAGAAAAAGAATTGGCCGAATTGGAATGCGCGGTGTTCAGAAGAGATGGATTTCGCAGAAGCATCGCCATTGATGCTTGGAAGATGCGTTAATGGCGGGTGGAATTTCGATACTGAAAATTGCAAAGGGAGTTCGCGGTTGAGCTTGACAGTGTTTGAGATGATAAAGCGGACGGAGGTGCTGTTTTCTACCGTTAATCCCCACTCACGGAATTTCTTATAGTTGAATGAAATTTCTACCGTTTATCCTCTTAATGGGCCAGCATTCCATGAACACACCGTTGGGTTCTTGTGTGGCCCAATTCATTGAGCCCAATTCAGCACATCTTGTATTCTCGAGATCATATCTTTGCTAGTCGCCAATCTGCCACTCTAAATATTAATGGGTTTTTTTTTTTGTCATGAAACATCATATGCCGGATATCATCATTGATGGATTAGCTATGATTTAAAAAAAAAAAAAGTGACTTATAATAATACCAAGTATTTATTTTAAACCAATAATAATACGAACTTTAGAAATCGTTAAATTGTATACGAACTATTACAATATTAACACAAAATAATACGACGTTGAAAAATGATGTGTAATAATACCATCAATTTTGAACCAATATTAATACAAATTCTATATAAAATCTAGAAGAAGAAAAATCAAAAGTTTTTATGAAATCCACCTCTAGAATCGGATGAGCCTAGGTCTAGGGTCGTCGCGCCTAGTCGATCTTCAACCATCTCTACTAAAAGGGTGCATTTGGATACGACGGTACCCACTACCCTATATTTCTCCGGCCGCCCACATCCATCTCTTTGGCATTCGAAGTCGGTCTAATCGTGAGGACTTTACCCAAAGTTAAGTCATCCAAGTTCAACACTGGTTGCTAATTTTCGAGTGAGATGTTGTGTTGTTTTCTGAGTGTTCGTGTTAATTTTGCAAATTCTTTCGAAATCCATCCATGGTTGCTAATTATCGAGTGAAAATTGTTGATTTGTGAGAATTTCAGTTTATTTTGAAATTTCGTTCGAAATCTATCCATGGCATTATTACAAAGTCGGAATTTGTATAAAGTTCGCATTGTTATTGGTTCAAAATAATAATTGGTATTATTACAAGTCATTTTTCAATTTGGTATTATTTTTTGTTAATATTGTAATAATTCGTATGATGTTTAGTAATTTTTAAAGTTCATAATATAATTGATTTAAAAAAGATACTTAGTATTATTAGAAGTCATTTTTCAAAAACAATGATTAAAAGTTGTGTAAGATAAATACGGAGTATAAGATTCTAAGCTAATAAAGTTTTATGTAATAAAAGGATGCGAATGGGCACCCAAGTGCAAAGTGACTTGGTGCATGAATTAATGAATCATTGGATTTATAAAATCAAAAGTCCTAATAATCACTTTATTACATGAGAAAAATTAGCATAGCTAAGTCTTATTCAAAAAATACGTGTAATTTAGAGAAAAAATTGCGATGCGCATAGGCAAATGATATTTGATACAAAAGTTACACACATTTAGTTCCACATAATGTAAGTGATTTGCATGTGATACGCTCCCGCAATATAAAGTCATAATGTAAGTGAATTTTTAATTAGCAAACACGTCTTCCATTTCAAATGTTGACATTTTTTTACTCATTTCCAACACAATTAGCTTTTACCTTCAACAAAAAGGCCACCTCAGCTGGGCCCAACCCTCAAATGAAAACTTCCAGCTTGTTAATATTTAAGTGGGCCCAACTCCTACATGGCACGTCATTTTCGGAGCCCAAAAGGCCACCTCAGCTGGGCCCGACCCATATTGAAACGACCCAATCACAAGTCACAATCGCTAATGACGACCATTAGGAGGATTCAACTTGTAGATTTTCAACACATTGTTAAATTATGAAATTTCACCCATCAATCGATCGTCATTTTAAAATCGAAACCAATGAAATCTCTATTAGGTCTCAGAAAACGACTCATTATATATTCCAACGTGTTTATAAATGTTTAAGCACGACAAATTGTTTCTACATCCTTGTTTGATTTCGGATTATAGTAGCCTCAAATGAATTTGATAAAATGAGGATTTGAATTTATATTATATTAATAATAATAATTGTGCATAATATCGTGATTGATTGTAGTAAGTGTTCTTTATTCTCTCTACAAATGTTATTCTCTTATGATCCATTATCTTTAATATTTTGTCAATATTTAATTGCAGATTAATTTTCAAGCAATCAAATTGAAACATTGATTCTGACAATTACTTAACATCTTGAAGATCAAAAAATATTCAATCTAATCCGATCCTGATCCATTATTTTGTCAATAGAAAGTCTTTTTTAATGTTTTGAAGTGTTAATTGAACTCAATTACTGTGATTTTTTTTCCAAAATCTTAATATCAAATAGAGTCGAACTTCGATTCAATTACCATTTTTAATTTGCGGATGAATCGACGAGTATATTATAGTTAACTCAAACATGTATATTTTGATGCTTGTATTTATTACAAATGGATATCAATTTAGATCCAAAAAACTCCAACATGTAAGGTGAGAGAGTAGGTAAATCACTTGAAGCACAAGAAAAGTGATTACGGAGTGAAGAAATTACGCAAATTGACATCATTAAGCACTAATTAGTCTTCATTAAATCAACCCATAGACCCCACTAATTAATTTGCTTTTTGCTAATTAATTTCATTATTTTTTTTAAACTAATTTCATTATTTTAGCTACCCCCATATAGTCGCAAATTGCAAGTTAATAGCTTCAAATGTTGCTCGAATTGAGAGTGTATTATAATTGCACACTTTCCTCACTCATTTCTTTCCGAAACTTTTGATTTTCATGCACAAAGATGTTATAGAATGTGGTAATAGCTAAATTATTTATCCTTCATAATTCTTACTTAATAAAAAAAAATATTACTTCAACATCGTATGGTGTGTCAACAAGTATTAGAACTTTAATTTTATGAAATTTGTTGATTATAATTTTGATATAAGGTGAGACTTTTAAACGATTATCTAGTAACTTTGGACTTATTTTACACTTGAACTGAAATTAGTTTTTGGGGTAAGTATTTTATAATTGTCTTTAAATACGTAAAAAGTAAAAAGATTGAAAATAAAAAGATTTTGAATTTCAAAAATATATTTTAAATAAAAAATACTTTTGTGCAGAAAAAAGAATAATGCCATATAAAACAATCCATAAGTACTAAGTAGTATTCACCTCAATTCATTAAATAAAAAAAAGTATTCACCTTAAAACTTGATTTTTCAATAACAACGATTAATTGCGATGGTTCATTTACGCACTCTCAATTTTGTGTTGCGCATTTTGATATGGGCGGGTTTGAAACTCGCACAAAAAAATGTGATAAAATATGGGCGGGTTTCAAACCCGCACAATGTCATAAAATATGGGCGGATTTCAAACTCGTATAAGAAAAACCGTATATTTATTGACGGATTTAGGATCCACACATACAACTACTCAGTTGTCATAAAATATTATTGCATGTGAATTCATCTCCTGCCCCGCACATAAAGGGAAAATCTCACTACTTATTTTCATTTTTTTATGTACATTTTCTTATCTTACAACAACAACAACTACTCAGTTGGAACCGAAACGAGCGGCATCTGGGGAGTTAAAATGTACATACTCTTGCTTCGAGTAGAAGTCGGGAGAATATTTCGGGCAGGCCCAAAGGAAGGTGGGGAGTGGAAGTGGGGTGTAACTAAAAACCAAACGAGTACGAAAAAACACAAAAACCTTAAAAAGTAAAAGACTAAAAAGGAGAAAAGAGCAAGAAAACTTCCTCTACGTCTTCGATACTACTACTATGTCATTGTGATCTTCGCGCGTCATTGATCCCTGCACATATCCTTATTATATATACCCTAGAGATATAAGATAATACACCATATTCAAAACTAGCATCCTCATTTAAAAATATATATTCTATAACTTTTTTAAATATAAATCACTAGATCTTGACATCTATCAAATATTATTGGGGAAATGAGAATAGGATAGAAAAAAAAAATTAAATCAAGCACCGTACTATCATAGGTAAGAGTTTCCGTTTTATTTGAAAAATTAATTAATATTTAGTATGATTATGATTATCTATAAGATTTTATTAAATATTCTTATTTAATACTCCCTCTGTTCACAAAAACTCGTCATTCTAGCCCAATTTTCTTGTTCAACAAAATATGTCATTTAAGATATTATAGCCTATTTTTTTCAATAATATCCATACTAATTAAAAATATTTACAATACAAAGTGAAAGATGTTAACAAAAGATTGATGATATTTTAGTCAAATCAAACAATTTCTTAATTTTTGAGACAAACTCTAAAACGACAAGTTTATGTGAACTGAGGGAGTAAATAATTATCGAAAGGAGAATGTAAAATAAAAACATAAAAAACCAGTTCCAGTTTATAGTGATTTTTTAAAGTTGTTGAAGAAAAAAGGAAAAATTGCTCCAAATATCCCAACCTTTTATTCAGTTGCGCACTCTACCCCGACCTTTACAAATTTCACAAAATGTCTTAAACTTTGGGGATAGTTGCGCACTCTACCCTCGAAGTGTCCACACTTTGAGTAAAATTATGAATTAGCACCTCACTTTTTCGTTTTGTAACAAAAATGTCCAATCCATGTACAAAGAAATTTTACTTATAACATAGCCTTATAGATTTAATTTTCTCATTTATAAAAAAATAATATAATTATTTTTATTATTTGCTAATATGAATCTCACCTTTATAATAACCACATAAATCATTAAACCATAACCTTTACTTTACAAAGTAGTTCATCTTAATACTCTTTTCATTATTACTTTTTTTTAAAACATTCGACACAAATAAAAAAAGATTTCATAAAGTTTTTATAAATTTATGTTATAGCTTCTCATCTTTATAATTAACCACGTAAATAATTAATCCATAACTTTTACTTTACAAAGTAGCTCATTTTAATACTTTTTTCCATTATCATTTTCGAAAAAAAATTTAGACACAAGAAAAAAATCCACAACCCTTTTTTTTATAAAAGTTTAAAAACCTATATTCTACCTTGTCCAACTTAACCAACAAGATAGTATACAACTTATGTTATGGCTTGTTTATTTAAACACAATGACACAAACTAATTAAATAAAAAAAATATTAAATTAAACATAAAATCTAAATTTCCTTTTTAGTAAATGGAAAACTAAAAACTCAATTATTTTAGAAAAAGAAACTCAAACAAGGGATTAAACAAGGGATTAAAAAATATTCATAATTGATTTTTTATTTATTTTCGACGAACAAAAGGGACTCGATGATTATGTAATAACTCAAAATTTTTAAACTTTTATAAAATAAGTTTATGAAAATTCTTATTAATATTTATCTAAAATTATTTCAAAAATAATAATGGACAAAAAATATTAAGATGAACTACTTTTAAAGTCAAAGTTATGAGTATAGATTTATGTGGTTAATTATGAAGTGGAGAAATTATATTATCCAAATAATAAAATTAATGAGATTATTTTCATATAAATGAGAAAAGAAAATCTATAAGGCTATATTATTACTTTAGACATTACCCAAAAATATTTTTGTATAAAGGAAATTGATTATTTTAAATTAATTTCAACTAAAATTGATTTAGAATAAAAAGAGATCTAAAATGATTATTTTTTAATGTTTTAATCCTTACAAGGATAAGATTTATAATTTTTAAAAATTATTTGTACACGAGTTGGGTATTTTTGTCACAAAATGAAAAGGTGAGGAATTAATCCACAAATTTACCCAAAATGTGGATACTTCGAGGGTAGAGTGTGCAACTATCCCCAAAGTATAGGATATTTTGTGAAATTCAAAGAGGTCGGGGTAGAGTGCGCAACCGAATGAAAGGTTGGGATTTTTGGAGCAATTTTTCCAAGAAAAAATATACAAGCTATATGCTTTTGCCTATTTCTTTTTCGATTTTTCTAACATATGTCCTTTGGACATAGGATAAGGGCTTAATTGCAGAAAGAATCATTGAGTTTATATTTAAAATTCTTTTAATTCCTTTAAAAGGGTTTATGTTTTTCAAAATAAGATTTTAGTTTCTAAATTCGGACTCTTATACCATGCCCTTAGGACATAAGATAAAAACCCATTTCTTTTTAATCCATATGCTTTTGTCTGACCAATTTTCAGATGAAAACATTATACGCCCTTTCATTTTCTATTGCCTAATTTACCAATTAAACCGGTGGCTTATCTCATATCCGAAAGCTACTTGATATAAGGTGCTTGAGATAGTAGATGTCAAATTATCCACCAGAAATAGAATCAAGTGTTACTTTTTTCCCTATTGGTGTGGGTGGGAGTTTGTTCTTTTGGGTTGTCCTGGATGATCAATTGATTTGATTTTCCAACATATATCATTTCATAATGGAAACCAAATTTGTATGATTTACATGCACATGCATATTTGTTCTCCTATCAACATTCCTTTTTTTTTTATCTTGGGCACTGTTCATGAGAGTCGAAACAGTAACCTCAAAGTACTACACTACTACCTGAGATCCTTACCTATATAGATGTATTTCCGTTAATTAAATTCGATTCAGGACCCGTTTGGTCATAAATTATGAAAGCTTAATTAAATAAAAAGAAAATGAATATTTAGTGTCATAATATATTAACAGAAATTTTTATCTTGGCTTATGGTTCTAAATTTTGTGTGTATATTAGAGGAATGAATAGGAAGTCATAAACTCGTTTTTATATGGGAGATGAGGTGCCGCAATCAAAGGTGATTTTATTTGATAATATATTATGACATTAAAATTTACAGATTCAGCTCCACAAGGGATGACCTAGTGATAGGGGGTATGAGGATGTTGGGAGATTTCGAATTCAATCATTGTATCCGCTTCTTCACTTAGGTTAAAAACTATTAGAAAATGATATGTCGAAGTTTTAGGCTCTGTTCGGTAAATCGGGTACTTATCGGTGTTGATGTTGATGCTGATAATTATAGTTGTTGATGTTGATCGTGGTGGATATTGATATGGGATACTGATATGAGTTGTTTATTTTCCAAATAATCCGGAATGTGTTTGGTAAATTGAATTGTTGATATTTTAAGGAAAAGGTGTAAAATTACTAAAAATGGCTTAATGAAAGGTAAGAAAATAAAAAATAAAATTTAATTGGGAAATCATGTGGGTCCCGCTTACTTATATTTTGGTAAAAAAGTTATTTTATTTGACATAAGGTTGGGGGTGCTAATTATTTTTTCAACAGATAATTATTGGATATAACTAACTTATTTCAAATAAGCAAATTTTGCCGAACACATAAAACAAAGCTTATTTTTTCCATATAAGTAATTGGGTACTTATAAGTATCCAGATAAGCGTTGCCGAACGGAGCCTTAATGGTTTTAAGACCTAAAGGAAATCTACAACTCGAGTTGATCTAAGAGAAATCGACGACTTGTAGAAGTAGTAAACATGAGAGTTGAGATGGAAAGAAGATCTTCATGCCACATTAAAGATCGAGAAGATCACGTCTTACATTGGATAAGAAAAAAACGTGGATATACTTGGAGCACAAGTTGCTAGAAGATTTGAAGAGAGATTTTAGCTTAGGAATTATTGTGAATTTATTTTTTTAAATTATTTTCCTTAACCAAATAGAAAATTAATAATATATTTCAAATATTAGAAGCTTTTGCTATTTAAGAAAATGTTTGATAGGAGAAGAATTATGAGCTAACATTGCATTATTTGAGAGAGTTTTATGTGTGTTCATATATAGTTTGGTAGAGAAGAACTTCCGTTAGGTTTTATGAGTGAGAGTATGGTTTAATCATAGAATAAACAAGTGTCGTTCTACCATAAAGGTGTAGGAGTCAACTATTGGGTTGTTTTTTTTTATTTGTGTAGATGGGTAAAAACTGGTTTATTAACCAATTCTAAGAAAGAAGGGCAAACTGCCACCCTGGATGCTCGAACCTGAGACCTCTTACACATTGGCAAGAGGTTTAACCGTTGAGCCATGAGCACTTGCTCTCATTATGTGTTTTTATGATATTGAAAGTATGAAACCACAATTTTTATAGATATTTTATTTATGATATTTTTTTGGTGAAGAATACATTGTTTATGAAAATTGCACTGGAAACTTTCCAATATTATCCTTATTTATGATATTAAAACCACTATGTTGATCGGACTTCATTAGAAGTAATATTTTTTTAAAATATTTATATGGTAGTTTTGGTAGACGAT
Source organism: Fallopia convolvulus (assembly GCA_964016875.1). Taxonomy (NCBI): domain Eukaryota; kingdom Viridiplantae; phylum Streptophyta; class Magnoliopsida; order Caryophyllales; family Polygonaceae; genus Fallopia; species Fallopia convolvulus. The sequence continues at coordinate 2,670,265 of OZ024721.1, forward strand.
ATAATTTTGGTGGACGAGTCTAGAGCTGGAGTGAACAGAAGGCTTGAAACTTGGAGCGAGAAGTTGGAGACTAAGGGTTTCAGACTGAGCAGAACCAAGACAGAATACGTGGAGTTCAGGTTCGGGCAAGGAGTGACACATAGTGAGGAAGTGTTACTAGGAGGAGAAGTCGTAACAAGGAAGGAGAGTTTTAGGTATTTGGGATCAGTGTTGCAGAGTGACAGGGGCATAGATGAGGACATCACGCATCGGATACAGAGGGGTTGGCAGAAGTGGCGGGCTGCGTTGGGGGTTTTGTGTGATAAGAAGGTACCGCTCAAGCTTAAAGGAAAGTTCTACAGAACAGTGATCAGACCAGCCATCCTATACGGAGCAGAATGTTGGCCCACCACGAAAGCACAGGAACAGAGGTTAAAGGTAGCAGAGATGAGAATGCTAAGGTGGATGAGCGGGCACACTCTACTAGATAAAATCAGAAATGAAGTGATCAGAAGCAGAGTGGGAGTAGCCAGTATAGGAGATAAGTTGAGAGAGTCTAGATTGCGCTGGTTTGGACATGTTCAGAGGAGAGGCCCTGAGGAGCCAGTTCGTAGGTGTGAGAACCTGGTCTTCGGTGATGTACGTAGAGGGAGGGGACGATCGAATAAATGTTGGAAGGATAGTATAAGGCAGGATGTCAGCCAGTTGGCCATTTCGACAGATCTTGCGGTGTGCAGGGATAGATGAAGGGAAAAGATTCGAGTAGCGGACAACTAGTCACTTGAACAAACCGGCCAAAGGGAGCCTTGAGGCTTCGGCGATTTTATTTGTTTCATGTTTTGTTTCGTTTCTTTTGTTTCATGTTTTGTTTCGTTTCTTGCTTTTCGGTTTTGGTTTTGCCTCACCCTTGTCTTTTGCTTGTCCGGTTTTCTACCCGTGTTCTATGGTTTCGTTGGGTGCTCCCCCTCTGCTTTAAGCCAGGGGTGCCCCATCTTGACCCCCCAGATTTCCCGTAAGGGAAGTTTCACTGGGTAAATGTTGTTGTTGAAAATATTTATACGGTACTACTAATTAATTTGTGGTGAGCTCTAAATAGATAAGATTGAAGATTGAGATTAAGTAAAGTGGGTAGCTACAGCCTACATGGAAACTTCAACAGTTTTTTACGTGGACTTAGGTTTCCGAAATCGTACGTACTTGTAGTCTTGTACACTATTTGCATATAAAATAATTGCACGTAACCATAATTCACCCGGCACACAGATTTATCATTTCAAAGTTCAAACCGGTCTTTGTACATTATTTTAATTAAATTGGTTTGTTGGTACTCTCCCAAATCGACTTGCTTAGTCGTTGCCTCGTTGGCGTGGTCGAGAGGCAAAGTCTCATAACTTGAAATCACTTGTTCAATTAACATACTTCAATTCGGCTAATAACCTACCAATACTCAGTTGGTCGATATAGTGGTAAAGTGGTGTTAGACTCCTTAAGTGTTGTTAAGGAGATTCGAGTTCGATTCTCTTTGGTGACATATATGAAGAAACTGATATTTGAAGGGTCTTTCCCAAAATGGGGCCACGAAGTACCCGGTCCGAATGTAGAGCGGTGTCCGACCGATCGAACTGGACGAGCCAAAGGCAAGACCGAAAAAAAAAATTTGGCTAATAACCTAAGTTTCCAATGATTGTTTCTTTTTGAAACAGAATTAGAAAATATTAGTTCGAATACTAGAATAACGTATCCCTCTATAAATTTTGTTAATAATAAATATCATTAGGAATTAAGTGCTTATGTAAGTATTTCATGCATAGAAATAAAAATTTACAAGAACTACAAAAGAAAACTAAGTGAAAAGCTATGAAACGTTCCATAAACAAGTCAAGATTGTGTTGAATGAAAAAGAACAAAAGAGTCCTTTAGGAAGTGTCTTGGGAGAGATAAGGGAAGAAGGTCACAAGTGTCCAAAAGCAAAAGGGTTACTAAGGGGTGCGTTGGTCATTAGGAATCATGTCTTGTGCCCCAAGTGAAAAAAGATAGAAGTATTATTAGGAAAAGGGCTCTCACATAAATAAAATACGACTGAGCTAGGTCAAGCCATCGCTTCAGTGAATAACGAAATCCGCCTGAGAGTAATCGAGAGCGATCAAGGAGCAATCAAGGAAGATCAAGGAAGAATCAGAACCAAAGGTAGTCGGCGGCGAGTGTTCGATCTCAAAGACGACGAGGAAGAGATTTCCAAAGCTAAAGGGAAATGCATCTGGAAATCGTTAGGTCTGATTGGTTTGATTAGTCGTTTGAGCTTAGAAACTAGATAACATGATTGTTAAAATTGCTAGGATGGTGATCGCTAGCATTATAGAAATTTTAATTTGTATCTTGTAACTAAGGAACTATTGATTAATAAAGTCTTCATTCAAAATTTTTCAAGATAGGTAGAGGTTTACCAATTCAACTAGTTGGTTGAAGTGGGATTCCTCTATAAAGGAGTTGTGTCCCTGCTTTCCTTCTATTATTACATTTTGTGTGTTTATTATCCAGTTGCATAAAGAAATTGTCTCTAGAACAGTTCATGTGTATTTGGATCCTACACTTCTTTTTTCTTAGTATTTTGTCAAAGTATGGTTGAACAATATAGAGGATCCACACAATCGTTTGTCACATGTATATGTTAAGGTCGAATACATAAATACAATATAGTTTCACTCTAAATTTCTAATGTGGGAACGTTTATCTCCACAAGCTCTCTCAATTGCAACTGTTTGACCCCGTAATATGTCAATTGTACTTGACATCATGCCTTAAGGTCGTGTAGTATCTTAAGATATAAATTGTCTCAAATGGGTTAAAATATCTCAAATAATAGATTTTGTTGAAGAAGAAAATCAAGATAAAATGACAAGTTTTTCTAAACGGAGAGAGTATCTTAAGATATATATTATATCTTTACAAAGATATGTATAAGAATAGAAACTAATTATATTGGCCAATAGGTTAGGATAACGGTTTTTCTAACCTATGCCCTTGAGACATAGGTTAAATATACTATTTAAGGGAACTAAAACCTTATAAGAAAATTAATGAATTGATCCTTTTAAACAAAATAATCTATTCTAAATAAATACAAATTAATAAAATATTATCATTTAAGGAGTTTAATCGACATAGGTTATAAAAATCGTTAAAATAAACACAAGAATTTGCTTCAACGTGCAATTATGCAATTATGGATATGGGTTAATGACCAAAGCAGAATCTTATATACATACATTCTTGAATCTTGGCTCATATAAGTTAATTAGTGATATTAGGAACTTGATGCAAGTACGTATACGTAGCATGAACTTTTGTCACCTCTCTACGTTGCCTATCTTGAGTTTCGCATCATCTCACTTGCAAAACGCCGTCGTTTAAGACCTTCGTTAATGAATATACTATTAGTAAAACTACGGGCTCCGGCCTTGGGATTGGATAAAGCGTACGTGGCAAACCCCCACATTAATTTAATTTCATGGCTGGTCCGAAGTCTAGTTTGAATCCTTGGTCAAACCGTTACTCCCTCAAAATTTATCAATATAAGTTTTTTTTTTTTACGATAAGGAACTTATCTTTCGCAATAAATCCAAAACTCATGCTCCATCCTAATAAAAATTATAAATTATGGCCTTCGGACATCTAATAAAACAGTTAAATCTATAAAAATTATATTCAAATGTTTCTGGTTCAATTTTTATGAGCAATACCATTTAAAAAAAAACGAATTACAAATCATATATCAGTTTACGTCGATCAACTTGATTCTATAAAAGGATTGATAATGATATTAGGTTATATTCTCATATATACCTATTATCACTAGGCCATTTTATATCAATATTAACATTATTGCTTAGTATAGTCACGTTTAAATGTGATTTGGGGTCAGTATGGAAACACCTACAACATGAACCTGTTAGGAGGATGCGCTCGATGGATCCAAGGAAAACTGAAATTCAGCTATAGACAATAATAATTGAATTTAGTTAAATGCACCAAAATTGATATGAATGCTATCTATCTATTACTAATAACTAAAGCCGAAGCAATTTCTGCCACCACGTTGCGCCACATCACCCCTTTATTAAAATAATAGTTTTTTTATAGTTAATTATGCAAAAAATTATCTTCAACTAAACATAAAGATAAAATAATATTTGTAAGAGTTTATCTCCAAATAAACATAAAGATAAAATAATATTAGTATATTTTACGAATATAGATAAAAAAGTACATTACATTTATCATATTTGTAAAAGATAAATTCAAAAAATATAAGAAAAAATATGTACATGTGGTCACATATATATCTTTGAAATAAAAATAGTCATATAAATGATAATATCTTTAAAATGTCTATCTATCTATCTATATTAACTATATATTAAAGTCGAACCTTTTTGAGCAACTAGAACAATCCGGGCCCCACCTTATATTTAAAAAGTAATTTTATATTCTTATTATTTATAAATTTTTATTTTAAATTTTCTAAAAATCAATCTAATTTTTATAAAAACTAATGTTCTAATATATTTAGTAAAAATTAAAAGAAAGGAAAAATAAAATATTAGATTTTTTAATATATAATGATAGATTGTTATCATAATAAGTTATGAAAATATTTTTACTATTAATTTTTTCTATCTAAAACTAACATTACACTATATTTTATATTTGAAAAAAATTAATTCGAATTTTAATTAAAAATTTAAAAAAAATTTATCTTTATCCTTTTATCTATTTATGTAAAAGATTTATCTTAAATCAAATTTAAATTAAAAAAATTTAAAATTTTTAGATATGTATATAATTATTTGCCTAAATTAAATTTTGGTAAAAAAATTATATTAATTTTTCCTTAATTTTCTTTTTGGATTATTTATGTTAATATAAAATATTTTTTATCTTTAAATAAATTCTATATTCATTCATATATTTTTTTTTATCTTTTCTTATTAATTATCTTTTTAACTTTTTATTGAAAAGATTTTTAGAGAATTGAATTTGATTAAAAAATTATAAGAATTTACATTATTTTTTGCTTTTTAATTATTTTTGTAAAACATTTATAAAATTTAATGATTCTAATTAAAATAATTTTTATTTATATTTTTTCATAAATAAATTATCATTAATCTATCAAACTTATATTGGACTCACCTTAACAATTTTGGTTGTGCCTCACATTATATTGGCTCACCTTCATGATTTATATATAGTGATTTTCTTTTACAAAAAAATTAATGATAAATATTTATAATTTTTAAAATTAATAAAAATAGATAATAAAATATTTCATAGATATATTGAAATATTTAATAATCTCTAAATTTAGGTCATGAAAAATTAATAAAATATGAAGAATATAATATTTTCTGTAAAAAATCATACATTCCACGAGCAATAAATTACTTATATTAAAGTTTATATTATATTTTAATTTATTAATATCCTCTTATTTCAGACATTGTTGAATTCAAAGATAGGTAAAAATTTATTGATAAAACATTGATTAAGATATTAATTTTAATGATTAATTTATTGATGTTTTAATTTTAATATTATTTTAAAACATTGTTTTAATTCATCTACTCTCAAGAAGATAACTTCTATTTTGAATGCACCTCTCCTATTCAATTCCTAGATATTAAATTCTAGAAGACAATTGATGTGAATATGAGATACTCGACATAAAAAAAGGTATTTATATTAATACTTTATTATATCTTGATAATCTATTAATTTTTTCAAAACTAATATATTTGTCAAATTTAATTTAGTTATTTTATTTTGAATATTTCTTAATATCATTAAGAATGATTAATTAAATGAATCTTCTTTTATATTTTTTTACAAGGGTCAATATGTTATTATTGGCATTGCAGAGGATATTGATGATTCTTTTGTATGGTACAATAGTTCATGTAAACAATGCAAAAAAAAAGGTAAAAACGATATGATGATGAATTTTGGTGTAGTGGTTGCGAGCGTATTGTCAAATATGTGATTCCAAGGTATATAAAATACATTAAATGTGTTTATGTCATATACATTTAGATTATTATATTTCATGACAAGTTTAAAGTTACTTTGGTTGTTAATGATGGAACGACCGTTACATCGTTCGTTATATTTGACAAAGATGTTCGTTAATGTAGGTTTATAAGCATATACAAGATGACATTGATGATGAATCCTCTATGCCTTACTTAATACTATGTCGTTCTTTAATAAGTAAAATATTTTTATATTTTGTACTTTAATTAACACTATGCGATTCTTTAATAAGTAAAAAAAAATATTTTGTACTTTAGTTAACACTATGCCATTCTTTAATAAGGAAAACGTTTTTATATTTTTTACTTTAATACAATCTTTCAGTGTTCAAATTACTTTACTTAAAAATCACATACATAAATAATGGATCTAAACTCTACAAGCCAACATGCTAATGGAGTAATATTGAATGATATTACCAAAGTATAAAAAATCATTTCAAACCATCATGACATTGCAACAAAAGAAGAAATATAAAATATTGTCAATATATATACAACAATTAAATCATTAATCAAACATTCATATATAATTAATATATTATAAAGATAATTTTAAGGTTACCGGGCAAGGCCCGGGTCATAAACTAGTATCTATCTAAATGCATTGTATAAAAGCCAATAAGTATAAGAATGTGCCCTAAAAGACCATCCTATATATGTTTTTTTATAACAAGTAACTTATCTTCGATGATAAATTCAAAACTCATAACCCATCCGACAAGAATCATAAATCATGTAAATTAATTTACGTCGACTGGTTCAATCTATAAAAAGACTGGTAATGATAATAAGTTGAAACCCGAAACCTTTCAACATTTTCTTATACCTCGATCTTATGACTAGGCCATCATATATCAACACCAACATCATCGCTTCGTATAGCTCTGCTCAAGTAGAATTTGGGGGTCAAGATGGGAGCACCCATAACCTAAACATGTCAGAAGGATGTATGATAGATCCAATGAAAACAATTCAACTATATGATAATAACAACTAAATTTAGTTAAAATACACCAAAATTAATATAGAGGCTATATCCATCTTAAAGACATCATAAAAAAGCCAATAAACACGAGGATGCACCCAATCAGAGACGGACGAAAGGGTGGGCTGGGGTTTGCTCCAACCCACCCTAAAAAAAAAAATTAAGGTAAATTTAATTAAAAAATAATAAAAAATAAGGTAAATTTAGTAATAAATTATTTAAATTAAGCTAATTTAGTCCATCAAAAAAATATGGTAAAAATTAGCCCACCTAAAATTTAAATCATACGTTCGTCCCTGCACCCAATAAACCATCCCATACGGACATAATATTTTTTGTCCCAAACTAGCTTGTATCGTGTAATAATATATAGTAACATTATTGCACTTTATATCTTACTTATGGAGTATAACATAAGGAATTACTTACATTATGAGACATAAGTTTAAAAGAGAATATAGATTGAAATTTATGATTAATTGAAGAAGTGGCAAATAAAATTGGCAAACGAGAAAATGGGTTTTCTTTAGATCGATCGACAAAATGGGTCATTTTCCTATTTTTTCTACCTACCACAATATTAAATTATTGTATAACTACGAAATACCAATGTGTAATCTCAATATTATACTACATAATAAATTCTACGGTATATTATAATCAGCAACAGAAAATATACGAAAGCGGTTTCAAAAAGAGGGGTTTGGGGACAAAAACTGAGCACAATGAATAAATAATAATTAATAAAAAAACTAAGTCTCACGTGGAAGGTTTCGGGTTCGATTTTTTACCTTTGTTCCTTCGCTTGGATAAAAAATCAAATCTCACCATTTTTTCCACCATTAGATTGAGTCGGTCTTTGTAAGTCGGTTTACTTGATCCGTAAACTTTACTAACTAGTTTACGGATCCAGGGTTTTCCACTAATTAATAAAAAAACCAAGTCTCATGTGAAAGTTTTCAGGTTCGATCTTTGCCTTCGTTTCATCGCTTGAATAAAAAACCAAATCTCACCATTTTAGATTGAGTCGGTCGGTGTAAGTCGGTTTACTTGATCCGTGCACTTTACTGACTAGTTTACGGACCCAGGATTTTCCACTAAGCTGAGTTTCTTTTTATAAAAAATAAAATAAAATAATAATTTAAAAAAAGTGAAGGTTGAGTAATGGATCAGTAAAAATGTAGGGCCCATGATTTTGTTGGCTTGCTGAACTGAATATCCAGCAAAAACCAGGTGATCATTTTTTCACACACACAATAGTGGTTTTTTGGTGCATAGAAAGTGGTTTTCTTACCACCACCAACAACTTGCACCATTAAAAAAATAAAAACTTTTTAAGCAAAATTTATGGATAATCAATCAACTTACTCATGGAATTTGTTATATGATCCCTGTAAAATGAGAAATTATACAAGATTGCCTGTAATAAATGTAGTGCTAGCGAAATACCACCTGATTTTTTTTTGAATAAGAAATGCCAGCTGATTGACCCATTTTTCTGTTGAGAGATCAAGGTAATTATTGCTCTAAGATGTATGATTTGATCTCTCAACATGTTCATCAAAGTTTTTACACAAATATTTTTGGCTAATTCTTTTTAATTGGGTAAGAATTAGGATCCACTCATTTATAATTTTGAAGCCAACACATTATGAATGGGTATGATTAATAATTTTATCGGCCACCATATTTATTTTCTTGAAAATTTGCAAAAAATTGAGTTGTCTTGAAAGAATTTTGTTAAATATTATATATGTTGTAATTTCTCAATTTAATTAGTCTTTTTAAAATGCCAAGTGGATGGTTATGATAGAATTTAGAAGTAATTTTTAAAATTAAACATATTAATATAATTTATTGTATTCTAGTATTGTGCTAAATTCCTAAGCTCGTATAGTTAATAGATAATGACATCTGGTCACAAGTTCGAATTCTCTCTTATTCATTGTAATGATCTTAAGTGCCTTCTATATCCCCGCTCAAATTTAGTGTTTTACTAATCTTTTCAATTGTACATCGGGTGGTTTTCAAAATTTTCAAAAATATATATTAAAAAAAATTACTTAATTTGCACCACTCTAGCTATACTGTCTAATAAGGTACATGCATTTTCAGGTATAAATATTAAAAATCAATACATCTATCAAAATCAAATCAATATAACAAAGCCTAATGCCATAAAAGTTGGTGCATTTTGACCTCATTTGTAATTACATCAAATGTAGGGTGCATTCAAGTAAATTAAACTGATTTTTCAAAACCAAAAATCAGGAAAATAAAAGAGACCAATCCATGGTGCTCTTGCATGTGATCTTGAAACTTCCTGTCCTCCTCTCTTCTTCTATAAAAGCAGCCATTCCCAATTTCACTTCTCACCACTACACCTTCCTTCTTTCCATTTCACTCCATTCTTTCAATTATTTTTCTTCTGCATTTTTTCTAGGGTTAGCTTTTCAGCATTTGAGCTGATCTCTGAAGGTATAAAGCTCTGATCTTTCTCCCTTTTCTAAACATACTACAATTTTTTAAATGTTTTTTAGTTTTGGGTATTTTTTATATTATCCAAAATAAAGGTGATAATTGCAAAATAAAGATTTTACCTAACAATCCATAATGGGAATTTTTTTCTTCAACTTTTCTTACCAAAAATTGAATTTTTTCTTTCTAACATCTCACCTTACTTTCCTAACATGGGTCCTAATTTTTCCTTATAGCTCACTGTTCTTTAGTTGACATAATAATCTTCCTTTCTTTCTCTTACCTTTTTATTTCTTGCAAAACAATTCTCCTCTTCTATAAATCTTCACAACTCAAACCTCTCAAGACTCATTCTTTCTTTCTCTCTTGTTATCAAGATTTGATCTTTTTCAGTGAGTTTTTTTTCCTCTGTTTTCGCACCCTTTTTTTCTTCACATGCATTACCCCAACAAAAAAAATTACAAAAAAATACTTCAAAAATCAAAACTTTGTTTTTGATGAAAACCCATCTCAGGAAAATCATGGCTTTGGTTTGACTGATCTTAGAATAAATGACACTGAATAAAACAAATTAAAATTGTAATTATTTACTATTATTATATTTTCATTTCTGACTATTTTCTGTTAGCAGAGAATCCATGGCTACATCTGGTCATCTGACACATGTCCCAAGCCTAAGGGAGCGTGTGGATGAGACTCTGACTGCTCACCGCAATGAGATCCTTTTGTTCCTCTCCAAGTATGCATTTTACAGTTCATTTTCTCAGACAACCAAACAAGGCCTTATTTTTAAGTCAATTAAATTATTTATTTTTTAAAATTTTTTTGAAGGCTTGAGGGTCATGGGAAGGGAATTTTGCAACATCACCAGTTGATTGCTGAGTTTGAGTCCTTGACTGAAGAGGAGAAGCATAAGCTTGCTGATGGTCTTTTTGGTGAAGTTTTGAGATCAACCCAGGTGAGAATTTTATATTTCTTTGTTTTGATTTGAGTTTGATGTCATTTTGTTTTGTTGATCTGGGTATGATCTTATGTTTCATGTGTAAAATTTCACAAAAATCATGGACAAAATCTACTTTTTGAGCAAAGTTCTGTTTTGTGACATGTCAGTCTGATGTGGGTCTGTGAACTTTAAGTCATTTAGCACCTAGATCTGTTTTTACAGTGGTAAAAACATTGGTTAAAAAGAATGAACTGCATGTCTAAGATGCATTTAGCACATAAGCAATTTAGATCTATTTTACTGTAGTAAAATGTTAATAAAAAAATATGAAATGCCTTGTATGAGTATTGATATCTAACAAATTAGTGATAATGGAGAATTATATTCAGTTTTGTAAGTGAAGGACTGAAGGGTAATTTTTGTACAAATTGATCTATAAGGGTGGTTTTATGTAATTTACATCAACTTCAATAGTCAATTGTGCCAATTCATTTACAAAAAAATACTTTCAAAACTCATTTACACCAACTTCACTAGTCAAAGTTCTGTTTTAGGACATGTCAGTCTGATGTGGGTATGGTATAAAATCAGGTTAGTGATAAGAATTGTAAATTGTAAGTCATTTAGCACCTAGATCTGTTTTTACAGTGGTAAAAAGATTAATAAAAAAGAATGAAATGGATGTCTAAGATGCCCTTATTCAAGCACATAAGCAATTTATTTAGATCCATTTTACTGTAGTAGAATGTTGATAAAATAACATGAGAAGCCTAAGAGTGAAATAGGTATGAATGCATGAGTATTGATTTCTAACAACATAGTAATAATGGAAGATTATATGCAATTGTCAATGAAGGGTATTTTTGTACAAATGGATCTATTAGGGTGGTTTTATGTAATTTACACCAACTTTATTAATATGAGCGAATGTGGACAAAGAAATTATACAAATTTACATGAGTGAAATAGATATGAATGCATGAGTATTGATTTCTAACAAAATAGTAACAATGGAAGATTATATGCAATTTTGTCAATGAAGGGCACTTTTGTACAAATTGATCTATGAGGGTGGTTTTGTGTAATTTACAACAACTTTACTAATATGAGCAAATATGGACAAAGAAAAACTTGCCCGGGCCTAAGATTGAGCCCATGGGCCTATGTTTGGAGTTGAGATGGGCCCTGATTCACTTTTGCCCGGGCCTAATTTCTTAGGCTATAAAGTTGGCCGTGTTTAAACTTTATGTTGCTAAATTGACCCAAAATTTCAAATCCTTCACAGGAAGCCATTGTTCTAACTCCATGGGTAGGACTTGCTGTCCGCCCAAGGCCTGGTGTATGGGAGTACATTAAGATCAACACCAAGGCGCTTGGCGTCGAGGATTTGACTGCCGCCGAGTTCTGTCACTTGAAAGAAGAACTTATTGACGGCCCGTGAGTTATTTCATTCACAACATCTTATTGGTCCTATTTGGATCGCAGAGAATAATGCATTATCTTACTTTATAATGCGGGATTTAATGCAATTATCCTGCTTTATAATGTAGGATTTGATGCGAAATCGCATTAAATCCTGCATTATAAGGCGAGTTAATGCATTATTCTCTGTGATCCTAACAAGCACTTCTAATGAAAACATTCATCAATTTGGATACTAAGTTTTTTGGACATTGTTGTTACAGGGCGAATGGTAAGTTGGTGCTTGAGCTAGATTTTGAACCATTCAATGCTTCATTCCCGAAGCCGACCCTCTCGAAGTCGATCGGAAATGGTGTCGAGTTCCTCAACCGTCACCTTTCCGCTAAGATGTTCCATGACAAGGAGAGCATGCAACCTTTGCTTGACTTTCTCCGTGTTCACCATTACAAGGGCAAGGTAAAACAACAACATTGTTCAACATAGATCTATAAGTTCAGATTATAAATTTTGTTTGTGGACCCACTTCAATGACTACTCAAGAGTCTTTGTTTCTTAATGAATTTGCCAAAAGTACATGCAACCATTGATTGGTTTAGTGTATCTGCATGTTCTGATCACAAAAAGCCATTTTTGTTTGTGGTCAATTGTGCTAATTCATGTGTATGTCAGTATGTGTTATTTGACATCATGTGAATGGTTTCTGACTCAAAATTGCTAATATTCTTAGATCTAGTAAGTGAGTTGGCCAAATTAGGTTGTTTTTAGATATGGGTAGTTTTGGATCAACTTATATTGTAAATTTCATATCAAAACAATTTAGCTTGATTAAGATTTGAAGTGCCATTTTGTGCTGTGTGCAGACAATGATGCTGAATGACAGGATTCAGAACTTGAACACTCTGCAAGCAGTCCTAAGGAAGGCAGAGGAGTTTCTCTCAACACTTCCTCCCGACACACCCTACGCTGAATTCGAGCACAAGTTCCAAGAGATCGGGCTCGAGAGAGGATGGGGAGACAACGCCGAACGAGTCTCCAACATGATCCAGCTTCTCCTCGACCTCCTCGAAGCCCCCGACTCTTGCACTCTCGAAAAGTTCCTTGGCCGGATCCCGATGGTCTTCAACGTCGTCATTCTTTCTCCCCACGGTTACTTTGCTCAAGCCAATGTGTTGGGGTATCCTGACACCGGTGGCCAGGTAATTGTAACACCCCCAATTTATATCGGAAATGTCACACGTCAGTGACCTCAGATGTCTGAAGTTACTAAAAGTCATGTGCATAATTTATTATTGTAGGTTGTGTACATTTTGGACCAAGTTCGTGCGCTCGAGCACGAGATGCTTCAAAGGATCAAGCAACAAGGGCTAGACATTGTGCCTCGCATCCTCATTGTAACCCGGCTCCTTCCTGACGCCACAGGGACCACGTGTGGTCAGCGTCTCGAGAAGGTTTTCGGGACAGAGCACTCTCACATCCTTCGTGTCCCGTTCAGAAACGAGAAGGGCATTGTGAGGAGATGGATCTCTAGATTTGAAGTATGGCCTTACCTAGAGACATACACTGAGGTATAACATATCGCCTTATAAAACGTCATGTTATATTGTATCTTGTTCCATGAATTTGGAATCTAATCTAGTAACATTGGTCATTTCTTAGGACGTCGCGAGTGAAATCGCTGCTGAGTTGCAGGCCAAGCCTGACTTGATCATTGGAAACTATAGTGATGGAAACATTGTTGCTTCTTTGCTAGCTCACAAACTTGGAGTTACACAGGTATCATAATAACAATAGCCTAATTTGATAGATAAAGCATTACTCACAGGTGCTAATGTCTTAATTCACTTTTGTGCAGTGTACCATAGCTCATGCTCTAGAGAAGACCAAGTACCCGAACTCCGACATCTATTGGAAGAACTTCGAGGAGAAGTACCACTTCTCGTGCCAGTTCACTGCGGATCTCATCGCCATGAACCACACCGATTTCATCATCACTAGTACCTTCCAAGAGATTGCCGGAAAGTAAGTGAAACCAAATCTCTTGAATACTCATATTCAACACAACATTAGTGAGATCTTAATCTTGTGTTTTCGTGTTCGTCTTTCAACAGCAAGGACACGGTGGGACAATACGAGAGCCACATGGCATTCACCCTCCCGGGACTCTACAGAGTCGTCCATGGAATCGACGTCTTTGACCCCAAGTTCAACATCGTCTCGCCTGGAGCCGACATGTCGATCTACTTCCCCTACACCGAGGAGAAGATGAGGCTCACCGCCCTCCACCCTGAAATCGAAGAGCTCCTCTATAGTGAGGTCCAAAATGAGGAACACATGTAAGCTTCAAACATTTTGAGTAATAAATTTCTTCGGGTTTTGATGATAACAAACTTTTTCTGGTGTTTTAGATGCGTGCTCAAGGACAGGAAGAAGCCAATCATCTTCTCCATGGCCCGTCTCGACCGTGTCAAGAACATGACCGGCCTCGTCGAGTGGTACGGGAAGAACAAGCGTCTTCGTGAGCTCGTGAACCTCGTAGTTGTCGCGGGAGACCGTCGGAAGGAGTCGAAGGACATCGAAGAGAAAGCCGAGATGAAGAAAATGTACGAGCTGATCGAGACCTACGAGCTCAATGGGCAATTCCGCTGGATCTCGGCTCAAATGAACCGTGTGAGGAACGGCGAGCTCTACCGATACATCGCTGACACCGGAGGCGCGTTCGTGCAACCGGCATTCTATGAGGCGTTTGGTCTCACGGTGGTCGAGGCCATGACTTGCGGGCTTCCGACATTCGCCACGTGCCACGGTGGGCCCGCGGAGATCATCGTGAACGGGAAGTCGGGATTCCACATCGATCCCTACCATGGAGACAAGGCCGCTGATCTACTAGTCGCTTTCTTCGAGAAGTGCAAGGCTGACCCCTCGCATTGGGACGCCATCTCCAAAGGCGGGCTCAAGAGGATTGAAGAGAAGTAAGGAAATTGATCATATATACTAGCCGTTAAATTTGAATTTTTTGGAGTGCTAATTCTAATTCTTGTTGCTTGTATTCTTTTTGTGAAGGTATACTTGGCAGATTTACTCGGACAGGCTGTTGACGCTGTCCGGAGTCTACGGTTTCTGGAAGTATGTGTCGAAGCTCGACCGTTGGGAGTCTCGTCGTTACCTTGAGATGTTCTATGCTCTCAAGTACCGTAAGTTGGTAAGCAAAACCGAAAAACTGAAAAACCGAATACTCAGAAGAATAAGTCTCTTATTATTAAGCAATGTGTGTGATTTGTGTGATTGCAGGCTGAGTCTGTTCCGTTGGCTGTTGAAGAGTAAATCTGAGAAGAAATTTGGTGGTGAAAAATGATGAGATTGTATGAAGCTTGGTGGACATGGAGATCTCTGCAACTTGGTGTCTGAGAATAAATCAAGATTTGTCTTGAGATTGAGCAACGAGATGTCAGTTTTTTTTGTTCAAAGCTTGTCATTTGGCTTTTTCTTTGTTCGGTTGAATTCGAATTCCCGAGCTCTTGCCTTTGTTGTTTTTTGCTTGTCTCCAATTTGTGGAGAATGTAATCCTTGCATTTTGCAATTGGATGTTTCTGTTTTGGATCTGAAATCAATCTGTTTCATTACAAGAGCTAGCAAAAATTCCCATTGTTGACAAATCTCGCTAAAACGCTGCGTTTTATTCCACTTGCCTGAGACTTCTTTCACCAAACGCAGCGTTCCATTCTCCTTCTTCAAGGCTCTCGCTCTGTCTTTTAACCGATTCAACGCTCTGTAAATTTGGTCAATTTCACAGTAATCGAAAATGGAGGGAACCGCCATAGCCAAGAACTCAAAGAACCACCGAAGAAACCACCCAAACGGAATCACGATTACTCTCGTAATCTGTTTCACACTCCTCCTCCTCCTCGCCGCCTCCCTCCTCCGCCTCAAACTCTCCGGCGCCGACGCCACCGCCAAACCCCCACCCTTTCACAACCTGATCAAGAAAGCCTGTATTCACTCCCCGAACCCTAACTCCTGCTCCGCCGCCCTCTTCACCACCGTTCCTCCGCCGCCACGTCACCACTCCACCACAACAACCCTCTCCCTCCGCCACGTCCTCGCCGCCGCCATCAACCACACGATCTCCCTCGTAACAGCCGCCCAATCGAAGATCGCGAGCTCGATTCCGCTCCGAGAACTCACCGTGTACGAACGCAACGCCTTGCGCGATTGCAGGGAGATGCTCGATCAGACCTACTACGAGCTCGGCGAATCGATCGCCGATCTCCACGCGTCCGAATCGTACGGCAACCTCAAGACGCTCCTGAGCGCCGCCATGACCAACGAGAACACCTGCATCGACGGATTCGCGGATCTGGAGGAGACGAATTCCGGCGCCAGGGAGCGGATCCAGATCGAGCTCGCCCCGATTTCTCGGATGATCAGCAACTCCCTCGCCGTAATCAAGTACATCGAGACAGTGAACGCCGCCAATTCAAAGATCCGGAAACCAAACCTAGGGTTTCCGCCATGGATGACCTCGAGAGACCGTAAGCTGATGAGTCGATTCCGCTACCGAAATCCGATTCCAATTCGACCGAATTTACTCGTCGCGAAAGACGGAACCGGCGATTGCAGATCGATCACAGAAGCGATCCGAATGGCACCGAATTTCAGCAAGTTCAGATTCTTGATCAAGATCAAACGCGGAATCTATGAAGAAAACGTCGAGATTCCCCGAAACAAACCTAACATCATGCTCGTCGGCGACGGGATGCAATCCACCGTGATCGCGTCTTCGAGAAGCTTCGTCGACGGATTCTCCACATTCACCTCCGCTACTCTGAGTAATCATCTCTCAACCCTTACAAAATAATACATTATAAAATAATACATGCATTATAAAATAATACATTATACTAGACTTAAAATGCATTTTATTTTGCAGCTGTGGTAGGAGACAGATTTCTAGCAAGAGACATAACAATACTAAACAGGGCAGGGCCAGAGAAGCACCAGGCAGTGGCACTAAGAGCCACCTCAACCTCAGCCTACTTCAGGTGCAACATAACCTCGTACCAAGACACGCTGTACGCGCACTCGCTCCGCCAGCTGTACATCGAGTGTGTGATCCAAGGGACCGTCGACTTCATCTTCGGGAACGCAGCCGCGGTCTTCCAAAACTGCCTGATCCTGCCCCGGAAGCCGCTCCGGGGCCAACGCAACATGATCACTGCCCAAGGGAGGGACGACCCGAACCAGAACTCGGGGTTCTCGATGCAGAATTGCACGATCGAGGCTGGCCCGGATCTCGGGCTGGAGGACTCGAGGATCTTCCGGACTTACCTGGGTCGGCCTTGGAGGAACCATTCGAGGACGGTTATAATGAATAGCTACATTGGCGAGGTGGTGCATCCGCACGGGTGGAGTAGGTGGAACAAGTGGAGTCGGGTGGACACGGTTGAGTACGTCGAGTTTAATAACTTTGGACCCGGCTCGGATGTGAGGAGGCGGGTCCGGTGGCGAGGGTTCAAGAGGGATTGGGGTGTGGAGAAGGTGAAGAGGTTTAGTGTTGGGGCGTTGTTGCGTGGTGATGATGATTGGCTTGAGACGACTGGGTTTCCATTCTTCCATAGTGTTTGAATTTTTGATGAATTGTGCAATTGGTTGAATGGTGGATGAATGTTTGACAATACACTGAATTGAACATGTACACTACATATGTCGAATACAATTTTGGAGCAGACATAGGCTGATTTGTTTGGTCTTTTGAATATTGAATTTGTGTGGTGTTCTAAGACTTTAGGTAATAAAAATGACATTGTTTGTAATAAACACTTGATTTAGATGAAAATCTGATTTTCTTGCGATAGGAAACGTACTTCTTTTTTGGTGTGCCTATCCGGTTCCCCGGAGCTTCCCAATGGTTTTTTTTTTTCCATTCATGGGACTCGAACTTAAGACCTCATGAAAGGGGTATGCCACTTACCACCTGAACCAACCTTCATTGATATTTTCGTGAACATACTTCATGTTTGGATTTTCATGATGTAACCACCCGAACCATCTATAGGTAATTTATAACACACGAGCCATTTGGGCCAAGACTGATTATGTTGATTACCACCGTCCTAATTTGTGAAGTGTGACATAATTAGTCTTGGGTTCGAGTCCTATTATACAGTTATACACCCTGCACCTCCAAGCCTGCATTAGACCTAAACAAATCCCTTTGGATATTGAGTGAACTCCAATCATGGCAAATAGCCAATGACACCAAATTAAATCAACAACAAGAATTTGAAAATCTAGAAGCCTCATTTGATTCTAATCAATAATTCTGCTTTATATTTGAAGGGTTCATATTAGTACAGTTGAAGAACAACTATCCATATATATGACAAAATTTGTTTTTTTTTTTTAACAAAGACCCACCTTTGGTGGCAAATCCCGCGCCCATAAACTAGCCGACAAAGCGCACGAACCAGGTAAGCTGACTTGCACCAACCGGCTCGACCTAGTAATTGTAAGATTAGGTTAATCCCCCTTGGGGTTGCCATATTATTGATAATGTATATATAGACATACAAGGATTACAAGGATAATGTAAATAAGGGAAATATCCCAACAAATCAATTTATCTATGTACAAAATCCTAACAATATAATCCTTGCTATCATCCCCCCCGCAGTCGCAACGGGTATAGAGCGAACCGTAAGACTGGATCGAAAGTCAAGAAACAACTGACGTGGCAACCCTTTAGTGAATATATCGGCATATTGATATGAGGACGGGACATGTAGGACCCGGATTAACCCAAGAGCAACCTTCTCACGCACAAAATGGAGGTCAAGCTCAACATGTTTCGTGCGTTGATGGAGGACCGGATTTCCGGCTAGGTAGGCAACCGAAACATTATCGGTATACACAACGGAGGCACTTGATAATGGACAGTGTAGCTCCAAGAGAAGGTTACGTAAGAAAGCACATTCCGCCACGACGTTTGCTACTCCTCGATACTCAGCTTCGGCACTAGACCGTGAGACCGTGGCTTGTCGTTTTGATGACCACGAAATGAGTGTGTCATTTAAGAAGACGCAATAGCCGGAGGTGGAGCGAGGTGTGTCGGGACACCCGCCCCAATCAGCGTCGGTGTAGGCCACTAGCTTCGGCGATACCCGGGACGGCGTAATGGTGATGTCGAGGGATGAGGTTCCCTTTATATACCGGATGATGCGTCTGAGAGCGCCAAAATGAGACTCTCGAGGAGAATGCATGAAGAGACATACTTGTTGAACGGCATAGCTAATGTCGGGTCGGGTGAACGTTAAATATTGAAGGGCCCCTGCAAGACTCCGATATAATGTCGGGTTTGACATTAAAGGGTCGGTCGAAGCGCTAAGCTTTGTAGAGACTTCAACCGGCGTGGCAGCTGCCTTACACTCGGTCATGCCGGCACGTTCAATAATATCAAGTGCATACTTCTCTTGAGACAAGAACAGGCCATTCGAGGTTGAAGAAGCCTTGACACCCAAAAAGAAGTTAAGGGCCCCGAGATCCGTCATGGCAAATTCATTACTTAAAGAGGCAACAAGCGATCATCTTAAAAGATCCGACGATGTTGTGAGGATTATATCATCGACATAGAGGAGCAAGTACGCCATGTCCAGCCCCTTCTTATATATGAACAAGGACGTATCACTTTTGCTAGCCACAAATCCGAGCCGAAGAAGGAAAGTAGCAAACCGATGGTACCAAGCACGCGGTGCTTGTTTAAGGCCATAGAGTGACTTTTTCAATCGACACACATGAGCTGGTTTGGATGGATCAACGAACCCGGGCGGTTGAAACATGAATACGGTCTCATTGAGATTGCCATGAAGGAAGGCATTCTTAACGTCAAGTTGATTAATGGACCAATGACGGGAGATGGCAAGGTGTAGGACGGTTCTGATTGTTGCCGGTTTGACGACCGGGCTGAACGTTTTATCACAATCTACCCCAACTTCTTGTGAGCGACCATTGGCTACCAAACGAGCCTTATATCGTTCAAGACTACCATCCGAGCGAAATTTGTGTCGGAACAACCACATAGAGTTGACAATATTTGCCTTAGCGGGGCGAGGTACTAGCTCCCATGTATCATTACGCTTTAGGGCTTGGTACTCGTCAAGCATGGAAGCATACCATTTCGGGTCTTGGATGGCCTTTTTGTGAGAGGTCGGAATAGGTGAACTGGTGAAAGGAGTGTATTTGTGACGTGAGAATGAAGAGAGAAGGGAAGTTTTGGTTTGAAGATACCACTTCGACTTCGAGTGTGCATGGGTGGCGGAGGAGGGGGCGGAGGAGGTGGTGTTGGCAAAGACGTCGAGGTCGGTGGAGATTGGACGGGAGAGTTTGGAGATAAATCCAGTGAAAGAGGAGTGCTGGAATTAGAAGATTGAGGGGGAGATAAATTAGGAGAGGTGGGCCGAGATTTGTGAGAAGGTGAGGATGGAAAGAAATGTTGAATTATAAGAGGAGATATATCAGAATTTGAAAGAGGGGATAGACCTTCCTTAGATGAGATAAAAGGAGAATTTTTTGCAAAAGGAAAGACATGTTCTACAAATGTTACATGTCTAGAGATTATTATCTTGTGAGATTTCGGGTCAAAGCATTTGTACCCACGGTGGTGACTAGGATAGCCAAGAAATACGCACGGAGTTGACCGAGGGGCGAGTTTGTGTGGAGTGGTGGCCGGCTGGTTTGGGAAATACAAGCAACCAAATACCCGAAGGTGAGAGTATGAGGGATTCGTGCCATAAAGGACACGAGTAGGGGTCGATTTTTGAAGAAGAGGGGTCGGTGTGATGTTAATAAGATAACAGGCTGTTTGAAGGGCGTGAGGCCAAAATTTGAGGGGAACCGACGCGTGAAGGAGAAGGGTACACATCATATTATTGATGGTTCTTATTATGCGTTCGGCTTTTCCATTTTGAGAGGAGGTATGAGGGCAAGAAAACCGAAAAGATATGCCATTGGACGAGAAAAATGAGTGAAATTCATGGTTGTTGAATTCACCACCGAGATCACATTGAAACGATTTAATGGAGCGTTGAAATTGTGTTTGAACAAATTTGTGGAATTGAACAAATAGAGAAAAGACTTGGGATTTATATTTGATGGGAAATACCCAAATGAAATGAGAATAAGCATCCAAAAACACAAGATAATAACGACAACCATCAATACTTAATATCGGCGATGTCCATAAATCGCTATGAATAATGTCAAAAGGAGCCGAAGCTCGAGACATAGAAGAATAAAAGGGTAGACGGGTATGTTTTCCAATTTGACAAGAGGAATAAACATTGGACAAAAAATCCTTATTACATTCAGGTAGAAATAAAGTACGAAAGACATGAAAACTAGGAGACCCGGGGTGACCAATCCGAGCATGCCAAGTTGAAGCCGGAACAGCCGTGAGGGCAACAGGGGCGGAAGATGTGGACGACAGGGGGTAGAGGTCACCGGAACTATTACATCTCAGTCGAGTCATTCCCGTTGGAAAATCCTTCACAGAAAAACCAAATGGGTCAAATTCAACAGAGACACAATTATCTTTAGTAAGTTTACGGACACGGGAGTTTTGTCTCCTGCCATGCCAAGTTTGGGTTTGATAGAGGAGATTTAGAGGAGCCGAGGGGGTCGGCAGGCTGGGGCAGCGGCCTCGAGAAGAGGTCCGGTTTGAGGGAAGGAAGAAGAAGAGGCGACGGTAGAGATGGTACCGCCGGTGAGGGTTTAGGCAGGAACCGAGAAAGAAAATGAGTTTTTCGTTCACATCTCTGATACCATGTAAGATTAGGTTAATCCCCCTTGGGGTTGCCATATTATTGATAATGTATATATATACATACAAGGATTACAAGGATAATGTAAATAAGGGAAATATCCCAACAAATCAATTTATCTATGTACAAAATCCTAACAATATAATCCTTGCTATCAGTAATAAGAAGAAATCGTTTTTTACCCAAGGATCAAATTGGAACCTTCCAACATCCCCTTGTGCCTCTTACCATAGACCACCCCAAATAAAATTTATGACGCCATTACTTAAACAACCGAACTAGCAATAGTAGTTCTTGCGCAATATATGTGCAAGGCCAAGATCTCTAAGGGGTTGTTTCACTTTCCTCCCAAAACCCATTTCTACCCTAAAATCACTTTTAATAGTCTTGAAATCCGTGCAACTCTCTCTGCTTTTTACGTTTTTCAAGACACTAAAAATCACTTTATACCCGAAAACCCCTTTCTAACTACAAGTGAAACAAGGCCTTAAGTAGTGATGGAAAGCAACTACAAGTTTAGAAAGATTTGTTCTAGCTGGAATATCATTGTGAGTGGAAATCATGACAAGTTCCCAAACATGCTAATTGGCAATTACAACAATAAAAATTGACATGATTAAGGTGATAAACTAAAGTTATCTGTTTAAAGGCGTTCAATCCTACCTTAAAAATTAACATGATAGTACCTTATTTCTCATTGTTGAGTACATGAAAACATGATAATTAGGAACTTAAGATTACAGAATACATTATACACTATTACAAAACTTTATTATGGATTACATTGAGCATATCTTAGCTAATTGATGTCATGTCATAATATCCCAAAACTATAATGATAAAACTCATGCAACCATTATACAAAAAAAAAAAAATTGAAAGTGAAGACACTGATGTTTGACCCTACAAACAAAAAGAATCATAAATAAAGATTCCGACACTTTTTTTTTTGTAAGATGAAATGCTGAACCACTCTTTGAATGCAAGATATGAAATGCTCTTCTAACTGGAAAGAGCTTGCTTTAGAGTATACACAATTTTATGCCTTTTTAGAGTTATTTTGACCAATGCTATATTATATTATATTAAGATAGGTGGATGCATATAGTATAGTTTTATATATTTTATACCAAACTTGTGTCTCTGTGGCATTTGCCCAAAGGGCCAAAAAACATGTAAGCACAACATAGAGTAACTCCACAACTTTTCCAGATTTTTTTATAAAAGATGATCGAACTCGATAATTTGATCTGGTCAATCTGTACTTAAATTCGACTCGATAATTTGATCTGGTCAATCTGTACTTAAATTCGACTTAATCGATCTGAAATTCAATTCTAATCCGACCTTGATTTGACCCGAAAATATATGACCTGAAATCTGAATCCGAACGACTTGTGACCCGATCCGAATGACTTGTAAATGTAAATTTTTATTGAAATATTAAAAGAGTTTTAACTTTTAAAAGAATTTTATTTTTTCATATTTATATTATTATTGAATCATTTTAAATTAATATTTAAAAAATGACGCTATTGACTCGTTGAATATTTATATTATTAATCCGAACCCACACTCAACCCGAACTCGAAATGACCGAACCTGACTGACTCAACCTGATTGTCAAGTCTAATCACCAATTTATAGATATATATATTTTTAGTCCATAGGAGACACTTAGGCCATTATAATAAGGAGAGAGATTCGAACTCACAACCTAATAATCACGGAATTCATCACCTATCAGCTAGACTAGTAAGGCTTGACAGTTGACAATATATTAAATTCTATTTTTATTGAAGATTATTCAAACATTCGAGATTAATCCCAAAATTAAGGCTCCGTTCAGCAACGCTTATCTGGATACTTATAAGTACCTAGTTACTTATATGGAAAAAATAAGCTTTGTTTTATGTGTTCGGCAAAATTTGCTTATTTGAAATAAGTTACTTATATCTGATACTTATCTGCTGAAAAATAATCAGCACCCCCAACCTTATATCAAATAATCTAAATTTTCTATCAAAATATAAGTAAGCGGGACCCACATGATTTCCCAATTAAATTTTATTTTTTATTTTTTTACCCTTCATTAAGCCATTTTTAGTAATTTTACACATCTTGCTTAAAATATCAACAATTCAGTTTACCGAACACATTCCGGATTATTTGAAAAATAAACAACTCATATCAGTATCTCATATTAGCATCCACGATCAACATCAACAACCATAAGTGTCAGCATCAATACCGATAAATATCGATTTATCGAACTGAGCCTAAAACATTCTTTAGACAATCTTCTTAAAAAAGCTATGTGACAAACCTAGCTGCTTTCTTTTTAATCAACTTTAACATAACTTAATTAATAAATTATGCACCTTTCTTAGCATCGATTTTCTTATAATCATTATTCCAAATCAATCTGTACCTGACCCAACTACTCCTTACATTAGTGGAGTTTATCTTTATACTTTGCCCAAAAATGCTTTCCTTATCCTTATAATAATGTTCAAGCTTAGACAAAAATATATACCTTGACTGTTCATAAAATACTAAAACTATTGTACCAAACTTATGTCTAAGTCTCTCAATCTATCATCATCAATCTCTTCTCCAACTCCAATTGAATCCAATCTGTCGGCCCCCAATCCCTACCAACTCTCAATACAACAATGAATTCATGATTGCATGAGCCCCACCTCAATCATCTTTAATTGTATATCATTCGTCAAACTTTAATTAATACACAAAAACCATTTTCTACAAACAAAAAAACCCTACCAAACACCACCTTAACCCACCCTTTATATATCTCCCCATCCCTAACTCCCCAACCCCTTCATTTCTCTCTAAGACTCCAAGGCCTCGTTTGGCTTCTAATTACTTAGCAACCAAGAAATCAACTCAACTATGGCCAAAGGTGGCAAGCTTACAAAGATGCTCAAGAAGGTCCAGTCCATTGGGCGGCAAAGCCGCCCAGCCACCCCACGGGCCGACCCAGAAGCCTCGGTCCGGCCCGTTTACGTGGGGAAGGCCCGAAGGAGGTACATGGTGGGCCAAGATGTCGTCGACCACCCCCTTTTTCAAGAGCTCGTGGAGCGCGACGACGGGTCGGATGAGATCATTGTGGCTTGTGAGGTGGTGTTGTTTGAGCACCTTCTTTGGATGCTCGAGAATGGTGATCCTCAACCCAATTCCCTAGACGAGCTCGTCGGTTATTATGCTTGTTCGTAATCTGATTCTAGAATTCCGATCCTGTTAAGTAACTGAGTTTTATTTTTGTTGTGTGTCAAATTGAACACATGATTTTATGCTGTAATTGCAATTTTTTCTTCCCAACTTTACGTTTCGTTTATTTTTCAACGATTTGTATTATGAAATGATTCTTAAGATGTAATTTCCCAATCTAATATATGCAGTTTTTGTTTCGATCTTCACTCAAATAATCTTCTATGCCACCCTATTATGTGGTCTTTTGACTCTTTTCCATTTTTTTTTTTTGGCCAAGTTAGCTAGCTAGCTTAACTCTTAATGTACTTGCATATATATGAAAATTAATTATAACAATAGTATATGGCATATTGAAATTTTGTGTAATGTATTTAGTAGCTTGTTTAACGTTGAAGCAACTACATAATTAGTGGGTTTGTTTTGTATCAAGAGTGAAATAGGCGCCGAGGAGTAATTAGATCTATGGTGGGATCGGAAGAGAAAATGTTAATGATCATATCATCAACAATTTGATACACAAATGATGGTAGAATATTTAACAAATCTATGAAAAAAAGGATGAAAAAACGGGGAGGAGAGTAGTTAATTAAGCTATCCAAAATTGAATTGTATTAATAATATACAGAATTAGATTGTCAATCAATTAGTTGTTTACTTATGAATATCTTTTTTTATTAATTATAAACGGTTAACAACTATAGATTAATTCTTACTTTGGACCTACATACAAAAGTCACTATCATACAACCGTTTTATAAACTACTTAATTTTTAATGTGGTAGTTAATAAAGTTAAAAAGTTAGTGATTATTAACGTATTACAAGAGTAGATCCCACCCAAAAATAAAGGGGCTCTCGCGAGACTCGAACTCCAGACGTAGGCGTTTGATGGAGCCAAGCTCTCCGCTGAACTGGGGTGGCAATGACCAAAAAAATAAAAACGTATTACAATAATACAAGCAAATAAATTATTTATATTTCACGAGTTTTAAACTATGAATAAAAAATCGAACATACTATATGAGCAACTTTTCGCTTAGAATAATCTTTTTTTAACTAGCTTATTCTTGAAGCAATGCAACCACTTCCAATTAACTTGCAACTTCAAGCTCATCAATGCATGGTACAATTGAATATTAATAATGCTAAGAAATCGTTAGATATGACTTCTTAATATATACAGAAGGATGAATTTCTTTATTATTGGCTTAAATTTTTGGGTTAGAAAACGCATCTTTATTTCATATAAAATGGTTTAAATTTTTAATACGCCACTCATATAATCACAGTTCATTGAAATTTGACATGACATTAGAGCAGGTTTGGTTCGGGTTCGTTTTCATGAAAAATTATGGACTAGCTATAAAGAGATTGAGATACTAAACATGTTGAAAAGCAAAATTGTTTAAGTGCGCGCTAACTAGTCGTCAGGCTAGTTACCACTCGAGGAGGCTTGTTGGAGAAGTCATATCCCACATTGAACTTATAACAAAATATCCACAAATATATAAGGGTGAATCCTTACACATTAACTTAAGCTCTTGGGTTAAAAAGTGGATCCCAATCTTATATGTAAAATGGTTTAAATTCTCAACACGTCACCTGTCTAATCACAACCTATCGAAATTTGACATTGTTCAATAATATTTTTCACTCTACATATTTTGTCTATGTTTTATTTTATTTTATCCTTAACAATACTCAAAGGGTAAAAAAAAATCTCCTTCTCAAAAAAATAAAATAAACAAAACTAATTGTAGAAGAATATTTAGGTAAAACCAAGCAGTTTTTTTAATATTTTTTGTTAATTTATAAAAATGAGAAGTATTTTAAATAGTACGGAGTATGTGTTTTATTACTTTTTTTATCAACGTTTCAAATTGTAATTTTTAATATAGCATAACACTCATGAGATAATGAAAAACATGACATGGTTGGCCAATGTACCTAGGTACCATAACCTTATAAAATGAGACTCGATCCTATGAAATAAACTATTACACCTTGCTTTATGATTTCTGAATTGAATACAATTCTATATATATATATATAGAAAAAGAGTCACGTGCGAATGGGTGTCTGTGTGAGAAATAAGAATAAATCTCGATCGTTCATTCCAAAAAATCAACGCCCCTGATTAAACATTCATTAAAAAAAATAAAATACGGCATGGGCGAATTTTCCCGTATTATTCGCGTATTTTTCAATAAAATACGACACGGACGAATTTTTTCCGAATTTTTCGAAAAATACATTTTTATGAGACGCGCCCAGTTTGTTCATCAGAAATAGCGATTTGTTCATCAATATTCACCAATTGTTCATCAATTTAACTAATTGTGCATTGAGATTTTGATAACATTGTTCATTGATTTCGAACTTTTTTAATTTTTATTTTTATTTTTTAACCTTATTTATGTGTAGGAATACAATAATATGTGATTTTTTTATGCACATATAATTAGTTTTGATGTACTCATATTTGTTCATTGATATACTCGTATTTGTTCATTGATATACCCCTATTTGTTCATTGATATACCCATGGTATACCATTATTTGTTCATTAGTATACTTCTTTTTTGTTCATTGGTATACCATTATTTGTTCATTGATATACTCTATTTGTTCATGGACATACCCTTATTTGTTCATGGATATAACCTTATTTGTTCATTATTATACCCTTATGTTTTAGGTGTGCTTGTGCCTTATTTAGTTATGAACAAATTGGTATACCATTATTTGTTCATTGATATACCCTATTTGTTCATGGATATACCCTTATTTGTTCATGGATATAACTTATTTGTTCATTATTATACCCTTATGTTTTAGGTGTGCTTGTGCCTTATGTAGCTATGAACAAATTGATGTTATTAATGAACAAATATGCATATAGTAATGAACAAATTGAGGTTACTAGTGAACAAATATGCATCTAGTAATGAAAAATTATATGAAAAAGGTAATGAACAAATATGCATAAACCAGTGAACAAATTGATATTACTAATGAACAAATATGCACAAACCGATGAACAAATATGCCCAAACCGATGAACAAATATTTTCGTTTTTTTATGAACAAAATCACAATGTTGATGAACATATTGCATGTAATTTTGATACACATTTGTTCATTTTTTATGTACAAACAATAGATTTTTGATGTACAAGCAATAGTTTATTTATGCACAAAATCACAGTTTTGATAAACAAAATCACAGTTTTGATGAACAAATCCACATTATTGATGAACAAATCCACAATACTGATGAACAATCTGGGCGCGTGTCCTATTTCCGTTTTTTTTCAAAAATACGCGAATAATTCGCCAATAATTCGTCCGTGCCGTTTTTTCCCCCTTTTAAGTGAAATGATCAGCGCCTTTAATTTTTCTTGATCCAACGGCTTCTGTTCTTTCTTATTTCGCACCTGGGCGTCCATTCGCACCTGAACCGGACTCATATATATATATATATATATATATATATATATATATGAATCTACTTAATTAAATAAATTAAGTTTCATTATTTGTTTGATGTATACCAATCGGCTAACTCATGCAAATGTGTTTAGCTTAAATATTTTTTTCTTATGAATATAAGATGATACATTGAGCAATATATGGACAAGAGATCTCCACAAGATGGTTCAAGCTAATTTGTCTACACCATGTTAATTGTAGTTGGGACATAACCAATGATTAGCAATTTGGAACGACTTGACCAAAATAAATAGCAATTTGGAATAAAAGTTTTAAAGCAACTTTTATTTTATTTTATTTATTTCTATTTTTTATTTTTATAAGGTAATTATTATGGTCGTTACAAGTACTATTTGAGCTCGTCTAGAACAGTCATTAGGGATGAGAACTAGTTATTAACCAATTTTAAAGAGGAAAAGAGAAACCGTCGCTCGTGGAATTCGAAACAATGACCTCGAGGTACTATCACGGAGTTTTAACTACACATATCTTTATATAGGTGTGAAAAAGTGCTTATTTTAAACTACAAAGAAGTGCATGTACAAGTAATATAAATTTAATTCAATTATTCTAATTAATTCAATTAAATTATCTGTCACGCGTTTAAGAGAGAAAGGTTGGATGCTGTTTAAAAATTGACAGCCTTTCACCAACCACGGCTGGTCGTGAAGTGGTATGGCTTTTGGATTGTTTTTTGTTCAATCATCTCTACAAGAAAAAAAAATAGTGATTTTAGTTGGAATATGTAAGATTAATTATGATTTTAATATATTATCATTCTCCAATGTTTATAATGTAACATCTTGTTGTATAGATTTTACAAAGTTCTCATGCTTATGTACTTGTATCTAAATGTAGCCTCTAAGAAATTGAGATTTAAGATTGATTTGTTTTCTCAAAGTTTTTAGTAGTCGCCGGCCTACTAAATATCGGATAGATCTATTAAGAGGGTAAACCAGTCCCTCACAAATTTTTTAATACTGCTTCGTTTGTAGAGTTTGAATTAGATACCTATAGTTAAGGGAGTGAATTTCTTACCAACTTCACTCAGTTGTTGTGAGTTAAGATTGACTTGTTTATTTACAAAATATACACATGTATTATTCCAGCATAAGAGTTCGGTTGAAATGTGTTTGACGATACGACATTTTAGTTGATAAAAGATGATAATATGATACTAACTTATCTTCATGTCTTATGACTTCCTCATTTCGGTCAGTTAATGTCAAATTACTTCGTAATTCCATTTTGAAAGACTCTTCCAATATTAATTTCCTTCATACATGTTTTCAGGATGCTACTCACTAAAGGGGTAAATATCTTATCCTCTAATGTCTTTTTAAGTACAATAATATATTTTGATCAATGAACTATTATTGGGGTATTATTGAGAATATGTTCTCACATTTGAAAGTTGGGAATTAAATTGTCTAGCACATAATCTTATGAGTTGCTCCACTTGTTGTTATATGGTTCTGATTGGAACATGATTAGACTTGTATGCTAGGCTTGTTACATGCACGACCCCTAATATATCGGTCTATGGACTTTAATAGGTATTTAATTAAGAGCTTTAAGAAACCCTAATGACAAAAAACACAAAATCATATATAAGCCAACTTAGTTTCTCACATGGTTGCATATTTCTCCAAATCCACTTCACTCATAGTTGCACCATATATATAGGATGACAAGAGCAGGAAAAAAAAAAAAAACTAACTCTTTTGAATTTATGGCCAAGTTAGATTTTAAACAAGAAGAATGCTTTTGAGAGCTTAAATGAAAAAGTATTCTCAACATCTTGATGATTTCCAACAGATTCAAATAACTTGATGTGTAGCAAAAGCCTTGAGTTAGGGATTTACAGATGAATTTGATGTAACAATGTAGCATCATATTCAATAGCCCTTTTGAATTCAAATAACTCGTGTCTTTTGGATCGATTTAATCAATCAATATATATATATATATCTTCTAAACCTGAAGTACTTTTGGACAGTTTCGTCATTAAGAATTTATGTTACAGTCACCCTATTTTTAATAATGATTTTTTAATTAATTTTATATTATGTAATTCAATCATCTTATGTAATTTCCAATTTTATCCACTCATCTTATTTAATAATTTTTTAATCAATTTACTATGAGATTGTATAAATTTTTATCTCTAACCATTATTTTTATCTTTGTTCATGTTCATTATATTTTATTATGTAATTATCTTCTATCCATATAATAATTATCTTATATATTAGTACGTTATTTCTCTATCTTCCTTATATTATTAATAGTAATTTTTTTATTACTAATATATATATATATTAATATATATTACAAGATCTTGCACACAATAATTATATACTGCAAATATCATGTTATTTTGGAAAGATATTTTGGAAACATGATTCACCTTATGGAATTTTCAATTTTATACATACATCTTATTTAATATTTTTTTTATCAGTTTACTATGATATTGTATAAATTTTTATCTCTACCTTTGTCATTAAGTTTTTATATTCCTATTAATATTTTTATAATTACAGATTTTTTAATATTAATTTCTATCCATATATATGACACATAAAAAAATAATTTAATATATTATTCTAAAATAGATAAGTTAATTTTTTTTATTCACCATATTTTTAGTTACAAAATCTTTTATATTAATACTTTATTTGTAACTATGACAACTTTCTTAATTAATATGGGCCATGTTTTTAATTGAAAATTTTATATTTCTTTAAATAATTTTCTATTATTATGCTGATTTTTTGTATTATGGATCGTTTAATATATAAATAAAAATTATTGATCCTTTAATCCCTTATTAAGTGTATATAGTAGTTTTTACCCTAAAAAAGTTCATAAGAGCAAAAATGCCTTCTTTTATAAACAATTGCATCAATGCCCAAAAAAATAACTAAATACCGAATTTATTGTAGCCATGCCCAAAATCTTAAATTTTTAATTTTTTTAAAAACAAATTAAATTCTTATTTTTTTTCTTGAAAACGTTTGAAAATCTTATTATTATGTTACCAAAATCTTAAAATTTCAATTTTTTTTAAAACGGATTAAATTCTTCGTATTTTTCTTGAAAACGTTGCAAAATCTTATCATTTTGTTAAAATCCCAAAATCTTATTATTCTTGAAAATGTTTGTTGCATGTTGTGATTATAAGTAGTCTTTGTGTCTGTATTATCTTTGTATACAGTATACTTGAGATTTTTTTATAAGCCATAGACTTCATGTATCAATATGCTATTACATGATGAAAAAAAAACAATGAGTATATTCGTGAAAGGTTGCTGCATAGGTTTGCGCAGCTTGATCATAAATGAAAGGACCTAATTTTAGTTTTTTTGAACCTCGCATATACAATAGGCTCAATAGCAGAGCCTACAGGGATTTTGAACTTGGTAGCACGTACGTGTTCAACCAAGATACTTTACCAAATAGATGCTTACAATTTCTTTGATATGATTTAGCACCACTTGTTCATAAGCAAATTTGCATTATCTGTTTGTTACATTTTGTGTTATCGATGCATGTGAAGGCTTCATTAGCAATATACTAAAAGAATAATTAGGGTTTCATTGACAGTAAATAGTGCAATTAAAAACAGCAATATTATATGGTAACATATGTCTTTTTTTTTATTAATATCATTTTCTAATAAACAATAAAATTACAAACAAACAAAGATCGTCGGATTTGAACGTTTATTTTTCAGTTTTTATAATAATTTTTTTATTTTGTAATTTAGTACAAAATGAAAAAACAAAAGTTTTATTGTACAAAATACCCAAAAAGGACACTCTTTGTCAATTAATCTAAAAATGGGTATTTTTTACATTACAAACTTTATTTGGGGCAAATTCACAAATTCGCCTCATCTTAAATCGATTAATCACTATCCATATGTATGACACACGAAAAATTCTAATTTAATCCATTATATTAAAATAGATAAGTTTTTTATCCATAAATATGATGAATATAAAATCATTTTTTATTTAAATTTTCAATCAGAAAGTATATTTTTAATTACAGATTTTTAGTAATTTAATATCCAAACTGCCTTTTATAACTAGATATCCCATAATATATTAATTTTAATATCTCTAAATGAAATAGATAACTTTTATATTTATGAGGATCAAATATGGACCATATTTAAATTAAGGATTTTCATTAAAAAAATTCAGATTCATTTATATTAACTCTCTATTCAAAATTATAATAACTTTTGTAATTAGTATGAACCCTATTTTTAATCATGTATTTTTATATTGATCTTCGGGTTTTTATATTAATTTATTATTTATAAGCATGACAATATTTTTAATTAATATTGACCATATTTTTCATATTAATTTCATATTTTTCAACATTAATTTTCTATACATAAAAATGACAAGTTTTTAAATTTCCATCCATAAATATCTTGGGTTTTATATATTATTTTTTTTTCTATAACTATGATTGTTAAATGCAATATTGTCATCAAATTTTAATGTCACAATCGCCATATTTTTATTACGAAATTGTTTATAATAATATTCTATCCATAGTCATGACAATGTTTTAAATTAATATGGAACATGTTCCAATTTGTAGATTTTATATTAAATTTTATATTTTCTTATATTAATTTCCTATTCATAAATATGACAGCTTTTTAAATTTTCTATCCATAAGAATGTTAATCTTTTATATTAATTTTCTATTAATACGCATGACAACTTTGTATCCATAAGCATGTTAATGTCGGTATAATTAAATTTATATTCATAAGTACGTTTGTTTTTTATATTACGGATCCCTTAATAAATAAATAAAAATTATTAAAATCTTAATGTTAAGCCTGTTAATTGGGTCAGTTCAATCGAGTTTAGTTCAGTCACTTCGGGTTCGAGTTGAGTACGGGTTCATGTAGTTAAAGTTTACGGTTTGATTGAGTCAATTCATTGCGGTTCTTATGTGGGTTCGAGTCAACCCTACAAGTTAAGAGTGACAACTTTTTTATAATTATTACATAAATATTACAAGTAGCATTTTTAAGAATAAGATAATATTTGCATACATTTTGATGATAAAGTATATTATTATAATTAAAATAAAATACAGATATGTAAAATTTAATTGAACTATTTGTAATATTATTTTTTATTATATAAATTATAATATGTATATCATATTTGAATTAATATATTACAATTTTTATTTAAAAAAGTTCTCGGGCAAGGCCTGGATCATCAACTAGTTGATCAGAAAGTGCATACTCTGGCTAAATAGCCTTATTCCATTATGGATCGGTAAATAAGGCCCAGACAAATTGAGGCCCAAATGCCAAAATTTCAGGCCCAATCTATAGAAAGCCCAGTTTCTATTTCCTTGGCCCGAATAGTTCCTAGCAGGACCAAGAGTCTTTTTGTAAAGCCCGATATTAGATTACAAACCAAAAAGGAAAATTTGCATTGGTGTCCTTGTTCTTCTGAATTTGTTTGCTCTATAACCTTGGTCGAAAAGAGGTTTTTGTGTTGCTCAAACGGGTTCGCCTTGTTGCAACTCGGATATGGCTCGACTCATGAAACGTAAGGGAACACTAGACGACAACTCAACTATAGGAGGCAGTAGAAAGGCCGCGAACGACAGCTCTAAAAAAAGATTTTGAGTACCCTTACAAAATCTCAAATGCGCAAGTTTATTTAGAAATTTAAATCGGGATGGTTTGGGTAAGGATTTGAGTGTTTTAGGACTCAAATCCTACTACTTTGAGAGTAAAGAGCACAATGGTGGGTTTGAATTTTCGAACCGCATGAGAGCACTAATCGGAAAATCCAAAACTTCAAGACACTAATCAAAAACAAATCAATCCCGGAGCACCAACCAAAATACCCTTAAACTCATGAACACTAATCAAAATATCCCAACATATTTTTTTCTAAAGAAGTTTGTTCATGTATTTTTCAACATGAGAATTTATGCTACACGAACCAATTATATGTATAGAGAATAAGGCCCATGCAAATTAAAGCCCAAATACCAAAATTCAGCCCAATATATAAAAAGCCCACTAATTGGCCCGAATAATTTCTAACAAGACCAAGAGTCCTTTTGTAAAGCCCAATAATAACAAACCAAATCCCTCTCAACTTTATTTTTGGAAAAATGGCTCATAAGCTAGTTGGCTCATGATAATTAAAAAATGGTTTATTTATTTTCCAACTTACTAGAAAATTTCTTATCAATTACCTCATTAAAGTAATTGTGCAATCAATCTTTCTACCTTATGTCCGGTCCGGAGCGCATAGATTAAGAACATTATTTAAGAAAGAATTTGCTATAATTTGTTTAGTTGAAAATTTAGTTTTTAATAGAATTTACGCATTTTTTTTTGGAACTTAGCCTATGTACTTTGGGTATGGGTTAGAGAGAACGTAATAGAATACAAAAACGGTAAAAATAGACGTGTCATAACATAGCATCATTCCACATGAGGTGGCCTGGTGATAAAACAACATGATGAATGTTGGAAGGTCCCAAGTTTAATCATATTTTTGCATTTGTCACTTCATTTGAGTGTAAAACCAAGTCTTCCCATCTCTTCTATCACTAGGTTAATTTGTTCGACGCAAGCTGATTTACTTAATTCGTACGATTTATTGGCTGGTTCACGAACCCCAAGTTTACCATTAAAAAATAGATCCCTTATTAAAAGAAAAATAACATAGCACCGCCTATTGTAACGTGACTTTAAAAGATGATCGATTTACAAATTTCGTAACGCAGTACACAACTTTGAAGTTAAAAAATCCGAATCGTGCATCTTTGAAACTTACATGAAAATGTCATTTCAAAGACCTTTTCACCCATGAAAATGTCACTTATTGACATGTTGCTTTTATAGGTATGAATGATTGATCGTTCTTCGTTCCTTAATGTTTTCAATTAATTATTTTTTACCAAGATAATGAGCTAATTTAGGGCGGTTGAGTTGATCCTCTCCATGTACATGCTCAGTGGCATAGTCAGAAATTCGATCCAGTGGGGGTCAAATTTTTCTGGGTCAAATTTTTGACTACATAAAAAAGTTTAAGAATACAAAATTTTTTTTATAATTTTTTTTATATAAATAGTGTTCTAAAAAATACTAAACGGTCCGTAAAAGGAGAGAGACCGCCTAGGCGGCCTAAACAGACACCTAGATAAACTTGGTGGTCTTCTAACCGGGCTGAGAGACTAAGCGGAATAGGACCTTTTAGCTCCTAGGCAAGACCTAGACGGAACTAAGCGTAGATTTTTAGAACAATATAATTTTTTTTGTATTTTTCTGTATAAAAAATATTGTATTACAAAACCCTTATTTTATATTTTTCATGAAAATATAAAATTAACATAGTTTTTTTTGACTTTTTATCAATAAATTTGTATTTTTTTATATATATTTTTCAAAAAATAAAAATAAAAATTGAGTGGCCGCACCCCTCTCCCTCCGCCCCTGTACATGGTAACCAGTTAAAGGAATATTTGACTTAATTGGCCTTGGATACTTGTAGGTGTTGTATCATTTTCATGGTTGTAAATCAATAGTTACATGATGATCAATCAAATTTCCCCAACAACTAAGAAAACCATAATACCTAAATGATAGTACAAAAAAAAAAATATGTTTCAATCGGAAGTAATTCCATGAAATTAGGGTGATTTCATTATTACTCAAAACCTTTGTTCAACTCTCAATGGATGGCAAAGGTTGATGCTACGTACTACATGGATTATGCATTGAATAATATTCCCTCCGTTCGGATATACATGTTATTTTGGCCTGATTTTTTTTGTTCAATAATACTTGTCATTTGACATATTTTACCACACTAAGTTATAATATTATCCTCATCAATTAAAAATAATTACGTAAATATATAATAGAAAGAGAAAGATCTCAATAAGATTGCGGGTATTTTAAAACAACATATATTTATAAACGGAGGGAGTATAATTTATTAATTACAACCGACATTCTTGTAACAATAAGATGCTGCATTTTGTTTTCTTCTTTACTTTAATTTGTTTTAAGATTACTAATACCCAAGATAATGAAACCCTTGATGAAAATGCCTATTCTATACTAGAAGGACTCTATATATACGTACGTCCTCTAAAGATGTTGTGTCAGATTTTTACGGTTCGTGATTAGATGGGTAACATGTTAGATTTTTAATCATTTAGATATATAAGATTGAGATCCACGCTTTAACCCAGAAGTTTAAGTCAATGAGTTCGTCTTTTCTTATATTTTAATGGTATTTAGATGATTTAGTTGAGGTGGGATTAATATTTGTTCTCCAACACATTGAAATATTTTGGGAAAATTGTTTATAAATATCCTCGATTTTAGAAAGAGTTGCAAAATATAGCATATATAAACTTCCAGAGATCTGAAAATAGTCTCAATTATAGGGTGGAAATACAAATATTGCCGGCCCAAGCATCATCGCCAATGATTAGGTTATCGATTATTAGTACTAATAAAGACACATTATAAATTTCACTTATTGGTAACATATTAAAAAGCCTGTGGTCAAATGTGCATATATAGGTTAGTGTTAGCAATCCATCATGCATATATTAGGGACATTTTACAAAACAAAATAAAAGTTTGTGCTATTTTCCACAATTAACTTAAATTTGGGGTTACTTCCCATAATTTCCCTAAACATATGGCTACTTCCCATAATTTTCGTAATTTGAAGGGTATTTCTCATATTTCCCCAAAATTTAGAGCATTTATCCCAATTTTCCTAATGGTTTATTATGCATCGTTGTTTTGTGATCGACTTTAAGCTTACTTAAACATTTGCTCGACTCAACGGGTGGCAAAGGTTTATGCTACGTACTATATGGATTATATGAATTGAATAATAACAACAAATATTCCAACTGCCATTCTTGTAACCATAAGAATATAAGATACATTTTTCTTCTTCTTTTGATTAATTCAAGTTTAAGATTACTCAAACTCGATCTATATGTACGTACTCTAATGAATCAACATTGAAAGATTTTAAGCATATTGTAAAAAATATCCTCGATTTTTGAAAGAGTTGCAAACAATAGCATAAGCATTCATAGAATCATAGTTGTCGTGGAAACCAGTCTCAATTATTGGGTGAGCTGCGAATACTGACGACCCAAGCATCGCAAACGACTAGATTATTGATCATGCTATTAACATCAATATTATAGATGACTTATGAGTGAATTTCCCCTATCGGTAACATGTTAGAAATCTCATCGCCGAAGGTGCATATACGTTTGTTTAAACTCGGCCTGACTCGTTCGTAGTTTTTTTAGGTTGAAACCAACCTGAAATCAATAAGTCAAAGAGCTAATAATTTTGCACTCTTGACTTGTTTAGTCGATCCAAACCCACGCCAAATTAATTCGTACGACACGACCCGATTGACTTGTAAATTTTAACGACCCGAACTTGTTTTTTACCCGAACTAGCTAGGCTGACTCGAACCCAAACCCGGGCCACCCGACCCATTTGACACGTCTAGATGTGTGTCCATATATAGAATAGTGTTGGCAATTCACCACATAGTTGAGACCATTTTTCGACAATTTTGAAAGTCCAAGCTGTTTTCGACAACTAACCTAAACTTGGGGACATTTTCCTTAATTTTTCTAAATTATAATACGTTTTTTAATTCATGATCTAGTACTTTAAGTTTACTCAAAACCCTAGATATGGAGTGTGGATAGTATCAGATTATGCTTCTAGAGTTCTAGAAATGGACAGTACTAATTCCAACAAACTGAATGCTGTACAAAGCAGTACACCATTGCTTTGCTAAATTCATGCACTTCAGATTTTGCAGTATTATCTGATTAGTACTGCAAACTTCAATTGTTTTCTTCTTTGTACGTTGTTCTTTCCTTTAGTGTTTTTTTGCTAACTTTTAATTTAAGGAACATTTTGAAGATTGGAAAAAATTGACCAACAATCATTAATCAAACCCAAGTGACCTAATTTTAGATGACTAAAAAGTTCTAGAATTAACCAAATACTTAGCAAAAAAAATTCATTTCATTCAACTCTATCCACCCAACACAAAAATTTCATTTCATTCAATTCTAAGAATTTTTTTTACTTTTTCTATCTATCCATAACTTTACCTCTTTTTTCTATCAATCTAATAAATATTTTTAATTATTTAAAAAAATTATTTTAGTGTACCCAATGACTATAAAGAGTAACTAGATAATTTCTCTTACCAAGATTATAATACATTGAAATTTAAAAATCATAAATAAAAAAGTAAATGTATAGCATTAAAAACTAATAAAGACATGTATTATGGGATAAGAATGTTATCCTAAAACTCCACCTCAACTAAACCCGTATATATATAGAAATTAGGACTTAACAAAATCCGTCAAGACAATGAATTAAATAAATTATTTTATCTCGGGGTTTGACCCATGACTTGCAATTATTTATGTAAAACTTTTTAAACTCGTATGGATTTTTTTATATAAGGAAACAAACTTGGTAGATTGAGAGAACGAAACAAATAGCTTTTAGGCATCTAGGGCTTATTTGGTTGAGAAAGAAATTTCTAGGAAGTTGAAAATCCCATGAAATGAGGTGGGAGGTCCATGTTTGGTTGAAGATTTTTTATTCAAAATCATGGATTTTTTATTTCCTATGATTTTCTATTTCCTACATTTTAAAGAAATTCTAATTATCAAGAGGGGGCTAGCTAAAATAATTTCCTCATTAATTCATGTGAATTAGAGTTTAACCAAACATAATTTATCAATTCCTATGAAATACAATTTTTATTAACTTAATTCCCTGTGTTCAACCAAACGAGCACCTAGTCAAAAACGAGCACCTAATCAAATAATAGTACTATGGATGAATTTACACAAAATAGCCTAAACTTGAAATGATATAGCTCAATTTAAAACTAATAACATGTTACATGATCTTTTTTTTTTTGAGCAATATGTTACATGATCTTTGGTTCACCTACAATATTCCTTGACTATTTCATAGTATTTCATATACATAAATTATTTGCCCAACTTAATTCTAATCCAATAATTTTAACTAGCTAGAAATGTTTAAGGTTAGAAGAACTCATGGCTTAAAGGAGTTAAAGCCGCTATTCAATCATATGCATAAATTATTTCCCCAACTTTATTGTAATCCAAAATTTTCTATGATGTTCAGTGTTACTCATATTGCTCCAAACTATTTAATTAGGTCATAAATTTATCATCAATTCTTTAAAAAAACACATTAAATAATCACTTCATATTGTAAGCTTTTAAATTTCCAACAAATATAACTAATGTATTGGATAATAGTCCTTTTAATTATCTCCTTTTATGTATGAATTTTCATCGTAAAAGCTTAAAATACATAAGAATATCGACAATATAAACACAATATTAATCATTTTTTACTACTATTAATTTGGGCCGACCTTATCCTGTTCTCTTACAATACTTTTCCTACCCGACTTAATTTGGCCTATATTTAGCCCTAAACTATACAGATAACGCAAATTAATCAAAACATGGTTAATTTTAGTGATTACCTCATCCTTCAAATCACCATCTCTAATCACAAATTTATTTCATACTTGTCTTCCATCATCGATGAGAAAAATACAGAACTTAGTCAATTCCCTTTGATTAATAAAATTTTGTTAATTACTTATTTAATTAGCGATGACCTCTTTCAAACCTGACATTAATTTTATTTTTCCAGGCAACATTATTGAAATGTATTATTCTTGTTCCAATTGGCCTGTTTGTTTCTATGCCGGGAATCGGGTTGGAATCGGGAATGGGATTGGAATAGGTATCACTCATACCCTTGTTTTTAGTTGGGTATGAACTCAAGTGTAATTTGGTGGTATGGGAATCACTCATTCCCATCCCCCTAGTGAAAACAAACACCTCTTTGGGTTTGACTCATTCCTATACCCATTCCCTATACCAAAGGTATAGAAACAAACAAGCCCTTAATGTCTTCATCAAGAAGTAGGTGAGTTTTATTTTATCCGATTATGAACTAAACAAGAATAGTTTTATTCAACGAGAAAGTTGTACTTAAGTACTTAATTATATCTAGAAAGAATTAAATTACAGGCAGCCATGTTCAATTTGATAAGTTCTATTCATGTTTTTTGGATTTATTTATCTTACTATATATTGTGATTTGTGACCATACATATCAATCGATGGCTACGAAGTGTTCAAATTATTTACCTGTTGGCCTGTTGGGTATTTTTTACTCCGTAGTTTAATGGAAAAAAATGGTGTAATTACTTTTTCCCTAAATTTTTAGAGTGAGTTATGTGTTAAATATGGATCTAGTTACAATAGAGTTGACAAAAAATGGATAGATTTTGAACAATTTTAATCGTTAAATGAAAAATCTACTGCTTAGATTAGATTCTTCTATTTTTATATTAATTTATTATTTTTTAAAAATTATTTTATCTAAGATTCATCAATTTACTACTCTGTAAAAGATTTTAGAACTCTACACAAATAGTTTCTACTAGTTGTACCCGTCGTACCATATACGACTACGATTCGATATTTTATAAACATTATAAATAAGATATTAATAAGTAAAAATTAGATAAGATTAAATATTAAAGTATTCATATTTTATTACTTTCTATGTACATAAATTTAGAGATTATCAAATATTTCAATATATCTATTAAATATTTTATTATCTATTTTTATTAATTTTAAATATTATAAATATATATCTACATATGCTAAAAGATAATCAATATATACCTATAAATAAATTCGTGAAAAGATATATGCTAAAAGATTTATACTTATTTTAAAATATTTAAAAAAAATTATCTTTAATTTTAAATACTTGTATAAGGAAACTTTCAAAAGATATTGTTATACTAAATAGATATTTGTTTGATGTTAGAGATAAATTTAAATAGTTAAAAAAATTAATAGAAAGAAATTATAATAATAGAAATTAAAAATAATTTTTTAAATATGAGGTGGGACCAGAATTGTTCTGATGGCTCGAAAAGATATAGCTTTAATATATAGTTATAGATTAAACTCTATGAGAACGGTTAAATATATTTGCGTCAAATGGAGTTGGTTACCTCCTTTTTCGTTGATAGTTGATACTCATTTTTGTAGCGCTTACTCGCTTAGCTCACCCCTATTTTGCACTTTTAAGTTTTGTATTTGTTTGTTTGGTTCCCTGGCTTATTTAGAGTTTTTTTAAAGAATTTGTTTTCTATTGTTGATTTGTAAGACTGCGCATGAGTCGATTCAAACCGAAATATCAAGCCGAACTGAACCAAAGAATAATCTTCTATCATTCGGTTTGGTTTTTGGTTCAGGAAATCTAATTCTAAACTAAGAATTTTGCAAGCAACCTTACACTAAGAATTTTGGGCTAAATGTGTTTGGCTAAGAGTTTGATATTTATTATAATATGTTAAAAATTAAAAAATTATGTTTGGTTGGCTAAGCTTACACAAACCCTTTTTTACATAAAACCCTAAAAGTTCTTGTTTTTTTTTTTCCAAAAAATCACATTATAGTGTGCAAGTTGTTTGCAAGCAACCTAGCTAAATGATTTTGGGTTTGGATTAATGAGTTGATTTCTCAATCCAAATTACGTTTTGAATGGTGGTGTAATAATATTGCGACACAAGTTCTATGATGATCTCATTATTTATTATAATTTAAACTTCACAAGTCCATTTATTTGTCCTATAAAATGGACAGTAGAAATGGTCTTCATAGAATCAATATTATAACTCCGACAATATTTTTCTAAACATTTTAATTTAGAAGAAAACTGCCTGAAGCTATGTGAATTGATTGCCTCAAATGATAGGTAAATTGATTAGTAGAACAGAACAAAAAATATTAGCTAATATAGGTGGCATTAATTAATCAGTGTACAAATGGAGCAAGGTGGCATTCTGGAGAATTCAGAAACACTCAAAGTTGAGAATTTTCCTCTGCCTTTCTCATTAGAACAAGTTACAATATATAGGAAAACCCTAACTTGGGCTCCAAGGATTATAAGAGATAATTACAATATATTACCAAATATCATAAAATACATAATATCCTAATACTCTCCCTCAAGTTGGAGCATGAAGATCTCGAATGCCCAACTTGGATAAGAGGTATAAGAATTGTTGCTTGCCAAGAGTTTTAGTAAA
This sequence comes from Fallopia convolvulus, assembly GCA_964016875.1. NCBI lineage: Eukaryota > Viridiplantae > Streptophyta > Magnoliopsida > Caryophyllales > Polygonaceae > Fallopia > Fallopia convolvulus. The sequence continues at coordinate 2,712,968 of OZ024721.1, forward strand.
TAGATCTGCTAACTGATCAGTAGTCCGGACATAGGAGGTGGAAATACAACATGACTGAATCAAATCACGTATGAAATGACAATCAATCTCAATATGTTTCGTACGTTTATGAAAGACGGGATTAGCGGCTATATGAAGAGCTGTCTGACTGTCACACACGAGCTGCATGGGAGACGTGTGAAGATATCCAAGGTCTCGAAGAAAGGCATTAAGCCATAAAAGCTCACAAGCTGCATAGGCCATGGAGCGATATTCAGCTTCAGCCGAAGAGCGAGAGACGGTAACTTGCTTCTTCATCTTCCAAGAAATAGGAGACAAACCCAAAGAGACAAAATATCCTGTAAGAGAACGTCTAGTAATTGGGCAGGCAGCCCAATCAAAATCACAATATGTCGTAAGCTGTAAAGGGCTAGAACGAGACAAAACAAGACCTTGTCCCGGATGCCCTTTAATGTAATTGTGATACTCAGATTGAATTTATCCTCGGTACCCAAATTTCATGAACGAAATTTAGAAAGAAGATAAATACAACTAACAGATTTGTATTTTATTAAGGATGCATGATATATATATATATATATATATCTTAATTAATCTAACCAATAAGATCAAGTTTTTTTTTTTCCGGTAGTCTTTTATATATAAAGATCTTAAGTTATCCTAAAGTAAAACCTAAAAACTTCTAAGCCTAGAAACGTAGCCGGGTCAAATTCACCGCCGAATACTTCTCGATCTCAACCTCATCGAATTGATCTCGCCTTCTTCGTTCACCTCGTCGGAAGTCGGGGTGTTACAAATTGGTATCAGAGTCAGGTTGACAACAGGGCACATGGAACTGACCAACAAAGAGTACCCGAGGTCCAACTTAAAACCAAAACCGGCCGGTGTTTTCAAAATGTTTTCACTGGGGTAGACATGTTTGGAAGAAGTTAATTCTCTTTCGTAGTGTTAGAATTATTAGGGAAGTGTGAGGAATCAACAAAGGTAGAATTGTAGCGTTGGGCTATATGGTCTCCAAGAGCTTCGTAATACCATCATCGAGTTGTTGAATCTAGTACAAGAAGATGCAGAAGTGGTCGACATCGAAGGAAGATGGAGCAAGATGGAGAAAATCTAAACTAAGCATCTAAGTTATCGGATTAGAAGTAGTCGAACCCAAACTAGGAATGTCGATTGAAGGAAGGATGTTGCTCGCTTTAAGAAGAGCTGAACACCCGACTTAAGAAGATTTCCGAGGAGTATCAAAGTGTATGCAGCTGAAGATGGAAGCAGAAGGAGTGATTACAATAATCAATGAAGCCATTACGACAAGGCATTGAGCAGCAGATTGGGACGATCGCACTAGTGAAGTTGAATAAAAAAATTGTACCGTTCCTAGAAACGAGACTCAGAAGATGCGTAAGCTTGGGAAGAAAACATGTTTAAACAACAAACTATTATTGGAAATGGTTGAAGGATGCTCTAGTTAGAGTTAGTTAAGACTAGTGGTTGCAATACCACAATTGTAGGATAAAAGAAAATGTAAGGGAAAAGACCTTTGGGTATTGACAATAGGACAAGGATGTGATGGTAAAGAAGGACTAATTCAGAGGAGCTACAAATACTATCATGGATGCAAGAAGATATTAGCAATACGACGTAAGTCGTGTCGTTCGAACGCGGACTATATCGGTTAGTTGATACAAGTCGGCCATAATTCAAGTAGTGGATACGATCTCTAGATATCTAATGTTCATGAGCCTTTGAGGATGTCTTCATGAAGAGATATCACAATTATCATCCTAGCGATGGAGTAAATCTTAACCGTAACTCGGAGTCCAGGATTAGACTGATCTAACGGATTTGCATAAACCCGATCGAGATATTGGAATTAAGGGCATGCAGGAAAGGTTGTAGAGGTCAATTTCGGAAAGCACTGAATTTTATGAAGTTTATGGTACCACTATTTGGTTATAGACAACTTTTTGAGTAAACTACCATTGTTCGATTTTGGTGTAAATAAGATGATCACATGAACCGAGATCTATCGGAAGAATGGTGACTATGATGGCTCGTATACCGAGGGTTAGGCAAGCTCTAAGGATCCCCTGAAATGGGACGGAGACGTGTCGCATTGTAAAGAGATGGAGTATTTACCTTTGCAATTTTTGGGAAAAGGTACAAATATAGTAAATAAAAGTAGAAATGAAGATAACCAGGATGGCTTTAGTTATGAGCCGCACAACTTGGAAGTTCAGTATCTTTCGCAATGAACCGAGATCATCTTGTCTTCCACATTTCATAGCTGAGAGTATGTCCCAGATAATAGTCACAGACTCATGTATGAGGAGTTGGAGGTGGAGCCAGATCACACTTTCCAAGGGTAGCTATTGAAGATTCTAGATCGACGAATGAAGCTTGGAACAAAGAGATTCTTGTGATACTGATTTAGTGCTCTCGACGAGGAGTCGAGGAGGCCACATGGGAGACCGAGACTAGGAGGAGTGAGAGTTACTAGGAGTTGTACCCGAGTCTAGTAGAAGTGTTTGTGGGAGGTTTTAGTCCTGAGCTATAGATTCGATATTTGTTGTGTGACTGTCCATTCTTCTTCTTTCAATTGGCAAAGAAGCAATAATAGTAAAGCGATAAAAGAAAAAAAGTATGGATGAAGTAAGAAAGCTCCCATTCACCAGCGCAGACTAAAAGTGCCAACTGATTCAACTCAAGCAATAGATAGTTCCTGTTTGGCGTGCCGCTCGGGAATGTAGTTGTAGATACCTTAGTCTTGTAGTCGGCCCGTAATGTCTTCCTTCTGAAATCGTTCCTATTGAATCGTGCGCGGCTGCTGGTATAGATGAATAAAGGCGGGCCGCTTGAACCAAATCCGAGACACCAGAATGAAGTGACGAAAGGCTTTTTATTCTTACTTTTGACTTGAATGTTTGACTGGTTTGTTGTCGTGCTATGTGTTTTTCTTGTTTGGCGTTACCAACATTTATTTTATCGGCAAATTTCAGTTCGAGGATGAACCGTTTCTTAGGGGGAGATATATGTAAAACCTTAAAATATTTTTTAGTATTTCTCTAAAATTCCGTTGACTTTTGAGTTATGTCGTTTCTAAGTTTCGGGACGAAACTTTTTTTTTAAGGGAGGTAGCGTGTGATACTCAGATTGAATTTATCCTCGGTACCCAAATTTCATGAACGAAATTTAGAAAGAAGATAAATACAACTAACAGATTTGTATTTTATTAAGGATGCATGATATATATATATATATCTTAATTAATCTAACCAATAAGATCAAGTTTTTTTTCCGGTAGCCTTTTATATATAAAGATCTTAAGTTATCCTAAAGTAAAACCTAAAAACCTCTAAGCCTAGAAACGTAGCCGGGTCAAATTCACCGCCGAATACTTCTCGATCTCAACCTCATCGAATTGATCTCGCCTTCTTCGTTCACCTCGTCGGAAGTCGGGGTGTTACAAATCGCCTTCTTCGTTCACCTCGTCGGAAGTCGGGGTGTTACAGTAATGAAGGACACGGACCGCAACCTGCCAATGAGTATCCTTAGGGGCTTGCATGAACTGTGAGAGAATATGCACATCATAACTAAGCTCAGGACGTGTAATAGTCAAGTAAATAAGCCGACCGATGAGACGCCGGTACCGATCAGGAAAGGCAAACTCCGGCCCAGAGGCTTTGCCGAGATCATGATTCTGAGGCATCGGAAACTCAACGGGTTTAGCTCCAAGAAGTCCGGCTTTAGAAAGAATTTCTAAAGCATACTTGCGGTGAGAAAGATAGATTCCATCCTTGCCTTGAGTCACTTCAAGGCCAAGAAAATATTTCAAAGGACCGAGGTCCTTCATGTGGAAGCAAGAACTCAAATAAGCTTTGAAACGGGATATTTCAACAGAGCCTGACATTATTAGCCCGCCGGAATTTAACACATCTATACTACATATATAAAGTTGTATACATGCCATATTTAATGCACTTATTATTAATTCCTAATTGTTTTTTCACCTTTAATATGATTTATACTAAATAGATAAATTTATGTACAAAACCACATTCAATGCCACATTTATTACATAATCTTTATTTTTATGAGAACTTATCATTTTAAATAATAAAATAATTCTATATAACTTAGTGGTAAAGAATCTTTCAAACTGCCTGTAGATCACGATTCAAATCTTGACAACTATTTGTTTTGGTAGATAACACACTCTTAGTTTTGAATTGTTGATATATTATGTCATATGTACTATATGCATTCTCAATTACACTATTAAATAACAAGGTAGATCCTTTTATTCACATTTAGTATTAAGGCTTAATTATAATTGGTATATACTATTATATATTATCATCCTTTAATGGTCATTGTTAATTTGTTTCATATATTTTATTTAATTGAAATACTTTACTATTTAATCATTGATATATTATATTTTAGGTATCATTGTGTATAGTCAATTACACTATTATATAATAAAACAAATTGTTTTAGATTCACCTTAATTTTAATTTTTGAAATTTATACATTAAAATGTTATGTACTAGGTGAACATATTAAATTTATGAAAAACATCTCACTATATTATGTTGATTTATTATATGTTAATATAAAATTTTGGCTCAATGGTTGAAGCTTTGACAATTATATTGGAAGTTTAAGGTTCGATTATTCAAATAATCACTTTGGATAACTTTTTTACCACAATCAAAAGACCCCCTACAAAAGACTAAATTCAATTTAAATTTGATATTAAAAGTATGTGAATGATATATAAAAACTTTATTATGCTTATATTACAAATTGCACATGTGTATGAAAAATGATATATGATTTTGATTATTAATTAATTATACATCAATCTATTTTATTATATGTAGTTATAAGGTGACTCATATTTTTTTAAATATTTAAAACGTTTTGTTATAATTAATTTATAAAAAAAATTATAGTTGTTATTAAACATATGAGCTAAGTTGTATTAGAAAAATACACAGAACAATGTAAATTAATGTGTTAACTAATATATGATTTTGATAAGTATACACCAATCCATTTGATTACATTCTGTAATAAGTTGATCCAATTCTTTCAAACAATCAAAACGACTTTACTATATATTTTTAATTTAATGCAATTTTATTACATACAAGAGTGCATTTAAAATTTTAGATGAATCTCTTTTTATTTAGCCTACACTTTCCATAGGATCAAATTCAATTTTTAGATGGATATTAAGAGAATTTCAAATGATACAATAAGGCTATATATAATAGACGAAATCATTCATAAAAAAAAATAGATTTATTATACCCCTATCGTGAATCTTAATGAATTTTTTGAAAGCGTACTAGACTAATCCAAATCACTAAAGTTATAATCTTAGAACATGCGAATTTATATATCATCAAAATCAAATAAATATTTTTTGATTGATGTCTTGAAAATATTTAAAATCCTTTTATTTAAAGTTGGAGGATTTGCGAAATAATCAACTATCTTAATTTAAAATAGTTAATTTTGCAACCTTTGATATTTCAAATAACAATAATAACATTTGATATTACACATTAAATTATAAACCTTTGATATTAGATACAAAACACAACATCAAACACAATTGTAGACATTATAGCTAACAAAACATAATATAAAATTTAATTTCTATCTTTTTATTTCTCACTATATACGTCTTTTATTTTTGTATGAACGCATCATAATTTCATCCACTATGAAGTGAAAAATAGAAGACTACCCTCAAATTGCAAGAAAGATTGATCGAATCGAAGCACGAATTGAGACGGGGAGAGTGAATTTGAGATCGCAAGACATGAAGGTTTTTGGTGGATGGTAATTAGGTTTGCACAAAAGAACTTTTTTAAAGTTTAAATTTCTATGATTTTTATTAAATTAATTTCTTTCTATGCATTTCAAATATTAAAATATAAAATTTGTCCCGTCAAACGGACGGGCTTGACTTGGCTAGTTCCATGAAATATTCTGAATAGATTGAAAAGTATAATCTAAAATATCAACCATAAATTGAAATAATTTAATAATTGCAACTATGAGCTTTTTACTTCTAATGTAAGGGTCATTTTTTACATGAATTTGATCTGATCTTACTTAAATAGTTAAATGGTGATATATACCTTGTTTTTATACTACAACTTAATAATAATTACTTCATCTTGCACATTGTTTTCAGACTAAAATTTATAATAACTCACCTTCACATTTCACCGCGACTCACTGAAAAAACACCCCAGTAATTAATTCAGGTCACTTTACATGTATAAAATCAATTCTATATGAACAAAATTAGAGGGTACACTAATTTTTTTTAATCATTTCTCCTAATTGGTTCTAATAAATAGGATTTTTTTGTAATATATCCTCAAGATCAAGGACGGACGCAGGATTATAAATTAGGGTGGGCTAAATTACTCTAATTTAACTAATTTACTACTAAATTTATTTTATTTTTAATTTTTTTTTTTTACTAAATCTACCCTATTTTTAAATTTTTTTTATTTTTTTAGGGTGGGTTGGGACCTACCCCAGCACACCCCTACCTCCGTCCCTGCTCAAGAGATATTATAAAATTTGAATTTTAGAACGATTTTATGAGTTTTTTATTTATGATATTTGAAGTGCGGAATACAACGAAAAGAACTCAAGCAAACAGAAATCAAAAGCGAAACAAACAAACAAGGTTTTATTAAGCTTTTGAGCTTCAATCGAAATGTCAGAGATCCAAGGGGAGTTCAGAGGGCAAAGAGAACTGAAATGTAAAGCAAGTAATCGGAGAAAGTAAAGCAAGTTCAGAGAAGCACATCTCGAACAAGTCGAACAACCACAAAGGTCTCCAAGGTGCTCTCGTCTTCACTCTTCCTTTGTTTGGATTTCAGAGGGAGCTCGGGTCGCCGGTGTCGAGCTCAGGCAAGCAAGGCCGAGAAGACACACCAAAGCAAGAAACCCTAGAGAGCTCTCTGAATGATCCAACGAAGAGGCACAAGTGAGAAGGCTAGCCTTATATATGGCTCGCCTTAACCCTAAACCTCAAACGACATCGTTCTAGTAAAGAGGCAGACTACCAGTGTATCGGGCTTGCTCGAGTGTGCGTGTGTTGGGCCGTTTGGCCCAATACATACTCCTACGAGCTATGGCCCAAATACAAGCAATCTGTTCACATATACCAGATTACAAACAAGCCCAAATATCTAAACTTAGGATTACAAACATTACATATAATTCTACAATATTTTTATTCTGCTTTAGAGTTTTAGTTTTCAAATTGGATTTTTTTTATAATGTGTATTAGAGCCACTGTTCTAAAAATCTCTTCTAGGCCCCGCCTAGGCGCTAGAAGGTCCTAGCCCGCCTAGCCGTCTAGACCGCAAAAGCACCCGTCTTACACTACCTAGGTCACTATTTAGGTCGTCTAGGCGCTAAGCAGTCAGGGACCGCCTAGCATCCGCCTAGCGTTTTTTAGAATATTGATTAGAGCACATTAAAAAAGACCGAAACAAATAAAGCAGAAATTATGAAAAGTAAGTGTAGGACTAAACCGAAAAAAAAGTGAGTGTAGGCACTATTTGTTGAAAAAAGTATAATAATAGATGTTTAAATGCAACTTTATAAGGTGTAATTTTGCGCACAAATGATCTTCATTAGCAAATATTTTTGTAAAATTTTGGTACGTTTATAAACATGTTGAAATGTTGAACCAATCCCAAAAAATCAAGTCAATTTAACCAAAAAATACAAATTGAAAACCTCGATATAAATTAGAAAAAAAAAGATACAAAATAATTTAAGATTTAAGCATTTTAAATGAAAAATAGCCTAAGCAAATGTCCAAATAATTAAAACTATAAAACAAGATTGATTTATTATCCAACCGTCGAATTTTAAGCAATGATTTATCATCTAACCGGTATTTTTAAGTAATATTTATCTCCAATTCTCGGAGAATTAAGCGAGTTATATCATATATGGGCATATTCATAAATGACATGTATTTCTAAACCGACGGAGTAGTTTTTTTTTTTTTAATGACTGATTTTGTGTAAAACCTCTAAAATGAGGGTTGTTTTGTGCAATTTATCCATTTACGTGTCCGCTCAACCAAACGACCCCTACATAATTTTACGGCGGGAAAGTTAGCCTACCTCCAAATTAACGGTTTCGTGTAATACGCACTTTAATCATTGAACGGACGGTTGTGAGATGCCGTTGTATACGTGGCAGAATCTACACCGTAGTTTCTGGTGGGAAGGACAGCTTACCCCCCACAATTATCTTATTGAAATCCCTGTTAATTAATTAAAATAAGCATATAGTTAACCTCTCTATTTTCCCTACCATGATGAATATTGCCTGCATTTCAACTTGGTGAACTAAATCCAATATATTTTATATAAACACACTTAATATCAAACAAATATTAAAATAATTAGATTGTCCATTCAATGGTGACATATTTTATATCGGGTAGGCTTATTAAAATAATAAAACACTCATTTATATACTTATTTAATTAAGGGAGTGAGAATCTTATCAACTTCACTCAAATTATTAACACTTGAAATAACGATCTTATTCAGTTTAAATTTGACACATTTTTTAGGTTTGTAAATATAAATATGTAATAACATCTTCAAATTAACAACTTACATTTTTATATAAATATGATTGCTTTTTTTTTGTGCCCACTTTATTTTACCAAACTCTTTATATATACTGCTTTTATTGCTATGAAATCTATGGTCTCACATTTCAAACCACTTAGGGTTTCTCCGATCTAACTTTGTGTTTTTAATTTATTTTTTAATTGTTAAATGTATATTTTTAAAAACATATCTTAATATTATTTCTGTATTTTAGAGGTTTACCTAATTAGAATTTAAAGATAAGGATTACTTAATAATTTCAAGATTAATAACAAAGAAAAGTAATATTATTTCAAAATTAAGTTAATGATTTTCTTCTTATTTATATTGTTTTTCCTTCTCAATTTACATTCTCTATCTAATTAAGGGAACCTAATCATAGAAAACCCCATATGTATATAATTGTTTATGAATTTGAAATTTATATCGGATTTTCTAACCTAGGATCCAAAAGTATAAGATAAGCATCTTATATTGGAAAGATTTTACGTGAAAAAACATACTCTAATATTGAGACTGCACTATTTTTTTATACCAAATTACCAAGTGTATAACGTTTTTTTACTAATTGTGCAAATATTTGTAAAAAAAAATTGTGTTATGTTATGTGTAACTTTTTCTTACTAAGTGTACAACATTTTTGTAACCGAGTGTGCGACATTTTCATATTAAGTGTGTATCATTTTCAATATGTAAAGCCCAATTTTTTTTAAAAAAAAAATCGGTTATGCTAAATGTTGCGAACTTTTGCCAACAATTGATTATTTTAGGCTATTAATTCATTGAGATGGGACGAATCTCACACATTCTCATTTATCTCGTGTATGTATATTCTCGAGGGATGCAAATCTATAATTATATTTATTATATAATTTTTTTAAAAGAAATCTATGTTATGTGAGAAATATATATTCATATAAAAATTCTTAAAAATCTCATGTATGTATATAACATTTTTGTACTAATTGTGTAAATTTTCGTAAAGAAATTCTGTATTATGTGTAACTTTTTCTTCTACAACATTTTCATATTAAGTGTATATCATTTTCGATATATAATACCTGATTCTTTTTTTAAAAAATCAATTATGCTAAATGTTGCGAACTTTTGCCAACAATTGATTATTTTAGGCCATTAATTTATTGGGATGGGACGAACCTCACACATTCTCTTTTTTCTCGTGTATGTATATTCTTGAGGGATGCAAATCTCTAATTATATTTACTATATATAATTTTTTAAAAGAAATCTATGTTATGTGAGAAATATTCATAAAAATCTCGTGTATGTACATAATATTTTTTTATACTAATTGCGTAAATCTTCATAAAGAAATTATTCGTTACGTGTAACTTTTTCTTCTGCAACATTTTCATATTGAGTATATCATTTTTAATATATAATACCTGATTTTTTTAAATCAATTATGCTAATTGTTAAATGTTGCGAACTTTTCCAAACAATTGATTTTTTTAGGCCGTTAATTTTTTGAGATCGGACAAACCTCACACATTCTCATTTCTCTCGTGTATGTATATTCTCAAGGATGCAAATCTATAATTATATTTACTATATAGTATTTAAAAAAATCTAGGATTATTATATATATGTTTTAAATATTATTCTTTCAATTTATTTATTTACATAATTTTTTAATAAGAAATCTATACGTTATATTCACCGTACATGACTATTAAAAAAACCATTTGTAAATTCCCTTCATAATTATTTCATGTATGGTATTGGTGATTAGAAAACCAAACGAGGCAAAAACTTAAAAAAAAAAAGAATTTCGATGGTGTAATTTTGTATTTATATTCATATATTTTTAAAAATTCACTATTTCTTCCCAACACCTCCTCTCTCTCCCTGAGAGCCCTCTTTCTCTCTCCCTCTCACCTACTTTCAGAATACCACCGTGCTGATCACATCAACACCAGCCATGGAGTTTTTCCTCGGGCGTTGAAATCGTGTGCGTTGATCGGTTGAGAGGTGTTCATTTCAACTCACACACCTCTCCTCTCTCTTTCTTCTCTCCCTTTAACTAACATTCAATTTCCGTGCTCCGCAAAAACCACACACACAAACCAGAGAGAATTCTAGAAACAGAAATCGGAATTAATAATGCGGCCATCTCCGGCGAGAAGCAGCTCCTCGAAAAGGTCATCACAGTACCGGCGATCGTTCGATCTCCCTTCCGACGACGAGTTATCGGCCATGGAGGCGGCCGCCGATCGCCAAACCGACGGCGGCATGCTCCCTCTCTTCCTCAGCAACCTCAGAACCGCCGCCGCGGTTTCCGCGCCGTCGAGCGTCGATTGGGACAGCCAGGACCTCGTGGAGGTGGAGTTCGAGGTTGACGACAGCAACATTGTCCTCCGGAGCGTCACGCCGACGTCCGGAAGCCGTAGCGCCGCCGGATTCGCCGGATCGCTCGCGAGGAGCCTCTCGTCGGCGTCGAACAGGATCCGCGAGAGCTTCCGGCTGAAGAAATCGGCGTCGTCGACGTCGATTTCGTCGGCGGAGACGCAGACGCAGACGGTGACCGTGGAGCAGCCGAGCATCACGAACCGCGACCGGCTTCGAATCGCCGGTCAGTTGAACCGGAACCGGTCTTGCGCGCAGCGCGCTTTGAAAGGACTCCGGTTCATCAGCCAGGCGACTGGTTCTGGCTCTTGGGGCGAGGTGGAGGCGCGGTTCGATAAGCTCGCCAAGTCCGGCCTCTTAGCGAGAGAAGACTTCGGCGAATGCATAGGTGCTTGCTCCGATTACTCGATTAGTGTTTCAATCTGCGTCAATTTGTTGGATACTCAAGCAATTCGAGTCAATTGCATGTTCTAATCGTTTCTAGAATGTTCAATTTCTCAATTATTAAGTGTATTAATTAGGTTAGAAAAACTGTGGTAGGGATGGTGGATTCGAAGGAGTTTGCAGAGGGGATGTTCGACGCGCTTGCAAGGAGGAAGAGGCAGAGAATCACGAAGATTTCGAAGGAGGAGATGTACGATTTCTGGACGCAACTTACGGACCAGAGCTTCGACGCTCGCCTTCAAATTTTCTTCGACATGTACGTTCAATTCTTCCTCTGTTCGCTTTTAATTTATTCATATGATCATTTGGGGGTTGCAATCGATCGATATGTTCAATGGAGAAGGAGACTAGAAGTGGAGTAGAGTAATTGAGAAGCTGAATTTCGAATTTGACAATTACGAGGGCGCTGAGCGCCATTAATTGCCGATTTGACCCCACCAACTTTTGATTCATCTTTCTTTGCGTTTCTGTTGCTTGTGATTTTGGGTGAAGAATATGGTGGACAGAAACTGCGTTGGAAGGTTGTGAGTGTTTTCTTGAAAATGGAAAGTGTGGTAGGATTATAGGTCATGTGTAGTTGGGGTATTAGGGGTAAACAGGTAAAATATTCTAACAAACGTCCTGGCATCTAACTCAAATTTAGAGATTGAACCACTTGCATAGTTGAAGGGAATTAGTGGTTTCTGATCGTGGAAAATGCATGCACTACCAAAGTTGAATTAGTTATGCAAGGATGAGGAATGAGCATTCGGTTTTATTGGATTAATGATTTAGAGTTTTTTTTTTTCATTTTTTGGTAAGTAAATAGTTATTTGATCAAGATGAACTCATGAGCTTATTGGTGAGTTTTTATTTTTTTTTGGGTGATGTGGGACGAGACAGGGTGGATAAGAATGGAGACGGAAGAATCACCACAGACGAGGTTCAGGAGGTAATAGTTTTTCTCTTAACTTTTTGGGCGAGACATTTTTTTTCTCGTTGTTGTTGAAGAATTACAATTAATCAGCACATTCAACTATAGATTCCGAGGCCTTATCATATGTAAAATTTTAGTCATAACAGAGCAAAATAGTCTTACCACCTTTGATCAAATGCTTTTGCACTCTGTATTAATGTATGTTTTTATTTAAAATTGTTGAGATAGTATGTTTATCAATATAAACTTTAATTTTGTTCAACTTCAATGAATTTAGAACGTCTAAATTTAAGAGTTTATCTCTTAAAAGTTATGTTTAGCTAAAAACGGTATTGGAAAATGATGGCTATATTGATATGATTGTACGTTTTGCCTTTTTATCATCAACTTGGTGTTTAAAGATATCAGCTAAAAATTAGTAGAAGTATCCAAATATTCAGTTATTAATTTTATAAAAGATAACTGGAAACTAATTCTAAGAATAATATAGGTGAAAACTGTAAATGATCCCTAAACAAAATTATGTTTTTTGAGTGATCAATTGCTCTGTTTTGGTTTGTCATTTTCAGCTTATTTTGCTGAGTGCTTCTGCAAATAAACTCGGTGTATTGATGGAGAAAGCCCAAGAATACGCGAATCTGATCATGGAAGAACTTGACCCTGACAATCTTAACTACATCGAGGTAAGAAACTTATCTTGCTTCCATGTAATTAGGGAATGGCAGGATGTCCTAATTTAATGCATTAAGTTGCATTAAATCCATAATGCATCAAATTGTGACATCCAAACATACCCGTACCACTACAGAAGATCAGAATCTCATAACTCTAGATCTTTTTTGGTAGAACCTCATAACTCTAGATTGATAAACCTAAAATATTATGGTGAAACAGTTATGGCAGTTGGAAATGCTACTGCTGAGAAAAGACGTGAACATAGACTATAGCAGACCACTCAGCGTAGCAAGCATTGGATGGAGTCAAAACTTGAGCCAAAACTTGAACTCCTTCAGGCCGAAGAACATGGTTCGACGAGTCAGCTGTACTATCAAATGTTTGATTCTAGAACACTGGCAAAGGTTCTGGATTGTGCTCCTATGGTTCATGGTCATGGCTGGTCTGTTTGTCTGGAAATTCTTGCAGTATCGAAATAGAGCCGCCTTTCAAGTCATGGGCTACTGCTTGTGCACTGCTAAAGGCGCTGCTGAGACACTTAAATTTAACATGGCTCTGATTTTATTGCCGGTTTGTAGAAATACCCTTACCCGCCTTCGGTCCACAAGGGCTCGGCTCTTCATCCCCTTTGATGACAGCATCAATTTTCACAAGGTAATTTAAAGAGTAGGGTTCATGTGCATATTGGCCTTATGGTGCGAAGATGCACACAGAAAAGGTATATCGTTCATAGACAACATGAACCTTGTTGATTTTAAAAAGTGCATACTTATACATGTGCACCTTTTAGTAAGTATATAAATATGCACTTTGTGGATGTGCACCCTTAATTCTTTTATGAATTTGAAGAAAAAAATAATCCCTGTTATGCAAACTTGTAACATTATGATTCTTGATACTGTTTTATGTCTTATGGCTCTAATATGCAGATGGTTGCATTTGCCATAGTGATAGGAGTAATCCTCCATGCAGGGAATCATTTAGTATGTGATTTCCCGCGCTTGATTCACGCTTCTCCTGAGAAGTTTAAGTTGATAGCCTCTTACTTCAACTACAAGAAGCCCACTTATGGGGAGCTTTTAACCGGTATAGAAGGCGTCACTGGAATCGCCATGCTTGTTCTGATGGCCATCACATTCACACTGGCAACGAGTCGGTTTCGTAGGAACGTCATAAATTTGCCTGCGCCATTTAATCGGCTTGCAGGCTATAATGCATTTTGGTATACACATCACCTGTTCGGGCTTGTCTATGTGCTCTTGCTCATTCATGGGATATTCTTGTTCTTGGTACAGAGTTGGAAACAAAAGACTGTAAGTGCTTGAAACTCATCAATATCTGGAATTAGATGCTTGTCATGAACTAAACTAATCTTGTTTTTATTTTTGTTTCTATCCTAGACATGGATGTACATCTCCTTCCCATTATTGCTCTATGTACTTGAGAGAAGCTTGCGTACATGTCGATCAGAATATTATCCGGCTAAAATCATAAAGGTACAAATGTATGCTTGTATTCTTACATAACATGTTTAGATGTCCATATATTTTCCTAAGCTTCTGGTTTATGACAGATCTCGGAATTACCAGGTGGCGTCTTCAGCATACTCATGTCCAAACCGCAGGGGTTCAAGTACAGAAGTGGGCAATACATTTTTCTTCAATGCCCTGCAATATCAAAATTTGAATGGTAAATTCAGTGTTCTTCCTAAATGCAATTGAGTACCATTCTCTTTCAGAAACTCAACAAAATGTCAAAATTTGCAGGCATCCTTTCTCTATAACTTCAGCACCAGGAGACAATTACCTTAGTGTTCACATCCAAATAGTTGGAGACTGGACACGAGAACTAAAGAAGGTCTTCACTGAAGGCTTTAGCTCATCCTCTACTATTGGCCGACTAAATTTCACTGAAGCTCGAGGCTCAGATGACAAGGGGTAAAAAAAATTTCTTCTAAATTTCTTTCTAAGGGCTTGTTTGGCACTACACATTATGATCGCGTCTTTAGTTGTAACTAATTAAACCAAGTATGTTTGGTATACCGAATCTTAAAATTCAAAGTGTTAAACCTACTTTTTACCATATAACCACATTATGACTAGAGAAATGTCAGTATAAAACGGTTTGTCAAATAAAGCCTAAAAGGTTCACTAGTAAGCTTGCTAAAAGTTGCTCTGTTTGTCAATTCAGTTCACCCAGGCTTCTAGTTGATGGACCATATGGAGCTCCAGCACAGGACTATCAAAACTATGATGTCTTACTCCTAGTGGGATTAGGCATCGGTGCTACACCTTTTGTAAGCATTTTAAGTGACCTCTTAAACACTAAGAGAGCGGATGATAGAATGGTACTTGCCTTGTAACTCTTGAGTGAATCAAGCTACACTCAACTTCAAACTTTGATCATATTTGTTTCACTTAATGCTTCCTTGTTAATGATCACAGGACTCGAGCAATGAAACCAGCACATCAGATGACAGTTTGAGTAGTTTTGCTTCTTCAACTACGACTCTGCCTGGAAAGAAGCGAATGAGAACGAAAAGCGCTCACTTTTACTGGGTCACAAGGGAATACGCATCTTTCGAATGGTTCAAAGGAGTCATGGATGATGTTGCAGAAATGGATCACAAGGTAAAAAAAAATTCAAAACTATGTGAAACAATGTGGATAGAGAATGAGTTAATCTTTTCCCTTAAGTTACTTCTGTAACTTTAATTTTTTGCCTAAACTAGTAATATTACTGACTCTTACACTTTGTCGCGCTTCTACAATGATTAAAAAGGGTTTGATCGACATGCACAACTACCTCACAAGCGTCTATGAAGAGGGCGATGCAAGATCAACCTTGATAACCATGGTGAATGCTCTAAATCATGCCAAGTATGGAGTTGACATTTTATCCGGCACCCGGGTAAGTACTTGGATTAGAATAACATTTCATTACACTGAATCTTACACACATTCTAGGGATTTGCATATGTGATTGCTTTATAACTCTGCATGATCCAAAATACTAAATGCAGGTAAAGACACACTTTGCAAGGCCAAATTGGAATGAAGTCTTCACAAGAATAGCCAAAAAGCATCCATACTGCACAGTTGGTAAGATCAAATGTTGAATTTAACTCAACAACATTATATTTCCTTAAAGATATGCAAGTTTGTTGTATAAGTTTTAACTATATAACAAAATGTGTGTATTTGATATGAATTTTGCAGGTGTGTTTTATTGTGGGAGGAGAGTGCTAGCCAAGGAGCTGAAAAAACTGTCACATGAAATGAGTCACAAGACATCAACAAGGTTTGAGTTTCACAAAGAGCTTTTCTGAAGGCAGAAATTTGTTTGTTATTAACTAATTAAAGGTCATGAAAGAGGTTCTATTTTCCTCTCTCTTTTTTTTTTCCTTTTTGTTTTTGTAATTACATATAATTATATACACACTATTTCAGAAGTGAAAGATGAAGAAATAGAGAGATGGCACATGATTACACAATATGTAACATGTAAATGGGCAAATGAAATATACAATAATGTACTTGTATTTAAACTAGTGGACACATAACTCAGAAATCATCTCATGAAACCAAAATTTAGATCATACATTTTTTAGGACGGAGCATGGGTCGGTTCAAACCGAAATTTAAGCCGAACTGTCCGAATTGAACCGATTAGTTCAGTTAAATATCGGTTCGGTTTAAATTTTCTAAAGGATAACCTCTATTCATCTCAAACCAAAATCAATTCGGTTCAGTTTTCGGTAGACCTTAAACCAAATTTCAATTTTCGATTCAGTTCGATTTTGAACCGATGCTCAATTTTTTTAACTCTTAACTTCAAATAACTTATTACTTGAACTCAAATTCCTTCCAACTTACAAATTATCTGAGCATTTAATGGATCTTCTTAAATGTCAAAGAAGAGAATTTTGTACTCATCCCTAACAACCATGACAAGTGACAGGCATGTGGCTGACCAAGAAGCTGCTTGCATTGATTGATACATGCAAAAAAAGAAATATCCCAGATGATTTCATCACAACTGAAAGAATCTTATAATACTAAAATCATTATGTTTATTATTTCCTATATGTATAGAGTATAGACATTGAATTATGCCAATAACTCCTATACTATATATATCTATAGTAAAAATTGCATTGAATGAGCTCCTCACCTGCCAACAAAAATTGCTATTAAAGAAAACCTAAACCTACCATGAATACGTCTCTGAATGAGATGCTTCTGCTGACTTTCTATCCCATTTTTTGTTTGCCTTGTACAATTTGGCACGATTAATACTGCATGCTAGCTAGGTCAATGTGATTATTAAGGCTAGCACGTTGTTTTTTGGTAGGTACAACATTTATAAAAATAAGCTAAATTGAGTCCAGCTCTCTTTAATAGAATTTTTTAGCAACTCTTCAACTCAATCAAGGCTCTACTATAGATAAATCACCCATAATTTATATTATCTCAACCAAAACAAAAGGGAAATTGAATTAAACCCGAAATTATGAGATTGAGTTTATTCGGTCGAACATTCTTTACAAGTTGGCCCAGTTCCAAAGTTGGAACATTTCCCATGTGCTTTGGGGTGTCAATTTTGTTGCGGACTTCATGGCTAACTCGTTATGTCGTGTTTCCTCCATCCCGATTGCAATCGATTTGGCCCTCAGGGACCAAGGATGTTCTAGGTAGCCGCTAGTGTGGCCCCCTAATTCCTTTCTTTATAAGAAAATCCGAATTTATATCGTTTTTTAATGTAAGTATGTTGTTTTAGAAACTTAAGCCCTAAAAGGAAATAAATCAAACATGTAAAATAATTAAAACAAAATGTTCTCATTTCAAAGTTCTTAACATAAGTTCTAACATGTGTTGGAGAGTCATCCAGTTTGAGTTCTAGGCTTTGCCAAAGAAGAAAGGTCATTCATCAAGAATGCATGGGAAATCCCCAATTTCAATGCTTGCATTAGGCCACAACTTTGTGTTCATGGGCCACAACCCAAACTCGCTATCGTGTTCATGGGCCACAACTTTGTGTCAAGCCCAACCCGGTTCCACTTTTGTATAGGTTTACTTGCATTTGAAAAAAGGCAACTCACTTCCTATTAGAAAAGCTAAATACAAAAGTTCTAGGCAAGCCAAGAAGTTGCATGAGTTCATCTGGGCCAATCCTAGCGAACCCTTTTCTCAGTTTCCTCCATCTATTCCTATTACTATTCCTAATGTGGTTGATAGCAACTCTAGTATAGTCCTCCACTTCACACGTCTCATGATGGAAATTTCTTCTATTTCGTGCATACCACACATTATAAGCCTATGCACTACATGCAATCCACATATTATAGGTGAAGCTCCTCTTCTTTGTAAGTTGCAAGGAAAATGGTCACAAAGTGCAAATTTGTCATCTACTTACAACCCAAACTTCCACCACACTATTGGGCTTTGGTAAATTCTTTTGTTCTGGGCCAATCCAAGTCCAACTCAAGAAAATGACAAGACCAGTTGTTTAGCACAACAGGGATGATGCAATTGGCAAAGGTCAGTCAAAGGGTACCTAAATATGATTAGATTGCTCATCATTGTAAATGATTGGCTCACTCTGTTGCCTAGAAAAAAGATCATATCACTAGAGGTACAGATGAATTTGGGGTTCTGATAGAAAGAAAGGTTGATTTTGTAAAATTTTTTCTGCAAAGTATTCTCTCGGCAATGCTGATTTGGGCTACAATCTGTTATGTGTATGTAAGATGAGAAATCAAAAAAGTGTAATTTTATAAGAAAAAAATGTCTAGTTCATTCATTTCCATCTGTTAAGAGTTCAAACATGCAATTCTATGGCACAGCCAACCTAGAGGAGTAAAAGTAAGAAGTCTGATTTAACTTCTTACGTGTACAAAATTTTAACCTATGTTGAAAATTTACAAAATTTGATATTGCACATCAATTGTAAAACAAAAGGCAATAGAGAAGAAACCTGTTTCATAAAGGTGAAAAGAGAGCTAGAACACTATGGATGGAAAATAAACTGGTTCTTATAATCACAATTTTAAACAGAGTAACATTCAATCATAATTCAAACTCAGCGCAAATGCTACCTTTGAAGAGAGCATAATCAAATGCCATGTTCACTTGTTCAGCAAAAATATGTTGGATCATTTTAACAAACTTCACATCTTTCTTGAATGCCATGTATGTTCAATACTACTACTTCAGGCCAACTGCAATTGCACTTCCTGTTTCCCAGTTTTGATTATCAGTGCTCATAATCTGACTGACTTAAATTTTACCTCAATCATCCTTCAACCTCTTCAAAATTTTGGCAGCCCATCTCTTAACTCGGCGTTTCAGGGTATATCCCACTACTATGCCAACAACAAAGGAGACTGCACAGACCTTCGAACAAGTCAATAGTGAAACCATTTTCCTGCAGTTAAAAAAAAATAGTACTCCATTAATGCTTTGTTTGGCACAAAGTACTCATTCTGTCATTCATTATGAGCGTATGATAACGTAGAGTATATGATCATAAAAAATTATACTTTGACAAACTAATTCAGCACCTCTACAAGGTATACTCAAACTTCCAATCAGGATCTCTTTAGCCTAAAACAACTACATGCTAGCATGGCATTATCTAGACACAAAAGGTACTTCAATTCAATTATCATGATGATGCCATGTCCAATTTGAATTAAAGAGCTCTATCCAACCTCTGTTCAGTTCAATTAGTAGCTTTTAACATATAGAAAAAAAAAACTGACTATAGGACACTTTAATGCTAAGTTCTTATAATTTTGTATCTGCCTTGGGTGTAATGTGAGCCAGCTATTTAGGCAATATAAGTAGTGCGACATTAAGATTTCTTGCCAATTACAAACCTTACAAAGAACAAGTCCTTGTCTCAATGATTTATGTCTAACACAAAGATCACACAAGAGATTCAG
This sequence comes from Fallopia convolvulus, assembly GCA_964016875.1. Lineage (NCBI taxonomy): Eukaryota > Viridiplantae > Streptophyta > Magnoliopsida > Caryophyllales > Polygonaceae > Fallopia > Fallopia convolvulus. The sequence goes on from OZ024721.1 coordinate 2,732,994, forward strand.
GTTTTGCTACTCTGTCATTGAAGGGGGTAGCTGGTCATATGTTATGTAAATTATGTGCAACTTTACACTCTTATTGATTAAATGTAGTAGAAGAGTGAGTTTGTGAGACAAAACAGCAAACAATTTGTGGAAGGTATACTGCAGAATCTGAACAAAATAACTTTGAGATCCTATTGCTATAGATACTTTAGCCTTCAAGTTCATTTGCCTTCTTTAACCACAACAATTTCCCACATCCATATACAGTTTCATCAGAAACTCAACGAGCAATCTGATATTCGAATCTAAGTTTTCTCTTCAATTTCTTGTAAAAAGCCAACTCTTTTGCAGGTGAACACCAGTTAACACTCAAATTTCCACCAAAAAAAGTCAACACTCGAAAATCCTAAACTATCTGAGAGATTTTATGCCCAACAAAGTATGAGTGTAAAATTGAGCACGAGTAAGAAGAGTGATTTTGCGAGGAAAAACAACAAACAATTTGGGTAAGTTAAATTGCAGAATTGAACAAAATAAACTTCGCTAAACTTAACTAGTCCATGTGGAGTGGCTAAAGCCCCAAATTCAGAATAATGGAATCCAAATACTGAACAAAGTATTAGCTTTGCCATCATTTTCCCCCATGGAGCTACAGTTTTCAAGTTCATTTGCCTTCTTTAACCGCAACATAATTTCTCACATTCATAATACAATTCATCAGAAACTCAACGAGCAATCTGATATTCGAATCTAGGGTTTCTCTTGAATTTCCTGTAAAAAGCCAACTCTTTTGCACGTGAACAACCCTCAACACTCAAAATTTCCACCAAAAAAAAGTCAACACTCAAAAATCCTAAACTATCTAAGAGATTTTACGCAATTTGTACCAGAACCATAAGAGAATCCAAGTGAAATTTCGAGCTATGACAAACAAAACTAGCAATTTTGAAAATGTAGATAGAAGAGCGGAAACGGAGGATACCTGGGCGGTCTAGCGATGAGGATATTGGAAGAAGTCGGCGGCGGCGGAGATGCGGCGGCGGCCGCCTCGGAGAGGGAAACACGAGCGTTGTTGATCATGGAAGAAGCGAAGAACTTGGTGTCTTCAGATACCTGGCGGAATTTACTCTGAAAGTTCTCCATGGATCTCTCGCCCCCAAAACTGCTATATTGCCTTTTCGGTTAGGGTTTTTAGGGTTTTGAAATTAAAAAGGAAAAATTAAAGAACTGGATTTGAGGCTTTCGGCGAACTGATATGATCATTTTATTCTCTCTCAAAAAAATATATGATATAGGTTTTTTGGGTTTGAATTTTTTCAGGAAAAAAAAACATTTTGTAATAGATAAATTTTGAATGTTTTGGTCATGTTGTGGATTTTTTTTGGTAAAGAGGAATTATGTTTGGTGGCAAATTATGGATGTGTGGTCAGTCGACAAGATAACGAATTAGGTAAATCGATTTGCACCGACTAGTTTGACCCAGTGACAAGTGGAATGGGCGGACGCCTAATATTTTCCATGTTTTTTACCACTAGGTCACCCCATATGAGGTATATTGTGGTCTTTTATCTAGGGATGGCAATGGGGCGGGGATTCCCCATTACCCGTGGGAAATCCTCGTTACGGGTATGGGGATGAGGATTTTTAGTGCGGATGGGGGCAAGTATGAGGGAGAAAGTAATTACCCGCTAGGAAATGGGCACGGGACAGGGATAGGTGTCCCCGCCCCACCACCCGAACTGACCCCGACCCCATTGGAGAACCCCATGAGGAATCCCCGCCGCGGGACCCATTGGGGAACCCCGTGGGGAATCCCACCGAGGGTATATCCTTATATTATGTACTTGATACGTCTGAATGGTATGATCATTGGATTTACAAAATTATTGTCTTGTTTGTTTTTTGAAGCTCTTGTTAAAGGCTTGTTAATTATATAAGTTTAATTGGTGAATTTTGTAAATAGTGTATCAATAGAATTTTATAAATGGTGAATTTTGAAAGTGTACATGAAAGTAAATGAAAAATAAAATGAGTAACTTGTGGAGATTATACAAGGTGAAAATCAAACGGGGATGAGGAGTCCTCGATAGAGATCAAGTGAGGAAAACCAAACGGGTATGGGGAATCCCCAACGGGGATTATAAATGGGGAAATCAAGCGGAGATGGGGAATCCCCGACGGGGATTATAAATGGGAAAATCAAGCGGGGATGGGGAATCCCCGACGGGGACGCGGACCCGACGGGAATAGGGACGGGGACAAATTTTATTCCCCGATGGATAATGGGGCGGGTATGGGGAGCATATATCTAAATGGGGATGGGTACGGGGAAGGTATTCCCCGCCCCATTGCCAGTTTTAACCCATATAGAATGACCTACTAGTAGAAACTAGAAAATATAAACAAATGATAGAAATTCCACGATTCAGTTTGTTTCTTCACTTGAATGGAAAACAAAGTCTTATCATTTTTCGTTTCATTGGATTAAATCGATCGATACAATTCAATTTACCTACTTTGGAGTACATTTTTTTGGCTGGTTTAATGTGATATCCTAACCAGAGAAAAGATAGATTGAAGAAGAACAGAGATAGGAGGAGAAAGAGATAGAAAGAAGAAGAAGAATTTGAGACAAGGATTGGAATTCTGTTATTCGATGCCCCTCTTGGGTTGTTACAATTGACTTATATTCTCAACCTCCCATTACAATGTCTTGAACCGGTTAACTAAGAAAACCCGGTTTATCCCAGTATATTACATTACATTCCCCCCCCCCCCCCAAAGAAGCATTGTCCTCAATGTTTAAGACATTGGAAATCAGGAAACTGAGTCAAAATGTGGCGAGTTGACTCCCAGGTCGCTTCAGTTGCATCTAGATTTTGCCCTTGAATCAGCCACTCGGTTAATGGTTCACCCTTGTCATTATACTGAACCCTAGTGTCCAAAATTGCCAAAGGACAAACAGAAAATGTACCATTACGCCTTACATCTGGTAACTACAATGAGGCCTGGACTGATGGACCAATCCTTTTCTTCAGCTGAGATACGTGAAATATCGGATGTATCTTGGAACCACTGGGTAATTGTAGCTTATAAGCTACTTCACCAATCTTAGCCGATACCATAAATGGCCCATAGAACTTTGAACAAAGGTTAAGATTCCATCTAATAGCCACTGAGGCTTGCTTATAGGGCTGCAATTTTAAGTAGACCAAATCACCAACTTGAAAGGAACGGTCACATCTGTTTTTGTCAGCAAATTGCTTCATCCTGGCTTGTGCAACTAACAGATTGTCCTTCAAGCGAGAAATGACATATTCACGTTCCCTTATCCAATCTTCAACAGAGGTTGTAGTTACTGTTGATGCATCAACTCCTAATAAAGGAGGAGCATACCCATAAAGGGCTTGAAAAGGTGTAAGCTTTAAAGCTATATGGTAATTAGAATTATACCAAAACTCAACCAAGGTGAGCCATCTACACCATTGCTTCAGATGTTCACCAGTCATGGCCCTCGAGTAACTTTCCAGGCATTGATTGATACGCTCCGTTTGCCCATCTGTTTGAGGGTGATAGGCGGTTGACATCTTCAGTTTTGTGCCCACTGCAGTAAAGAGCTCTTTCCAAAAATTACAGACAAACACCTTGTCTCTATCAGAAACAATACTCCGAGGCATACCATGAAGCTTGTAGATATTATTCATGAACTACATAGCGACAGTAGCTGCTGTAAAAGGATGAGACAAGGGTAAGAAGTGATCTTACTTGGTTAATCTGTCGAACACAACTAATATAACATCATTCCCATTCGACTTTGGCAACCCTTCAATGAAATCCAGGCTAATATATGACCAAGGACACTCAGGAATTGGCAATGGCTGCAATAACCCAGTGCTCAATACATGCTCATTCTTGTTTCTCTGACAATTATCACAATGCTTAACAAAATCCTCAATTTGTTGACACATATTAGGCCAGTAAAACAGCAGCTTCAACCTCTGATATGTTGCCTGTGCACCAGAATGTCCACCCACAGATGAAGCATGCAAGGCTGCAATCAATTTGTCTCTCAAATTCCCACCTTTGCCCACGAACAACCTTTCCTTTAAGCCTGAGCAACCCATTTAACACAGAAAAATCAAATGGTTGTTGTACCCCATCAAAAACTAGTATTTTGGAAGCAAGATCATCAGATTCATAACTCTGCTTAATCTCAGATATCCATTTAGGCTCAACCACACTGAAGCTATTAAGTTGACCAGTAAAATCCTCATCCCGTCAAGACAATGCATCTGCCACCTTATTTTCACTACCCTTCTTATACACAATAGAGTATGATAACCCTAGTAGCTTTCGAACAACCTTTCTTTGCAGATGAGTAGTCAAACGCTGATCCAGCAAGTGCCTTAAAGGTTGGTGATCTGTTTGAATCAGAAAGTGAGAAGGCTCTAAATAATGCCTCCATTTATCCACTGCCATGAGTATAGCCAGTAACTCCTTCTCATAGGTGGATAACTTCAAATGAGCTCCATGCAAGGCTTGACTTAAAAAAGCAATTGGATGCCCTTTCTGCAATAATACAACACCAATACCAGAATCACAAGCATCAGTTTCAACAGTGAATGGTGAATGAAAATCAGGAAGCTTCAACACTAGAGCAGACACCATGCTTTACTTTAGATTATGGAATGCAGTTGTAGCTGAATCACTCCACTTAAACTCATTCATCTTAAGCAACTCTGTCAAAGGTCGAGCTATACTCCCATAATTTCTGATGAAACGTCTATAGTAACTAGTTAACCCTAGAAATCCCCTTAACTTTTTAACACTCTTGGGAGTAGGCCAATTCTGCATAGCTAGAATCTTTTGTTCATCAGTTGCCACACCCTTTCCAGAAATAATGTGGCCTATATACTCAACTTGTCCTTGGCCAAAAGCACATTTGCTTCTTTTGGCAAAAAACTTCTTATTCCTCATAATCTGCAACACTTTCTCAAAATGGACCAAATGCAACTCCATACTTGAACTATACACCAATATATCGTCAAAAAACACAAGTACAAACTTCCTCAAGAAAGGAGCAAAGGCATCATTCATCAAAGCTTGGAATGTGCCTGGCGCATTAGTCAAGCCAAAAGGCATGACTTTGAACTCATAATGCCCGTGATGAGTCCGGAATGCAGTGTTATAAACATCCTCCTCATGCATTCTCACTTGGTGATATCCAGCTCTAATATCCAACTTGGAAAACACACTTGCTCCTTGCAATTCATCCAACAAATCCTCAATATGTGGTATAGGAAATTTATCTATGATGGTGATATCATTCATCTGTCTATAATCAATGCAAAACCTCCAAGAACCATCTTTTTTCTTAACCAACAATGTTGGGGATGCAAAAGGACTCTGACTTGGTCGTATGACAGCATTTTTTAGCATCTCCTCAACTTGCTTTTCAATCTCATTTTTCTGAAAATGAGGATACATGTATGGTCGTACACAAACAAGTAAGGACCCACCTTTCAAAGGAATCCTATGCTCATTACCTCGTATGGGAGACAACCCCATAGGTTCCTCAAAAATATCTTCAAATTCCTGTAACAACAACTGTAGTTTATCAAGCAAAGGATCAGATTCCACACTGACTGAAAACAACTGAGCAAACTGAGTCACAATCATTGGCACACCCTTTTTAATCAATTTCTATAATCTTCTACCCTTCATACTTCGTAGAGCAGCCTTCTCTTGTACTCCTTTGATGTCCACTTGTCTACCTTCTTTAGTAAATGAAATTTTCAATTCCTTGAAATCAAAAAGCACTGGACTATACTCACGCAACCATTCCCCTCCTAGGACCATATCACAACCACCAAGCTTCAAAATTCTAGGACTGAATGAGAAAGTACTACCCTGCATTTCCCAAAAAAAATTTCCTGCAGATCTGTGTACTCAGCATTTTCTGCCCATTTGCAACAAACACTTCCATAGCTCCCACTTCATCTAACCAAAATCCCGCCTCCAAATCTTTTCTGGAATCCAGAAAACTATGTGTAGCTCCTGTATCAACCAACATTGTAATCCCATAACCTTTGGTTTTTCCCTTGATCTTGATTGTTGTCAAAGGACTATTACCCATAATGGCATAAACGTAAACCTCTTGTTCATCGTTCTGCACTTGATCCTCATTGTCATCTACTTGATCAACATTTTCTTCCTCATGATCACCATTCAAGCCTTCCATTTGATCAACTAGTAAACTGTGCAAAGACTGCAACTTACAACGATGTCCAACATTGTACTTTTCCCCACATTTGTAGCATAAACCAGCCATTCTCATAGCCTCCCTCTCACTGATTTGGCCTATAGTTCCCTGTTTGTTAAGATTCTCTCCAGAATTCATTCTAGGTTGTATTACACTATTTTTCTGAAAATTCTTTCCCTCAAGATTCAATCCTTTTTGAGGCAAGATTGAACTATTCGGTTTCCAAGGAGGTTTACTCATCCTTACAATAGCTTGAACCGTTTTGTTATGCAATCTTGCTTGTTCAAACACACTCATCAAAGTAGTTGGCCTCCCTAACTTCACTAGTGACTTAATCTCATTCTTCAAGCCACTTACAAAGCTAGAAACGAAGTAAGATTCAGGAAGATGAGGATCAATGCTCAACATACCTGCTCTTAACTCTTCGAGTTTTTCAGTGTATTCATCAATGCTATCCTTCTTTACCAATTTATTGAACTCCTTGATGATTTATGATCCCTGACTGTCGCCAAATCTCAAGCAAACGGCCTCTTTCAACTCATCCCAGCTGAATTCTAGTTTATGCATCATGAATCCTTGAAGCCAAACGTCAGCCCTTCCATTAACGTACATAGCAGCCAATTCTACCTTTTGTACTTCCGGAATTGAGAAGATGGAAAAGTACCCCTCACACTTCCTGATCCAGCTACGCGGATTTGCTCCATCAAAGCAAGGAAAATCCACTTTCGGCAATCAATTTCCCTTGAATTCGCTTCCCCAAGATTGGCTAGGGTTAGCAAATTCTTGCAATCTTGAGGAATCATGCGCTCTATTTGCAGAACTCCTCGCCATTTCAGTGGTCTCCCTCCTACGATCAAGACCAGGTAACGGATTCCCCTCAGATACCAAGACTCTTTTGCTTCTCGCATCCAATTCAATCGCCGGTGACAGAGTGAAACTATCGGGCAAGAATGGCCGCATCATTTCCATGATCTGCTCGAACCCCCTGCTAGATTCCTTCCGCATTTCGCCGCTTTCCTTTCTCATTTCCTCGATTAATTGCTTCGTCTCCTTACGCAATTCATCGATTGATTTGAGATAGGAATCCTCCTTCTTCCGGAACTCCTCCATAAAACTCCAAGTTGAGTCAGCAAATGTCTGCAATTGTTGGATTTGTGTTTCCATTGATCGTAGTCTCGTTTCATCCGCCATTAATACATGACCAAGTGCTCTGATACCAAATTGTGATATCTGAACCAGAGAAAAGATAGATTGAAGAAGAATAGAGATAGGAGGAGAAAGAGATAGAAAGAAGAAGAAGAATTTGAGACAAGGATTGGAATTTTGTTATTCGATGCCCCTCTCGGGTTGTTACAACTGACTTATATGCTCAACCTCCCATTACAATATCTTGAACCGATTAATTAAGAAAACCCGGTTTACCCCAGTATATTACATTTAAGAATTCGAAATTTACCAAAAAAGTGAATTTCTCGTAAAAAAATATAGATCTTTTAAATGAAATGACTTATGGTAAATTTTCAACAAAATTAATGAAATGGGTAATCCTTGTGAAATAATCAAGGAGGCTTTTGAGTTGATAAAAAAATATTAATGTGCATTATCACAATCTTTCTTAAGTTGCAAATCATCTTTCATCAATTATGATATTGTGCCAATTATCACACTCCAAAGATGGAAAATTAAATTAAAATATCCATAAATAAATAACATTAGGTTTCATTGAACTTGTGCGGAAAGTTCCGACACTAATGCGAATTCTTCAAACTTTCAATTAAACCAAAGCTACTTACACGACAAGACCATAGAATTGGAATTAATGTCATTACAATAGGATTGGGAAATGACAACAAAGGGGCAAAGTTCAATTGTTTGGATTTTTGTGAAGTTGTTACAAACAAACATAATTCAGTTAATCATATTGGATCGTCGGACTCCGACGTATCTTTACGGAAGTAAATTATGCATGTCGCCAACTCCCTCACCAACTAGTAATTCTTTTCCATTTGGTTTTCATTCCTTAGTCGACCCACCTAATTACATTGTGAGTCTTATGTTAGATGATGTTTGGAAAAAGGACTATTTTTACCTTATTGATAACATAACATGTTTTCCCTCTTAATAAAAATCACGAGAGCTATCCTCTATCCGACAAAAATATAAGCAACAACCGTTTGTGTATAGATTTCAATACAGTTTTCTCCTAGGTAGTCGAGACATTGACTAACAAATAAAAGGTCGAGATTAATTCAATCTCTCTTCGTATCCTTTTGTTATATTTTTGGTAATGTTCATATTTTGTGAGAGAGTTTATAAATCTATTTGTTGAGTTTTTAATAGTGTTCTATTGAAACAAGACTCTTTTCTCTTGGGTAGCCGAGACATTAGGTGTACGGTGTACCCTAGAGGTATTTCAACGATATTATCACCAAAAGTCACATACGCAAGTTAAAAGAGTGTGAAAAATGGTCAATGAGTGTGATGAATGATGATAGGCAAATTATTGAAATCTGAATAAATTAAATCATTGAATTTCTTATAAATCCTACGATAAAACTCTACAATAAACTTATAAACCCTCACACAAAAACATAGTTTCTATAAAAAGGTATAAAAATAAAAACAAAAATTGAGATAAACTATTCTTGGTCTTTTATTTATAGGTTATAGATCAAAGGAAAAGATTTTACCAACTCTACCAACAACAACTCCACTCATCAAAAGTCCTGTCAATGAACTTGTTTCTCAAACTCACTAATTAACGCATTTGTGGCAAACCCATTTATTGCAGAGAATCACATCAATATTCAACATCAATAAAATACCAGATCAAAGAAACTCAACTATATACAAGAAACTAGGCTTAACTAGCACTACCACTATTACAAAATGCTAGCAGCACGCCAGCACTTAAGTAAATCTTTCAACATAGCATATCTACTGCAAAACCCCCAAAAAGCAAGAGACACATTACCAATACCGCCTCATATTAGGTCAAATTCAGTCTTGAATTTATTATAGGTGTCTTCTCCACAAACAAATTTATTGTGCTTAAACTTTACACAATTGACAGAGACATCATTCCAGATTGAAGTGAATTAACGCACTCCAGCAGCAGCTAACTCGAGCCACGGGTTGTCTTCGTTTGGCTTTGACGAGTCGTTCCCAGGTTTGCTTATGGTGTATGGTGCCTTTGCTGCAACTCTGCAAATTTACAAGAAGTTGGATCATCAGCTAGCTCAATGATGAATTGCTCATCATTCATTTCTCAATCTGATCTAGTTTTTTTAGGCATTGACAAGATCATGGATTCTAACTTGAATCTCAGTTCATCAAATAAAAGGAAACTTGACTGTTAGAACAGTCAATTAAAATTTGAAAACCAAAATAAAATGAATTCAAAATTTTATCTTGAACAAACAAACTCAAGGACACCAATTGGAAAAAGGTTAATCCTGGGACACCAACAGGAATATTATTAAACTCAGGGAACCAACTCAAATTACCATGATTATATCAATAAGGAACCAAAACAACAATATCAACACAAACATTCTAAATTGAATCAGGGCATAATTCATATCTGCCTTCAAAAATCAAAACTCCTTCAAATAAATACTAAACTAGACGAAATGAGGTTCTTACCTTTCCTTTCTTTTCCCCATGAACCTATGTAGTGAGGCCTTCCTTTTCTGTGGTAGATCTACAAGATTAATTTTGAATCTGTCAAAACCAGTATAGACAAAATCCAGCCAAAAACGAAAAACAATCTGAAGGCACTCACCACTTATGATTGTCGGGATGGCTTTCTGAGCAGGTTCTTGCATAGTAGGGATAACATTCAGACTTGGAGGAATCAATGAGGTCAAATCAAGCATGCTCTTACTCATAGAATTTTTACCATTCATAATATCATTGTCATTAAGAGCAACAGCACCGGTACTAGTAGTAGTCGTATTTGGGTTCTGGAAGATTCCCACACTCGCAAGCTCCATGATCTCCTTCGCCTTGTGGGCTGGAAAGTCATTGATGACAATAACTTGTCCACCATAGAATATGGTCATAGGTGCAGACTTGATCTCACTGCAAACATAATCAATACTAAGATATTTTTAGCTGTAATAGATCACAATCACAAAACTGAAAACAATTTCAACCTATTGGTGAAATCTTCATTTTAAATTACTCATTCAATTCACCTTGAAATAGGCATCTGAGCAGTAGAGTTGGCCTGTGGGGAGAAAGGGCTCACAGACTTGTCCTTTTCTGAAGTTTGCATCTCCTCTGCCATCTGGTTGACCGGGAACAGGTTCATCGTTGTTTGACGGAACTCCTTGTTTGAATCTGTAACGTAAAACGTCAAATTTCTTGACCAACACTTCAAATTTTATCTTCTTCAAATTTACAAATAGCAGAACAACCCCGGGATTGTAAGCTGTTGAGAATAATGACCTTCCAGTTTTATTTAATTCCTTTTATAACTTAAGATCTATCTTCATACATGATTGTAATAGTCCCTAAACATTCGGCCAAGAAAAATCGGTTTTTCTAATCTATGACCCATATACATGTGTTAAAGAACCAGATCAAGAAAGTTTATGGATTTTACAGTATTTCTTTAGTAATTGTTAGATTTTTATAGTTTATAACAATTTCCACAAATGAAGATATTAACGGAATTTTAAAAAAGACTGAAAAAGAGAGAGTCTCTAAACAATATAATTGGGGAGTTAATTTCGGTAATGATAAATTGATAATCAAAAGAGGATTAATTTTCGGAAATTCACTCCCTTCTGCAAGAACAGCGAATTCAACTTGGCAACAGACAACGGAGAAAGCAAAGCAATGAAAACGTGAGACTTTGCAATTTAGCAAAAACCTAATTTCACTTTCTACCAAGAGATTCAACAAGACAACTCCAAAGTTTCTATTCAATTGAAACAGCAATCACAAACCAAATTCTACTTCCGGTTTGAACAAATAACGAATTCAAACACTGAAATCAGTCAAAAAGAACAGAAAAATTGAAAACCATTATACCTCCGCCGTCGACGTTCGAAGCCGAATCAAAGCTGAGATCTCCAAAAGCCTTCTTCTCCTTCACATAGCGGCTCAGCAGAGCACAGGTCTGAGAGAAAGCAGATCTACGAACAGAAACCTTACCGGAATCTCCAATCACCGACGAATTGAACATATTCCTCTGCAATTAGCTCGGAGTTCGTGATTAGCAAGTTCACGCCGACTACAATTTTGGTTCAACAACGATTTGGTTCTAGATCCAAGTAGCAAAGTTGCGCTCAATTTCTTCTTCTTCTTCAAAATCGCCGATTTCAGAGGGAAGAGCAAATTCAGTATACGGAAAATCTTTAGATCGTGCGAGTATTTATCTTGAGAGAGAATCTCGATTCAGGTGGCTGATTTTTCGCTCTCCTCTCCTGCTTTCTCCATTTAAGCACGCGGGGAAATTGAGGGAGAAATAGTCTTTATTTCTTAAAATATTTACAAAAATAATAATAGGGAAATTAAGGATGGTACCCCGAATTTATTATTTTTTCAGATAGTGTCCGGAGAAAGAAATATTTTAAATAGTACCCCAACCTTTTAAAAAAGTTCGGTCCATACTCTTATTGTTCATTTCTTTATTCATATCATCTCATCCTCCTAGGTTAGTGTTTTAATTTTAGTTTTATAAAAATGTAAATAATTTCAAATTCTTTATATGTTCACAATTCCCATCCGGCCTATTTCTTCTATATCTTTACTTGAATGTCTTTCAAATTTTTATGATTTAGATATATTAAACCCAAAATTGAATTTTACCTTTTTTTAAAAATAAAACATTTAATGGAGTATTAAGGGTAATGTTCTTAAAAAAAGCTAAGCAAACATTGTGTGGAAGGATGTCATTTAGCACTCAAACAGTTAGACGGTTCTAGACAAATGTTTAAACGGGTCGGACATCTAGATTCTAAGGACTGCGACCTTCTAGCGCCTAAGCGAGGCCTAGATAGGGCTTAAACAAGATTTTTAGAAGAGTGATTGTGTACGAGCAAACTTTTTATACAGTTTAGGGATATTAGTTAGAATAACTTTTTTGTAAGGTACCATCTATAAAAAGTAATAAATTTGGGGTACCATCCTTAATTTCCAAAACAATAGAAAAAAAATCTTTTTTTTTTGAGAAATAAATTAAAAGAACTTTTGAGACGATAAGATGTATGATTGACGGTTATCGTGGGAGGATGGATTCTTTGAATTGGTAAATAAACACGTGCTCTTTGCTTCTTCAAATTTGTTGAATCATTTCAGATTCAAATAAATAAATTTCCACATGGGTTGTTTCCTTTCCATTCTCAATTGAAAATGTGTGGTAGACTGGTAGTGCATTAGGTGTGCCCACTTTCCGTAAATTGTAGGGATAAAATAGTAATACAAAATTACCATATTTTGCACGATTGTACAAAAGTCTCTGAATTGTACTCAAACGTACAGTATTTATCCAAAATTGTACAGTATCATTCGTCAATTTTAACATTTTCTAAATTTATTTTATAAATTTCGATTATTTAAATTTATCTATTTTTTGGTTTTTGTTATCGCCTAATCACAAAAAAAAAAAAAAAACTTATATAGCGTTAAAAATCGTTTGAAAATGTTAAGAGTGTCCCTTTGAACTTCAAACTATGCTGTTATAGTACTACATAATTATCAAATTATGCACGACTGTACAAAATTCTCTGAGTTGTACTCAAATGTACAGTATTTATCCAAAATTGTAAATAAATATTCATCAATTTTAACATTTTTTATAAAAAATGTTAAATAAATAAAAATGTTGAATTTTATCTAATTTTTTTTATTTTGCATTAGAAATCGTTTGAAAATGTTATTTTGAGGTTCAAAGCTCAAATTATGGTGTTAGAAACTAAGTAACAAAAATACTTTTTTATTAAATTGGTAAGCTGTATATTCATAAGTGTGAGAGGTTGGTCTTTAGAGACTTTCATAGAAGAAGGGGGCGACCAAAGAAACGTTAGAAGGATAGTACAAAGTAAGATATCAATCAATATAATTGGAAATTTTAACGGATCTAGCAGATTGTAGAGATAGTTGGAAGGAGATGAAAGGCTCGAGTGTTGGACAGCTAGACGTCAGAACAAATGGTTTCACTATAGGTCTTTGTAGTTTGAGTGTTTTATTTTTGGTCTGCTTTTTCAATGTTGTTATTGTGGTGGTGGTAAGTTGCCCACTATTTAAACGGTGCAAGTCAAGTAGTGTTCTAGCTTGATCCAAGAAAGAAACAAGAGTTTGTCGTGTTCTTTACCACATCATGTTCATAATAATATGTCCTAATTCAGGACGGGCTGGCTACACATGCAAGTGGTTTGGGTAATTTGTAAATTTGTATGCTACTGACAAAACAGTATTGAACAAAATAAGTAAACGTAGAGCTGGGTTAGTTAGGCTACATTAAGCATGTGATGTTCCTAATTTTCTATCATGATAAATAAAAAGTTTGTGTTGTTTTTTGAATTATAAAGTTTTCGTATCAAAAACTGAGATAAATAAAAATTAGTATGTGAGGGTGGTAAACTAATTGTATATAGTATGCCAAGGTATATATATTAGACAACTCCTAGAGTTTTCGTAATGTGGAGGCTCGAATTCTTAGTGGTTTTTTGCCTAATTTACCCCTATTGCCTACTAAGCAACTCTTTTTTTTCTTGATTAGGTAAGAATTAGGGCGTACTCCTAGGTCAAGGAGGCCACCCTAAAGCATCCTTACGGATGAGACACTGAGTTCTTGTGAGGTTTTAATAGTACTGATGGGAAGATTGTGGCCCAATTTGGCAATTTGATCGGCCACTGTGTTACAGGTCCTCTTAGAATGAACTAATCGGACCTTCTCAAATTCTTGCATTGAAGCAAGAATGTCAGATGTAATCATTTCTATTTCCCAATGACAGCTAGGGTTACCTTGCACAGCTTGTATAACTGTGGAGTTGTCGTACTAGGCAACTCTCTAACTTCTCTTGTTTGACTAAATCCATGCAAATGAATATTCTGAAGAAAAAAAAGAGGTAATTATTAGGGATACAATTGGAAAAAAGTAGAAAAACATATTAAAAAACATGTTTTATGAAATTAACAAAAAAATTGACTAAAAAAACATCTTCAAAAAATATAGAAAGAATACTAATTAGCAAGCTAGAAGTTGTACAAATTAAGCATATACCTTCGAGTCTATGGTTTGACAATTTTTTTTTTGGTTATTTTCAGTAATTGTATATAGTGTCTAACCAATTTTAATTGATACTTAGTTTGAATTAAATACAACTCCAATTAGGTCGGGTTTGGTAAGTTCTTTTGCGTCTTCGTTAGGTATGTGAATATGATTTTGGTAGGGATGACTAAATTAGTGTAATACTTGTTTGAAAAGGTCTTCCAATGAAGTTGGCAGGCTTGTTTGAAAAGGTGTTTGATATTGGTGATAAGTTCCTCATATGATAGAATGGTGCTAGAGTGATTGATCTCACATATCAAGTATCTGACCCATTTTCATCCCTATTTATAACTAATATTTAAATAGTTTTAAGAAGTTTTGAAATGTCAAATACTTATACCTATTAAGAAAATCTTACAATCATGAACGTCATTGAACGATAACTTAATGAGTTTTTGAAAGATTATGAATAAAAATCTAAATATCTAGCCTTCACTAATACTAAAACATTTATTTTCCAACAAAGCTCTAGTTGGTTCTAATTAAATAGAACATTCACTTAATTGTTAACCTTATTTCTAATTGATAGAGCTTGCGCTTAAATAATTATAAACCGTCTCTTCAAATATCTTGATCTCTATCAAGATCAATAAACCAGAAAAAATAGATGTTGGTTCTGGGAAAAGAATGGGCCACAAACTGGACTCTCTTGCCATTAACAAAAAAAAAAAAAAAAAATCAGCGCAACTTTCAGTAAGGTAACCGGCCCAACTTTCAGTAAGTTAAAACGTCTGGTTTAATGTATACGGACAAAACTTAAATACTAGTTGAAGTTTTTTTTTGTAATTTATGAAATTTATTGATTTTAGAAATTCAAAATATATCTCATTTTTAGATATAAAAAAGATATGATTAATAAAAATAATTATACGTACGCTGACATAGTTGCATACCATAGTACAAGATACCATTTCGGTGTGTCTTCATTGTTAAGAAATTTGTCTTGCAGAATGAGAGAAGAGGAGGATAAACAAAAAAAAAACAAAAAAAAGATAATAAGATTTGCTCATCTAGTTTGCCATAAAATTACTACTTTTGGAGACATTATTAAGTCAGATTTTACTAATTCTTTGAGGATTATAAATAGACAGAAATCCTAGCCCATCAGGTTTCATAGCCAACATTCATATGACCATTATTTTTTAATTTTTAAAATTTTTATTTTACTCAAACATCTACTGATTATTGGAAGAAAATACCCTACATGACCCTGATATTTCAGGGTCATCAATCAAATTAGAGCTTATTTAGTGGAGTTTAAGAAATCTCGATCCTTAAACAAAAAAAATTAACGGTTAAAATTAGATTTTTTCCTCTCCAAATTTACTCCTGATTGTTTTCTCTTTAATTATTTGACCTAGAGTTTACTAATTTGCTATAAAATTTTAGAACTTAATCCATAAATTTTTAACAAATTATGGAACAAGTCCCCATTAATCACTCAATACAGTAATTGAGGAAATAATCATAACAAAATCAAATCAATTCCATGTCATTACTCAATTAACATAATCATAACAAAATCAAATTTAAGTGTTCTATCAATAATTAAGTGAATTGACCAGCTTAGATGATATGTAGGCGTAACAACTAACAAATCAAAGTGGATTTGTGCTATGTCAAAAAAATAATTTGTGCTAACTATCTTCTAATTTCTAATATGGGCCTATGAACACATAATAAAAATACTAATTTTAGAAATTATTTTAAAATCATTTCCCTAAATGAAAATTGATAAACCCTTTTAAAAAAATTAAAATTAACAACATTTATCAAATTTATCAAACATAGTATTTTTATTTTGTGCCCTTGGAAGCACAATAGAAAATTCTAAACTTAACAGTATCTTCGTATGCAAAAGCAAAGCTATGGCCTATGCCTCGAATAGGGTGACCTAGTGGTAAGAGGTATGAGGGGACGTTGGGAGGTTCAGGGTCGATCCGTGCCTAACCAAGCCTCATCATTCTCCCTACCACTAGGTCGAGTCGGTCAGTACAAGTCGGTTTACTTAGTCCGTTCGCTTTACCGACTAGTTCACGAACCTAAAATTTACCATCAAAGGTGGGTTCCTTATTACTAAATAAAACACTATGACCTATGGGTGCTAGATGCGTAGATTTTAATTATTTATTTGTTGTATATTCAATAGCACTCATTCTTATCATTAATTGATGCATGTAAAAATCTGATTTTTTGCATAGAATGGAAAGTAAACTTAATCTTGTATTTAACATGATAGAGAGAAATATTGAATACCATGAGGCCCAATATAGAAGGGCATGTTCAAGGATGCTTGAAAAATATTACTAATATTGTATTGATATTTAGGTTAACAAATTCAAGGTATGCTAGCTGCTTGAAAAATAAAATGAAGCATTTTGCATTGTTGCTTGACAAAAGATAAAGAAGGGCATGTTCGGTTGGGCGAAAAGTTTTTTCTTGTCGAACGACGAACAAAACGCAGAGTTTAGCAGCTAAACGCTGCGTTTCAACAGAAAAATCAAACAACTTGTTCTCCTCTGACAATGGGTGACGCTGGAGGGTTATTAAATTTTAAAAATGTAACTTTGTGCATTTAGACTTATTCAAACAAAATTCATCATACATTCAATTTCAATTTGACTATATTTGACATATTTCATAAACTGTGTATTTTAGGGTCTTCCCGATAGACTCATATAGAAATATACCAAGGTTCAAAATAAGAGAAAAGTGGCAAAAGAGAACCGAAGGAACACATCATAGGATAAACAACAAGGAAAACAATCGGAAATAAAAAAGATCCATGTACATGCAAACCAACCTTACTCCATACACTCAAACGGTCAAACCCTTCTACCCTAACCCTTAGATGTCATAATTAGGGGTGAGCAAAAAATACCCGATCCGCCGATCCGGTCTATCCGATCCGATAATACCGGATCTGAATGGATCACAAAATTTTCTATCCGTATCCGATCCGATCCGGGAATTTTTTCGGATATCCAGACCGGATACGGATCGGGGTTTTGAAGCAAACAGATATCCGGTACTATATATATTTTTTGGAAAATATATTAATACTAAGTAGCATAGATGTTTTAATGAGTATTTTGTAAAATTTCAACTCATCAAGGGTTCAATTCTCCTCAACCATGTAAACTTTCTCTTAAAATTTAACAAATCGACAGATATCCGGTTCCAATATCCGTCAATTATGCATATTACTTGGGCCTAAATAAAAAATAGTAAAAATATTTTTTCAAAATGGATAGTTCGGATATCCCCTACCGGATATCCGTTCCAAATGGATACTTCTTACCGGATATCCGCCAAATAACGGATCGGATACGGATCGAGGTTTTAAGGAAAAAAATTACCGGATATCCGATATACCGGATCGGATCGAATCGGGTATATTCATTTGCTCAGCCCTAGTCATAATTCTAGCCTTGACACAATTATATCCTAGACCAAATTTTTTGTGAGTGCCAAGAGGGCGAGTTCTTTCCTAATAATTAACTTCTTTTTAGCTCTTCTTGGGGTGCCTTCTACGTATACCTCGATAAAATTCTCCAAGATCCAAATTCTTACACCTCCACCGTACGACACTAGCTCGTTTCCACTTCATGAGCCCAAACCATCGAAATATTGACTTGCAACTTATCCCTAATATTTCCCACTCTAACCTTGCTACTGATGATCTTGTTTCTTACCCTTTCTAACCTTATGTGCCCCACATCCAACACAACACCCTAATCTTTGTTGAATG
This sequence comes from Fallopia convolvulus, assembly GCA_964016875.1. NCBI lineage: Eukaryota > Viridiplantae > Streptophyta > Magnoliopsida > Caryophyllales > Polygonaceae > Fallopia > Fallopia convolvulus. The sequence goes on from OZ024721.1 coordinate 2,751,270, forward strand.
CTATTACGTCTTTGTAATCGGTTAATACTTTTCCCCAAACAACACGTTGTCCCGAAAACCCGTCTTGTAGAACTTATCTTTGTAATCGGTTAATACTTTTCCACTTCATATTTTAAATTATTAAAAATGTAAGGAAATAAGGAGAAATAGTGGAATAAATGGTGATTTTAGATTAAGACAGATGGTACATTAGAATATTGACTTTGATTTAGTATTGTACTATAATCTCATTGACGATTTCTTTCGTCACGTTTCTTTTGTCCCACTTATTGCTGATCCAGGTCGCTCTAGGGTGGCTTTTTCCAATTGAATTGGAGCTCCCTAATTACTTTCCTCACAAAAAATAGTATTGTACCAGCATACTACTAGGTAGATAAAGTGTGTTCAATTAAGGACAATAGTTAGCTATTAGTTGTGAAATTCATGCTTAATCACAACCCTAGCCAGCCCCTGAACAAATGGAGGCACGTGACTGTACAAACAAGTAGCCATAGATCTCGTGCTGTTGCACTCCTTTCCGATCAATAATACTACTACTCTACTAGTATTATTCATGTCCACCCATGTATCACATTTATCCACATTTTTTATTTTGAAATAAAGATTGAAAAAAACTTAAGAAACTGGATCAGAAATTGTTTGGTGAGTCTATGCAGGTAGCAGATTGCCAACATTTATTATCAATCTAATTTTGTGACATATCAAACGAACCGTACGGCTATTAAAGGAAGAGGTGCATGTTACAATCAATCAAGTATCTATTAAATATACTGAATGGGATATGACCAAAATATATACCAAATCAGACAAATCATCTAAGTATGTAGGACGTAGTCAAACTTAATATTAAGGGTGCATATATAAATATACACATTTAATTGAGAAGAATTTTTTATTAGGAAAAAAGTTGGAAGGGTATGTTAATTTTTTTATAAGGAAAGAGATTAGGAGGATATATCAATTAGTAGAGGATGACTTATTATCCTAGAGCATCTTTATGAATAAAGTCCCAGAGATCTAGATCAACCGCAAGAGGGAATGAGGAGACTCATCGAAAGGAGCCAACAATGAAGTCTGTTACGGAGTTTACCTCTCGCGAAACACGTGGGAGATACGCCCTGAAAATAGGCCAGCATGTAGAGGATGTAGGAATGGATTAGCTCGACCTCCCAAGGACAACTCCAATCGCCTTGCATGGTGTTGACAAGCTGGAGGTTGTCGCCCTCGATCAGAAGATGTGGGATACCACGTCGGGTGGCCTCAAGAATCCCTTGGCAAAGCACAATTACTTTAGCCATCAACATAAAAGAGTTACCCAACATACCACCATCGAAGTGGAGAGGTGAGCCCATATAGTCGCAAAAAATGAAGCCGAAGGTGGAAACGCCATCTGAGTTGACAACTCCATCAAATTAAGGAGGGTATGCTAATGAAGCCTTAGTATCGAACGAAGCCTTAGTCTGCTAATGGAAAACTTGATTTTTAATAATGTGCAATTTTTATCGCTCGTCATAGTAAAGTCAAACAAGCCGATCATGAAAAACTTGTAAATCAAATAAGAAGCCTTTGAACTATTTTAGCTTGCATATAATAATAGCCATAGATCGATATTCTAATTCAGTTGGAGACATGGAGACAATGTACTACTTCTTTATCATCCATGAAATTGAAATGTCACCTAAGAAAATCAACCACTCAGAAAAAGAATGGTGAGTCAAATGACATCTTTCCAATCGAAATCACACCACACACGCAATTGCACACAACAATCAACTTAGAATAAGATACCTTGACTAGGGTTTTCTTTCAAGGAACAAACCATGAAGGGTCGCCCACTAGTGTTCAATAGTGGGTTCTTCTCACATAAATTGAAGTATTACTCGCACATAATACGCCAAGTCAGGTATGGAAAACCAAGAAAAATAAGCTTCCCACCATTCCACATTCTTTCCCCGAGTTATCCAATTTAGAAGTAGTGGATGATAGGTTGAAAGTCATCGTGCCTCATTAAAAATAAATTCCTATTACTAAATTGAGTATAGCTACTAAGTCAGGATCGAACCCAAAAAAATCTTGTAATTCCAAACTAATATTTTTACCAACTAGGAATGTAAAAAGGGGATTTTGATTAATTCTAACTCTAAAAGCAAAGTAGTAAACAAACAATTAAACAAGTAAAAAAGTTGTTGAATCTAGTAGAGAAAGCAGTTTCATTTACAAGTATCCACTTTTGGTTTAAGTTCATTGATTCTTCATCAAGTATTTCATAACTTCTGATTATTCATATCCCGATCTGATTAATTAACAAGTCAACGAGCCTTGCAAGCACTTAATATCAAACAATCATGAAATGATCATAAATCAATTCAATATTAGCATTAAGAACAAAGATAATTCAGGATACATGGAACACAAAACAACGAGTTAAGCATTCACGTGCAATCAATTCCCTTTCCAACGAGTTCCCTAAGGCAATGCGTTTGCTACCAAAGATGAAACTTTGAAATGAGAAAATCTAAATCCTAACAATAGAACATAATCAATCTCAACTAGTTGACTAGGCTAAGAAAAATCAATCACACTCAATAACAATTAAGCACAAGGGAAATTGATATAATCAAAAGAACAATACTTAAGAATAAATCTCAAAACTTACTTGGTTCAAAAGCTTCAACCTATGAATGAAACAAAGTTGTTTTTAGTTCTCTATAGAAGTTGCAAATCTCTCTAAGGTTTCTTCAAAACTAGAATGGAAAAAGATAATAGATAGATAAACTTAATGATGAAGGATATTGCTGTTGATTTCGGTGCAAGGCAATCCAAGACTTGATCCAACGGAAAACTTCAAGGGAAGTTGGAACTCGGCGGTTGAACTTCTTCTTCAACCTCAAGACAACAATGGAGGCTGTACAAAACAGAGATGCACACGACACACACAAAACACACACAACAACACACAAACTAGGCCAATACAACACAATTTCGACAAGGCAATGGAAAAGGTGGCTCTAAGAGCACTTGCAACCCCAAATTGCTCAATCAAAGGTCAATGAAAGGAGTACCTTGCGTGGCTCTGATACCATCTGATGAAGGATCTTGTTGATGAAGACGGTGGAAGGAAATCCAAGGATAAATCGAGCAATTACTCAAAGAAAAGGTGGCGACAAGGGTCGTTTTTTAAGGCATAAGCTTTGGCAAACTTTGGCCCGAGTAATTCGACCTAAAAATGGAAGAGTGTCAGACTTGACCCATGGCGCCACGACGATAGCATCAAAAGGAGGCCCTTGGCGCTTGGCTGATTCAGCACGCCTTTCATGGGCGTTCTTGGTTTCATAGCTCCTTATTTGGTGTGTAGAAGGCCCTCCCAAAAGATGGCCTGACAGAACTTGAGAAGTGCCCGATGGAAATGGCTCAACATCACCACCCGACGCTTGCTCACTTGGCACCGCTGTGCCCTCGGCTCCAACCTCGGCATGGGCGTCGGTTCCCGACTGGTTTTCGTACTCATAATGGATCAGAATCACATCACTTAACCTAGAAACAAAGGTCTTAAAGAAACCCAAACAAATGAAAATTTCCAAAAATAAAACAATACTAAAAATAAAGATAGAATAAACTCGAAAGGAAATCTAGTCTCACGTGGCCCAATAGTCCCGTGATCGCGGCGGCAACCTACGGTCGTGGTTTTATTCACTTTAGAAATCCCGAGTCATTCTTCAGTCGCGATTGCGGTTCTGTTCACTTCAGATATCCCGAATCAGTCTTCACTCGCAATCGTGGTTTGGCACCTCGTGGTCGCGGTCTTCACTTTTCACGTCCCTACTTCTTGGATTGCAACTGCGGTCACGATTTTTCTATGAACAACATTCTAACTGTACTTTCGAAGGTTATTTTGACCCCCTTAGAGTGGTAATTTGTACTCATAGTAAAATGTGAATTGTAGCTCTTCGAGTTACCTTTTCAATGATACCAAATTGAGCTCCAAATGACCATCGTAGCTCCTGAACAAAGGATCGTAAGATCGAGGTGTTGAAACAACAACTCCAAATCAACACTTCAAGTTTAGTCGTATCTTAAATCATCCTTATAACTCTTGATTTCTTCCATTAAGCTCTTGACTTCGACTTTCATAACATACTAATGACAACATTCCAAAATACTAATAAATAATGCTAAAAAAGTCATACTTATATTGTACAAAATACAATGTATCAACGAACAATGCTAACTTATGATGAGGTTTCATTGGAAAATCAACTAGCCAAGCACCATAAAGTCGACTTCTAATGAACATACAACCTCACATGGGGTGGTCTAGTGGTAAGTGGCATGGAGAATGTTGGAAGGTCTCATGTTCAATTCTTGTCTCTGCCCTTTCACTTGAGTGAAAAACCAAGTCCGGTCATTTTTCCTTCCACTAGGTCAAGCCGATTAGTGCAAGCCAGTTTACGTGATTCTTGTGCTTTGTCAACTAGTTCACGCTTAGATCTTATCCCAAAAAGTTTGGCCCCTCATTAAAAAGACGTCAAATATACCATGTATAACAATACAACAAACTCTAGCTCCACTTGGGGTGACCTAGGCTAGTGGTAAGAAATATGAAGAATGTTGAGAGGTCTCAAGTTTGATTCTTGCATCCGCCCCTTTATTTAGGTGAAAAACCAATTCTCACCATTCTCCCTACCACTAGGTTAATTTGGTCGGTGCAAGCCGATTTACTTAGTTCGTGTGCTTTATCGGCTAGTTCACGGACCCAAATTTACCACCAAAGGTGAATTCCTTGTTACTATTAAAAAAACAACAAACTCTAATCCTCTAGCCTTGTCTCTTTATTTATCATGGAATAAGAAAATAAAAAACAATATCTAAAACATCCACATATATACTATGTAAAAAATATTATTTTCCTATTATGGTTTTATATATATTTCATGTCAATTTAATTGTCGACTTAATTGGTTTTTTTTAGTGACTGACACTGTCTTTTAGAGTCGAATCTAAAATATCTGCGTATTATTTTTAAAGATTTAATTATTTGATTAAATATCCTAAAATACTTAACTTGTTACTTGGTTAGGCTCAATCTCTTCTCCATAGTGGTATACTGGTATCTTGATACTTTATATATTAAGTTGTCCGCAAATTTAATCAAATTTGTCAGATTTTGTCCACTTAGGTGTACGTAACTTATATTTTACTACATCATTGACAATTCCTATGCTAACATACATCATAATTTTGCAGTAGCATGCATGATGCCACCCACCTCACTTCAAAGATTTGTTGTTCCAACTCCCTACTCCAAGTGGGTATAAATACGTCTAGTGTTAGGTAATCTAGCTTATTGAACAATACGCATACATAGGGAATTAAAAATATTTTTTTAAAATATGATTAAAAATATATTTAAAATTCCCTATATGTGCGTATTGTTCAATAAGCTAGTTTTAAACACGGTTCGACTAACGTGTGTTCATAAACATACAACAAAAGGTTAATTTTGAAAAAAAATCAAAATTATTTTCTAAATTAAAATTGGTCCGGCTATGGAACACACAATAAAAATGCAAATTTGAAAAATTATTTCAAAACTATCCCCTAAATTAGAATTAATGAACCCTTTTAAAATTATTGAACCCTCTAAAAAACTAAAATTAACAAACAATTATCAAATTTATTCTTTTTATTGTGTGCTAATGGGCACACATTAAAAAATCGTTGCGTAAAAAGTGTTCAAATTATTTCCTAATTTGAAATGAGTAAATCTTAGAAGAAGAAAAAATACTATACTTTCTTTGTTTAAAATTATTTATCATTTTATTATTATATACAACAATATGTGTTATTATATATATATATTTCAAATATTTGTACTTTTTTCCTTAAAAAACTATCAAAAAAATAAAAACCTTTATCCATCTTCAAAAATACAACTACTTATAAAAAAATTAATCATAAAAATATATTTAAGTAAAATTAAATAAATTCTTAGTATTTTTAATAATTCATAAAATAATAAATTTTATAAATGGAGGAAACATTAAATTACAAAATATTTTCATATTTATTAAATTTGGTATCATTAATATGCACAAATATTTTCGTATTTTACAAGCATTATTCTAATGCTTGTAAAATACCCTCAATAGTTTTGGGTAATATTTTTTTCACGGTCAATTTAATTCTTGGTCCACACAAATGGATTTATTGTTGGACTATCTTCCCACTAACTAACTTGCAGTCTTGAACTGATATACTTTTGTTTTTTTTTTCTTAGGTGGCTCAACTTTGATAGCCACAAATCCACAAATTTATTTTGTAAGATGTGAAAAATCCAAAGGAAGAAGAAACCACCTACAGTAATGTTAAGACACTACGTAAATATATACCTAACAAAATGCCAAAATAAATAAATAAAAATTCAGAAAAATTCCGGACCCTATGCTCAGATGATTTCACACGAAATGTTGAAAATTTGTTATAAATCATTCACACTATGTTTATGAGAAACTAATTAAAAATCATGTATTATGCTTGTAAGCAAGTTTGTATCGTGTGGAATAGGCTCAACGAGAACATATGTACAATAAAAGGAAAAAAAAACTCTTCAATGTGGTATACTTGTATGTGCAAAGTATTTCTCATCTCACATCACAAATAACGTACCAATTCAACAAATTTACGGTCCGGAACATATGCACATCCCTAATAATTAATATACGAAAAACATATATCGACAGATAGGTTTACGATGGTCCCAAATACCATTTAAAAATGAGCCTAGAGTCTCCATAATTGAATGAAAATTGCTTTGATTTAACCTGATGCCTTATCTATTAAACCAAATGCAAAGGTAACAATTAAGAACTATTTTTTTAATAAGAAAATGAATTAGGAGAACCGCTTTAGTGAGAAGTCGGTCGCCCTAGGACATTTAAACAGATGGAGTCTTGAAGATTCTAGAGAGTTGCTTGATGTGGGGGCGTGTCTATAGATCTATTTGTGTAATGTTACCCGCCACCTTATTGATTTCCGCGAAGATGTGATTCATTTGTTACGTTTAATCTCAAATATCCAACATTATCATCTCTACCTTGCACTCTAAAGAGAACTCAAAAATTCCCCACATGGCGTGACCTAGTGGTAGGAGGCATGAGGGATGTTGGAAGGTCATAGGTTTGATAGTTGCCTCCGCCCTTTACTTGGGTGAAAAACAAAGTCTCACCATTCTTCCTTCCACTAGGTCGAGCCGGTCGGTGCAAATCGATTTACCTAATTCGCGCGCTTTACCGACTAATTCGCAGATTCAAGATTCAATAGGTCCATAGACATGGGTCCGGTTCCATCGGACCCAAGAACCAAAACCTTAACCGACATTGGGCCGATTCTCCAATTCTAATTCCGAAAATATTTTTAAAAAATTAGAAAAATAGAGTTATGTAAGCCAGGGCTGCCCCCATCTTGACTCCCTAGATTTCCCGTAAGGGGCTTTACTAGGTCAATGTTTTTGTTGTAGTGTTATGTAAGCTAGATAACGAAAATCGCGGTCACGGTTTTCCAATAGAACCACAATCAGCCAAACCACAACGACAATTTCAATAGGTTTCGATTGAAACTGGCGGGGCATAAGTTCGTGAATCGATGATTCCATCTCGGTTCCGATTCTCCCAGGGGCACTATTGATATTTGATAATAACCAAAAATATCTTTTACCCAAAAAAATGCCCCCTAATTATATTTCCATAGAAAAAAAAACTAAAAAGGAAAAACAAAGTTTCTACTTTCTCCCTCTCTCCTATTTTACTTAAAGTTCTATTTTTAAGATTTATTTAGACATTTAGAGTTCGTTCGACAGCTGAGTATTTATCCGGTTCGAATCGGGTAGAGTTACTCTATGTATAGAGTTACTATTACCCTAATAAAAATTAATGAACCCTAGAAAAGATAAATGAAAATTATTAAAAGAAATTAAATCTAGTCCCTTGATTTACATTTTAACAGTGAAATTTGGTGTTAATTTTTTTTGGTAGATTACCAAAAAAGGCATGTAATATTATCAAAATAATAATAATAATAAATAAAACATCATAAACTATAAAAAACGATAAACTATCAATAAACTCAATAAGCTATTAGGTGCCGATTATTTTTTAAACTCAAAACAAACTCGATAAGCTAGATAAACTTCCATAAGCTTGGTATTTCCGAACACATACAACAAAGTTTATTTTTTTCTCGAAAAGCTCCAAAACAAGGAGTTGCCGAACAACGACTTGCAATAAAAAATCGAAACGAAGTGTAATTACTGTTTTTAGTATAGAAATATTAAGAGTTTGTATTTAAAAAGTTAAGTCGATCTTCACTATCCAATATCTTGAATGAAAACTGCTTTGATTTAACCTCATGCCTTATCCATTGAACCAAATGCAAAGGTAACTCTCAAAAACTTTTTTTTTTGATATGGAAAGAAATTAAGTGAACCATTTTACGAAGAAGTCGATCGTCTCTAGAACATCTAAACAGACGAGGTCTTAAAATTTCTATAAAACTACTTGATTTGAGATGCGACTATAAATAACTAGTTATATAACGCGACTCACCACCACCTTATTAATTTCCCTGAAAATATAATTCAATCACCTAATTTCAAATATCCGATAAGACTAATCCAAATCTATAAAGGGACCTCACGAGTGTCAAGAACTATTGATATTTGATAACAACCAAAAATATCTTGTACTAAAAAAAATGCTCCCTATTTTTATTTTTTTTAAAAACTAAAAAAGAAAAATCAATTGTCTACTTTCTTCCTCTCTCCTATTGTGAATTTGTGAATTGTGAAATGCTCTTCTTCTTGTACCTCCTCTGAAGTCTGCATTCTCCTTCACTCCCACACACACACACCCTTTTCAATCTCTTCCATATCCCCTGGGCCCTTCTCTCTCTCTCCCTCTCTCTCAATCCATCTCCTCCTCCTCCTCTGGCTATGGCGGGGGGCTACACCGTGGCATCGCCGCTCTGCACTTGGCTAGTGGCGGCCTACATGTCCGTCGGCGCCGCCAGAGGAGACAAATCCTCCGTTCCGACCTCCGGTCCCAGATTCGCTCGCAAGAGGCGAATTGCTCGTGTCGCGTCGCAATGCAATCCGCGGATTCCCCCCGGCGGCCTAATCTCGTCCTTCTACGGATCTAGCATCCAGGGATTGATGAGCTCCTGCCTCGCCTTCGAGCCCTGCGACGAGTTCTGTAGCTCGATTCCGAATGTCGACCACGGACTTTACTCGCTGTTTGGATCCAAACCGGCTCCGGCCTCCCGGAAGCATCGGCGGACCAACCGAGGCCTCAATTCCGGTATGGATGTGGTGGAATTTGGTGTTGTTTTGCTGATTCTAGTGTTTGATTATTTTAGATTTGCTGTCCTAGTTGGAAGTTTGACTTGTAGCACTTGAAAAGTGACAAGGTAGGTATCCGGATGTGTGCGTGCGTGAGAAATAGAGTGGATCGTGTGGATTGTTGGTACTTGATGAATGCAATTTGGATGAGGTGTGTTTGTGGCGTCTGAATTCATGCCATTTTGATGAAGGATGGGATTTGTTCGTGGTTTTCTTTGGGGTTTACGTTATCATACATGCAGTTATTGGCTTAGGCTAGTTAGATTGAAATTCTAGAGTGAGGAGGAATTATTAATTGTTTTTGTCTGTCTTTCCCCTTGGAGGAATTGATCACATTTTTTGTATGTTTTGAGTCAGGGATACCTCAAACCACCACTACCTTCAGCGTGTGATTTTTTATTTGTTGCTTTAGACGCTGAATTGGCCTATGAATGAACTTCACAATTATATGTTGTTTAAAGACAAAAAACTCTCCTGAAAGTATATTAAAAAGAGATCGATCTAGTGCTAAATTTCCTATTGGATTCTTTTTAAACTAGGCGTTCGTAGTTAGGTATTCAGTGGGAGTGAAAATACAAGAAAATATCAAATTAGTGTTTTGTGAGCTTCATACAATTTTCGCTGATTTTTTTATGATTCATGAAACTGAAATTAGCTTTCAACTCCAGGGTGGAACTTTCTGCATGCAAGTTTAGTGAGCACCTTAATGAATCCTATGATAAGCATGCATGAAATATCTGTACCTCTCATGCATTCGAAATAAACAAAAAGGAAAAGGAATATGCCACCACCTACTTGCTTCCTTTTATCCAGATTTTTAGCAACAGTTTTAGTTCATTCCATACAGGCTCTAGTCCTCTCTTGGGGTGTCTGGGTACTACTTTGACTATGTTAAGCATTCTGCTTCTTTGTATAATGGAGTGTGTGTATGTTTTATGGATCACCTAATTGTTTCTACCTACTTGTCCAGTTAAAACTATGGCTGTAGCAGTTGAACCGGCAACAGAGGGTTCAACTAAGCAGAAACCTTTTACAAAAGAGAGGCGAGTAGTTGTGACAGGGATGGGTGTTGTGACCCCACTTGGTCATGATCCGGATACCTTCTACAATAATTTGCTTGAGGGTGTCAGTGGCATTAGTGAGATAGAGACTTTTGACTGTGCGAGTTTCCCTACGGTATTCTCAACTCTCCTTTGCTCTTGTCCGCTGGACAGTTCTGAAGAGGTTAATTACATTCATTTTGATTCTATTGTGCAGAGAATTGCTGGAGAGATCAAGTCTTTTTCAACTGAAGGATGGGTTGCACCAAAGCTCTCTAAGCGAATGGATAAATTCATGCTATACATGCTCACTGCAGGAAAAAAAGCCTTGGCTGACAGTGGAATTACGGAGGAAGTGATGAATGAATTGGATAAAACAAGATGTGGAGTTTTAATCGGCTCTGCAATGGGTGGAATGAAGGTACACTGCTCAAATTTTAAGTAGTTTTTTTGTGCGTTGGATTAAATGTGGCTACTGTCAGCTGTCAATTGACTTTATTTTCTGGATGGGATGGAGAAGTATAGAGTGTATAGCGATGAAACAAATTTCCTATTGTCCAACCCTAGAATTCATCTTTTAGGGTTCACCCATTTTCTCAGCTACTGAGGACTTCATTTTTTATTTTCTCAATTCGGGTCTTTGTGACCTTCAAGGTTGCTTTCCTAGGGAGCTGGCCAGAGATATGGGGGTTGCCTTCATTGCATGTCCAAAAGTATACTTCCTTCTGTTTTTCCTGATACATCTGTATGATTCTTTTTGTTTGTTTGTTTGAGGTTGTGGAGTGCCTGTTAGATATGCATGGGTAGAATAATTATTTGTTTCATGTCTTTAAACTTCACAGGTTTTTTATGATGCAATAGAAGCTCTCCGTGTCTCATACCGGAAGATGAATCCTTTCTGCGTACCTTTTGCCACAACAAATATGGGTTCTGCCATGCTTGCCATGGATTTGGTCAGTTGTGATTTAAATAGCTGTGTCTAAATTATTCAACTATACAAACCATGTTGAGCTTCTCACATCTTTTGTTTATTACTCAAGTGCAGGGCTGGATGGGTCCAAACTACTCAATATCAACTGCTTGTGCTACAAGCAACTTCTGCATACTCAATGCGGCAAATCATATAATTAGAGGTGAAGCTGTAAGTAGTTTCATGCATCTTTTCTTACACATAATTTTGCTTAATTACTTCCACATGAACGTCTTGAACATTCTCTCTCTCTCTCTCAAAAAAAAAATAAAAATGCCTTGAACAAAATAAAAAATAATGGAAATAAAAAGGAACCAGCTGACTTATGTTATTACTTGTTGACAAGTTCATTCAATCTCTCCTTTACTTAATCTCTTTTTTGGGTGCTGAAAACAGGATATGATGCTTTGTGGTGGTTCAGATGCAGCAATAATTCCTATTGGTATATTTTGCAACCTTATAGCTCATCCCTCATATAAATAGAAAAGAAGTATAGTACTCTTATCTTTTTTTAGCATGGCCCTATTAAATATTGTTATTGGGATATCCAATTTGAAGTAGTTCATGCCATACCTTGACTGTGCTATCAATTGTTGCAGGTTTGGGTGGTTTTGTAGCCTGCAGAGCTCTTTCTCAGAGGAATAATGATCCAACTAAAGCTTCACGACCTTGGGATATGGTACTTTAAACCTAATGAAATTTACCAACATGGCAAAATCCATCATCATATCACACAATTTCCGAATTCTCTTATAAATGTTTTTTTTTCTTGCAACAGAACCGTGATGGGTTTGTTATGGGAGAAGGTGCTGGGGTTTTGCTTGTTGAGGAATTAGAGCACGCTTTGGTATGACAGGGCTATTGATCATTCATCTTCTAGGGAAAAATTAAAGTAAGTAAAACGTTCTCTGATATTCATTCTAAATTTGCAGAGAAGAGGGGCAAACATCTATGCTGAGTTTTTAGGTGGAAGCTTCACTAGTGATGCATATCACATGACTGAGCCTCACCCTGAAGGTATGTATAATGAATTAGTTGACATTCCCACTAAAATTTATTCAAAGTTCTGAAGTTTGTTAACATCATACACGGAATTTTGTGGATAAAATATCTTCTTGTTAAGCCACATTTCATAAAGCTTGTGTAATGTGTGTATATGGCTTCCCTGATAATGTTTTCCATCTTATTACTATAATACTAATGTCATTATGCACAATACTACTGAAGGCTTTAAGGAATAGATGATCGTACAGAAGGGACTTTCGTTTGTTAATGAGTCTAAACAACGGGATTTGAAATAGTTTATTTGAAGATCATAGTATAGATAGGAGTATATCTTATTAGGTCTTCTCCTGTATAAGTATTCAACTTCTCTTCAATAATAAATCATCGCTTCTTCACAATTGTTCATATCTCTATATGGTATCAAAATGATATTTTTTGAAATTTGAGGAACATATAAAACATCAGAAAATCGAAATGAATAATCAGTAATTTTTAAACCTGTGCCATCACCAACATAGAGATTGTCCGGACCTGTGTATTCATTATGGAGGGCGAGGTTTTGGAGGTTGTTTGGTTACATGATTGTTCGACACTGTGTTGGACCTGGTGCGAACAACCACTGAGAAGGAGTTGGAGTGTAGGACATTGTGTTGGCTTGAGGGGAGGGGGGGGGGGGGGGGGGGGGGGGGGGGGGGGGGGGGGTTGCAGAGAACCGGTTTGTGCTTGTTATACGGAAATTGGGCTGTTCGGCCTTTAGCTTAGGGCAGTGGGACATTGCATGTCCTTGGTTTGTACAATACTGACATTTGCCCTTAAAAGGCTTTGGTTGATAAGGTTGTTGGTTAAAATTGGTTTGAGGATTTGGGTTTGGGGTAGAGGGAGAGGAAGAGGATGGTACCCAATTTTGTAGAGGCGCTGACGACGGCTGCGATGAGTTTGATGTAGTGGTCTGCACCTTATTCTTCTTCCCGGATTTGGTTTGAGCAACGAGAGCTGAAGCCGGTGCACCGTCAGTAGAGCTCTCGAGCTTTAGATCCAACTCTTTGACGATCAGCCTCTCATGGAGTTCATTGATACTCGCAATGCTTGCTTTTCTGAGTATGATCTGATATGAAATTGTTGCGACTTTGCTTTAATTTTGTCTAATGGATGCTTATCAGTTGTGTACTTAATGGGAACACCTGTTCCTGATTTCAAAAAACTGCTTGCCTTAAATGCTGATGGATTTTAATAGTAAATGCACTTCTAAATTGAGAATAGTGGTTGGACTGCTTCGAATGCCTTCTTTGGATTCAGCCTGAATTTTTTTTTTGCTTTCCTATAGGTAAAAAAATTCTTCTATGAAACTGATGAAGTTTGAACTGATTTTATTTTGGATGTGTTTGGAAAAAGGGCGTGGTGTCATTCTTTCCATTGAGAAGGCGTTGGCTGATGCTGGGCTATCCAAGGAAGACATAAATTACATCAATGCACATGCCACATCAACTCCTGGTGGTGATATGAAAGAGTATCAAGCTCTACTACACTGTTTCGGCCAAAATCCCGAGGTATGCTAAAGTGAGTTTGTGCAATCTTTGCTTTCATTCATGCATTATTCTCATTTAGGTCCTATGTACAGTTGAGGGTGAATTCTTCAAAATCTATGATTGGCCATCTACTTGGAGCAGCTGGGGCTGTGGAAGCAGTTGCAACTGTGCAGGTAATGCATCTGGCCTGAAACAAATATCAAGTAGTGAATCATTCAATAATTGTAGTCTAGAACATAAGGGAGCTAAACACAACTATATATACGCCATGTGGGTGACTTTGTCCTGTATTATATGTCATGCCTGAAAAGTTGATAGTCTTAACATATATGCATATGGCATAGTGTGTCTAGATATCTGCTCTCTAACTTGTCAGTTAATATTGGTTCATTCATCCAGTATTTAATTTTTCTTATTGAAGTGCAATAAGCAGAAATAATTACTCATTGAAGTGAATAATATTTATGTAAATAACCTGTATTCTGTTTCTTTCTGGATTCTAGACGTCTTATCCCCTAATATTACAAGAATTGGCTTCTCTTTTTCTGTTGTATCACATTCATATTTGTCTGGGAAGTGATTCAGAATGGCATTCCCTTGTTGTTGGCTAAATTGATTAAAGGCCTAAAAATACAATCATCCTATTACATCTATTTTACAAGTTCATTTTAAGTTTCTGATATCACCTTAAGAATCTACAGAGGACACTTTTCTATTTTCTTTGCTTAATGTGTGTTAATACTTTGTATGCTTTTCATATCAGGCGATACGGACTGGCTGGGTACATCCAAATATCAATCTTGAAAACCCTGATAAGGGCGTGGTAAGTTTTAGCTTTCGTTTGTTCCCTGCCTATTTAATCTTGATATGTATTTTCTTGCAAGGTCTATATGCTTTTGCGCGTTTTGATAATGAAAATCTTTAATTTGATCTAAAGTTACTCGAAGAGCATTATGATCCAATTTTAACAAAATCTGAAAATGACCCAAACCGAAAAATGGACTAAAAAGAGACTATCTCAAACAATTAAAGTCCTGATACTGTAATTGGTCCTACCATATCAATAATTTGTATGAACTTAATTTATTTTGGTTGCTAAACAATCCTCAATTGTAGTATTTTTTTCTATCATTGAAAAAAAAGGAAACAAATGTTTCAAGCAACAATATAAGTTGGATTTATTAGAAGGAATAGGGATGACTGGACCTGGTGAGAAGTTGCAAATAATGGAAAGCTAGTGTTCGTATATGATCATGAAAAGGTGCTTTTTTATATGATTTTCTAGCTAACCCATTTAGGATAATCGTGGTGCCTTGCTCCCTCCTCAAAATTCATATAAGAGCATTTTTAGACAATTTCATATAAGAGCAGATCACTGTTGTAGTGTTGTTTACTTGTCTTACTTTGCAGCTAATATTTACAATAAAGATTACTAGGATAGCCATATCGAATCTACCATTTCCTATGAAATCAAATGAAAAGAAGTCTTTTCTAACAGATATTGATTGGAAAGTAGCAACTTTGGCAATCTCAAAAGGATTTTAATTGCCTATGATTTAGTTGATCATCATTTATGTCAATTTAGTATTCCGTTCTGGGTGATGTTTTCCTGTTTAACCTGATAAGGAAAGACTAGTCTATCAAGTTCAGGCTCATAACCAATTATTGCTTCATGTATCCTTGAATTATCATGATGGGACTTATATGCCGAGAAGTGAGAACTTTGAACTATTGATAATGTTGAGTTTTTTGCAGATTATTTAGATACCTTGCATCCTAACTTACCATTTGACAATATCCCATGATCATTAATTGTCATAAATTTGCTGGAATTAAATCAGGACACTAGAGTGCTAGTTGGCCCTAAGAAAGAACAACTCAAGATCAAGGCAGCCTTGTCTAATTCATTCGGGTTTGGTGGTCACAACTCATCCATCATTTTTGCTCCGTACAAGTAGTGTGAGTAGCCATTTGATGCCTTATTCAAGACCGGTCCCAATTGTTTCAGGTTTGTTTCTTTCAACCCCACTTGTAATTTTAATGCCTTTAAAGGCTCCTCCTGTCAGGACCAATATAAATTTTATCAAGTCATAATTTTTACCTTCCTTTTTCCATTTTATAGTTAGGCCTTGCTATAGTTTACTTATTATAAAGCAATTTTTTAGAAAAAAAAACATACTTTTTGCATTTTCCAAAGCAAAAATATAACTAGCATTCACGTATTTCAATGTAAAAAAGCATATTTTTTTCCCAAAAATTGCTTTCTAATAAGCAACTATAGCAATGCCTTAGTTTATTAACTTTGCAATATTCCAGCTTCCTAGTTTTTACTTCCTCCATGTTGTTTTCCATTATAGAATTATTATTACATGGTTTTAGTAGTTATTTACTTTATTTATTTATCTATGGTAAAAGGAAGAGCACATCTTCTAATTTTTTTTAACTTGATGAATGAATGAATGAATTACAATTGTGAGGATTCTTCAAAATGGGCTTAATTATCTATCACTTTCACTTTTAGGGTTCTAAGACTATTACAATTATTTTTTTTCACAGGCATTTGCAAAGCCTCACAACTATTGAGTATTGACATTCAACATTATTATGATGCCCACCTGTCCACCTGACTAATCAAGATCCGGATTCGAAAGGAGTTACTCGTAGCAGATCTTGCCTTAAATTGAGACGCCTGCATGGATTCTTGAAGGTTAAAGAAATGTTGGTGCAGGTAACTCCATCCAGATTAGAGACTACATCTTTTTTGTTGTGGATAATTTTAACTTGCTCCCCCTCCTAATCTGGCGGTAAGCAGCATTTAAAACCAGCATCTTTGAACAATTACTACATTAATGTGCGAAACAACTCTGTTCTGCTCTTTTTCGCCTGTGTACAAGCTATATAAACGGTTGTAATAACTGAATCGGTCGTTGTAGTCTATCGGATTTCTTCCGCTTCTGGTTTTTCTTTCTTTACCGTTGTGGACTTTCAGTTTTGGATTAAGAGCAGGATAATCCGGCCATTGATGACGCTAATTAGTGGTGATTTTGAGGTTTTTGACATAGGAGTCGATTAGTTGAGTAGTTGAATTCCCGTCTAAAAATTTATGTAAGAGTATAAATGCTTTAGCTTAATGTTAACTAGTTCACAAATACCATAAATCAACTTATCATCTAGATTGTATGATAAGTACATGTGAAAAAAGGCTCATTCTTAGTGTATATATTAGATTGTCGATCAAACACACTTTTTTCCTTCCTTTTCCGAACTACCTTACTTCAAATATGGCTTGTTTATATGTCATGGTTATAATGTTTACCATTCATTTCATCCAAATTAAGTGAGCTTGTGCCACCTGTCTACATTTCATTGATTGGATTCATCACATCACATGTCCACCTTTCGTTGGACAATGTCAGGATACGAATTAACATGTGATCACGTGGGCACAAAGTACTTCCTTTGTTACCTTGTTCGCGGGATAGGAAAAAACTACACCTACGCTTTTGGATTGTTCAAGATAATACATTATAATGGAAAATATTGTATTTTTTAAGTTTTCTTATGAATTATCTTTGGTTATTCAAACCTACCCTTAGTGTAAAAACTAAAATTCCCTCTACCAATAAGCTTCATAACTATTAATATACTATTTAAGATTTATATATGAAATTTACTATAAAGTTATAGTCATATATTTATATAAAAATAACATGTGAGTTTACTTGCAAAAAATGCTTTTTTTTTAGAGTAACTTGCAAAAAATGCTTGAACTTGTAGGAATTGATCTTACTTAATAACACATCGTCCCTTGTTATTCAAAAAGCTAAGTATAACATTTGAGATCAATTTGTTTTTATGAGGTACAAAGGAAAGAGAAAAATAAATCGTATACTAAGAACATATGCATTCATGATCTTTTATGTGAGTATCATAAGATTATAAAGTCAAGTTTCACCAGCCTAACTGATACGTGATGACGTTCGCAAGTACAAATATGAGGAATGTAGATTCATAAGATTAAAATGACTTGTGGCAAGATATTTGTCGAAGGAAGTATCATATGTGTCTCTCTTATCATTAGTGATATTTACTTAAAATAAAGAACTTCTTCAAATATTCATAAATGATTTTTGTAATATATGTCCATCGACATATGTTAATACTTGCAAATTTGGTAAACACATTTCCATGGACACACATTTAAGAGACCACTTGATAAATTGGTAAGCTTTAAGAAATTGGTACCAAAAGTGTACCATAGAATAAATTGGGATCAAATCCCACCGACTATGCATTCAATAGTCAATTACATTATTTATAAATTAGTTGAGGTCTATTCGAATTAAAAGAACTCATTTCGTATGTGCAATATAAATCATTTCTATTTTACCCTTTAGGGCATGTTTAGATTGCACTAGAGAATACATTACATATCTTGTATTATAATACTGAATTTAGTTCTAAAACGTTCAAAAAAAAAAACCTCACTTTATATTTGTAATATAAATAGCGGGTGCAATATAAATCATTTCGTATGCGCAGTATAAATTATTTTTATTTTACTATTTAGAATATGTTTGGATCGCATTAATTAATACATTATCCGAGTTTGGTTCAAATGAAACGAACTCTTATCCTGAAACGAATGCACTTTTCCAAGTTCGTAGTGCACTTTTTTGGATTTGCACTTTTCGTACTTTTTATACTGTGTTTTTCGAATTGCACTTTTTATATTTTGCAATGCACTTTTGTATGAAAATTGCACTACGAACTAGAAAAAAGTACATTTGTTTCACGTTTCAGGATAAAAGTTTATTTTATTTGAACCAAATTCTACATTATCTTGCATTATAAATTTATAATGCAAGATCTAAAACGTTTAAATAACCCCTCACTTTATATTTTGTAATATAAAATTATAAATAGCGGGTGCCATTCACAAATAGTTTAACCGGTAAAAGCAAATATTACTCTTATTTTTGTCAGGTACTTAGGACAGAAATTTGAACTCATTACTTGATTAACACGAAAGTCATACCTACCAATTGTGTTAGTGTAATTAATTTGACACATTTTTAAAAAATAGGAAACTAAAACTCCTTTTTCATCTAATTGATAACTTTAATTAACACCACCAATTATCAAAATAATAATAATAAAAATAAATAGATACACACGTTCATCAAAATCTCTTCCCATTCCCAACAATCAATAGCTACATTATTATTACATACGATTATTAGGGTTTCTCATTGAAGCAAGCATACGATTATTAGGTAACACTTTACATATACATCCATACCTCAAAAAACACACACTTATACACACATAATAATAACAACACATAACACATTCCACACTAATTAAGTTACTAACCCAGACGATTAATCAAGTACAACGCATTACTCGTAACCTTGGCCACATTCTTGATCTTCCTCTTAACATCAAACCCTAAACCCTTCGTATTATTCTTTTCACCTCCTCCTCCGACCTCGCCAATCCCATCAAGACACGTGTCCTGATCGGTCAACGCGGCGCTGACCCACGTCTGGGCGTTGCTCATGTGCCACCGGAACGCCCCGGTGTTCCGGGCCCGGAGGGCCCGAAGCTCCTTCACGGTGTCGCTTAGCTCCGCGGCCGCATCCGAGAGCTGGTCCAGGCAGTCGCCGAGGGCCGCCGCCCACGTGGAGGCGCCGCCGTTGTACCGGGCCCGGATCCGGGCCACGTAGGCGGAGGCCTTCTGGGCCCGGCGGAAGCTGATGGAGACGGCGGCCCGGGCGAGGTCGGTCGGGCTTTGGGCCGGGCCCGGGTAGGTGGAGAGCGTGCGGATGCATATGTTGGGGTAGCTTGCGTGGCGGCACGACGAGCGGAGGAGGTCGGCGGGCGTGCCGTGGGCGCGTGAGTCGGCGGCGCGTGAGATGAGGATGAGGAGGAAAATTGATATGAAGTGTTGTACCGCCATTCTTTGAGTGGGAGAGAGTGAGTGAGGAGGTGTGAAGAATGGAGGTTTTTAAAATGTGATTCTAAAAAAAAATGTATGAATTTATTAAGGGAGTGGAGATTAAAATTGTCGGCATGGAGTTGGGTATATATAGAGAGAGATTGCAAATTGGTGGTGTATAAAGTTGAATTTAATGATAGTATCGAAGGGAAGTTTTGACAAAATGGTCAAGTTTTTTTGGCTAAATAAATTTGTTCACACACTTAGTTGGATTTGCGATGTGATTTTTTGTTTGATTGGATAACAAGTAAATGAAAATTGGTGTATAATTAGGTTAAGGATTTTTCTAATAACGTAACATTACTATGTGAGGAATGTATAAAAATTATTTATTAAATTAATATTTTTTAATAGGATTCATCAATTTCAATTCAGGAACTAGTTTAGAAATTATTTTCAAATTTAACTCATGTGTGCCATGTTGTATAATTAGGTTAAGGATTTTTTTAATAACGTAACATTACTATGTGAGGAACATATGAACATTGTTTATTAAATTAATATTTTTTAATAGGGTTCACCAATTCCAATTCAGGAACTAGTTTAAAAATTATTTTTAAATTTAACTCATGTGTGTTTATGGGCACACATTAGAAAAACCGTTATGTTAATTAACCTTTGAAATCAAAGAAATGGCTAACAAAAATTTTGTTTGAGTTGATCTGCTTAAATAAATTTTAAATATTGCAAGCTGATTTAATTTAAAATTCTTTTTCACAATTAGGAGTCGATATGGGCAGAAATTGGTGGTGTGGTTCATGAAGATCCCTCATCTAGGTGGGGTAACATCATGATAGTCCATTGTACACTCTCCGATTAGATGAATCTGATCCGTTTTTTCTACGTACTTGTGATACTACTTCTAGTAGTTCTTGACTCATCTCTTCGCACTTTTATTGGCTTGTCTAATTATCAATATACTTCAACATCTTCATCTACAAGACTTGGTTAATACAGTACATCAAATTTTTTTCTTATAACAAAAAAAAGAAGACAATTTTAGTTGTATAGACTTCTAGATCGCATTAGACAAATTGGTAGTTTACAAGGGGTTAGTTGAAAGGTCGAATTGTATTCCAACGTCGGGCAGGATTAGTACGGTTATAGTTGATAGTAAGATTTAATTAAATACAATTATTATGAAGGGTACGAATGAATTATTATGTGACAAAAATTTAAATTTAGAAAATATTTTAATTCTAAAATATTAGTAAGGTCTCTTTAAAAAATGAGGTCACAAAGTATCCGGTATAAATATCAAACAATGTTTCTAATTGATCAAATCAGGCGGGCCGAAAACAAGGAAAAAAATTCTAAATCAAATGCGTAGACTTTTGGTTATTTAAATTTAGATACGTAAAAGTTTTTGAATCTGAATTCTTAGTCTATATAGTTTTTGAATATGGATTTTTATTCTATATACCCAATTCGATCATTTAAATTTGGATACTAATAGTTGATAACTTACTCTTTAGAGCATATTAGGACATGCATTTAGTTCTTAGTTTATATGTTTTTATATATTAGTCTTGTGTTTTCTAGTACTTTTAGTTTAGTTTTCGTTATGGATGTCTACACGCGTATATTTATGCTTTTCAGGTATTTTGGAGAGTTTCGAGCTTCATTGGAACACGTTTGGATACAAGATGGAATCAAGACTTCAGTCTAGGAGGCATCGGGACCGGAAAAGATCAACTGGAGAGCCAAAAAAGAAGGAACCACACGATCAAGGCCAAGGTCGTGCAGGCGGTGTTGAAGAATAACGGATCGTGCGCCATTAGCCCGAGCCAGTTGGGGGTCGTGCGCCATACACGCACGATCGTGCGTTTTCCGTCAGAGAAAGGCGACGCCCGTGCGTTTTTAGACGCACGATCGTGCGTCTCCTTGTCCAGCGTCGTGCACTTTGTAAGGTCGTGCGTTACTTTGTACGATCGTGCACCTCGGCGCACGACGCGAGCCGTGGGTCGTGCGTCCTTCGTGTGACGTGTTTTTAAGCCGCCTCTCTTATTTTATCCTTAGTATAAATACTTTGTTTTGTCTTCTAGATAAGGGTTCGACTTTTAACCTAATTTCTACTCCTTGAGAGATAAGTTTAGAGAGATTTATTGGAGATTTGAAGACCCTTTGTTGAATTGAGTTTGGATTTGTTGGATTTGAATCAAGTTTGTTTGTTTCTTCAATCCGGTATGTTGATTCTCATTGTTACATTGATTTCTTCTATTTCCATGTCTAGCTATGCCCCAAATTCTAAGATTGTGGTGAACCCAATGATGTCTAGGTAGACTCATTTATTAAATTGCACAAATCCGTTGTTTGAAGTTTTGTTTGATTCAATCCTAGATACTCTATGCCTTAGTAACTTTTGTGAATGGAAACTTGCCAAAGTTTGAGACTGAAAGGTGAAAACTTTGATAAGTAGTCAGACAATAGTTTTTTAAATTAGATACTAATATTATAAAAACCAATTTAGTAAATATATATATGGTCATTTTGATTTTTGAGTTGTTATGTGTTTAAATTATTCACAATTTAAATGATCGAGTTAGGCTAGGAATGCTTATTAATACTGATAATAAAACTTTGAGGTAAGGTGCACTGGAATTTCAAAAATTTGGTATGATTCATGTTATAGTATTTAGTTGAAGGCTATAAATGTAGGTAGGAAATTATGAGGAGACACTGAGTGTAGTCTGAAGTGGGTGGGTTATAGGCCTAGCAATCCGATCAAATAAATATTTTCAACTTCGGAAATATTTTCAATAAATAGTTTGAGTTTCTTGGTTCGGCTTAATGATTTATTTGTTCATTAATTATTTATAATTATAAAAAATATTTTCATTTATATAACATTTTTATACTTTGAAATGTCTGAAAAAGACTTTTTTTATACATTTCAAGCCCTAAAAATATTTTAAAAAAACTTACAAAGTTAAGTTGTCACTAGGAGTCGCACATATACACCCTGGTACATGTTTCTCGGCATTGAGGACATTCTCGAACTGCAAGAGATTTTGTGACGTTTCTTATTATTTATCTTGTGTTTCAAATAAGTTTTTTAATAGTTGGTATGCTGAATCATTTACGTAAAGTTTAGATCAATTTTAACTTGATGAATATAAATTATTTCTATTGATATAAAATATTACTTAAAAAGTCAAAAGAAAAAATATGATTCATGAATTTGACTACTTTAACTTATTTCATTTGTCCTTCTTTACTATTTCTATTCATAAATGATTTATGAAGTGGGGAAAAAAATTAATGTTGCAGAATGCTTTAATTTGCAGATTTTGCCACTTCCTGCATGAACCATCTGCACCCACTCCCTTATCGTCTTTCAATTAACACCTCTACTTCATGACTCTTCTTATTTGTTTGTTTTTGAAACATTAAATATTTGTGTGTCTTCTAACAAAGAACCCATCCTGATTATGTGCACTGCCAAAATTATGAACTTGTAGACTACCACACACGAAGATTTTCGAGTATGACACATATAGAGAGCAAGTTTCAGAGGTTAAGCCTCCTCGAAAAAGAGAGAATATTATGTAAAAGTTTGTGGATCGATAAACTGAAAATCATATACTTCGTGAGGCGTGACTCTTATTATATATTTGTTTGTTTTTGAGAAATTACAAATTTTTGTATCTTCTAACGAGGAATCGAATGTCACTAGAGGAAGCTTTTTCGTCTCCCACAACAGACCAACTTAGGAGGAAGAGAACTGTTGAGAGCAGTGTGTGTACTAGGTTTGCCTCATTGATGATGTTGTCTATGTTTATGGGAGGGACACGACAACGGACTTGAATTTAATCAATTCGAAATAAATAGGGGCACTAACTAGAAAAGCCAAAACCTTAGAGATACTAAGAAGAATAAGTTTTTTTTAGGATACCAAAAGGCAAAAGATAAAAGGCAAAAACTCAAAGTACCAAATATTTTTTCCCATAAATATACAAGTATACAACAACACAATCAACCTAGTGTTAACCCGCCTCGGGTGGGGTCTTGGGGGTCAAGATGTCCTAATATAAAATCGAGAGGGTGTATGTGGAAGGTCCAAACATTATCATCATCATTCGAAAAACCCAAAGAAAACTAAAAATTCAGCTAACTATGTGACAATAATAACTAAATTTAGTTAAAATAGACCAATATTGATATATGAGCTATATCCATTAAAAAGTATTGTATAAAAGCTAGTGAGCATGAGCATGCGCCCCAAAATTTCCTTAAATATAATTATAATAACATTTTTCTACTTTGAAATGTGTAAAAAAGACTTTTTTTATACATTTCAAGACACTAAAATATCTTTATAACAAAAAAAAACACACTTACAAAGTCAAGTTGTCACTCCTTTTATAAAGTGGGAAGAATTAAGTTTGCACAATGCTTTGCAAATGTTGCCACTTCGTGCATGAACCATCTGCCCCTACTACTCCCTTATTATCTTTCAATTAACACCTTCTACCCATTTATTGTGTCTTACTCATCTTATTTGTTTTGTTCTTGAGATATTACAAATTTTTGTGTCTTGTAACGAGGAACCAACCTATGGTGATTATGTGTACTGCCAAAATTCTAAACTATAGACTACCACACATAAAGATTTAGTATGACACATAGTCAAACCGAACCAATCTAAATAAGTTCAACTCAATTTAAAAAAAAAAATTTATAAAAAAGTTTAAATTGAGTGGGGGCTGTCGTCACAACGTGCCTCCGTGCCTGCATAGAACATAAGATCCAGAGGCCGAGCGACTCTAAAAATGAAGGAATATTCGGTGTGAAAGTTTGTAGGCTGATATAATTAACAATAAAATGTATAATTTATCGATCTTATATATTAGATTCTTATTTTAAATTTTTTGATATAGTCGCTATATTCTAATATATATATATATATTCAATTTTGGAGGTATAAAAAAAATATATACACTTGGGTCATCATCATTTTTAAATATAGTTTGGAGGAAGAGGAAGCTTCTTTTTCGGGCGAATTTCTAAGCTTTCTTCAATTTGCTTCACCTCTTCAAATTAGTGCCATATATTTTTTTTTACCGAACACTAGAGTTGTCAAAAGTTGACCGAACCCGCCAACCCGATTCGAACCGTCCGATAATTTTAGAGTCAAGACCCGAAAATTTAAACCCGAAACCCGAAATCAACCGAATCCGATAGAACCCAAACCCGTTGGGTTGATCGATTTAATATATTTATAGAATTTTTAAATTTAATTTTGAAAATTATAATATATTTTATTATTAAAATAAATAAAAATAATATATTATAATTAATTATTATTATTTAATTAAAAATTGATTTTAATAATCATAAAAAAAAAGGATATTTTAGACCCTCTGGTCAACCCGACCCGACCGAAAACCCGCTACAACCCGATCCGATTGACCCGTGACTCATAACGAAACCGAACTCGATTTAACCCGAACCCACCCAACCCGACCCGATTGACAGGTCTACCGAACACCCATCTAGCAGTTTAGAAATTTAAACTAAGCTTTCTTAAGCTCCATTAAACTTGTGTCGAACCGAACTTTAGTATTTTTCACGGTGCAGTAACAAAAGTCAGTCAGGTTAGTTGTAGATAGAACGTACACTTTAATTATTTTTTTGAATAAGAATAGTACAGAAGTTGGAGGGTCCATAGCCATGTGACATATAATTCAGCTCCGAAAATAGTGCTTCCCATGCGCACTCCTCAATTATACGCACGTCCATCTTATTAGGAACTATATATAAATGAAGTTGTCCTTCTGAGAAATAAATGCTGAATATGAAAAATATTTACATCATTCTTATCAATTGATCCTGTTTTAAGTTTTCTTGCAGGACCTTATACAAGCTGGTTGCAATGCATCATATTATCGTCTGTAACAAATGCATCATATGTGATTAATATATATATATATATATATATGTTCATTAGCCAAATTTAAGAGACTTTCCTTCCCACAAAGTCTCAGTGTTTTTGCTTCTTGTTTTGACTTAGTTCTTATGGACCTTGACATGTCAAAAGATGACCCAACCCGTTGGTTGACTCACCTGACCCATACTTGACCTCGATCCAAAATGACCCAACTTGATCAGTTTGACCCAAAAATGTATGATCCAAAATCGACCCAACAAAATGGGATTATCGAACGCAAGCATAGACATTTGCTTGACACGACAAGGGCACTTATGTGGCATGGTGGATAACCCAAAACATAATAGCTAGCCACATATCTCATATATAAGATGCCAGTGGCCAAGTTTAGGAAGGCAACCTCCTTTTGAAGTATTGCAAATTTGCAATCAGAGAGAGCCAAGCTATGTTCATCTTAGGACAAGAGGTTGCCTTTGTTATATATGCCCTTAATCACTTTTAAGTGATTGGAAAAGGTGACAAGCTTGAGACTAGGTGTGTTTTGATAGAATATCCATGACAAGAAAATAAATATAGGCTACTGGATTTGCAGAATGGAGAAATATATTCCATAGTAGAGATGTGAAGTTTTATGGAACAATTTTTCTTATAAAGATCAATTTCATGTAACTCTCGAGTGAAGAGTAGACACCCATAGAGAAAAATGTTACATGGGTATTAACAGATTTGTCCATGGGACACCAATCCATATCTTCTAAGTAGGTTTAAGTTCAAAGTGGATGAAAGCATGGACATAAATTCAGCAAGGTTGCTTGTAAAAAGATTCAATCAATTTCCACCAAAAAAACAAAGGATTCAATCAATATTTGGGAAAATATTAGAATTGTTATTGATCATGCAACAACACAGCACATAAGTGGCATTTACATCAAATAGATGTAAGAAAACGCCTTTTGATATAAACCACTTCTCTAGATCATGTAAAGGTATGTGTTGTGATCTATGATTTTACGAGTTCTGATTAACCAAACACCACCTTAAGTTTCAAGGAGGTACACACTACATATTTTTCTTAAACCCTAACAATATTAATCCCATAAAAATCATGAAATCTTCAACCAGTTTATCCAAAATTCTTGATGCAAACGTGTTACTTAAATTACCATTAACTGTACACAAGTACAAGTGATCCTCACCACTGTACACATCAAGTAAACCGAAAAACCGCTCCATGAAACCAGATCTTGCAAGCACAACATATAATAGACCAAGACAATTTTAAATTAGATCAAAATGAGAAATAGTGTAAGAACAAGAATACATACAGAACAATTCATCATCATCCTCAGTCATTTTGCTTCAAAAGCTCCGCTCGGTCTTTCAATATCTCAGCGGCGAGTAACAATAGTTGCACCATCTCAATGCCTGCAGCAGAAACAGATTCAACCTTTTCCGAGATAATGTCACTAGACGAAGCCTCGTCTCCCACGGCAGACCAACTCAGAGGAAGAGAACTGCTGAGAGCAGTGTGTACTAGGTTTGCCTCACTGATGATGCTGTCTATGTTTCTCGTCAAGTCACAATCATCATCTGCGCCATCTTCGTACATGAATGACTCGTGGGCCTACAAGATTGTCAAGAAATGCAGCTTTCAGTGATGTTGAGTAATCAATATGTAATCTATGTTTCCTAGCAAAATTGCACAAGTACGCTTCAGAGTTATCAAAGACATTACCAACTTCACCTATAGTTTTGGGTTTTAGTAAGACACAAATAACCTAAAACCCAAAAATCTAACCTATATAGTAATTGAAATGCAGAATGATCTGGGCGTAAAATCGTCAAAACCGCATGCAACTTAGCTATGTGACCCGTATGCTACCCATAACTATGGATCCGACAAATGACCCTAAAACCTAATACACCTTAACTTTATAACCTACACACTAATAGAATTGCCTTAATGGGGTGGATATGAAACTACATGTCCAATTTCATCTTGCTTGATCAATAGCGTTATAAATCGTTCGATCATTCCAACAATACTTCAAATCTATTTCTTTTTAACCCGATCAAGAAAATCTATTTTATTAAGGTTCGACTACAGGTTCCAACTTTAACCAATTCAGTTATCCAATCTAATCCTTTTTAAGGCTCAACTACAGATTCCAGCTTTAAGCAAATCATTCAATAATCCAATCTATATAGTCAAATTTATAAGGCATGTTACAGGCTCTGCCTCATTCAGTGAATCATCTATATATATGAAAGGAGCCCATGATCATGAATAAATTCCATGAAAATCAAATCTAGCCACATTAACCTGTAGCAAGTACATGACCAAAGAAGTACAAAACAAATTATATTAACAATTGAGTTTCTGAACCTACCTTCATAAGGGCTTGTCGAAGCTTATAAATTTGAGAAGTCAATTGCTCCAGATTTTTCATGCTCTCATGAAGGGTTGCATTTTCAATTCTCATCCTACAAGAAAAGTGAATATCAATAAAGAGCACAGCAGAAGTATTATGCATCAACAGCTGCTGCAAATGACAATCCAGTGCATAAGAATAAAAATGTAAATAGAAAGCTAATGAAGTTTTTGGAGAATAAGCAACTATAAAAAGGCCCACACATAGAGACCTTGCAACATCCATATTGATGCTAGATCTTCTAAATGAGAAATATCCTTCATTATTGGGTTGGAAGCCAGATTCTGTAACATCAAACTCGGCTGCTCCGACCAAACGCTTAAGGCCGGTTCTCTTTAGCAGGTTCTTAAATCTCCCTTCTTTAACAATTGCAAGTGTTCTGTCCTTGTCATTAGTAGGAACCATCTCTGGTCGGTTCTCCTGATTGGTTTTCCTAAGAAATTATAAATAAGAGTTACATGTTTGTTAAGAACAATCATTAAGAGCTGAAAATTATCAATATGATCCAAGAAGTCACACTTTAACAAATATTGACAAAGCAGAAGAATATATAAGCTAGCATTTACTAATAAAAAGGAAGAGGACAATACTTCTCATGGGAGAAAAATTGCAAGTGAAAATATAAGCAGGCAACAATGCAATAGGGCAGTAAGACAAACTCCAGCAAAAACTAGAGCAGGAAGAACTTGTTAATAGTCTAACTGGTGACAGTAGCAACCGATATTGATTTTTACCAAAAGAAAGATTAACGAAGTCATGCACAAAAGAAGAAACAAATTCAAAAAGGAAACATGTTGGCGTTGAGGGTTATAATTGCTTTCTAATGCTAAAAAAACAACCAAATAAGGAACCAACTCATACTATACAATGAAATAGATTTAACAGTTGCAATTTTAAGCATAAGGCGCATACTTATGCTCATTGGCTTTTATACACTGCCTTTGAGATGGATTTAGTCCCTATATCAATTTTGGTGCATTCTAACTAAATTCAGTTATTATTGTTACATAGCTGAATTTCAGTTTTTCTTGGGTCTATCGGGCGTACCCCCTTTTCCCTTGGGCAGGGATACCCCCATCTTGACCCCCCCAGATTCCGCTGTAGCGGAGCCTCACTGGGTCAATGATGATGAATTTTCAGCATAAGGCAGAAAAGCAACATTAGTTCTCCGAAGCACTTTCGGAAGTGCTGCAACAAATTCGGTTTTTTAAGATTGACATTGAACTATTGGTAACTAATCCTATTTAGGTAAGAACAAATTCATTAAAAAAGGTAAGAATGGATTCATACTCTAGTAAAAATTTCCGCTCCAAATGTTCCAGCTTCATAAGTGCCTCCAACTTTTCTGCAGTTACCTGAAAGATAAATTACTTTCACTTATAAGGCCTTAACAAGTACGCATTTAGTTTCCGAAAAAGCTAGGACAGAAATTCAGGCTTCACAAAAGATGCAAACAGAAAAAGAGATGTAGCAATTCTTTGAAAATATTAAGTGGGAATTTGCATTAAACATAATTTATTTAAATATATATAATAAAAATGACAGCTGACTAGCTGAGCCAAAAACTGAAGAAATTAAGAATATTTTAGTACAGTGCACTTTCCAGTCTACAATATCTACCAGCACTTTGAGTCATCTATCTAACGACAGGAAAAACCGGGACTCTCAGATCAATATCCCTAATAGTTGGCAAATGCTAAGATAAGCATCAAATAGAACTATATATCGATTAATAAATGCCTATGTTTGCAATTGCAAGAGGAAATCTTCCTCAATTTTTCAGAGATTTTGGTTATTATAAAAGTGAACAAAAACAAAAGAAAACCTTACTTGATTCAAACTTCTCTGAAGCTCACCCAATCTTTGCAGAAGAGTGGTATTTTCGTTTCTTTCCAGAAAATGCCTCTCTTCCTGTTGTTGCAAAAGCATCAAAGCTGACACCTGAAGCAGATGCCACAGTCAATGGAGGAGTAGCAATGTAGAAAACAGAACTTATAACAAAGCAACCAAAACAGGAGCACACACCAATATGAAAATAGATAGAATAGCAACAGAAGTTTAGACCTTTTCATGCAACGCCTGTGACAAAACTTTGGAGGTATCAGAACCTTCAACAGCAGTGGAATTCCTTGTGCCAATATTCTGTGATTAAAGAACTAAGTTTTTAGAGAAGAAAACACATAGAAATAGATCAAGTGTATACAATGAGATAAAAAAATAACATATACAATTATTTGTAGACACACACTAGTGATATTCTGCTATCTGCATCTAAGAACATGTATCCTTCAGCCAATTTTATATCTAAGCAGTATGTCTTTGATTTAAGATAAAATAGTTCAGGTAAAGGGGTACAAGGGAACAATCTGCTGATATCGAAAGCTTATAATGAACTTCTCATAGTTTTGAATAAAGCATATCCTTTTTTATATTTCAAGTAGTTTCCTTCACAAATATAATATGGATGCCACAACAGGTAGTGAGAGCATGGTTTGTGGTGGCAGGAACATTCTCAAGTTATACCTCCTCTCCCTTTAACCTGTGTATGTGTTTAATGTTAATATTTCTTACAGCGGTCTTGTTAACGGGTGTATGAATACCTGTTAACTAGCATTTATGGGATTTTATAGTTCAACATGACTTTTGATTTCAAAAAAATTTTACATTTTTCGAAAACAATAATCACAAGTATAAGGTTGTGCTTAGCATAATTTTATGTTTCGAAAAAAGAATTTTACATTTACTATACATGGGTATCATATTCAGCTTCAGCATATCCTCATCTTGAGATGACCAGGCTATATCATCAAGTAACTACTCAGAGTACTTTCATTGTGCTTTCATATGGAAAACAGGCTTTTTATGGTATGATAAAAATCTAAAACCAAACTAACCATGATAGTCTGAATTCTCATATGCGCATCTTCAACATTGTTCACATCAGGAGAGCTTGAAATTTCTTGTCCGATGAGCATTGTTGGCCCAAAATTTTGTCCAATCGCATTCACAATTGACATCAAATATGATTTTTCCTCGTGAAGAAGATTTACGACAAAGTTTCTTTGCTCAGAATGGTAATGACGTAACCGTGATATCTCATTCTTGATAAAATCATCAGACAATTTCTGGAAGAAAATAGGTAGTAAAAGGTATTGAAAAGTTTCAAATCATCAAAGGAAAAGTGTCAATAACCCCCTTGTCAAAAGAAACCAAGTTCCTCACCTTCTTCTTTTCCAATTCACGGACTTTCCTCTTCAAGTGAGCTTCAATATCTAAACCCTGCAGCGCATAAACTTGCTAAATCATGTCATGCACTACATAATCCTCAAAATATCAAGATTCAGTTGTAAAGAAAAAATATCTTACCATTCTTATCTTATTTTGAAACTTAACAGCAGATTCTTTCCAAGAATCACGCTCTTGTTCCAAAGCACTCTGTCTGATCAAAAACATTACAAATGTATGCAAAAGAAAGCATGTATTATAAACAAAACCACCTAGAAATTAGTAAAAAAAAAAGAAAATAGAAGCCCCAAATTTCTTATTCATACAATACAACAAAAGATGGTCATACATCTATATATGAAATTTTCACTTGGAAGCAGCTGAAATCTAAACAAAATGATTAACTTTGTATAAAAAGACAATAACTTACTATGCATTCTGCAGTTTCAGCTTCTCTGTGAGCATTGAAACTCCATGTATCCTCAGGATCATCCAAAAGGTAACAACATTTGTCAAGGTAGCTACTGATTTCATACTCGGATTCATATGATGATTGCTGCTTGATTTGATAGAACTTATTAACAAGCTGCCGTATACATACATAATTAGCACAAATCACAACATATAATTGTCATTAATTGAGGAGGGGAAGTAACAAGCTATAAGATTCAAGCATACTAGAGAATTGCCTTTTTGAAAAGTACATTCTCCTCTTCACGTTTTGACACATCTGTCTGCAGCCTAGTGACAAGGTCTTGTGCTTTGCTAGCATCTGAGGTCAGTTCTTCCAGCCTAGATCCAAAATGTACAAAGAAAAGTAACACATTGCAAGAAACAGTGTATAAGAGGGTGGAAAAAGGTATGTACAAGAATGGCATAGGATATATATGGTTGAATAACACAATATTGTACCTTCTTTGAAGGTCAAATAGTTTTCGAGACATAAGTTCCTCCTTTTCCTTGGCTTTTTCAGCCTATAATTCATCAAAATACAATTTAAGAATTTACCAATATGACAGCTAGAAGCCCAGAAGGCTATCATAGAAAGTGATCTAGAACTAACTAAGAAGATATTGACCTTCATAAATGCATTATCTCGGTCAGCAAAAGCAGAAGCAATATTTCCCTGGAAAAATTTAAGCTGCCTCTCAATTTCCAACTTCTGTAAGAAAAAAGTAGAAGCAAACAATTAGCAAATATATAAAAATTCAAGAGATATAATTATGCTCACAATCA
The DNA here is from genome assembly GCA_964016875.1 of Fallopia convolvulus. Lineage (NCBI taxonomy): Eukaryota > Viridiplantae > Streptophyta > Magnoliopsida > Caryophyllales > Polygonaceae > Fallopia > Fallopia convolvulus. Next base: position 2,783,986 of record OZ024721.1, read on the forward strand.
CAAAAATCATTGATCTGTGCAGCCTCATTTGCACAGCAATGAAATATTTTTGCCAAATGGAGATAATACCTTTGCAACTTCTGTCCTATGAAGATCTTCCAACTGAATCTGAGGGAGAGAAAAGGAAACGGAACATCTGTAAGATATAATAAAATTGTATATGCTCATGAATGAGATACTTAAACTCACTTTGATTCGATGAGCCTCCGAAAGCTCCTCTTTAATGTTTAATCTATCCCTTGTACACTCAGCCAACTCCTTTTGCAACTTCACGATCTCTTGCTCCAGCCCAGCTGTCCTAGTATACCATCATTATAACACAACACTTATTATTTATAATTTGAACTGCAATATTTTTCGATATTGGATTGCAGCTTACTGCAAAATTTAAATTGTGAGAAATCCTCCAGTTAGAGATAAGGTAGTTCAGACTAAACAATCTATACCTCTGGAAATGCATTCTAGTGGCAAGGAGGAGGTAGCTAGGGCCAGCTTGTTGCGTGCATAATTGCTCAATATCTTTTCTCAGTTCATCTCTCTCTGTAAATAGAAAGAGCTGATAAATCCCAACTCATTAAGAAATTAACAAATATGTGGTAGTTATGCACAAAAAGACGAATTCATAACTACTTTCTTATAAAAATTTCAAAGTATAATATAAAGGGGACAACCTAGAAGATCTGTAGGTATTCCCAAGCTAATACATACCATTCTCCAGTTGTGTAATGCGAGCAACCATTGGATCTGTGCCAGTAGAACTATCGCCCATATCTGCCACACATATATAATTCAATCAATTTCCAACAATGGGACCAAATTCTTTACAGAGTTTGTAAGAGAAATTGGGTGGTGTGGGGAGGGGATGGTGTTTGCTGATTTTCACTTTACTAGCACTCTCTGTAAAATTACATTCTTTAACTTTCTTATGAAAAAAATGCTTTGCTATCTTAAATACAAAAGCAGAGTAAGAAGAAACACCCAGAAAGCAAACATTTATCTACGGTATCTACCACACACAAGTGAGAAAAGAGCACAACTCTTTCAACTGCCAACAAATATGTCCTACTCATCAGAAACAAGACCACGCTGATGTTGGTGAAACTTTCGAGATGAGTTTGGAAACATGCCACAACTAACTTAACTAATCAGATCCATCAAAATCATTTTGATATCCTCAGCTTTGAGTTACTCAGAACCAGAGCAATGAAAGTCAAAGTAATGGCAGACGCAATATTCTCTCAAGTCTCAACCATGAATTCCTTGAAAAAAAAAAACTCATAACGTGCTAAAATGAGCAGAGTAGAGCCAAAACGTTTCGAGCAGAGTAGAGCCAAAATTAGACCGTAAGTACCAGAAGCCTTCTCACAACTCCAGCAGTCCAACTACAACCATGACAACAAGGTTGAACAAACCTATCACCACAACCAAACAACTCCTCCCCAATAAGATCAAATGCAGAAAGGCTACTCCAACAAAATTTAAAACGCTCCCCATAAATGTCAACTACTTTCACAGAATCGAATTAACGATGCTTTTGGTCAATCAATAAACAAAATTCCGCACGATGCAAACCAATAACGAAAACAAACCGCCACAAAATAATTCAAAATGAATAGCAGAAGAATCGGAAAATCACCTTGAGAAAACCCTAGCTGGTTAATTGATTATGAAATTGGGGAAGAGGATTGGAACCTCCGATCTCGGAGATGGCTGCGCAAAGATCGTCGTCGCCGGTGTAAGTCTCTAGACGAATGCAATCGGTGCGGAGTTCGGAGACGGCGGCGCGACGGCGGCGGCGGTCTCCGGCGATCGAGAAGCCAATGGCGTGAGAATGAGAGGGAAGCAGGTGGAGAGGAAAAGAGAAGGCGGTTGGTGTGGGGTTGAATGCGAGTAGAACACGGCTCGTCACGATAAGTTTTGGAATTTGTTCTTTGTAAATTTTCATTTTTTTAATTTTATTTTCAAAAATATCTAATCTAATCTAACAACATAAAAATTAAAATTATCCTTGAGAACACAATAAATGTGAAAACTTATTGCTAAATGGGCCTAATTTTTACATCTGAGAATTGTGTGCTAGATGGACCTAATTTTAAAATCGGATTTGGGTGCTAAATGGGCCTCTTACTAAATAAAGCTTAGTGATAAAAAAGATATATATTAATCACTGGTCATGTGTTTTAAACAAAAAAAACCATGTGTTTTAACCCCAAAAACGATTGTTGACATTATGTTTTAAACGCAAAGTGATTATGTTTTAATCACTTCGGCTGTTCATTTGATCATTTGTTTTAGCCAAAAAAACCGATTGTTGACATTCTATTTCGAGAGGGTATTGCGGTGAAATAGTAGAAGTTAAATATAAACATATTACATACCATTCACAAAATACTACTATTTCGTTCAAGTTAAAATTTTCACGATTTATTTTTATTTAATCTTTTTATATAATAATATTTAGATTTTAGTCAATACATATTATAATTACCTTATGATTACCAAAAATATATTTAATTTTCAAATAATAAACATAGAGCATGAATTTGCCCCGTCCAACGGACAGGTTAAGCATTCTAGTTAATTTATAAAACTAAAACCCTATTTTTTTAAATCGCGACACAATCAAACACGTTTTTAAAGATGCTAAGAAGGTATAAAATTTAATCCCTCTACTAACTTACCTAGATAAAAATTAAGCATACCATGAGTCAATTTTATATTTAAATTATTTTGATTTTTTATTTATTGAATTTTTGATAAAATTATGAGATCGTTATTAAAAAAAATAAGAATTTAAATATTGTATGATATTCATAAAATAGTACGAAGATTTAGTTTCAAAAAATCATTAATTTTGGAATGAAGATTTTACAATTATGAAATTAATATTGTATGCTATTCGTAAAATAGTACGAAGATTTTGTGTCAAATAAGAATTTAAATATTCATATGATGGCAAATCTGGTGTATGAAGACATCTTCTTCAAGTACCAAATTAGTACGAAGATTTTATTTCAAAAAATAATTAATTTCAAGCCAATAGTATAGTAGTTTGACGTTGAAAAGAACAAATTTATTAGTGTGAAGCTCAAAATATTTGAGATTACAACTAGGCCTTGCTACATTTTCTAGTGGAAAGCATGCTAAATGAAAGAGACACATGATCTAATAAGATTCAAAAATAGAAAACTAAAATCCAAACTTTAAAAAAATTCATAGGGTCGGTAAAGTGTGAAATTAGATATCCCAACAATTTTAATTTTTTTATCCTCATTAAATAGGGCCTAAATCAATTTAGAACAGGACCTCTAAATATGTTTGAACGTCCTATAAATCTCACACATGCTTTGATAATTTTAACATTATTATTTTTTCTCTCTTCCTTATGTTGCAGTTTCTTCCACATAGGAAGATGAAGATCAAAGCTCTTTGTTGTTTCCACACACAGACTTGTATACCTACCAAGCTAAAGGCATCAAGAATTTCTCCGGGGCTGTCGATTCTAATGAAAAGCGAGATCAAGATCAATGGTCAATCTTCGTAAACTCGGTCTCAATACCGTATTATGATAGGCAACGGATCCTAGCTCTAGCAATTGATTGATACTCTCTTGTTTTCATCCTTATAAAGGGACTCACAATGATTCAAGATTCTCGTCCTTTGCGTCTCAAACCCTCTCACCAAGCAGTGTGTAAAGCTCTCAAAACCGAAAGACGGTTTATATTATGGGTTGATTTTTGGTATCGCCACAAGATCACACCAAATGGCCTACAAAGTTATGACATTTGACCGCGGGTTAGTAAGAGGGGGAAGGGTTAAGGATTTACCCACTTTAAAAGTAAAGTCCATTTTTGAACTCACAAAGGGGGTTAAAGTGACCAGGCTCGGGGGCCAGGTCATTTCAGGGCAAGCTGATCATTTCTGAGGAAGCTTTTTCCGTCTTCACATTCCTCTTAATGCGGCGGAAACCAAAGTACAAATCTTCTCTTCAGATTCCGGGACTTGGGCTTATCGAAGAGCCAGTTTCCCCGAAAAATGTTTTTATTGCCTTCCTGGCGGAAACCCATTTCTTACAAGGGGGGTTGAAGTGACCAGGCCCGGAGGCAGGTCATTTCAGGGCAAGCCGAGCATTTCTGATGAAGCTTTTTCCTTCTTCACAGTCCTCCTAATGCGGCGGAAACCAGAGTACAAATCTTCTCTTCAAATTCCGGGACTTGGGCTTATCGGGGAGCCAGTTTCCCCGAAAAATGTTCTTATTGCCTTCGTGGCGAAAACCCATTTTCTTACAAGGGGGTCTTTTCTTGGTTGGATCGAGAAGATGGGAGGGTGATAACATTCAATCTTTGGTTCATAGTTGAACCAGATCTTGTAGCATAACTATATCATATATATTGAGCCTAAATGATCCAAGTTTTACATAATACAGTTAAACAAAGGGGACAATAAATAAAACAGATACCAAATACTAGTGCCTAAGGAGCTTTGCTTTGCATACATGGGGAAAAAATGCCCTTTTTCAGCACAAGGGTGAATGAATATCAAGCCGGTAAGCACGGTTTCTGTAAGTTTGCCATGTAAGTCAAGTAAATGGTCCATATGTATGAAAATCCATTGCTCACCAAAGGCTGCATTTTCATATATGCACACAAGTCAGTGTTGATACAAAATAAATGACATCAAACCTAATTGTGATGAAAGGGAACAAACTTAAAGAGTCAAGACTCACTTGTAGATGAACGGGAACGAATCTGTATGTGATGAAATCACACGCGGGCCAGAACATGATGCCGTTTAGCAATGTAGGGAGCAAGTCCCTTTTTAATCTAGAAATAATTTCTGTATAGTGCTCACCTGAAAATGTAAAACAGGCACAATAGTAAATGGACATGGAAGAACTCTACTAAATAGAGAGCAGTTTTGGTACTATGTCAAACACACACCAACTTGGAACTTAGCTCAAATTCAGAGTACATAATCAGGACATCAAAAATGATCTATATTTACAGCTCCAGAAAATCTGTCACACAATCCGTCAGTATTTATTAACAAGACAATTTTAACCTGCAAAATTTAGCAGGATCTGCAATAATACTGAGATTAGCAAATTTGCCACTAGAGCTATATCAAGAAAGTATACACTAACCTAAGTTAAAATACAAACAGTCAACACCTATCAGACTAGCATTACTAAATTTTCGGTTATGCATTTAGATTTGGGACGTTGCTAGTTGCTACCTCCCTTTAGCATTGATGAATATATAAAACTAGAAAAAGTAGCTCAGGTGAGAGCAAGCCAGCAACTGATATTCTTGCAGTAATGGAAAAAAATCTCTTCCTTCAATCATTGTTCAAGACTTCAAGTAGCATAGAACGATTCAATAGTTAAGCTTAGTGACTCATAGTTTAACCTATCATACAGCTGCCATAGCATTATAGTCTACACAGAGATATCTTCTTTGGTGTCAAGGAAAAGAGACGTTGAATTCCGGGATTACATACCTTGCAGTGCTGCATTCATTGAGAAGAATATGATAGTCATGAGAGGGCCGTAAACCGATTGTCCTAATGCCATTTTCTTTGCAGTAGATAGTAGATCACATCCTGGAAGGATTCTTGACATTAAGTTGAACCAGAAGTGCAATGTGGGTCCCAAAATTATCAGCCCGTATGCAGCCATTCGTGAGGTCCGTAAAAAATCATATGTTGCGGTAGATGAAAGAGATATTGTCTGAAGAAACATAAGTTGGATAAGGAGTTATAACATGATTGTTGGCATCAACTAATTCACGAATTAATAAAATTAAGAAAAAAATTGAAGACTTATGTGGTCACTAAGTGTAGCATAAACCCTCATTAGATTGAATGGATAGAGAGTAAAAAAAAAGGACTAACCAACAATCACAACAACAAATGACAGAATACTGATGTTGGAAATACAGAGAAAATGGCAGAAAAAGACACTAATGGAAAAATACATGAGCAATTAATAAAAACTTCAACTAAGTTCAGTTCCAGTTTCATAAACAGTTGTTGGATCAACAGATGCAAACTATTTTGAGAAGCAAGTAATTCATGTCACAATGCACCTCCTTGCAGATATATCCCATATCAATTTCTAGCAATGAAATATGTATACAATCCACTATTTTATAAACAACCATCCAACCACCTTACAAGGCAAGTGAAAGTAAGCACACTCAACAAATTTATGAACTCCAAACACATCATACATCAAAGCAAAACCAAAGAAAACAGCATGAAATATACAAAGCTATACCACTCAGCAAACCCGACCCAATTAAATGCCCAGTAACAATGTTTTAAATGTATCCTTTTCATCACCAATCAAATCCATCAATGCTACAGATTTTGACAACCAGCTATATACCCCTTCCTTGAGAACTACAATTAGAAAATTGAGATTAGGTGTGATTTAGCTATTAAACGGTATATAATGAGTACAATTTCTACTCAACAGGTGATTTTGCAAAATTACAAAAGCATTAGGGTTTGTTTGTTCATACCTGGGAAGACAGGTCGGATGCGATGTAAATCAGAGAGCAAGTGATGCTCTTGGTGAGAATAGGGCGCGATTTCACCATCCCCAAGTACCAGCTCACAAATCCAATCCTCGGGAAGGAAACTGAGCGGCCTGAGCCCAACGACGACGAAATCAGACTGGGAGCGGCGGTGTCGAATTCCTTGCCCCTTTTGAAGAAATCGGAGAAGCGCGAACGCTGCTGGTGGCACTGAAATCGGTGCGGAGGAAACGGATCCTTGGGAACGGACTTGAAAGGGGCGAGATTTTTGGTACTCAGGAGTCGGCAAATGGAGGATTGGCTCCTGAGGAATGAGGACGCCATTGTTGATCGTCGTGGAAAGGAGATTGATTTCTCGAGGGTTTAAGGGGGTTTTTAGGTTAGTTTTTCCCCTAACAAGTCGGAATAGAAATGAGAAAGTTTTATATGGCGGTCCACGTAGGGTCGTTTGGACACGTGGCGTGTTCTTATTATGCCATGTGGAGTTGAAGGGTCTGGTTTACAAAGATTGTTGTATGTTGACCGACTAAAACTTCTAGAGGGTGTGAGGTCATAATAATATTGTAATATAAATAATTGTCTTTATTGAATAAAATCAAATAAAAATTATAAGCATCGTAATTGAATTGCCTATTGGGAGCAATGGGAGGTTAAGCGAGAAGTTTCTTTCCCGGCCACAAAAGCCCACAAGAACACTTGTTTCAGTTGTTTGCCTTTTTAAAAAAAAAAAACTTTAAATAATATCTCAAGAATGCATTTTAAACTAAAAATAATATAATTTTCAAAAATAAAATTATATATGATATAGAGGGCGTTTTTGGTGGAAATATAACTTAGGATGAAAACTGAAATTCAATTTAAGCCGTTAGATTTACTAAATGTGAGGATAAGATTAAAATGGTTGCTACAATAGTTCATATATACTTTTTTGTATTTTTTGTATTTTTATTTTTATTTATTTAAAATGGACACTTAGTATTTTTTTAAAGTTATTTTTTGTAAATAATATATATTATTTAATTTGCTTGAAAAAATATTTAGTATCTTTTTTTGAAATGGACTGATATTAGGGTATATTTAAAAAAGAAAATTAAATTGTGTATGTAATGATAGTGATGGGTAGTTTTCAAAATGAGATTTTGTTTTTGGTAGGTTCATTAACAATTAAAGTCTACTAAATATGGACAAACATGAACCGAGTTCATCTAATGATAAAAATAAAATATTTATGGTTCGTGAATGACATCTCACTTTTTTCCCACTTAGAGAACTAGACAAAATGATAAAAAAGTATTATTAATGTTGCACAAAACACGGTTGCATAGGATTTCAATAAAAGGTTAATGTTTGTTATGGATATTTCATTTTGAGAATAGGTTGATGAATATATATCATCGCTTATTACATCAACTCAACTCTTAATCTCTTATTAGTTCAAATGTCAACATCGATTGGATCAATACAAGTATATTCAAAATCATGGCTTAGTACATCAACTCAACTCTTATTAGTTCAAACGTCATACATATTTGGTCTTCAAATAAATATAATAGTTGAGCTAAGAAAGAAATACTAGTTTTTTTTTTTGGGAAAGAACAAGTGTAGGCTACTTATTTAGTAATAAATAGTACAAACAAACAAACAAAGATTTCTCACCCTAATCGGCTAATCTACTATTATTCCATGCTTCACCTTATAGTTCTTGATGGTTGCTTCGATTGCAAGCTCGGGAATTAAGCTCCAATTCAGCTTCTCAGGAGGAAGAGATTTATAATGCTTCACCAACTCCCTGCAACTCAAAGATAAAGAAGAGATACATGCTCAATTGCTGCATTTGAATGTGTGTTGTAAGAAAAAGGTGGGAAATTTAATGAACTTACGAGTTCATGAATTACAAGGATTCCTTTAATTCCTAGGACTCTATGTTATTACAGTTGTTATTATACTAGGTTGCGCTAGTATGGACTTAGGACTCTATGTTTGTGGTCTTATCGTGGCCTTGTGTGTTTGTTGTCTCAATGAGACTGTTTGTGAACTTAGTGTCGAATCAGGGATGGAATTTCAGTATTCACATCTTTTTATAACATCGCATTCGGATGGACCTATACCCTAATGTTGGTCATGACCCTACCGCCTCATCCGTGTATGAGGGGTATTGCACCTAGCTAGTGCCTTCTTCAAATCCCAGAAATCGTTATCGTTGTTGCGCATCGACATGTGTCGAGAAAATGTTAAAACTTGAATTGTAAAGTTTTGGAATTAATATAAGATAAGTGCGAGATGCACATATTAAAACGTATTCAAAGTGGTGACTACAACTTGGAAAACCACTCTGGCTCCCGACTAAGAAAGATCCTCTTTCCAATCTGAATTCAGACAACGCATTTTCGGTGAGGTTGGTTTGTGGATCCAGTTAGTTGACGAAACCTCCCAAGGAAAATCCCGAATAGGATCTCAAATTGATGGGTTAATGTGAGCTTATCCAAGTCTTTTCAACTTTGTGTGATTAATAAAAGTTCCCAACAAACCACCTAAAACTGCCGAGGAACCACACTATTGTGGCGTCCTGTTTTTCCATTGCATGTCTTCAAGTTTAGTGAGCGTACTTTAGTTAGCAGATCATTTACCGACTTTCATCCGACCACTTTACAAGGAACCTATTTTAAACGTCACTTGCTTAGTCTATCACAAGACTAACCCGACCACTTTTGTCCTTTGCATGGTCGGCTGGTGTCAACCATATTTCTCGTGGCGGTATATCAGGAGTTGAGCTTAGAGATTGAAGTTGAGAAGACCGTTGTCGTGTTATCGAAGATTGCCAATCTAAAGACTTCTTCTAAATTCCGCAAATTTAATTTTAGGATTGAGATCCTTGGTTAATTTGTAAGGAACAATCCAAGAACTAAGTCATTGCATGCACTTGTATTGAATATTTAATAATACATGAAGTTTTGATTTTATTTGTTTGGTTACTATAAGTCTTGGGTGACTTCGAAAAGTGAAAATCGAGGTCACTGACGGTAATATCTCCAGCAAAAAAAATGGGGGTGTTACACTCCGAATATCCGAGGGTATGATACTATACATATATATTTCGTACAATAGCAAAAAATTTAATAGTTCAAGTGATCTCAAATCACTAAATTTTCTTTCATGATCATGAAGAGAGAACAAAAGAGAGCACAAAGAAGACTTTGGAAGTTTCTGGTAATATTATTGAGAACACGACGGCAATCCAAAAACTTCAAAAATAAAGATATAAAGTATTCAACATTTTCAAAAACAACAATCATATATCTAGATCTCCTTCCCGGTCTTGAAAACATGCGGCATAGAGTGCTTCAATGTACTCTTCAAGGTCTTCATTAGACGAATCCCCTTGAGCGGCTTGGAGAACGACTTACACTTCTTCTGAGGCATGTGATGACAATGGATTGAAAACAATAGACCTCACATTTTGCACTTTCTCATGAATATCACGCATGACATCTTCACATACATGCACATAGATTTCTTTCATCTCTTCTAGAACATTCTTTGCAGCACATATAGAGACCAATGCTGAAATTGTAAGATCACCTCTAACTCTAGTTGGAAGTTGTTGTCACTCTTCATACTCAGCCCCATACAACAAATCTTCCACCAATTCTTGCTCGTGGATGAAACCTAGATGATTGGTAATTTCTTTCAACACAGTAGTTGTGGGCCGGGGGTGAGGTGAATTTGATAGGCCAAACGACCAATGACTAGAGAAATGGGAGGCCTGTCATCTTGGGATGTTTTCTTGAATGCCTCCACATAGTCCTTGCTAATCACGAGCTCAACAACTTGTTATCATCACAAAATGTAAGATTTTGAATAAAATATACAAAATAATAACAATAAAATTTGTTGCAATTGTTTATAAGCATAGAGATACATGTCTGCCACCATCAGCTAAAAGCTTAACCATGTGAAGATTTCCTCCTTGAGTAAATCTTTCCATGATTTTCTCATGCATTTTAATCAAAATACTACTAGTATAATCAAATAAGCCAAACACTAATATTAACAAAGACAATGATGGATCTTTAATCAAAATACTTGAATGTATTCGTCAAAGATGACACCTTTGCTGCACAACTGTTGAGGAGATCCTTACGTGCACGGGAGCAACAACTTTTAGGAAGGAACACTGATTACCACTCTTCCAAGCATTTTGGTTCTCTGAGGTGAGAACTTTAGGATGGGAGCACCGATCGTTAGCAAGTAGAAACCTTTGAAACATTTTTGGATTTTTGCTTCTTTGAAGCGAGCAACAATGAGAGTGAGTGAGCAGCGGGAGGTTTGATTTTTATTGCGGTGAAATTTTGTTCACTCCGTTTTTTTCGGGTGCGCACTCCAGTCTGTGCGGATTGAAGTAATAAATGAATATTGTGTTCGTTATATAACTTATGTAATTGATCTAATATTCTTATATAATATGGATGAATATAATTCATCTTATATAATTTAAGATTTTGAGTACAATATACAAAATAATAGCAATAAAATTTGTTGTTAGTGTTTATAAGCATAGAGATACATGTCTGAAGTCAAAACATGAGAAATATTTTAAGCATACATATAATTAACTCTCTAATTTGCACGAAATTTTCAGATTTCTTTTAGCCTCTCAGCTTCTTGCTTTTTGTAACAGCAACCCTTTCACATTCGTTCTTGAAATGTCAAGAGATCCATTCCAATAGCTAATTTAAGTTTTATATTTAAATGGTACTCTGTTGCATTTTGTGAAGTGTCCATTGGCCATTGGGATACAAGCTGCATTCAGGATCATGTTTGACATTTTCAACTTTTAACCTTCATTAATTTAAAAAAATTAAGAGATAAATATAGAACTTCAAAAAAATTACAATCTAACATAAAAAGTATTCATGACATTGGTACCCAGTTGGAGTTGGATTTGGCAGCTCACTTCCCAAAAGATCTCCCCTCCAAGCCGCCTATCATCTTGTGTTCTCCATTGCATTGTTCCTTTAAGATTGAAGTCCGCCTGTACGCCCCCAGTTGTGAGGTTGAGGTCCTGGAACTCAAAAATTGGGACTCATGGCGCCACTTTGCTCTTAAGGGCCAGAGTGCGGCCAAAGTTATCATAGATTGGGGTTTGTGAGTTGTACTTCATACTCGCCTCCAAGTTATAGAACATGTAATCAAATTGATCAGTTATGATGAAGGGGATCCATACGTACACGGGAGACACAACTTTTGACAAGGAGCATCGATTACCACTCTTCCAAATATTTTGGTTCTCTGAGGTGAGAACTTCAGGAGAGGAGCACCGATTGTTAGCAACCTTCGAAACATTTTTGGATTTTTGCTTCTTTGAAGGGAGCAACAATGAGAGTGAGCAATGACAGTGAGTGAGCAGCGGACGGTTTGATTTTTATCGCATTGAAATTTTGTGCACTCTGTTTTTTCGGATGCGTACTCCAATCTGTCCGGATCCTCAACCCTCCCATGAATATACGGCTTTTCTTGTGTTGGTTTGAAACCCGCCCATATTTTGTGCTATTTTCTTATGAGGGTTTGAAACCCGTCCATATTTTGTGCCATTTTCTTATGCAGATTTAAAAAAATGCATTCGTTTCAGGATAAGAGTTTTTTTTCAGGCTAAGAGTTTGTTTCATTTGAACCAAACTCTGAAAATATATATGATATAAAGATATTTTTAATTTTTTTTAATTGGGATTAGTAGTTTTTAGGAATTTTTAAGGGGCCCGTTAACATGTCCATTCCCAATTGGTATCTCTCGCCCCACCGAGGATTAGACGAAGATGACGCGGGGATAAGTAATAATAGGATGTGGGAGCAGAGAATGCATTCTCTACACAATCCCTTCCCCATGTACATCCCTAATGTTCGACTTAGTCTAAATAAGAAAGCATATCAAGAATGTTTTTGGTCGTGTAACTGATTTGCTTGTACAAAGGACCCTGTCATGGCACATCATGGTTCCTTCGAAGGGCCCATGGCCAACGAGGGTCTTGATTCTTCACCAATCCATGAGCCCATTTATACCCTTATTTTTCTTTCCCAAGATGGTGAGATTCAAGCCCCTAAAGCCCAAGATGAAGCCGTGGCCTAAGCCTCTTGTCAGCTAAACTTTTAGACCTTAACATTGGGTTGCTATTTTCGCTCATTCGGGAGTTACAAAGATCCGACCTGGGCTCATGAGTACTCATTGAAAAGCTAAGACATAGAGCTACAAGTTTCACATTTGTGACTCTAACAAATTCATCTCATAGATTGGTGTTTTAGAGATCGACGATGCCGTTAGTATTGGAATTGGTAGCACTCATGGTGGTCGAAATTTGTGAGAAAGGTTGAAGCTTTGGATGAGGATCGTGTAGATTAGGCTGTTATATTGGAAGACAATTATATTGAATGAATGGATCCTTTCATTGATCATTCAACATGTATTTGTACAAAGATTCGTTGGAGCTCAAGTTAGGTTTTGGCTCTCTTAGAATAGAATAAAAGGTTACAAGATATTGCTAAACATTACAAGGAAAATTATATCTTTTCTAAAAGGATTTATATCTTTCCTAATACTAGCCATTCAATTACCCTTGCTTTTCTCGTATTCTTGTGCTGTGTTTTGCCCATATTTTTTTTTTCTAGATTTGAAGCATTTAAAAATGAAACATCCATGGCAGAATTCGGAGACTGAAGACACCATTAACAACTTACTCTTTCCTCAATTCCACCCCATCGTCCACTTTTGTTGTAAGTCGCATATTTCTATAGAAATAATTTTCGAATCCGAATTGAAGAGAAAAAGAAAGAAAGAGATTTTAATTTTTATAAAAAAAATAATAAGAACAAAATGCAATTAAAAAAAGGCTACTTCACCAAAAAAATTCGACAAGAGTAATAACGGAAAAGGCTTTGCTTGTTTTTTGTTGCTCAATTTTTATATCCTCAATCTTTTGTTAAGAAAAAATAGGCTAAAATATTTTTAATTAGTATGAATATACTAAAAATGGGCTAAAATATCTCAAATGATAGATTTTGTTGAACAAGAAAATCAAGATAGAATGACAAGTTTATGTGAACGAAGGAGTATTACTTTTGTCTCCTAAACTGAGGTATTTTGTTGCTAAGAGTGACGAGGGTGCAACGTACGTGTGAGGTAGAAAGCTTAATTATCTCTTCCGACCAAGGCAAACTACGTGAGGGAGTTAGATTTGGTGAGTGAGTGCCAAACATGTGCAAACACAATTCAATCCTCCCTTGAATTGATTCAAGTGAGTTTGAGGGTGACATTAGGCGAGGAAAGAAGGTCCAAACACCCTTTCAGTGTTGCCATCTGTGAAAGTCTGTGGGCTGTAATGGGGGATCGTGTGCATGCGTTGTAACACTCGGGTTCCGAGAAAACCCGATAAATAATTCCTCCGTCTTAAATTACCTCCTTTTTTTCTACCATTTGACCTCCCTTTTTCTGTTGGGCTAAAAAGCCCAAGATACTGTTGCAAGCCCAACCGAACCGTTTCTTCAATCCTCTTTTCCCCACCCTTTGCCCTACCTCTCTTTCTGCTTGTTTTGGAGACGCCGCAAAGAGAACCCATCACCATCATTCATCGCCATCATTCTCACCACCTGCTCACCATCATTCTTCATCGTGGTTGCCGGTCACCGTTGCTCTTCTTCGTCGCCCATCGCCATCACCACCAAGCTTCGTCGCCCTTCTCCTTCCCCTCGCTCCCCTGCTAGTCGTTGAGAGCGTCGTCGGAAGCCTCGAGCAAAGGAGGAACTCGTTCGAGCTTGTGCCTGTCACCATCCCCGGGAACCTGCTGCGAGACCTCGTCGCCCTTCCTCGCCGACTCTTATCAACGTCGGTAAGATCTGTCCGCCTTCTTTCGTCCCGACCTCGTCCTCTTCTTTTTTTCCCCTGCTGAATTGGTTCGATTCACACCGCCAGATCTCATCCTTCTTGGTGGGGGCTCGAGTCCGATCGAAGGCCACAAATCGCTGCTACACAACGACGCCAACACGATAGGCTGGGGTGCGCCGCTAGGGTCGAGTAGAGTGCCGTCCAGCAGGCCAGCCTAGTCAACGCCGCTTGATTCCGCCTGTGGCCAACAAGAACACACGAGCTCCGCCCCAATCAAGTCGAGATCTCTGATTTAAGTTGTCGAGCTTCAAGGCAGCACATCTCCAGCAAGAAGAGCCCCGTTTCATTCAAGTTTTAGGGCAAACCTGATCTTTGCAAGGTTGGGCATTTCTCCTCTTGTTAATCGGGCCTTAGAACCGATCCTTGAGTTCGTTGCTGTTTATTTTTACCTTGTAATAGTAATCTAAATGGTTTGAGTTGAGTCCTGATCTGGTGTGATCAAATTGGACTCATTTTGCTTGCTTGCATATATTATATATATATATATAGTGTTTGTTGTGTCTTGTGCTTGTCTTGTTTTTAGAACCCCATTAAATGATTAGGAGAGAATTGTTGTTTGGATGGTGTGAATGTTGTAATGTGACTTGGGTTTTGAGATTGTTTAACTCTCGTGGATATAGCGATGTTTGTATATTGTGAACCAAATTCGATCTTATATGGTAGAATGTAAGTAGTAATAGGGTTTTCAAGTAGAATGTATGTTAGTTTCGGCTTTCTTGTTGCTTCATAGAACTCGTTTGGTTGGTTTTGCCCTGAGTATGAGCTTTGAGACCTAATATTATAATTTGTGAACTTGGACTTTGATTTTGGATTGCCTTACTCTTCTTCGCCTTGAGGCACGTTAGGCTGAGATAAGAAATGCTATTATGTTGAGAAAAATGGATGCTTGCCAGTGAGTCGTCAAGTCTAAACTTGTCTAATAATATCATAATCGAGCCAAGCCGCTTTTGCTTTGGATACCATGAAAGTATGGTGGCTCGTACTTCGAAGCCATTATAGTTATGCTTGCTTAGAATCGAAAGTTCTTATCGCGGTTAGTCGGTTAACCGTGAACGTTATGATTCGTAGGTCTTTAGTATCGCCGCATTACTTACGTCATTCGAGGATCGCTTTTCAGGTAAGTCGTTCTCGACTTGCTCGGCTTTATTCTAGTCTTGTTAGATTTCATGCCGTGATTGTGAGATTGGTTTTTGGAATTAGTCCCGAATGTATGTTTTTCCATGTGAAATGTTTTCATGCATGATGTGATGCGCTTTTCATTTCAAACGTTTTCTCGTAAAAGAAATAGTATCGTTTTCTCTGTGTTGACAGCGTAACCGGCATGATCATGTGCGACGATTGTTGGTGGCGAAGAGGCGTCTAGCCATGGTCATGTGTCGGCCGGGCCCCTTTAAAAATAAAAATTGATTGCTTGTTTTGTAACACCCCCTTCCTACCCTGGAGGTATTACCGCCAGTAACCCCGATTAAGACTAAACCAAAGCTACCTAAGACTTTAAACTGACTGAACAAACTAAAACAAGGTAAATGAAACCATTTAAAACCAAACAAAATTAAGTAAAACTTTACAGTGGAAAAGAGAATAAAAGGTCTTATACAAGCCTTAACTTAAAAAGAATTAGTAAATAAATAGAACAACTTTCTATTTAAACAAAATCTTCATCAAGTCTTCCTTGATTTCTTATTTCTGAAACTCAGCTTCGCTTTGAAGTAGTTCAACCATGATCTTCACTCAAGTATAGCCATTGGAAACCTTTCTTCAACTTCTGGAGCTTCAAACCTCTGAATCCGCCTCTTGAATCAACCTCCAAGAAGAACCTGATGTATCGTAAACCAACGGTGGACACCAGCCGACCATATAAAAGAAAAGAAGATGGACGGGTTAGTCTAATGAAAGACTAAGCAAGCGGAGAAACTAACTTGGTTCTTATGGTTGTAACTAAACATATTGGCATCCAAATCCGATTAGACTCAATTAGCAGTCTTATAGAGAATAAGAAGGAGACTCGCATAATCAAGAGAGAGAACACCACCGCTTGCCTTAGAAGGCGTGCTCAACGTCCTTAGCAATTCAATATTAATCTTTATCACCCTTCTGTCAAATATAACAAAAGATTTCTCAACACGAGCTCATGGATACACTTCTTAGTTGTATTCTCAACTCCTACAACTTCCTAATCGATAAACGATTTAATTTTCGAATATCGATATATAATAAATCCTTAGTTATCATGCTTTAAGGAGCCATCTTGGCGGAATTATAACTAATTATCCGCTTCACTTTTGAAACAATTTTCTAAATAAAAATTGTTCATTAGCAACATTTCTTAAAGGTGACCAAATCTCGGATCAAACGGATTAACAACGAATCCCGAGTCATTATCCGAATTCCTTTACCTGCCAATCGGTATCCAAAACTTGTATTCGCTATAACTGAACCTGACGTCCGTTTCTCGAGCGGTTTGAACATGTGGGACTGTATCAACGTCAAAATTATAAAAACCATAAATTTAATTAGCAAAGCGGAACCAAAAGGCCCTTACGCTGGCTCCGCAATCAACCCGCTAATTAATTTCGATCGTAAATACCTTCACTCGAGCCCATGGCTCGTTTGGCTCGATAGTGGCTCGATCCCCGAGCTCGAGGGTGGTCGAGTATGGCCCGGTGGCGGCCCTTGCGGTGGGTGGTGGTCGGAGGAGCTAGCGATCGCCGACGACGACGTTTGACGAGGCAAGAAAGTGACCGACGGTGATGAAGCTCACGAGTCCGTCATTCCTCCTAATTCTCTCATGGTTCTGGTTTTTCACTTTTGCAGCATCCCAAGCTCACACAAAGGAAGAAGAAGGTGAGGTGGAGGTGAAGATGGAGGTGGAAGGGGAAGGCAGGGAAGATTGCCGGCGGTGAGAATTCTTTCTCCTCGGTTCGTATCTTTGACGAGGCAAATAAAGATATGCCGGTGGAGACGAGTGCTTCAATTCTATCCTGATTCATTCTCTTGTTTCCTTCATTATTAAGCAAAGAAAGGCGGTTTACAAAACCAAACCCGTCTCGAAACGGGACTCGCGTTAAAGCGGTAAAATTATGTACCTCGGATGGAAAAACTTACTAAATGAAAAACGTCTCGTAAATTATGTAGACCAATAAAACCAATTTTCCATGATTTTATCTTGCTACCTTCAATTTTTAAGGCTTCCGTTTCGTATTTTAAATCCTTTACAATACATAATTAAAAAGACGACTTATCCAATAAATATTCTTTTTCCACTGAAAAATCCTAGAATTCACATCGATCCATAAAATCATTTCTTTGTGTTTTTAGGATATCACCAATAATTTTATACGATTTAATCTCCAACAAAAATATTGGATTAAGCGTTAACTCGGACAAAGAGGTTAAAAGGATATCCGAGAAAAATTCAAAAATATCCTCATAAACCGCAGTTATTACATTAGTATCCCCTTAAAAATGATTTCATCCTCGAAACCAAGGAGAACTCGAATCATATGGAAAGATAGCACAAGCACATACACACAACCACTACAAACCTATACAGAAGTTTGTAGTACCCCCTTAAAAAAAACATACTGTTACTTCTGCACCAAGCACAAAACAACCACTGCTTAGTTACAAAACTTCTTCTTTACAACGTGCATTAACTTTGGAAAATGGCTCAGCATTTCCTGTCTAGTTTCTCAAGTCTTTTTTTCACCTCCATAGATATATTGAACGCATACTATGTTAGAAGAAACACAAGGATGACATTATAGATAGAATGCACTAAAGGTGGTAATGCCAACCGATAAACAAGTTTACCAGTTCTTTCCAGTATCTCAAAAAAATCCAACATAGCGAGCATTTACGTTGTCTCGCATTCCCCAGCGGAATATGCCTTTCAAGGTGGATAATAGAACAAAAACGTTGTTCTCTACAGTAAACTCAACATGCTCTCGCTTAAAACAACACACGACTATTATTGCTTTTGAGCAGTTAGCACCCTTGATCCTGTTAGTGTAATATCAACTGTTGTTCTCTTGGCCAAATCTGGCCCATGAAGAACCTTATTAGTATTGTCATTCCTACAAATTGACAACCAACACTTCTGGCCTTACAAAGCCTTAAAAGAGTCATTTCTTTATTGTGTGATCAAAATTCTTGTATGTGAAATCACTCAAACTCAAGCTAACATTCAGTTCACTCCATAAAGCTTGATGTTACTGTTTTCAAAACTTTGGCATGAACCATCCATCTCAATCAGAGCTAATAGTCTTTGGAGTTTTATGAAGATGAAATACTTCATACATGAACACCTCAGCTAACTTCTGTATTCTTTAAGTTATCTTAAATGCATTAAAAAGAACACTCTAGATGAGTTTCTTAACAACCTCCATATTACATTTTTCTTTCATTAAGTCTTGAACGACTAATGACAAGAATCCATTGTAACATCTTCCCACTTTCATTCTACAGGAAGAGACTATAACATTTCATCTGATCTTCTATGCTCACTTAGGACTTCCAGACAAACTAAGCATGTCAAAATGAACTCGGTGACATTTTGCTTCATGTCAGTCCATCAAAAGTTTTATCTTAATCCTTATACATTTACTTGTTCCAAGATGAACTAATTAAGCAAATAAATATGCTTCCTTTGAAATAAACTTTCAAAGCTTATCAACAACAAATACACATAAACAGTTTCAAAACCAAGCAATCCATAATCTTGAATAACAAATCCCGGTGTCTTACCTTCTTGATCTTCTCCATTAATCTTAAATAATATTACTTTCTCATACTACTTTTCCTTGATTTAGTTAACAAATTCTGAATAAAATCCTAGGTATTCACACAACCTTGTTGTCATCCAAACTAAACCTTTAGTCCTTCTCAAATTATTTTCTTTACAAGGATTACTTACAATCCTTACTCAATTTCCTTTCTTGGGATAAAATCTCAATATTACCTTAACCAAGAATATGAGATTTATCCAACACATGATAAGATAATAACCTATCTTGTCAATCCTTTACACCCTTTTCTCAACCAAAACTCAGCTTGGGCATACTGACATTCAAAAGTAGTTATCTTACTCAACCACTTCAAACTAAACTCTTATGCATTACTATACCAACATATTGGACAATAATACCTTTAGTCTAATAATTTCCAACAAAATTGTCTCCATTGACAATTTTCCGTCTTTTTCATCAAAGAACTGTTTAGACTTCACTTAACATTCTAACTTGTTGAGAAACCTAACTCTTAGGATTAAAAACATATCCTCACGTGTCCACTCTCTATATCCAACAACTTATCAGGCTGAGATTGAATATCAATACAAATTTACATATCCAAACTCTAGACCCATTGTAGTTCTTCTTAAAGTCCCCACTTGACTATCTTATCTCAAAGAGATTTAAGTTTTCAAGACAACATGAAAACAAATAACAAGACGCTAGTGTGGTGATGTGGCTGCTGGGATTCATCAAGAAGAAGAAGTTGCTGAGAGTGGTGATGTGGCTGCTGGGATTCATCAAGACGCTAGTGTGTCTGTTGTTGGAGGAGGGCCCCCAGCTAATGTGGCCCACGTTGGAGTCAATGCACCGCCTGTTGGGTTATCACCAGATATGGATCCTACACTTCGAGCTACACTTGTAGGGATGCTAAAGAATCTGCTGGGTACAAGAGTTGTTTTTTTATCAGAATGCTGCTGCTGGGCTTCAGAGGACCGAGATGAGAGTACCATGCCAGAATACAGTTGGAGCTGCTCAGTTAGGAGGGCTACCCGAAGTACAGAGACCAGAAGTAGTTGACCGTGTGGTAGAGTTACCGAGACAGTATTGCGAGCCCCAACCTGACAAGTGGCTCACGGAGTTCAGGAAGACCGGGGGGGCAAACTTTACAGGGGCTAAGGGTTCTGATGTGGAGTAGTGGTTGAGGAAAGTGATGTCTGCTTTGGACTCTATTCGAGCGCCAGAGGAGAGGAAGATGTCTCTAGTACAGAGTTTGTTGCAGGGGGATGCTTTTGATTGGTGGGACTTGAGTCGGGAAGGCCAGATAGATTACCTTCGAAGAGTTCCGAAAGAGGATTCGAGACTTTTACTGCCCTCCAGTGGTTAGGTCGGCTCGTGAGGCTTCTTTTCGGGATGATGGACCCGAGAACATCACGGTGGAAGAAACCATTCTGAAGTTCCAAAAGGAGTTAGCGGCTGTGCCAAATGCCGCTCCCACAGAGGATTTGAGGATTGCAATCTTTCTAAAGAGGTTGCAACCGCATCTGCGCGCTTACGTTTTTGGTCTTCGGCTCACTACTTTGAAAGATGTTCAAGAATCTATTTTGGGTTATGTTATGGCCACGCCCCGACGGGGTCATCTGGAGACACATGCTAGTGTGAGCAAGAGATAGAGGTTGTCCGGCCCTTCAGATTCGAGGAGGGATAGTCGATCGGGTTCATTTCAGCAGAACCGGTCCGGTCCTCAATCACAGAGTCGTCAAGACTAGTTTCAGCAGGGTCAGTTTTCTAGGGGACAGAAAGAGTGCTTCAATTGTGGAGGCATTGATCACCTTAGAAGTCAGTGCCCAAAGCCAGTTCGGGACTGCTACAATTGTGGGAAGCCTGGCCATATGCGACAATATTGCAAGGTCGGTGTACCCTCTCAAGGATCTTCGCGAGGGAATATGAATCAGGGAGCTCGTCGTCCACCACAACAGACTCAGCAAGCATCAGGCCAGAAAAGAGGTCGGGGTACAGGAGCCAATGCCCAGAGAATCAACCAACCTCGAGTGTTCGATATGAGGAGAGCTGATGCCTTACATGTGCCGACTGCTACAGGTACGTTTTGGATTCAATCTAAACCTATTCACATTCTTTTTGACACGGATGCCACACACTCTTTTGTGTCCTCTGCTTGCGTGGCTAGACTAGGGTTGACTTGCACAGAAGGGGAATCTTTTGTAGTGGGCTTACCCGATGGTAGTAAGGTGAGTGGAAATAGAGAGATTCTGCAGTGTCCTATCAGAATAGGAGGAAGAGACTGGTATGCAGACTTTATAGTGATGAAGTTGTCCCCAGATGACGACGTGATTTTAGGAATGGATTGGATGAGGCGTTATAGAGCAGTTTTAGATATACATAAGGGCACAGTCACGGTGTCCGCAAATGACAGGGTTGTACAAGTGAGTCAGAAGTTAGAGCAAGTTTGGTTGAAACCAGTGATCAGTATGGTAAAAGCCGCCAAGTTACTTAATGGAGGGTGTGTAGGGTATTGGTGTTATGTCCTACAAGGGGACAAGGAAGGATCACACATTCAGAATATACCGGTAGTCTGTGAGTTTAAGGATGTCTTTCCATACGATCTACCAGGCTTGCCACCTCAAAGAGAGGTTGATTTCAGCATTGATCTTGAGCCAGGAACAATACCGATCTCGAGGGTGTAACACCCCCTTCCTACCCTGGAGGTATTACCGCCAGTAACCCCGATTAAGACTAAATCGAAGCTACCCAAGGCTTTAAACTGACTGAACAAACTAAAACAAACATTACAGCAGAATAAATACAATTGGTCTTATACAAATCTTAACCCAAAAAGAATAAATAAATAGAACAACCTTCTAGTTGAAACAAAATCTTCATCCAGTCTTCCTTAAGCTCTTATTTCTGAAACTCAGCTTCATTCTGAAGTAGTTCAACCATGATCTTCACTCAAGTATAACCATTGAAAATCTTTCTTCAACTTCTGGAGCTTCAAACATCTGAATCCGCCTCTTGAATCAACTTCCAAGAATAACCTGATGTATCGTATACAACGGTGGACACCAGTCGACCATATAAAAGAAAAGAAGATGGACGGGTTAGTCTAATGATAGACTAGCAAGCGGAGAATCTAACTTGGTTCTTATGGTTGTAACTAAACATATTGGCATCCAAATCCGAATAGGCTCGGATTATGATCCAACAGTTAGCAGTCTTATAGAGAAAAGAGGGAGACTTGCATAATCTAGAGAGAGAACACCACCGCTTGTGGTTTCTTTAAGAAGCATAAACGATTAATGGAACTTATATTAACCACTCAACATTCACCATCATCTTCAATGACTAAACAGCTTAACTTAATCAAAGTTTGATTAAGAATCATTCTTAATCAGGAGCAAGAATGGTTATCAAATAGCCCAACCATTCGGGTACGTTAATGTGCCTAACGCACTTATCTTGTATTACTTTCAAAACTTTTCACAAACAAGTTGGCAACTTTTAATCGGCTCGAACTATTGCCGGTGGAATACAATGCTATCGAGGTCAGAGGGCCTGTTTCATCCTTGAACAACAAATAGCACGGGTCCCAATGATGGAGAGATTAGAGGGCCTGTTTCATCCATAATCCACTACCAATACATATTGAATAGAACACAATACTATCGAGGTCAGAGGGCATGTTTCATCCTTGAACAACGAATAGTACGGGTCCCAATGACGGAGAGATAGAGGGCCTGTTTCATCCATAATCCACTACCAACACATATTGAATAGTCACCCCTCAAGCGTAGAGAGGGCCAATGGTCATGACCTAAGTATTAGGGGATCAATATTGATACTGCCTAATACGAGTTTTAAAGAGATGCTTCCGAGACTAAGCTCACATCCCTGAACTAAGTTAATCCATATCAATGTCTCAGCATGAGACACTAAACATACGAGGTCACATACAACGGACCTAAATCCAGTTCTAGCGCGAAACTGAACGAATAACAATATGGTCATTATTTCTAACAAAACAACAACCTATCATATTTTATTAATCATACAAGTTGTTCCCAACGCAAATATTAAATGAGATTCAATTCCTCATTTAATAACAATAACGCAAGAGAGAATCGTCCACTTGCCTTAAAAAGCGTGCTCGACGTCCTTAGTAATTCCAACAGTAATCTGTATCATCCCTCTGACAAATATAACAAAAGGAATTCTCAACAACGAGCTCACAGAAACACTTCTTAGTTGTATTCTCAACTCCTACAACTTCCTAATCGATAAACGATTTAATTTCCGAATATCGATATATAATAAATCCTTAGTTATCATGTTTCAAGGAGCCATCTTGGCGGAATTATAACTAATTATCCGCTTTACTTTTGAAACAATTTTCTAAATAAAAATTGTTCATTAGCAACATTTCTTAAAGATTACCAAATCTCGGATCAAACGGATTAACAACGAATCCTGAATAATTATCCGAAGTCCTTTACCTGCCAATCGGTAACTAAAACTTGTCTTCGCTATAACGGAAGATCCGGACGTCTGTTTCACGAGCGGTTTGAACCTGTGGAACCGTATCAACGTCAAGATTATAAAAACCATAAATTTAATTAGCAAAGCAGAACCAAAAGGCCCTTACGGTGGCTCCGCAATCAGCCCGCTAATTAATTTCGATCGTATATACCTTCAGTCGAGCCCATGGCTCGTTTGGCTCGATCATGGCTTGATCCCCGAGTCCGAGGGTGGCTGGGTATTGCCCGAAAGCAGCCCTTGCTATGGGTGGTGGTCGGACGAGCTAGCGATCGCCGACGGCGACGTACGGCGAGGCGGGAAGCTAACCGACGGTGTAGACTTGAATTCTTCTTCCCGATTGTTGTTCCGCCTGATTTCTCTCATGGTTCTGCTGCAGCCAGCACAAAGGGGAGGAAGAAGAAGAGGTGGTGGAGGTGATGGAGGTGGAAGAGGAGGTGAGGTGGTGGTAGGGATAACGGAGGAGAAGAAGACGTCGGCGGTGAAGGACGTTCCCAATACGTCGTTCCGTCCTTATCCTTCTCGAACTCCCTTCTCTATCTCAAACCACATACGCATATTTGAAGAATAAAAAGAATTGGACTTTCCTCCCCCACTAAGAAATGACAGTCGGCTTAATAGAATTTCCCGTCTCGGAACGGGACTCGCGTTAAAGCGGTAAAATTATGTACCTAGGGTGGAAAAACTTACTAAACGAAAAACGTCCCGTAAATTATGTAGACCAATAAAACCAATTTTCCATGATTTTATCTTGCTACCTTCAATTTTTAAGGTTTCCATTTCGTATTTTAAATCCCTTCCGGTACATAATTAAAAAGACGGCTTATCCAATAACTATTCTTTTTCCACTGAAAAATCCTAAAATTCACACCGATCCATAAAATCATTTCTTTGTGATTTTAGGATATCACCAAGAATTTTCTAGGATTTAATTTCCAACAAAAATATTGGATTAAGCGTTAACGGACAAAAAGATTTAAAAAGGATATCCGAGAAAATTCAAAAATATCCTCAAAAACCGCAGTTATTACAGAGGGCTCCATATCGCATGGCTCCGATGGAAATGCAGGAATTAAAGGCACAATTGGAAGATTTGTTGGAGAAGGGGTATGTACGTCCGAGCGTATCTCCCTGGGGAGCTCCAATTTTGTTTGTAAAGAAGAAGGATGGTGCACTTTGCTTGTGTATTGATTATCGGGAGTGTAACCGAGTCACCATCAAGAACAAGTACCCACTACCTCGCATTGATGATCTGTTGGATCAGTTACAAGGGGCTGCGGTATTTTCTAAGGTGGATTTGAGGTCAGGATATCATCAGCTAAGAATTCGAGAGGAAGACATTCCAAAAACGACTTTCCGGACCAGATATGGGCATTACGAGTTTGTGGTGATGTCGTTCGGATTAACCAATGCACCCGCAATGTTCATGGAGTTGATGAACCGAGTGTTTATAGATTTCTTGGACAAATTTGTGGTGGTATTCATTGATGATATCTTGATTTATTCCCGTAATGAAGAGGAGCACGCAGAACACCTTAGGCAGGTGTTGAAAGTATTGAGGCAACATCAGTTGTTTGCTAAGCTATCCAAGTGTGAGTTTTGGCTACCCGAAGTCACCTTTCTGGGACATGTGGTGTCATCTGAGGGAGTAATGGTAGACCCTGTGAAAATCAAGGTTGTAAAAGAGTGGGAACCCCCAAGAAATGTGAAGGAGGTGCGGAGTTTCCTAGGTTTAGCGGGGTACTACCGGAGATTCGTAGAAGGGTTCTCCCGTATAGCTCAACCACTTACGAATCCGTTAAAGAAGACCACTCGTTTCGAGTGGAATGAGGCATGCCAGAGAAGCTTCGAAGAGCTGAAAAGGAGGTTGACTTCGGCTCCTATACTTGCTCTCCCTCAGGGAAATGAGGACTTTGTGATCTACAGTGACGCCTCCAAGGTAGGCTTGGGATGTGTGTTGATGCAGAGGGATAGGGTGATTGCATATGCTTCAAGACAATTGAAGCCGAATGAGCAGAATTACCCTACTCATGATTTGGAGTTAGCAGCGGTGGTGCATGCTTTGAAGATTTGGCGTCATTACTTGTATGGTAGTACCTGCAAGGTGATGACATATCATAAGAGTCTCAAGTACATCTTTACTCAGAGAGAACTGAACATGAGACAACGGAGATGGCTTGAATTGCTAAAGGACTATGACTTGGAAATCCTTTATCACCCAGGGAAAGCGAATGCAGTCGCCGATGCACTTAGTTGGCTAGATTAACTGCTCAGCCCGAGCTACAGAGAAAGCTGATGAGGTACGGAATTGAGGTACAGATTCAACATTACCAAGGTAGACTGAGTATTATGGAGTGTCACCCGACTTTGCTTGAAGAAGTGAGAAAGAAACAAGAAGCGTGTCCAATGATTCAAGATCTGAAGCAGAAATTAAGCCGTGGAGAGGCACCTGATTTTGTAGAGAGAGCAGATGGTATCTTGAGTTTGCGCAGCCGGATCTATGTGCCTCGAGATGAAGAGTTGAGATAGAAGATTTTGCAAGAAGCCCACGCTACACCTTACTCGATTCACCTTGGAGCGAGTAAGATGTACAAAGATTTACGACAATACTACTGGTGGGATGGCATGAAGCCAAATGTAGCAAGATTCGTGGCCAAGTGTCAGGTTTATCAACAGGTGAAGATTGAGCACCAGAGGCCGGGTGGTATGCTCCAACCCCTACCTATTCCAGAGTGGGAGTGGGAGGATATTTCCATGGATTTTGTCACGGAGTTACGGATCAGCAAGGGACATGATGCCATCTGGGTTGTAGTGGATAGGTTGACCAAGACTGCTCGCTTCTTGCCTATTAAGGAGACTTCGAAAATTAACAAACTGGTAGAAGTGTTCGTAAATCAGACAGTTAGACTGCATGGTGTACCCAAGACGATTGTGTCAGATCGTGATGGGCGTTTCACTTCCAGATTTTGGCAATAAGAGCATGAGGCACTTGGGACAAGATTACACTTCACGACTACTTACCACCCGCAGTCAGATGGCTAATCCGAGAGGACCATCCAGACTCTAGAGGACATGCTAAGGTCATGTGTTCTTGATTGGGGAGGCCACTGGTCGGAGCACCTAGCATTAGTGGAGTTTGCCTACAACAACAGTTGACACTCCTCGATTCAGATGGCTCCGTATGAGGCCTTGTACGGCCGAAAGTACAGGACACCTTTGTGTTGGGATGACCCATCAGATGTTGTTGGAGAGAGGCCACAGATGATCGAAGAGACGATTGGGAAGGTGGCCTTGATCCGGGAGCATATGCTAGCTGCACTGAGCCGCCAGAAATCCTATGCAAACAAGCGACATCGACAACTAGAGTTTGAGAAAGGGGTGCACGTCTGGTTGAGGGTGTCGCCTACACATGGTGTGAGGAGATTTGGGGTAAAATGGAAGTTGAGTCCACGCTACATAGGCCGTTTGAGATACTGGAGAGAGTTGGCGAGGTAGCTTACAGACTAGCGCTGTCGCCCGCCTTGGATGGAGTTTACCCTGTCTTTTATGTGTCACAGTTGAGACAGTACGTTCCAGATCCCAGTCACAGGCTCAACTATGAAGAGTTGGAGGTTGAGCCCGTTCATACCTTCGGAGAGCAGCCGATAGCGATTCTGGATAGGCGTACGAAGAAGTTGCGGAACAAGGAGATTCAGTTAGTGTTGATTCAGTGGTCTCGGCAAGGTGTTGAGGAGGCCACTTGGGAGACCGAGGATAGACAGAGAACTACCCCGAACTGTACTCAGGTTTAGTCAAGGCCTTTGAGAGTAGGGTTTAGAGATCGCCAGGAGGTAGGTGTGAAGTTTGTTATGAGTTAAAGTTGCTAAGCGTGTGTTGTTTGCTTGATTGTGTTTTGACATGTGTATGGATTGATTGTCTTCCTTAATGGTTATAGTACTTTGGAATGCGTTTTGTTTTCCCATGTTATGTTAATCTGTTGTTAACAATTTGAGGGTTCGAGGACGAACTTCTTCAAGAGGGAGAGGTTGTGAAATCTCGGGAATCTTTGTGGGCTTCCACTGGAAGCCACGGAAGTTTCGGGACAAAACTTTCTTTAACGGGGGTAGTATGTAATACTCGAATTTCCATTCGCTAGTTCCGTTTAAATTCATACCTCTTTATTCATTCTACTCTTCCTTTCTTTGTTATTTGGGCCAAAAAGCCCGAATATGGAGGACCCAAACCCAAATGCAAATCCAAACCCATTTTACCCTACTTTCCCTATCCTCTCCACCTTCCCGTTTCTTTTCTTTGATGCGCCGCTCCACTGCTAGGAAGTAGCAGGAGATCATTCACCGCCACATCCCGTCCTCACTCGAGTCGGTTCAGTCCGTCGTCGGTCACCCTTCTCTCGCGTCGCCGGTAAGGATTCCACCCTCCCCTTTCGTTCTCATCACTTTTCCCTTTCACCTTCGGTTTCGCCATCTTGACTGGTGGTCTCTGCGCGCAAACAGGTGGGAGGAGCCAAAGTGTGCCGGCGTCACTCGAAGAGGAACGACCATCGTGAAACGTTAGAGGAATCAGGCCACCAAGAGCATCGTGTGTCGTCCTCGTCTCGTCGTCCCTCTCGCGTCACCGGTCCTGAGCACTTTGGGTCGGGAATTGTTGTTGTTGGAGCAACTAGGGTTGTTGTGATTGTTCATCGACACCACACTAGGAGATCAATTACACCGCTGGTTTGAAGTGGAGATCGTCACCAAGTCTACCCCACAAATCGTGTGTGAAGACTGATCTAGACGCCAAGAGTCAAGGCTGATCCCGTTTTTGCGTTCCTAAGGTCGAACCTTACCCTTGTTTGTCTACCATTCATTTTCATGGATTTAAAAGTGTGTTTATGCTGATATGAGTATGAATGAATACTTGTGCTCATGACCTAGGGCATTTCGTTCCTAATTTGTCATTTGGGAATTTGCATTTGTTTTTGGCTTAGATATTCCATTGAAATGTTGCTTGAATTGTGTGGTTGTTTGATGTAATTTTAGTCTGATTCTTATGGAATTATTTTGATTGAAGTTGGGAATAAGTTGGCTCGAATAAGTTGTGAATGGTTGTATTGGAACCTTGATGGATTTGCACAAAAGATTAGTTGTCCTTTTGATGACTTGAAATAAAAGTTGTAATTCGACCCGAGAATGTGTTTGAGTAACTCGCGTTCGAGATATTGATGTTTATGTGCTTGTGATCGGTGGCTAAGCTTATGTGGTTAGTCCCTCCTAGAATGCGAGCAGTATTAGGGTTTTTAAGTAGGATGTATGTTAGTCTTGGCTTTTGATAGTTGGTAGAACTCGCTCGGTTTTGACTTTGCTTTGAGTATAGCTCTGGGACCTAATGTTATGGGTTGTGAACTTGGAATAAGATTTTGGTTTTTGCCTTGGTCTTCTACTCTTTGAGGCGCTTTAAGCCAATATAGGAAATACTTGTATGTTGAGAAAATTTGATGTTGGTCCGTGAGTCGCCATTTCTAAACTTTATTAGCAATAAATAATCGGGTCAGGCCGCTTATGTTTGGATATCATGAAAGTATGGTGACTCTTACTTCGAAGCCACTATGGTTGTGCTTGCCTAGATCGAAAGTTCTTATCACGGATAGTCGGTTAATCGTGAACGTTATGATTCGTAGGTCTCTAGTATCGTCACGTTACTTACATCATTCGAGGATCGCTTTCCAGGTAAGTCGTTCTCGACTTGCTCGGCTCTATTTTGGTCTTGTTAGATTTCATGCCGTGATCGTGAGATTGGTTTTGGGAACTAGTCCCAAATGTATGTTTTTCTTGCGAAATGTTTTATTGTATGATGTGACGTGCTTTCCATTTTAAACGTTTTATCGTAAAAGAAATGATATCATTTTCTCTGTGCTGGCAGTGTAATCGGCACGATCATGCGCGATGATTGTCGGTGGCGAAGAGGCGTCTAGCCATGGTCGTGTGTCGGCCGGGCCCCTTCAAAAAATAAAATTAATTGCTTATTTTTGGAAAGTGCTCCGGTGGAGACTTGACTAGGGGTTGGAAGGATGACGTATATGAAAAGTGAGAGGGCCTACCTCTGCACTCGGGCACAGGGAGTTAGCGTCGTAGATGGGAATGTGGTGGAGGAAGGGAGAATTGCATTTCCCAATAGGATTGTGAATGGTTTTGTTGTGTGTGTGTGTGATTACTTAGTTGGCTTCCGACCTTGTGAATTTTTGTTATGCTTGATGAATTGCTTGTTTCGTTGTATTTCGCTTTATTTGTTGAATGTCGAAGTGTTGACTATTATTTCAAATGCTTTACTTTTGTGCTTGTTATTTTAATTGTTGGGATGTTTCGTTGCCTTTTCTTTCACCCGTTATCTAGATTGTTGAGATGTGTGTTGACCTATTATGTTTTGTTCTATTAACTTGTTAAATGTTCAGTTGTTGGTTATTTATGGTTTTCAAACGTCTTACTATTGCCGCTTGTTATCTAGATTGCCTAGGGTAGTAGTTGACCCCTCGGGGACTTTTATTTTTCAGTTCCAAGTACTCATGCAGGTCCCGTGTTGGAGCCTAGGCCGGATGCTGCAACGGATCGTTGACGCGTGTCACTAGGTTACAAAGTGGGTTGGGAGTTCTGTTTAGTCTTGCTATTTGTTTTGGATATTTCACTCTTTTGTTGACTTTAGCGGATTTCTTGTGTTGGTTGTGACTTGACTAGATGTTTGGGATCTCATGCATAGAATTGTTGCAAATGTGGTTTGTTGAATGACTAGTGGATGTTTTAAAATAGTTTTCTTGTTGTGCCCGAGTTGCAAGGTCCATGTATTCTAGTTGTCAACCAGTTCAGGTAGGACCCGTTAGGGTCATACTACCAAGTAATGCCCCA
The DNA here is from genome assembly GCA_964016875.1 of Fallopia convolvulus. NCBI lineage: Eukaryota > Viridiplantae > Streptophyta > Magnoliopsida > Caryophyllales > Polygonaceae > Fallopia > Fallopia convolvulus. Next base: position 2,814,617 of record OZ024721.1, read on the forward strand.
ACGTTAAGACGGAGTGTTACAAGTTGGTATTAGAGCCAGGTTGACAACAAGGGCACATGGAACCGAACAACAGGTGTACACGAGGTCCAACTGGAAACAAAAACCGGCCGGTGTTTTCAGAAAAGTTTTTAAATGGGGTAGTCATGCTACATATAGGGTAGATAACACGACGCGACTCCGCTTCCATCCGCCGAAGGACCTCACGTAGATTAGTAAGTAACCTTTACTTTTAGTCAAGTTTAAAGTTTTGACTATGAGACTTTCTGTTATAGATGGCTCCACAAACCAGAGTCAGATTTGCTGCTGCTAGTGGTAGAGGCCGTGGTAGGGGCCGTGGTAGAGGTAGAGGAGGGACTCCCTAAGTTGTTGAGCAAGAGGAGCATCAGAACGTCCACCCCCAAGAAGAAGTTGATGAGAGTGGTGGTGTAGCTGGTGGAATCCATCATAACGCTAGCGTGTCTGTTGTTGGAGGAGGGCCCCCAGCTAATGAGGCCCATTCTAGGGCCAATATAACGCCAGTTGGTTTATCACCAGAGATGGATCATGCGCTTTGAGCCACACTTGTAGGGATGCTACAGAATCTGTTGGGCACCGGAGTTGTATTTGTTCAGAATGCTGCTACTAGACTTTAGAGGACTGAGATGAGGGCACCAGGCCAGAATACAGTTGGAGCTGCTCAGTTAGGAGGGCTACCAGAAGTACAGAGACCAGAAGTAGTTGACTGTGTGGTAGAGTTACCGAGACAGTGTCGCGATCCCCAACCTGACAAGTGGCTCGCGGAGTTCAGGAAGACCGGGGTGCAAACTTTACGGGGGCTAAGGGTACGGATGTGGAGCAGTGGTTGAGGAAAGTGGCATCTTCTTTCGACTCTATTCAAGCGCCAGAGGAGAGGAAGATGTCTCTGGTACAGAGTTTGCTGCAAGGGGATGCTTTTGATTGGTGGGAATTAAGCCGAGAAGGTCAGACAGATATGACCTTCGAAGAGTTCCGCAAGAGGATTACAGATTTTTACTGTCCTCCAATGGTTAGGTCGGCTCGTGAGGCTGCTTTTCGGGATGCTGGACCCGAGAACATCACGGTGGAGGAGACCATTTTGAAGTTCCAAAAGGAGTTGACAGTCGTGCCAAATGCTGCTCCTACAGAAGATTTGAGGATCGCAACCTTTCTGAAAAGGTTGCAATCGCATCTGTGTGCTTATGTTTCTATTCTTCGGCTCACTACTTTGAGAGAGGTTCAAGAGTCTGTTTTGACTTACGTTATAGCCACGCCTCGACCGACCAGGCCAGTTAAATTTAAACTTATTCGTTTAGAATTCCAATACGAATATTATAACGAAATTTAACGTAATTATACATAACAATCTAATTAGATATAATATTTATTCCATTAATATATATTTTTACTCCAAATTTAATAAATAAAATTGAACAAAAACGGTCTTGGAAATACAAATTCATACTTGCGCACTTATGTGTGAGGTGTTGTTGCGGATGGTGAATGGATTAAAGCAATCAAATATCTTGTGTGAATAAGTCGATTTATGTTTACACCATTTCCAATGGGCTTGGCCCATATGACTTGTTTAATCGGGCCAAAAGCACAAGCAAGGCTTCAATGGGCCATCTTATATAAATTTTTCATATGCTTGAGATTTCACATGTTAACTTTCATGACGTCTGGGGTCTGTTTGAATCGCATGCATTATAATATAAAATTAGATTATAATGTATTTTGCTTCATTAAAATGTAAAAGTCTGTTTGGATGAACTGTTTTTTATGTTTAATTCATATTTTATTTATAAATATTTTCATTATTGTTTTCACTAAATTTCATTGATACATCTACGAGTATTATTTAAGTAACAAGTCTCAACAGACTAACAAAAATAATATGTAATCCAAATTAATAAAAGATAATGCAAAAGTTCATTAATTTGTACTATAATATAATTTTTAAATTAATATAAAATAATTCAAAATAACATTATAATGTATGTAATCCAAACAGTCCCAAAACCTCATTCTTTGCCTATATCATCTCAAATTAACAAACAAAAAGTAGTACATATTATTATTGGATAAATTATTTAACATAATTAATTATATGTGCCTCAACGACACGTGACACCACCACAATAACACTGGTTCTTAGACTTGTTAATGCATCTATAAGTGGCAAAATAGCCACTTATGGGCGTGGTGTCCAGGTTGCACGGCTCTGCGCAATCGTAACCAATCTTGCAAGTGATATTCAACAGGCAATCCGCCGCGCACTTCTCTACCCACTCCGTAACTGACCAACACATTAAACAACAAAGTTTTTTCGTTAAGTAATTATTTAACTACTGTTAATCCCGTACCTTGTACGGTTTTAATGTAAAAATTATTTTATTATTTTTCGACTTGTTCTTGAAACATTTCCCCGAACACATTTTTCAGGACTAAATCACACTTTTTTTTAGTGTTATTCATGTACCTTGTACGAATTTAATATAAAATTTATTTATATATTATTTTTGACTTGTTCTTAAAAAAAAATTCCAAAAACATTTTCACAAATCAACTTCTCTTAAGTAAGGAATTGCAAAATATTAATTTGTTAGTTGGTGGTGGTTTTTGGGATGGTGAAAAAAGTGGGTAAGGTGAAAATGGTTTTAAAAAAATTATTATTTTCTTAGTAAACATTACAAAGTATTAATTTGTTAATGGGTGGTGTTTTTTGAGATAGTGGGTAAGTGAAAGGATTTTGAGAAAAAATAAAAAATATTTTAAATTCCCAAGTGGCTCAAATTTTTACAAAGACTTGATTTTTGATTTACAATTGTACTAGGTAGATAACATCGTTTCAAAAAAAACTTATGAAAATCATAAAAACATTACTTGAGTTTATCGAAAACCTCATTTCATGGTGTGTGTCATTTTATGTATAAAAAGTAAAGGCGGATTTGCAAGGGTACCCCATGTACAAAAAATATTTGCAAAAGTACCCCATTTTCTAGCAAATTGTAAATCATGCATTTTTGGCATTTATGCAATTTTATTTTTCATTAATTTATTGTTTAATTATTTGAAATTAAATTTGTAATGTTTTTTAGAAATGAATTATTAAATTGAAAGAACTAAAATCAAAAAACAAAAATTGAAAAAATAAATAAATAATAGTCATGTGAAAAGATATTTTCAAACAATTTATTGGTTATGATCTTAAAGTGTATATGGAAAATAAGGAGTAAACAAGGAGAAAGAAAAGTCAAAGATATGACAAATATACTAGTTGGTTGAAATTTCCGTCAAAATCTACTCGAGCTAGATGTTATACTATCATGGTTGCCTATTCTACTGTCATACCTCTTTATGATCATGTCACATACTTAAAAAGGAAAAGGAAATTGCAAACGAATTAGATTTGTTACAAAATATTTTCTTTTCATTAAATGAGAAATATAACGGATAATAGAAAGATAACAATCTTAAAAGATACCAATATTAATGGAAACAATAATAACCAATTATTAGAGGATAAAAGAAAAGTCAAAGATATTGCAAAGATACTAGTTAGTTGAGATCTCTGTTAAAGTCTACTCGGACTAGATTTTATATTGTCATGGTTATCTATTCTACTGTCATACCTCTATATGATCATGTCACGGACTTAAAATGGAATAAGGAAATTGTAAACGGATTAGATTTGTTACGAAATATTTTTTTTCTTTAAATGAGAAATATAACGGATATTAGAAAATAACAATCTTAAAATATAACAATCTTAATGGAAATAATAATAACCAATTATTCTACATAAAGTTTCACCGGACCTATGCTAAATCTTAAAAGATAACAATCTTAATTCTTTTTAATTCATGCCTCTTAATTTAATTTAAAAATTTTAAATCTTTTTTTTTAATTAGTAGAAACCATTTTAAGTTTTAAATTGAAAATAATTTTCGTAATTTAAAGTTTCAAAACAATGAATTATTTTAATATTTCTCTAAAAAGAAAAGGGCATGATTTAGGACATTTTTGCTATATTTTTGGACATTTATGTTATTATTTTGGGTATTGATATAACATTGGAAATAACAAGCCATTTTTGCAAACAAAGTTATAAAGTGGGGCACGCGGTACTAATTTCTCCAAATTAAATATGATATGCAAGAACAATTTAAGCACAATAGTAATTAATTACTTGTGGGAGCAAGAACTAGGAGGATGACGACATTTTTTTTTTGGTCGGGAAAGAGGGCCTAAGCCCTTGCGAAATTCATTAAATAGAATTGGGGTTTACAAGCCCCGAAAGGCCTACAATGTCATCGTTGAGAATTGGAAGTAAAGTCACATCTAAATTATTAAGAATAGTAAAGGGCTCATGGGAATCTTTGGAGCGTTTTGCAATAGCATCAACAAGTTTGTTCGCTTCTCTCGGCCGGTACTTGATCACTGGAGGCGTGGCAATGGAATCGAGCAAATTCAAGCAGCTCTGAATAAGATGGATATCACGGTGGGTTTGTAATTGCCTGTCAAGGATCAGTTTTACAGCCATGGCAGATTCTGTCTCGATGAGTAAGTGATCCACTTCTAAGCTAATAGCGAGGCGTACACCATGAACAATCGCCCATAATTCCGTCGTTAGAACGTCACAGGTACCACATTGGAATATATATGCCTTGAGAAATTGACCATTAGCATTTCTAAGAATTTCCCCACCACCAGCTTGAAGAGAATCCCTTGTACACATTGCATCATAGTTGAGTTTGACCCAACCAGTTGGTGGCGCTTCCCAGCGGATCCCATGGCGATTGACAGCAGCGTTCGGTGTTCCGTTATCGAGACACAATCTGGATTTCTGGCGGCGGAACGCAGCTTTAAAAGCTTCAACGTTGGACGTGACCAGACGAGACAAAATCCCAGCTTCATCAGTGTGATTGAAAACCAGTTTGTTTCTAATTTTCCAAGAGAACCACATGTATCCGAAAGTAGTGCACCAAGAGTCGTGATTTCGAATATTTTCAAAAATCCAGTCCTTAAGAGAATTGTAGGAGAAAAAGGAAGCCAGAGGATTGTTACTCGTTAACGCCAACCAGACTTGCTTGATCTCAGCACAGTCTCGTAATAAATGTAGCAAGGACTCATCGTGGTTGCACCTTGGGCAAGCCCCATTTGTACTCATGTGTCGCCGAACCCTATTCATGTTGCAGAGGAGGTTATCATGTGCCGCCAGGTAAATGAAGTGCCTGATTCGCTGCTGAAAAGGAGCGGACCAGATTTTACTCCAAATTTGCTCGCTTGTGTGTTGAGCAGGTTGATGGATACGGATGGCAGATTTTGTTGTGAACAAACCCGAGGGTGTGAGGCCCCAATATGGTTTGTCAACAGCCTCAGCATTTTCAAACAATTTAATTGACATTAAGCGCCAGCGGATAGGAGCAGGAAGCAGGGGAGTAAGGATCTGCCAGTTCCAGTCCAAACCATTCCATAGCTCAGCCACCGTGGCGTCAGATATTGCCTCAGGAATAGTGGCCGAGGCAACTTCAGAGAGAGGTTTATCAATGACCCAAGGGTGGTGCCAGAACAAAGTAGAATGTCCATTATCAACAGCTATTCGGATCCCTCGGGAGAGTGTTTCAGCACCATGGAGTATGCCTTTCCAAATGTGGGAACTAACGGGGCAGTGGGCAAACATATCAATATCGGCGCGGCTATTGCAGTATTTTCCACGAACCAGGCGGCTCCAAACAGATTGTGGTTCGTGAAGAACGCGCCAACTGAGTTTGGCGAGGAATGCAGAATTTGAATGCCTCATCAAGCGTACACCAAGACCCCCGTGGCGTTTCGGTTGTGCAATTTTATCCCAACTCAACAGATGTGTTCGACGCTTTTCTGGGGTCAATCCCCATACAAAGCTCCGAACCTGACCATCGATTGCATCACAAATTTCCCTCGGAATAAGAGATGCCTGCATTACATGTGTTGGAAGGCTCAACAGAACAGAATTTGCAAGAGTTGTACGACCAGCTGTCGATAAAACTTTCGATTGCCAGCCTGTGAGTCGAGTTTTAACTCGATCAAGAAGGAATTGATATTTGTCGTTCGTCATCTTGCCTGTAGCTGTGGGGATTCCCAAGTATGTTCCAAAGTCAGTCTCGATCGGCATAGAAAGAAGGGAGCTGATCGCAGAAGTTGTGGAGTTAGGAACACGTCTGGAGAATAAAATAGAGCTTTTGTTGAAGTTTACTCTTTCACCCGAATTGGAACAAAATTGATGAAGACAATTGCGAATGACTTGGGCCTGCTCGATAGAAGCTTCTGCCATTAAAACCAAATCGTCTGCAAAGAAAAGGTGCGAAAGCGAGACGCCACCAATAGTAATTGGTCTCCAAGATCCGTTAGAAATGGCTGATTGAATAATATGTGAGAGTCGTTCCATGCATAGGACAAACAAATACGGAGAAAGCGAATCACCTTGCCTCACACCTCGAGATGGTTTGAAAGAGCCTGAACGGGATCCATTCCATATAAGTTCCATCGAACCAGCAGTTTGACATTGCATAATGAGTGAGATAAGATGGGCGGGGAATTGAGCTTCAACAAGGATCTCCTTCAAGAAACACCAGCGGATCCTGTCGTTTGCTTTTTCAAGATCAATCTTCAGAATCATCCAATTAGTAGAGCCCCGGGCCGCTGACATGGCATGTAATACCTCTTGAACGATCACAACATTGTCAATTATTTGTCTTTCCGGGATGAAGCTGGCCTGCGTCGGAGAAATCAGGTCTGATAGAGTGGGTTTGAGCCGATTGACAATTGCTTTGGTAGCACTTTTAAAGATGACATTAAGCAAAGCAATAGGGCGAAACTGAGCTGGAGTGGTTGGGTTATCAACTTTCGGAATCAAGACAAGTAAAGCGTTACCAATATTATGTGGCATGACCCCCAAATTCAGCATATCAAGGACGGTTTTAGTAACTTGATTCCTCACTGTTTCCCAATTTTTTTTTTATAAAAGCTCGCCGAATAGCCATCAAGACCAGGAGCTTTGAAAGGAAACATAGTTTTGAGTGCACACCAAACCTCAGATGGCGTAAAGGCTGCAGAAAAAGATTCAATCACAGCTTCATTCAAGGGGGGAAAAGAATGGGTAACCTGGATTGGATGTTGTTGTGCCATGGAACCTTCATCAGTATATAGATTAGTAAAAAAGGAGAGCACCAGTGTTTGCAATTCCTCCGGGTCATGAATCCATTCATCAGCCGAGTTTTTTAGCATGTCAACTCGGTTTGCTCGGCGTCGAATGGTTGTAGACAAGTGGTAATACTTCGTGTTGCGGTCGCCATCTAAGAAGAATGAAGATCGAGATTTTTGGTACCAGAGGAATTGCTCTTGCTGCAGAACTTGTTCGAGCTCATTATTGAGTTGTCGTTCAAGATTGAGAAGGTATTGAGAGGGTTGAACTGCAAGACTGCGACGTGCGCCATTCAATCTCGCCCAAAGCTTGCGTTTTCTGTGGAAAATATTACTGAAGACTTCCCGATTCCAGTTCTTCAACTGTAAAGTTAAGGCAGAAAGAGAAGGAATGAGATCAGTCTCAGTGTTCCAAGAGGCTTCAAAGAATTCCTTGAATTTATCATGCAACATCCATGAAGCCAAAAATCGAAAAGGCCGGTTAATTGAAGCAGCATAGTGATCCAAACTAATTAAGAGGGGTCGATGGTCTGACGTCGGTGCCGATAAATGAGAAACCGTGGCATCCGGGAATCTAGTTCGCCAATTGTCCGAACAGAGTGCCCTGTCTAGCCTCGCCGCTGAATATGTCCTCAGATTAGTGCCTGAAAACCATGTGTATTTTGGCCCCGAGAAACCAAGATCAATGAGTCCAAGTCGATCAGCCCATTGTCGAAAAACTTCAGAGGCTTGGTTTGAGCTAGTGGAAGAGCTACTTCGCTCGTGAGGTTCGAAGGTTGCATTAAAGTCGCCCGCAAGAAGCCATGGCCTATTGTTCATGGTAGCAAAATCACCAAGATGATCCCAAAGAGAAACCCGGTCCGCAACATTCGGTGCTGCATAAATAGCAGATAAGATCCAAGGCTCTTCATCACGCCTATGTATTTCAACAGTAATATGCTGAGGATGAAGTGTTCGGGTATAAACAGTGACTTCCGAGGTTCGCCAAAGGAGCCAAATTCCTCCCGAAAAACCTTGAGATTCAACACGGATACAACCATCCATACCAATAAGACGACAAACATCATTCGCTCGAGAGCCACTTATGCGAGGTTCAACAAGAGCGATTACCCTCGGATTGTGTATACGAATAAGCTCCTGCAAAGAAAGTAGGAACCCGGCGCCACCTGCGCCTCGAACATTCCAGATTAAGATATTGAGACTAATCATGGATAATACTGATTCAAGAAAAGACACCTGAATAGGAAGCATAGAATAATAGTTCTCAGATCGAAGATCTAAGCCTAGATTCTGTAGGCCCAGCAGTGCATCATTGAGCCTTTCCGGCATGGATATTTGGCATTGCACCGTCGTTGTTTCCTCCATTATGGCTCGAAACTCCGCTATCATTACATCAGCGATCTTCGGAAGTCTCGGGAGGTAAGGACCCGTCTGGCCGATCCGCGGGCGCGGATCTCAACCGCGGGCGCGGATCGAGCCGCGGGCTCGGACTCGCCTTGGATTGGCTTCTTTTGATGGGAAAAATTATACCTGCAAGTTAGCCCGACAAAACCAAAACGAATACTAAAACTAAAACTAAACTAAAAAGATAAAAATAAAAGAAAAAGAAAAACTTACCTCGGGTTGCCTCCCGAGCAACGCCTTTGTTTAACGTCGTTTGGCTGCTTAGAATGGATAATCATCTATTTGAAACTGGATCTTTTCCCCTGCATGTGCCATGGATAATAGGCCTTTTGAAACATCAATTACGGCGCTCGCCGTCTTCATAAATGGACGACCCAAAAGCAAAACTGGGTCGTATCTCCCCTTACCGATCTCTAGGACATAAAAGTCTGTCGGAAAAATTAAACCATCCACCTGCACTAAGACATCTTCCAAAAATCCTTTCGGATGCGTTTTAGAGTGGTCAGCCAGTTCAATAGTAATATTAGAATCCTGGAATGGCCCTAGACCTAACCTCTCATAGATGCTAAGTGGCATGACATTAATGGATGCACCTAGATCAAGCATAGAATGCTCAATTTTAGCCTCACAAATTTTAACGGGAACAGTAAACCTCCCTGGATCTCCATACTTCTTAGGCAATTGCCTTTGAAGCATGGAAGATACATTTTCTGTATTCTCAACAAGATTAATTTTCTTAACCTGTCCCTTTTCTTTTTGCTTCCTCTTGGTAGTACATAATTCTTTCAGAAATTGAGCAAAACGAAGAATACTTTGAACAAGTTTAAGCAAAGGAACATTTACCTCACACTTGGAGAAGGTTTCGAAAATTTCCTTGTCATTGGTTGGCCTCTTGGTGTCCTTCAGTGCCTCAGGAAATGGTGGAGCGGTCTTTTGTGAAACCATGGGGGAAACAAAGGCCTGACGTACTCGTCAGATTCGGTCAGAAGTGCGATCCGCGAGCGCGGAATGGGACCCGCGGGCGCGGATGATCTGCTGGTGCGGTTTTGGTCCGAGGGCGCGGATCTGCCGCGGGCGCGGAAAAAATCCGAGAGCGCGGTTTCGTCAGAAACGCCGATTAAACAGAAAATTAAAAACAGATTCCCCGACAACGGCGCCAAAATTTGACTCGGCTAAAGTCGTTGTTTCCAAGATCAAAAATAAATAACCCTAAACTACTAACTAGTATAGTAAGGAAGCAAGGGGTCGAACCCAAGAGAATCGGATTTCTGACTAATCAGCAAAGAGCAAAGACAGGAGTTTTGGGAGTTCAGGCAAACAAACAAACAAACAAATATTATTGGGGATTTAATCAATTGGAAGAAAGCAGAGTTTATTCAATCAATTCCACCTTTTTAATCATTCGATCATTGATTCATCCACTTTTCTATTAATTTCCTAGTTAATTCCAATCCTTATAAAAGATTTTCGCTTGTCCACGGTCCAAGCGAAAGGATGATTTGAACAAGAACGCTTAATTCAAATCATGCAAAATATTATGGATAGAAGGATATTAAATCATGCAATCAAGCTACGAGTCTCATGCATAAAATAACAATCAAATACTCTTTCTCAATTCTAGTCCATGGTCATAGAAAAGAGTTGTTTCAAGGATAAATAAGATTGCACAGACAACAATCAAACTAATCCAAACAGTAGAATATCAATCAAATTCAACAAGTTGCGCACCAAGAGAAATCAATTGATAATCATAAAATTTAGCACAAGAGTTTTGATATTAACCAAGGGATAGAAAAGTTACCAGAATCTCACGAATTACATAAAAAGGTTTCCTTGATCAAACAAACTCCAAAGGAAAATTAGTTCTTCATAATAAAACTAAAAACCAAAATAATCTCTGAAAGTGTGCTAGAATTGTCTTCCCCTAAAGTGAAAACGAAACTAAGCTTAAATAAATAAGTCCGTAACCCTAAGATATAATAATACTAAAAGATAAAATAAAATGAGACAAAGGCGGCGCTGAAAACCCTCGATCCGCGGGCGCGGAATCAAGCCGCGAGCGCGGATCCACTCGAACCCTCGGCCGCGGATGCTCAACGATCCGCGAGCGCGGAAATTTTCCGCGGGCGCTGATCTTCTGACAACTTACTGTTGTCAACTTCGGATGTGGTTTTGACCCACTTAGAGTTGGAATTTGAACTCGAAGTAAAAATATGATTGTAGCTCTTCGAGTTAGCTTTCCAATGATACCAAATTCAGCTTCATCCGATCACCGTAGCTCCTGAACGATGCATCACAAGAAAATGGCGTCAAAACAACTCCAAATCAACACTTGTCTTAAAAACTCTTGCAATTCTTCAAATCGTGTCTTTGGTTTTCATATGACAATTATGCTCAAAACTAACCTAAACACACTCAAATCATACCTAAAATACAAGAGTTAACCTATACTAAACTAGAGCGTATCACTTAGCCCCACTCAACATTTTCACCATTGCTTGCTCCTTTAATCCTGATAACTCTATCCTGCTTCCCTCCTTAACAAAAGACAATTTTAATTCCTTGAAATCAAAGGAAAGAGGGCTATACTCACGCAGCCAATCCACTCCCAAAACTACATCACAACCACCTAATTTGAGTGTCCTCATGTCAAAAGTAAACCGGTGACCCTGCATTTCCCACTCAAATTCCCTACACAACTGGTAAATGAACATCTTGCTACCATTTGCTACAGTTACGGTCATTACACTCGCTTCCTGTAATGCATAACCCATTTCCCTTGCAATTCGTGGATCCAGAAAACTAGTAGTGCTCCCACTATCAATTAACACCACAATGTGCTTATTTTTCACCAAGCCTCTGATCTTGATGTACTCAGTGGATTACTCCCAGTCAAAGAATGCACATAAATCTCAGCTTGCCCTTCATCCGTTACCACAGATCCCTGCTCCACAATTTCAGTTTCCTAGATCAATTCTGTCTGTTCTCCAGTCTGAACGTCATCCACCTCTGCTGTAACCAGACTATGCAGAGTTTGAGCCTTGCACTTGTGACCTGGAAAATACTTGTCACCACACTTATAGCATAATCCCGAGTTCTTCCTAAACTCAGGATTTGATGCTGATTGGTTTTGGCTGGTCATTGGTTGATTCTTTGGAGTAAAAAGGTTGACAGGGCTATTAGAATTTTGTGTTTGAGTAGAAGTTTTGAAGGGCATGCGGTTGGAAAAAGAATTGGTATTGGATATAAGAGTATGTGGGTTGGTTGGTTTAGAAAAAGAGTTCATGGGTTTCCAAGAAGAAACTCTTCCTGCTTTGAGAATCGCTTGCACAACTTCATATTGTAATTTGGACGGTTCATAAGTTGTGGCTAAAGACTGTGGACGACTCAATTTCACCAGATTCTTGATTTCCTCTTTTAATCCACTAATGTAGCTAGGCACAAAATAGGCTTCCGAAAGAGTTGGATTGTGAGACAACATGCTGGCTCTCAGTTCCTCAAATTTCTCAGTGTAACTTTCAATATCTCCTTCTTGAAACAATTTGTTGAATTCCTCGACTACCTCAACCCCCAAGCGTTCGCCAAATCTGCAACAAACGGCTTCCACAAAATCTTTCCAAGAAACAGTTTGGTTTTGAATCATAAATCCTTGAACCTGTTGAAGGGTTTCTTGAACAAATAAATTTATATTCAAGACCCCGCTGAGTATAGCGGAGTCAGGTTCGTCCACGGGAATGAGAATAGTGCTGAGAATTAGTTGATAAACTACGGAAAGCTAAGAAAACACAAGCAAACAAAGCCAGGACCGAACGGATTAGGGTCGATCCTGGGCAGAGCAACACACACGATCACTCAAACAAGCAAGGGTCCGAGCACGACTTTGGGGGTCGAGATCGAAGCAAAATCACAAGTTTTAAATCAAATATAAAAGGCAAATCCTAGGGCTAAGGCTACCACAACAACAATCACACATGCTTTCAACGAGAATTCACAACTATCATGCAATCTAGATCATAGAAAAGTCAACTGTCGCAAACAATTCAAGTTATTCAATCAACTGTCGCAAATTAAACAACTCTCTATCTATCCTTCAACCTAGGAATATAAACTGTCGCAAATAATCCTATTGGAACTAGTCAAAGCAATCAACTTTACACTTTCGCTTTTAGGTTAATTGCAAGACATGCCTCAACTTTCACAAAGGTATTAAGCACAAGATAGATAGATATAATCTTCAAGCATTCAAGTCATGAATTCAAGTTTAGACATGCATGATTGTGTTGGGTTTTCACCCAGCCCTAGAATCTAAGAGAACTACTCACTCATTGAAAAGAAAGAAGAAGACATGATCATCATAAACAAAACCGAAAATTCAAATTAAAATAAAAGAGGTCTTACAAATTTCTCCAAGTCTTCCTCCAATCCAAAAGTGAATAAAAACGGAACAAAAGTCGAACCCCAGTCGCCCCTTCGTCGACCTCCCCCCCAAAAAAAGGGTTTAGCCTCCTTTTATAGAGGAAAAGGAGCCTTAATTAAACTAGGAAACAAGATAAAACAACTTTCTAAAATAAAAGATAGAATATATCACAAAAGATCTCGGAATAAGGGAGAGTCGGCGCCTTGCACGACCCAAAGTGGGTCGTGCACGACCCTCCAAGGGTCGGTCCTGAGAGCTGGTAATTTAGTTGGGTCTAGTACGACCCTCATAGGGTCGTTCCTGAGGGCTGGTTCGAACAGCCTTGAGTAAAACTTGCGTAGAAGATTCGTTACAACTCCGTTTGACTCGATTTTTTTCCCTATGTTCTAGTAACGAATTTCTCTATCTCTTTCCAAGCTCAAACTTGATCTTCAATGACTTTACTTGAGCGCTTAATCTCCAACTTCTCTTGCAATGTTCAAAACTCTTCTTTCAAGCTCCAAAACTTCCTACAAAAAGACACAAAAAATGCGTAGCTTCCGAATCTCAAGGAAATACGAAAACTAAAGCAAAAAGACTCAAAAACATAAAACTCAAGTACGAAAACCACTCAATCGAATCTATCTAGATACTAAAAACACTACCTAAAAAGCGGATATCAAAATACCCCATACTTAGACTTGCTTGTCCTCAAGCAATAATCATGCATAATCAAGACCAATAACACAATCTTCAAGCATAGACTTTGTCAAAACATTCAAAACACAAGTGAAAAAAGTAGACAAGTAATTTTAACGTCATCACATATGTATGAGTCTCAAGCATATGCAATCACAATCCAACCTCACAAGGAATATTGATGTGTTTCTCTCAACTCTCACGTGTTTAGGCTATTAAATCAACTCTCATCTCATTCTTTATGCAACATCAACTTTATCATTGAGACTTATATCACCAATCTCTCTACCTAGAGAAGTCAAAACACATCAATCATCATAAGAACTTTGGCTCAATGAAATCTTCATAGAAGACTCCATTCGGCCGGGTTGTAATGGGGCTTGGTAATAACATTAGGTAGGGAGTTATTTGGCCATGTGGTGCTAATAAAATCCGGGAATCAAAGACTCCTAAAAACTCACACATTTGCAAAACACTCAAAAGATAACCAAACTCACTCTTTTTTTATGCTCTTTTTCTTTCACTCACCCATTTATCCCAATTTAATCTTGCTTACAAATACTTAGGAAATTTGGCTCATGCACACTTTCACTTTTCATTTCTTTTTCTTTCTTTTCCTCCCTTATGATTTTCATTTTTTTCTTTATGGGAGATCGGTACCGATTTTTTTTCTTTCTTTGCAAGTGCATTCAGGGAACCAAACTCCTTTTACATAACAAACTGCAAGATCTTTTAACTTTTACCCAACCCATAATTACCCCACACTTGAACCAAACAATCTTACTCAACAAAACCATTACAACAACCAATACTAAGTCCTAATCCCCGGATAGGGTCAAGCTTTATTGGCTAGGGAATAATTTTGTGGAGCTAAAAATAAAAGGCTTAAGGCTCAAATTGGCTTCAAAAAGAGGATAATGTAAGGGTGGATATGGATTAATAGGGCTAATGAAAAATAAGTTCTTAATCATAATCAACATACATGAACGAACTCATAACGGCTTCAAGAAATAGATAACCATATCAATAACAAGAGATAGATGCATAAAGAGAGCAAATCACACATATAAAGAAGAGGGATTTTTTTTATGTTCTCCCTATAAGGCCAAAATTCCTCACTAGGTAAAAATTTTGCTGGATTGCAACTACTTCTACTTAAGACACATATGCTCAATTTCATCACAAGTCAATTTTCACAATCAAAAGCAATTTCTCAAAACTTAGGCTATACTATCCAAATATGCCAAAGGAATTATATGATAAGAATGAAAATTAATTCTCATCATAGGACATCTAAGAGGAAGCATTCTTCTATCCTAAAACAAAAAAGCAAATATTTTTGGATTTTTCGACATTTTTCAATTTTTTTTTATTTTTCATTGCTTTTTCTTAACAAAACAAACTAACTACAAACAAACAAACAAAGCAAACAACTAACACAAAGACTTAATTATACACTACATGTGAGGTTTCTTCTTCCCCTACCCCATACTTAAATCATGCAATGTCCCCATGCATGAAAAATGATGTGAAAAGGTAAAGAGATAAGAAGAAGAAACTCACAAAGCAATCTTGGAAGCTTGGAAGGAGGTGGAACTCATCACGGTGAACCTCAATGGAGAAGGGATATTTTCGGAATCTCCGGATAGGGTCGTGCACGACCCAAATAGGGTCGATCTCGACCCCCCTGCAAGAATCCCACAAAATTCTATTCCAAACAAAAGTATTCTATCCTAGTCTAAGGAAGGTTAGAAAAAGAACCTAATCTAAAAATAAAATAAAAATAATAAAACTAACTAAAGACCGGGTTGCCTCCCGTAAGCGCTTGTTTAACGTCATTAGCTTTGACAACTTATCTTAGCTCATCAAGGCGGCCTCCATCCATCTATGTCGGGATCATGGAAAACCCCATACTTAGATGGAAAAGCTTCAAAGCTTCTCTCCAAGATATTTGGTCCTCTATCGTTAATAAGAATGCTTGGAAGTCCTACAACAGGGTTAGTAAAATCTGAAGACCAAGGAGGTTTTGACTCCTTCATATGACTAACAGTAGGATCTAATATAGAACGAGAATATGAGAAAGGATCATGATCAGAATCAATTGGATAAGAACAAGAAGACTTACCTTTGTTACTTTGAGGAGGAGTCGTTACCGAGGGTATGTGGGTCGTTACTCACCCCACCGGATCAAGGAATGCCTCGGTATCGTGCCTGTCACCCACAACGTTGTGATTTTTCGGAGAATGGTCGGTACTGACCCACCATGGGGGGTCGTTATGTTTCTTAGTGGGTGTGACCTCTTTGAATTTGCTCATTTTGGATCTTAGGAAAAGGTCGTTACCGATCCATGGAGGGTCGGTAGGCCCTTCGTTAACGCTCTTTACAGTAGTGGTCTCATTCACATCGGGATTGAAACGGAACTCGACCCTCTCCTCCCCAATATCGAATCTGAGGAGCCCCTTTCTAACATCAACTCGTGCCCCTGCGGTGGCTAAGAATGGTCTTCCAAGAATGATTGGTACCACAGGGTCCTCAGGCATATCTAGAACAATGAAGTCGTTTGGGACAAAAAATTTGCCAACTTTAACAGGGACATCCTCAACGACTCCAGTTGCTTTTACATAGGATCCGTCCGCCATGTATAGCCTCATATTGATGGGTTACAGTGGTCCCATGTTAGCTTTGGTCCAGATAGATAATGGTAATAAACTAGCACTGACACCTTGATCACATAGAGCTTTAAAACGGTGAGTTCCAATACCAGTTGAAATTGCAAACTTACCTGGATCACCGAGTTTTTCAGGGAGCTTTATGGAATGGACCTCATTATGCAGCTCTGAGATTGATCGCTTCCTAGATAAAATCTCCTTCAAGAATTTAGTATAGGCAGGCATTTCATTCAAAGCCTCAGCGAAAGGAATGGAAAGATTTAAGCCTTGAAGCAACTTAACAAAGCGCTTGAACTTACCTTCCGTTGAGTCTTTGGGTTTCTTAGAAGGGAAAGGAAGTACTTTAGATGGAGATTGAATGGAAAGAGAAGGGTTAGAAGACTTACCTGGCGAAGGGTGGTCGAGCTCGACCCTTGGAGGGTCGATCACCTCTTCTTATTCGTTAATAGACTCCTCAGGAACGACCCTTGAGGGGGTCGTGCACGACCATAAGGGGGTCGTGCGTGACCCTAAAGGGGTCGGTCCTGAGGCTTGTTCCTCCTCTTTGTGCTTGGTTGGCTCGGGCAACGCCCTGCCACTCCTTAGGTGCATGGCTCGGACTTCACCATTGCTTGCTTGGCCTCTAGGATTCTCTTCGGGGCGGCCCGGGAGTTGTTCGTGAGGTCTCGGGATCTGAGTAGCTAGTTGTCCAAGTTGGGAATCGACATTCTTCCTCCATGAGTCAAATTCTCCCAACCTTGCATGAACACCTTTCATCTGCGTGCTAAGCTCGGCTCGTACTCCATTGATCCCATTCTGGACTCCGTTGATCTCGGCTCGGATGCCATTAATTCCTTCTTGTAGCCCTTGCACCCATGATGGTGGCTCTTGATAGCCCGGAGGACGGTAGGGAGGGGGACGTTGCTCTTGTTGAGGAGGTTGGCCTCCTTGCATTGGTCCGTAATTGGGATTGCCCCAAGATGGTTGAGCATTGTTCCTCCCTGCATAGTTGTTTTGGTTCCTAAAGGAACCTCATGAAGTTTGCCACCTCATAAGCCTCGGCGGCTCGTACTTGCTGCAAGTTAGTGCAATTGGAAGTAGTATGGGCGGAAGACCCGCATTCTTGACAAGATGAAAAAGATTTAAAGTAACTTTGCTTTTTCAGACGATTGATTTCATCTTGCATGAATTGGACTTTGACATCCTGATCAACCACCTCGGATTGTGGTTCATACAACCTCCTCTCTGTGGGCTTAGATTGTTGGGTTCCATACATGGCATCATAGTTGGTTAGCTTGTTCAATAGCGCCCATGCCTCATCTGGAGTCATCTCAATGAACCCACAATCAGTGTGAAGGTTAATCCGATCCTTGGTAGCCGCATTAATGCCTTGAAAGAAGATCTCATGGAGAACATAGGGAGGTTGCCCATGAGTAGGGCATTGGCGTAGAAGCTCTTGGAATCGTTCCCATGTCTCCACAAGCGTCTCATTTGGAAGTTGATGGTAGGAGGAGATGCGCTTCCGAAGCTCCGTTGTTTTTGTTGGTGGAAAGAATTTAGTCATGAACAAATCATGCACTTCTCTCCACGATGTAATAGACCTCGGTGACAAGCTCTCCAACCAACTTAGCGCTTTTCCTGTAAGGAACCACTTAAAAGCCTTCAAAAGAACATATTCAAGTGCGACGTTATCAGCAGCAATAGTATCGCATAATTCAGTAAAGTTCTTAATATGTTCCATGGGGCATTCAGTAGGTTTCCCCTCAAATTGAGAACGCTTTATTAAGGATATGAAATGAGATTTAATCTCAAAAGTGCGGTTGATTTCCGGGAGCACTATCGCCGATTCAGGCACCCTCAGTTCTGGGTGCATGTATTGCTTGGCATTCCTTGGGATAGCGTTCAGTTGCTCCTGGAATCGTTGCGCATTGGCGGCCTGAGTATCTCGGTTCGCTTGCAAGCGCTGCATCTGAGTGCGGAGTCCCTCCATTTGTTGAGCAAGAGTCTTAGTGTCGCCCATTGCTCTTTGTTCTCTCAAACGTCTATGGAAGGATCTCTCGGGTTCGCTGTCGTAGTTAATCCCAAAGGTTCTCCGGGAATAACTAGATGGCATATACTGCGAGCAAAAACAAAAAAACAAAATTAAAACAAAACAAAAGGGTAAGGGCTAGTCCCAAACCCAAAAATCAACTAAACTAGGCACTATTGCTCACTCCCCGGCAACGACGCCAATTTGTTGAAGGGTTTCTTGAACAAATAAATTTATATTCAAGACCCCGCTGAGTATAGCGGAGTCAGGTTCGTCCACGGGAATGAGAATAGTGCTGAGAATTAGTTGATAAACTACGAAAAGCTAAGAAAACACAAGCAAATAAAGCCAGGACCGAACGGATTAGGGTCGATCCTGGGCAGAGCAACACACACGATCACTCAAACAAGCAAGGGTCCGAGCACGACTTTGGAGGTCGAGATTGAAGAAAAATCACAAGTTTTAAATCAAATATAAAAGGCAAATCCTAGGGCTAAGGCTACCACAACAACAATCACACATGCTTTCAACGAGAATTCACAACTATCATGCAATCTAGATCATAGAAAAGTCAACTGTCGCAAACAATTCAAGTTATTCAATCAACTGTCGCAAATTAAACAACTCTCTATCTATCCTTCAACCTAGGAATATCAACTGTCGCAAATAATCCTATTAGAACTAGTCAAAGCAATCAACTTTACACTTTCGCTTTTAGGTTAATTGCAAGACATGCCTCAACTTTCGCAAAGGTATTAAGCACAAGATAGATAGATATGATCTTCAAGCATTCAAGTCATGAATTCAAGTTTAGACATGCATGAT
Organism: Fallopia convolvulus; assembly: GCA_964016875.1. NCBI lineage: Eukaryota > Viridiplantae > Streptophyta > Magnoliopsida > Caryophyllales > Polygonaceae > Fallopia > Fallopia convolvulus. The sequence goes on from OZ024721.1 coordinate 2,833,797, forward strand.
TGTGTTGGGTTTTCACCCAACCCTAGAATCTAAGAGAACTACTCACTCATTAAAAAGAAAGAAGAAGACATGATCATCATAAACAAAACCGAAAATTCAAATTAAAATAAAAGAGGTCTTACAAATTTCTCCAAGTCTTCCTCCAATCCAAAAGTGAATAAAAACGGAACAAAAGTCGAACCCCAGTCGCCCCTCCGTCTACCCCCCCCCCCAAACAAAGGGTTTAGCCTCCTTTTATAGAGGAAAAGGAGCCCTAATTAAACTAGGAAACAAGATAAAACAACTTCCTAAAATAAAAGATAGAATATATCACAAAAGATCTCGGAATAAGGGAGAGTCGGCGCCTTGCACGACCCAAAGTGGGTCGTGCACGACCCTCCAAGGGTCGGTCCTGAGAGCTGGTAATTTTGTTGGGTCTAGCACAACCCTGAGAGGGTCGTTCCTAAGGGCTTGTTCGAACAGCCTTGAGTAAAACTTGCGTAGAAGATTCGTTACAACTCCGTTTGACTCGATTTTTTTCCTATGTTCTAGTAACGAATTTCTCTATCTCTTTCCAAGCTCAAACTTGATCTTCAGACTTTACTTGAGCGCTTAATCTCTAACTTCTCTTGCAATGTTCAAAACTCTTCTTTCAAGCTCCAAAACTTCCTACAAAAAGACACAAAAAATGCGTAGCTTCCGAATCTCAAGGAAATACGAAAACTAAAGCAAAAAGACTCAAAAACATAAAACTCAAGTACGAAAACCACTCAATTGAATCTATCTAGATACTAAAAACACTACCTAAAAAGCGGATATCAGAACCCAGATGTCCTCTCTCCCATTCATATACATCATAGCGAGTTCAACTTTTTCTGACTCAATAATACCAAAGATCTTGAAATATTTCTCAGCCTTTCTGATCCAACTCCTAGGGTTTACACCATCAAAATTCGGAAATTCAAGCTTTGGAAATCGTTGATTACCTCGTAAACTTGATCCCAAAGACATGCTCCGCTCGAATTCCTGATTAAGTTCTCCAATCGGAGTTCTTCGACCTTGATTTTCTGTCGCCGTGCCGAGATTCTCTAACTCCACCACCATAGGACTGGATTGCATTCCTCTGCTAGATCTTGGCTCTCCTTCCATCTTCTTGAACAGTTGAGCCATATCGCGGTTGATGTTGCTCATCATCTCTGCAATACTTTTCATTTGCGTCTCATTTACTTTCTGCGCATTCATCAGCTCATGATGCGCTTTCTCCATCTTTTCACTCTGTTCCTCCATTCTAGCTTGTTGATTGTCCAATCGTTGATTCGTATCAACCAATTGGTCCACCATTTTAGCAATCTGGAAGTCAGCCTTTCGCTGTCCCTCTTCCAACATCTTCATGCGTGTACCGTCTGCCATGTCCAAGGAAAGCGCTCTGATACCAATTTTGTTATGATTCCAAGAGGAATCAAACAAAGATAGAAACCATGATACATCGATCGAAAGGAGTAAGGGAAAAGTAGAGGAAAAGGGAAGAGAGAAGGATAGAGAGTAAGAAGAGTGTTCTGTTATTCGATGCCTCGAACTGATTCTGTTACAGCCTATTTATATGAGTTCCCTCTTATTACAAGGATAACCCTCTATTTACAATTATTACACAAGAACTCCCAAACTTCTTAAAAGGCCAATATCGTAACAGAAGATCATTATGATATTTTTTTATGTTATTATACAAATTCTGAAATATTTGTTTTATTTTTAGATAGAATCGTTAAAACCCGTACAAGGTACGGGAATACGTACTAGTTTATTAGCTAGTGCAAAATGCACCATATTTTGAATTCAAATTGATAAAGAAAAAGGCAAACGAAACACATAATTTAGATTCAAAATGACTTGAAATAAAGAAAACACTATAGCAAATTAGTGAACCCTTAATAAAATAATTAAAAAACAATAATTATAAGTTGATATAAAAAGAGAAGAGTTTATTCTCAATTGTTGATTTTTACTAGAGTGTTATCCTTTCCGAGGGCTTGTTTTACTTTTTGTAGAAAATGGTTTTTGGGTAAAAATGATTAATAGTGTCTTGATAAAATAAAAAGTGAAGAGAGTTGCACGGATTTCAATTCTTTGTCTTTCTATGTCTAAAAGAATAATAAATAAATAAATAAATATAAAACTAAAAAGAGGATCGACAACAAACCAATTATCAAAATATCAATATAAATATCAATATCGATATCGATATCAATAACAATACCATTATATTATTATACTATTACTAAAGAAGATATTTTAATAATTTGTGAAAATCATATAATTCCGTTATGTGTGTCGTTGTCGTGTATCTAATAACGCCAAATAGAGAAATAAATTTGGCTAATTATTCTTTCACCTTTTATATTATTAATTATTACATAATTTAAAATTAATCTATTCACATTTTTCATATATAAAGTGTAATACTCTCTCAAGGAACATCGAAGAATATCATATCTATTCTTTAATTCCACTCCCAAAAACTTTTAACGTATAATATAGAACACGATTGGCACCAACCGACCATGCAAGGAAATAAAGATGTCGGGTTAGTCTAATTAAAAACCAAGTGGGGAAAAAAAATTCTTATGGTTGTAACTAAATATTTTAGTATCGAACTCTAAATGATAACTGGTCGATGATTCAATAGTTAGCAATTACATTGGAAGAGAGATAAAACATGCATCTCCAAGAGATGGGACACCACAGTTGTGGTTCCATGAACTCCGTATGATTTTTAAGCGGGACATGGATAACACCAATATGTAATCCCATCCTCGATCTTTTTCATCCCCGCCACTTTTTTCTTGTTTCTTTCCAACACCCCAACCATTGTCACTCAATAAATGGAGCTCATAGGCTTCCACCACCACTTCACCCTTGCCATCCTCGTATACCTTTCCCGCTCACATGTTCTTTTCTTTCTCGGATTCTCTCTCCTCATCCCATCATCTCAATGTTTTGTATCTCTCACCCTTTAAAAATTAGCTAACTTTTTTTTGGATGCTACTGTATTAAATTGTTAGTGGGACTTCATTTTATTTTGCTTAATTTTTATTTAATTGGAGAAATTTGGTGCTAAAATATTCAATTTTACACGTTTCGAATATACGTACAATTTGAAGCTCGATTAGGGTTTTTATGTTTTCAATGAGGGAAAATTGCATTTAACCACCCTTTATTTTACACTTGTTGCAATTAACCACCCTTTATATCTTTTTCTACACTTAACCACCCTTTATTTGTAAATATGTGCATTCAACCACCCATTTTGATAAAAAAACATTATTTTCTTCGTGAAGCAAAGTAAATTACGTTTTTGCCCTTCTTTTTTAATGTTATTTACAATAAATAAAAGAATTTAGGAATAAATTAAGCTTGGAATGTCATTATCATTGGATTTCGACCTACATCTCAACCTTTTGAATCTTGAGTCGTTGTCCATCAACTTAGACACAATCGACTCCAAGGGACGCTCAAAGTCGTCAGAATCAGATCCAAAACCCATGGTCGTTGCATCGGCGAAGTCGTGGTTCTTCTTCGCCATTGGATAGAGGGAATAAATTATTACGAAGGAAATTAGGCCAAGGTTACAAAAATCGATCAACGTATTGGAACTTGAAAGTGTCAATTATAATTTTTCTTTCTTTCTTTATTGTAAATACAATATAAAAAGAAAGGAAAAAATGTAATTTACTTTACCTAATGGAGAAAATGACGTTTTTCGTCAAAATGGGTGGTTAAATGCACATAATTACAAAGGGTGGTTAATTGCAACATGTGTAAAATAAAAGGTGGTTAAATGCATTTACCCTTTCAATTAAGATTAGTTTGATCAATACCGATATTTTTGATGAGGTCGATTCACATGGAAACGAGCCTTATTTTGAAAACTGGAAACAAATGAGGACCCTTGGATTTGAGAAATGGATGCATGACTATAATTAAAAGAGGTAAGGGCAAAATGGTAATTTTGAAAAAAAATTGTTAAAAACATGATATTTGATTTTTCACGTTACGTTCACATATTTTATGCATATGTTCACACATTATAAGACATGTTCACATATTATCACCTTTCAATTCAGAGATTTTTAATACGTTCACATCTATTAATTACAAGTGTGATCACATATTAGTACTGTTTATTCATGTTTTATGGTCATAAGTTCATGTTCGATTAAATCATCATACACGCATTAAATGTTGGTGATTTTAGTGTCATCAAGTTATTGTTCCCTATATGGGAACAATAACTTTTAGTGTGATTGGGATTCATACGACACTATGAGATCTTACTTTGCTATGTCACGGGTTTGGGTGTGTGGAGTGCACGCTCGTGTAAGCATAGTTGAGGTCTAGAGGGAGATATTATGGAGAAGTTGCATTACCAGAAAAGGAGCAATGTTTGTTCCCTATTGGAGGAAACAATGTCTGTTCCCTTGTCGGGAACATTAGTGGGAACAGTATTTCTCTGAAGCATGCCTAAAATTTCGGCACGTTATTAATTGTTGATAACGGTCATTTAAACGTTGTGTAACTGCATTGTAACTTTCTTAATGGGTTAATAACTAATGGGTGACGTGGGTTATTCAAGATAATCTTCGTGGCACTTGGTAACCGTCGTTAGCTTCTAGTAACCGCTACTAACGGCTGGTAACTGTTCCCTGAAACAGTTTTCATTTGCCTATATAAAAGGCTATTGGAAGATTAGTGTTGGGTTGGTTCACGTGGTTCACATAATCAAAGGAGAGCGTTTCTCTCCATGATTGAACTTCAAATAGAGTCTAATATCCATTTTACATGAACTCTAAGGTTCGATCTCTTTCAGGAGCCTTGTTAGAGATCGGTTGGTTTGTCTTATCTCACTTTAAATTTCGTGGATTCCCTAAGGCTATATAGGGGGCGAAATATTGATTTCGGAAAGCGTTTCTACGTGATTCAAACCTATATCAAGTATTGTATGATTGATCTACTGAAGAGTCGTCTTCAACTACATCCACGAAGAGGAACTCCATGGCTTCAGCGCACTGTTCCCTGAGTAACAGCAGATGCAGGATCTTCGGTGGGAACTACGAAGCAAGAGTCCAAGACACTTACATTAAACAGCTTTTAAAAATTGGAAAAAAAAACAAAAAAATATTTTTTTAATTTTTTTTTATATATTTCGCTTATTTTTTTCCAAAAACATGACGCTTGACATTTTACATTCTATTTACATATTTTATACACATGTTCTCATTATTACAAGGGTTGTTCCCATATAACCACATTTAACTTCAGAAAGTTTAGTATACGTTCACATATAATATAGGTATGTTCACATATTAGTATTGCATGTTCAAGTTTTATGGCCTTATGTTCATACTCGATTATATCATTCTACATACGTAAAAAGACTTAAAAAACTAAAGTAGAAAACAAAAATAAAATTAATTTTTTTATTTTTAATAATTTTTATTATTTTTATTTTTGTAATCGGACGACTTATTCATTTCTAGTGTTTTCATCGAATGGTCCATATTCATTTATAGTTTTCATGATAAGTCCTATTTTCATTTGATTCAATCTCTATATTTGATAACTTAATAGTCTAAACTAGTTATACCCATCGTGCCATGCACGATTACGACTCGAATTAAGTATGACCATATTTATTTTAATATAATGAATTAATGATACATAAAACTTAAGAATTTATACTCACATACGATAGTTTTTTATTTTTAAAATCAAATAAATTTTGAATTTTTAAAAATAAATAGAGAGAAAAATTATTTGAAAAAGATAAAGTAATATGTATATAAAATTTGAAATTTTAAAAATAAAGTTGGGACAAAGTCAATGTGATGGCTAAAAAAGATACAACTTTACTCACATACGAAAATTTTTTTAACCAAAATCTAATTTTTTTTAAAAAATTTACATCCTAAATGGATAAAAAGATATAGATAATGTAATTTTATCATCTTTTAATTTTTTTAATCATAATTTGATTTAAGAATTTTTTTATAGAAATAAATATATAGATAAAGATAATATAATCAATTGATAATCAATTATATACTCGGAATCTATCTTAATATATACTACATTTTATTTTATATTATATAGAATCTTTTCAATATATATAAATTGTGAGATTGACATGTACAAAAAATCCTAGGTGGCACATGGTAAAATCTTACGTGGCGAATAGCTTATATTGTGATAAAAAAATAACTTAAATAAATTATTATAAATAATATTCATCAATAATATTTTACCAAATATATAACGCTTTTATATGATTTATTTTATTTTAGATATAATCTTTATAAGTTAAATAAATTATCATATCAAATATTTAACATTAATACTTAACATTTAACATTAGATAACATCTTTATTTTAGATAGAATCTTTCCTAGATCAATTTATGTTATTTCTATATTATCCTAAAATAATATGAACATATATAAGTTCTCAAAATAAAAATCCTAAGTGGCGAAATCCTATGTGTAATATTAAAATTATGGTTTTCACGGAAACTCAGTTGGCTACTGAATTTAGGGTTTTTAGGGTTTCGAGGCTTTAGGGTTTTGAGGGTTATATTAATGAATTTTAGGTTTAGGTTTATGAAATTTTATGATTCATCGTTCAGGTTTTAGCGTTGTGATGGTGATTAGGGTTTTTTAGGGTTTAGTATTTTCATGGTGATTAGGTTTTTTAAGGTTTAGGGTTGTGTAGGTCATAAGATAATTGGTGGCATTTGAATTCGATCGCCAATGCGGCACACATGGTACATGTACACGCATATGAATTAAGTGGTATCAAGTTCGACACTCGGCTTTAGAGGGGCCCAAATTTTAACTGCATCACTTTATGAAGCGAGATGCTTCATGAAGCGTCTCGCTTCATGCTTTTTAAGATAAATTTCTTGCTTTTTAAGAATGAAATGTAAATATTATTCAAAAGATATTTCCACAGACTTGTTCAAGTTGTTTGCAATCTATATTGGCAGTTTCCATTTTAGTATGTTTTGAGATGTCAGCTGAAGAAAGGTAAGATGTGGTGCTTTGTGGATTACCAGAAAAAAAACCTTGGCTTATGAGTTGTTAGTGTGTTTATAAACCCAGTTGACAGGGAAAAAATGTGTAGCAAGTCTCTGCTTATGTTTTGCCAACCTTAGTCATTATTTATACTACTAGTAAGGTACCCTAAACAGCATTCAAGTTGCTGACTCCCATAACCTTCACATGACAAAAAGGCTCAATTACCCTTCCATAATAACCTTCTGGCTAAGCTGGCATATTCCCCATAACCCACATTCATGTTGCAATTTTTATGGGTAAAAAGAAAAGTTACTAACAAGTATGGTTAAGAGCAATGGCAGAGCTTAAGGTGAAAAGATATAGACAGGACAAACTGATGCAAGTTATCCACAGATGACCAACAAACATATCAACTGAAACTATTGCACCTAATTGGATGGTGTTTTGGATTCTACTAAAGAGTGGATAGATTCAAGAGAAAGGTAATTGAATGACAAAACAATATTGCAACTCAATTCTGATTCAACACATTGTCTATACTTTTTCCTAAATGATATTCTAGCATGTCTAGTTTCTATTCAATCTCCCGGATCAAAAACGCAATTCATCTTTACTCAATGCTACTACAACTTCCATTATTGAAACTTCTTCAAGCTTACAGAACATGATATTCTAGCAAGTCTAGGGTCAATTGAAAGAGAATTTGAAGTTCATGATTGGGTTTTGAAATTACAACCATATAGATAGTCATCTGTGGCATTAAGGAGGAATTTGAAACTTTCAGCAACATTTTATGGTCCATATAAAGTCTTAGAGAGGATTGGTCAGGTTTCTCTAAACAACTTCTTTTCATGAACTCTTTCTACGCTATACCTATGTAATTGAGTCACTTCTGATTCAATTCTATCCAAAACCCTCACAGTATGGCATGTAATTAGAGATCAGCACATGTTGCTTTGCAAAGATCAATGATCATATTTTATGAGAATAGATCATAATATCATTACCAAAATCAAGATCCTAGTACTTCCATTTCAGCTAATTCAATCAAAGAGACCTAACACCAAACTCAAACCCAAAGCATTCTTTTTCATGTTCATGTGGACACTCTCGATTCACTTTTTCCTAAACTGAACACTACATACAACTCAATTCTGATTCAATACATTGTCTATACTATCAATTGCATTTACCCAATCACATTTCAACTCAACTGCTTTAACTACGCATTCTCCATACCTCTAGTTGTTCACTCAATTTTCCCTTGCCAAGTGTTGTTTTTAGGGTTTCAAATCAAAATCCATAACCCATACAATCAAACATCCATTTTATTTCATTTTCATACCTGCATCGGAGGCGACTTCACCACCAGTCCCATCCACGCCGCCCATTGTATCCGCCCCACCACGCCCTCTTCCACGACGAGCCCGATTTATGTTTGAACAAGTGGGGCACACTTGTATGTGTGAGGTGTTGTTGCGGATTGTGCGAATATCTTGTGCGAATAGGTCGATTTATGTTTGCCCCATTTTCAATGGGCCTGGCCCATATGACTTGTTTAGTCGGGCCAAAAGCACAAGCAAGGCTTCAATGGGCCATCTTATATAAATTTTTCATATGCTTGAGATTTCACATGTTAACTTTCATGGGAAAATGTGAGTATGCGCTTGCATATATTATGAGCATGGGCCTTAATATTTTATTATAATATATTATTTTAATAATAAAATATATTACAATTTTCAAAATAAATTTTATCCATTATGAAATATACCAAACTGGGTCAACAGTACGAGTTTTTCTCGTGTTACAAACCAATCGGGTTCGCGTTAATCGGATCAAGTTTAAACTTTGGGATCAAATTTTTAGATTAAAACCCGAAATTTTCAGACAGATTGTGTCAAATTAAGTCAACTTTTGACCGACCTAAAAGAGACACATCAAAAGTGCCTTCGTCTGGCATGTCCAATATGTGTAAGGTGTTATATGATGAATGGATTAAAGGAATAAAAATTTTTTTTTTGGAGAAAATCTTTCATGGAGAAAATCTTTAGTACATAGTTGAATATAGTATGACACTGTAACCATGTCCGAAACCTCATTCTTTGCATATATCAGCTCAACTTAACAAACAAAAAGTAACACATATTATTCTTAATTAAGTACTATTCTGGTATCGGATAAATTATTTAACATAATTAATTATATGTGTCTCAATTACACGTGACACCACCACAACGACATTCGTTCTTGCCGTGCATGTCAGCATTCTCGCAACTTATAGTGGGAATATCGCCCTTTATTGGCGTGGTGCCCTTGCTGCACGGGTCTGAGCAATCCTCATGAGTCTTGCAATTGATATGCTTTACGCAATCCGCCGCGCTCTTCTCTGCCCACTCCGTAACTGACCAACACATTAAACAACAAAGTTTTTTCGTTAAGTAATTATTTAATAACATCGTTTCAAAAAAACTTATGAAAAATCATAAAAACATTACTCCGTTCATTCAATAAACTTATCGTTTTAGAGTTTGTCTCAAAATGTAAGAAATTCGATTCATACAAAATTTAAGAAATTATTTGATTTTACTAAAACATCTTCAATCTTTTGTTAAAATCTTTCATCTTTTATTGTAATTTTTGTAAATATTTTTAATTAGTATGGATATTATTGGAAAAAATGGGTTAAAATATCTCAAATAACAGATTTTATTGAACAAGAAAATCCACCTAGAATGACAAGTTTTTGTGAACAGAGAGAGTACTTGAGTTTATCGAAAACCTTATTTCATGGTGTGTGTAATTTTATGTATAAAAATTAAATATGATATGTAAGAAAAGTTAAGCACAATAGTAATTAATTACCCGTGAAAGCAAGAACAAGGAGGATGACAACATTGATGTGAGAGATTTTGGCCATGATTCAAACTTTTGTTATGTTTGTTAGGGTTTTCTTTGAGGGTATGTGAAAGTAATTAGACTGTTTGTGCACTTGGAGATTATAGTACACAAGCTATTTATACTAATTTTTGTCCACGTTAACGAATGTCTTAATACAGAATATATTGATTACTTATTTCTTTCTTTAAAAGCCTGATTTGATCACTTTCCTTATGCTGCCAAAATTAAAGATCGACATTTATTTCATACGGAGTATGTTTGAACTTTTTTTCTACCTCCTTAAATTGGAATATATCTTTCTAAAAATGAAAGATCACACATTTGATACGTTTGATACATTTGTATTTATCCAGAATCTTAATTCTTTCTATACTTTTTGGTCAGAATATGGACTTCATATTTAATAAATGCACTGTATGTTGAATTCAAATTAATAAATAAAAAGAAAAGACAAACCAAACACATAATTTAGAATTCAAAATGAACTGAAATAAAAAAGAAAACATTATAGCAGTGAACCCTGAATAAAATAAATAAAAAATAATAATTATAAGTTGATATAAAAAGAGAAAAATTTATTCTCAATCGTTGATTTTTATTTAACTCGTAAGATTGTTCATACTCTACCTTTAGAGTTTTTTGCCAACTCAACTAAAACTAGATTCATTCTCAATGGATGCAAATCCACTGTTCAACTTTGATTTAATTTTAAATATTAAATTAATATTAAAAAATAAAATATATATTTATATTGTAAACAACTATATACATTTATGTGTGCAAATTTTATCTTAAGAATGTTATTATATAATTTTTAAAATAAAAAAGATGATTTTCGTACAAAATATTACCCCTCTAATTTTAAAAAATGTACAATATGCTTTTCAAGCTAAGAAGTTGTACACATATGTGTACAATTGTTTGAAATATAAATACACTTTTTTTAAAAAATTACATTTATATAATTAAGTGGAACATAAATGACACACTGAATATGAAATAGAGGATTTAGGCCAATTCCTAATCCCCTATAAGAATTAGAAATTTCTTGAGCCCTCTAGTCCCTACTAACTTATTACCTTAGGAGTTGTCTCATATGTTCTTTGCGGATGACATAATGCTCTTCGCGGAGGCTACTGTTGAGCAACTTCGAATCATCAAGAATATTTTAGAGTTGTTTTGCTCGCTGTCAGGGCAGAAAATCAGTGTTCAAAAATCGAAAATCTTCGTCTCATCCAATGTGAGTAGATTTGAATGCAGGAAACTCAAGGAGGAATGTGGTTTTGAAGTTACTAGAGATTTGGGCAATTATCTTGGTATGCCGATTCTTCATAAGCGTATCAATAAGGACACTTTTGGGAGTCTTATTGAGAGATTCAATTCTCGCCTTTCGGGGTGGAAGGCTAGGACTTTGAGTTTTGCTGGAAGGATAACGTTGGTTAAATCTGTGTTGACTTCTTTGCCGGTTTATTCGATGTCGAATGCTCTTCTTCCCCTGAGTGTTTGTGACAAGATCGAAAAAATCAATAGAGCTTTTGTTTGGGGTAGTTCGCGTGATCAACGAAAGCTTCATAAAGTGGCCTGGTCTGAAGTTCTCTTGCCGAAAAAACAGGGCGGGCTTGGTATTAGATCTATGCGTGAGATGAATATTGCTTTGGTTGGAAAGTTGAGCTGGCGGTTTCTCATGAGCGAGGGCAATCTTTGGACTGAGGTTTTGAAACGGAAGTATGTGGATTGTGCGCTGGGCGACACTCCTGCGTGCTCACATATCTGGAAAGGTCTGAAAATGGGCATATCCAAGATTATCATTCATGGATCTAAATGGTTACTTAGGGATGGGTTGTCGATCAGATTCTGGAAGGATATTTGGATCGCTAATTTGCCACTTGCTGACTATGCTACTAGACAGTTGAATATGATAGAACAAGGATTGTTTGTTGCCGATTATTGGAATACTACGACTGGTTGGAGATGGGAGCTGTTGTCAAACTGTCTACCAGCTTCGATGTTAATGAATATTGCTGTTGTTCATGTTTTACCAGCCGCAGAAGAGAATCAAGATGTTCTTTGTTGGAGGTTCAATCAAGACGGGAACTATACGGTGTCTTCCGGGTTTGATTTGATTCAGGGAAATTTAGACAGATTGGGGAACGATGGAAATTTGTATAGTGCTCTTTGGAACCTTAACGTCCCTGAAAGAATCCGGTGTTTCGTCTGGCTAGCTAGCAAGGGCGGCGTCATGTCCAATTCCGAGAGGCATCGACGTCATATCATGACTCAGGGCTGTTGTGTGTTTTGTCATAATGTGGAAGAGTCCTACGAACACCTCTTTAGAGATTGCCCGAAGGTGAGTTTTATTTGGAATGAATTGAAAGCTACTGATTTTTTCTCACATTTTTTCCAGGTGCCTTTTGCTAGCTGGCTTCGGAGCAACATACTGATGTCAAATATAAAGGGTTCGTCCACTCGCTGGTGTGATACTTTCGCCATAGCTTTGTGGTGGATATGGAGGTGGAGAAACACCAACGTTTTCAATGATGGAATGGTGCCCAACAGGAGCTCTTTTTTCATTGAAGAGCAAGCTTTGGACTACATTCGAGCTAAAGCTATGGCTTCTCTGCGCCCCTCTTTAATTTCTAGAAGCATACAGGATGTGTCTTGGGAAGCTCCTGAGGAAGATTGGGTCAAGTTAAATACCGATGGTGCGGTTCGGAACTTTGGGTCGGCAATTGCGGGAGGAGTCCTTCAGAATAGTAATGGCCAATGGCTTAGAGGGTTTGTGCATAACATTGGATCTTGTTCAGTCCCGATGGCGGAGCTTTGGGGAGTCTATGATGGGCTTCATCTCGCTTGGGAGAAGGGCGCACGAAAAGTGATTTTGGAAACCGACTCACAACTTGTTATTAATCTTTTAAATTCTAGACTTAATAAATGTCACCCGTTGTTTAGCCTGGTTAACCAATGCCAAGGCTTTATGAGTAGGAATTGGATAATCCGGTTCCGTCATGTGTATCGAGAGGCGAATACGGTTTCCGATCGCCTCGCGTCCTATGCTTTCTCTTTTCCTTTAGGAGTCCATGTATTGCTTGCCCCACCTGAGGGGATTTATCTTTTGCTTCTTGATGATGTTAGGGATCGGGCTATCCCCCGTTTGCTGACTACTTAGCCCTTTTTTTAATTATTAATAAAACGCCTCTTTGAGAGGCCGGAGAGTACCGCCTCTCCTTCTACAAAAAACCTTATTACCATTAGGAAATGCAATAACAAAAGGTTTGCACTCTAAATCACAAACTAGCCCAAGTTTATCAACACAATTTTCAGCAACAAACAAATGGGTATCTCCTAAATCAAATAACAATAGAACATGCTCATATCGAATAAGAAGTGTACATATTGTCATAGGTGCATTACGCTTATCAAGTCTCCTCGTCTCATATACTCTTGGTGTTGGAGTCCTTCCTATTGATGCTTTACCATTGTTTTGTTATGATTGTGCTGGAGTAGCGCGACTCTAAGTGGAGGGTGTGCAAAAATCTGAGAAAGATGCTTAATATTGAGATGGATTTATTTTTTATGATGATAATCCCCAATATTATAGCAGCAATTAGGGGTTTCAATCGGGCGGGTCGGGTCGGGTTTGGGTCGGGTCAATTTAGTTTCGGGTAAGTTCGGATTCGGGTCAAATTCGGATATTTTGAAAATCGGGTCAAATTGGGTTGGATCATTTCGGTTCGGGTGCTCAATTAATCGGCCAAAGTCGGGTTTCGTGTCAATTTCGATCGGGTCATTTGGTTTTCAGTCCAACTTGATATCGGATAAGTCCGGTTTCGGGTTTAGTTAGATTTCGGATTTAGTCGGATTTCGGGTGAGTCGGGTTTCGGGTTATTCGGATTTTGGGTGAATCGGGTTTCGAGTAAGCAGGATTTTGATTCAGACCATATATCGAATGATGATTTTTTTTGTAGTTTAACTACTATAGGGTCTAAATATTTTGTGAGACACTTAAATTAAAAACATAAATATAACAAATATTCACTATTATTAATATTTTACAACATAATGTAATTTTCGGATGGTTTCAGGTCGGGTAACTTCGAATTTTCGGATGGTTTCGAATCGGGTAACTTCGGGTTTTCGGATGACTTCAGGTCAGGTAGCATCGGATATCGGGTTGCATCAGGTTAGTCCATTCGTGTATAATCGGTTTTGGGTTAATCTCGAGTTCGGGTTTTTTCGGATTCGGGTCAAATCAATTCGGGTCAAACATGTCTCGGGTATAAAACTTTTTATTGTTTTCTCGGGTCGGGTCGGGTTCAGAGTCAGGCGGGTCGGCCGGGTTTCTCGAGTTGGGTCAAGTTTTGACAACCCTAGCAACAATGAATGACCTCTAACATTCCATGCTACCCCCCAACCCGATTGTTGCCAACTCCCTAATACCTATGAACCACCATTCTAAGCTAATTGATACAAAAGCGTATAGATCTCGTATCGAATTTAATGAATAAAGTCACCGGGTGAAGGGAAGAAGGATAATAGTGCAGTTGCACTTCGGATGTGAATGGCCAATGCCGTGGATAAAGAGTGAAGACTGGGTAGGGAAGAAATAGGCTAAACTAATTAATCTGATTTCTCATTCCTTCCTCCATAGAACACAATACATGAGTATATATAATAATAAAACCCTAACCCTAATCCCAACATATAGCGTATCAATTCTCCCCCGTTGAGAATCGACTTGTCCTCAAGTCGGAAATCAGGAGGAGACTCATGAAACGGATCATGGAGCTTAATCCACTAGGGTCCCATTGAGCATGTAGCACAATTTGAGTCAGCATCCGAAACTCAAATTGTTCCGCAACATAGGTCCTAGACTTGATATCTTGACAGACGTTTGTCCTACGCCTTTCACCGAACGGTTGACGGACAAACAAATCAGAACATATCTTCGAAGACCGTTCTTCGATACCGAGTCAATTCCGGTCTCCCATTGTTGAATCAGACGCCGGAAAAGCAGTTCTCGGGCCCAAAATTGTTGGAGAACACGGCAGCAGCAGGCACGGCCAGGGGGCCGGGACGGTAACGACCTCATCCGGTTCGATACCCGGGTTAAAAACCTCAAAGAGTAGAGAAAGGCTTCTTGAACTCAATATTTTGAGATCCTACATTCCTACTCCTCCTCCTAGTGAAGAATGAGTCTTCGGCTTCTTACCACCTTAAGCAAAAATTATTTGATTAGACTCTTCTAGAACAACTTCCATGACCAAACACTCATCAATATACAACTCAAGCGTCGTCGTACAACCAACTCTGCCATTGAGATTAACTCACAAGCATTGTCCAAATGTCTTTAAGATATCTCCCATGCATGTGATTCCAAAATTTTATCATTGACATTGTCGAATGAAGGTCCCCATTGGGTTCTGTAAGAAACACGAATGACACTGTCAAACCACACTATCCCATTGGGATTCATAGCAATCAATAACGGCATTTCCAAAGTGTTACCTAATGAGAATCAACCACGTATGGATTCAAAACTGGCAAGCAAATCTCTCCAAGATTGCTCCACAAATCTGTCAAACAAGATCTAACCGAACAAGACTAAAAAACGGTGTGTCGGTGTCATTTTTTTGTAGGATTTTCTTATGGTTATAAGGACTAGATTTAGAACAAAAATACGAAGGATAGGTAGCTTGATAATTGAGATATTACACACTCAAATATCACGCCAAGGTAGGGACTAAGCGAGATGTGACTCACTCAGAAAGAACCAAACTCACGCTTGTTGATATGACTCACTGTTGGATTAGTGTTAGGGAACTAACACTGGAACAATGGTTTCTCTATTTGAGAAATCGAAGTTTTGATAATGACAAACAAATGGAACTAATTCCCTTTACAAGTGATCCCAGGAAAGATACAGGTTCACAGGAAAAGAAGGGGAAACATTCCCTATGTCGCCATTTGAGTACGTGGCGAAAGTTTTAAAGGATAATAAAGACTTTTCACTATTGTCTTGGGCGGCAAGCCAAGTTCCGAATGAATAGAGATGCAAAAGGGTATGCTGGTCTTTTTGAATAGTATCGTACTCCCCAAGACAAAAAGGGCAAAGGCGTCAAGCTAAAAGTGGAAACCTCTATAAATAGTATGCGACGCCGCTAGGTCAAATTAAGTTCTCTAATGCAAAAGTACCAGATCTAAAAAGGGAAAGTGAGAAAGCGAGAGCTCGAGCTTATCAAGTGAAGACGACGATCCAAAATCTGAAGAAGGAAGTCCCGTGACCAAGCGATGGAGACTGCGTGAAGATCGCCGTCGGCTTGGAGAGTTGGTTCCTGTGCTAAAGGGAACTGCACAGGAACGAGTAAGGTTCACTATCTATATTCAATTATGTTTAGATCTAAGAACCACCTTGACTTAGTCGTTAGTATTGTTTGTTAGTGGGATTGCGAACAATAGAGAAGTTCGACTTTGTATTGTGTATCTTGAGATCTATCCATAGAAATATAGTGTGTGTTCAAAATCCTCCAAGGGAGGTAGAGGTTTACTCTTCAGCTAGTTGCCTGTAGAGGTTCTTCTATAAGGAATCGTGTCCTTGTCTCTGTTTTATATTTTACTTTTTGTGTTGTTTTATTCCGCTGCGTGATGTCTCTTTATTTGGTGGTGTTTTCATATGTGATTTCCTTTGTAAATATGTTTCTTTTTCCCCTTTTCTTGCGTGTTTTGTTCCTTTTTAGCTTAGTTCCCGTATTTCTATGAGATTCGGAGACTACGCGCGTTTTATGTGTTTTGTAGGTGTTTTGGCATGAATCGATGATCGTTTTGAAGGAGAGTCGAGACATGGAGCAAGGCCCGAGCTAAAGCGGGAAAGAGAGGAGCAAGCCATGAAGAAGAACAAGAGAAGCCAACAAAGAAGAAGGTGGAACGAGGTCAGGACCGAGTTGCAACAACCTCGGGCCCGACTTGGAAGATTTCAACCTCGGACCGAGATGCACAGTACCTCGGGCCCGAGGTCCTCCGTGTCGGTCCGAGTCGGTCACTGGACTACTTGGGCTCCAAGGCACGAAATTGTGAACTTCCACTTTTTCCCCTCATCTAATCTATAAAAGGCCCTCTTGTCTTCTAATTTAGAGGCTCTCACACCCTCACAAGGGAGGCTCTCACACCCTCACAAGGGGGGCTCCCTCACACAACACCCTAAAAAGGATACTTGGAGAGCAAGGAGGAAGGAGAGGAGAAGGAGAAGAGAGAGAATCGGCCAAGGGAGAAGAAGGTTTGGTTGATAGATTAGCTTTGTTTTATTTTGATCTTGTGGATTTGGAAACCCTTGATTGGAATTTGTGGATTGCTTTTGATTTGTGAATGAAACTTTGCTTTGGTTTGAGATTGATGATGTTGATTGCTTTGCCTTTTGATTTGTTTTCTTTCTTTGCTTGCTACATGGAGTAGATCTCCTTGATCTTGGGTTATGGGGGAAAACCCTAGCTAGGTTTGGGCTAGAAACCCCAATTCCATAGCCTTGAGTGTTTGATCTAAGGAACCCACTCTACACAGAGCTACAATTCCTTGCGAAAGTTGGGAATCAAGGCTTGAGATTGGCAAAGTAGCGAAAGTCAACATGTGTCAATCTCAAGACCTTGCCTCGAAGGGGATTTCCCCAAGGGTCGAGGTGTAGAAGTGGTTGGAACGAGGGCGACAGCACTCGATCCTAGTCCGATCATCACTCATTGCTTGAATTGGGGTGGAAAAGCCTTAATCTACTAGAGAAGGAACCCAAAAGCCCAAGATCTATTTTTAATCTTTGAAGTTCGACAAACCCAGCTACCTCGGGCCCGACTTACCCAGTGTCGGTCCCGACTTCCTCTTGTCGCCAACCTCGGGCCCGACGTGACCTCAGTGTCGGTCCCGACTGTTTTCTTTGTTTTCCTTTGTTTTAAGTTCTCCTTTCTAGCTTTCTAGTATCTAGGCACATCAATCGAGTAGACTTCCCGAGTGTTCGACACCCACCACGTGCTACAACGGGGCCGGGTTATAAATTGTATCTCTAGACCCTCGCCATCCCGAGCGATCGTCATCAAAAGATTGGCGCCGTTGCCGGGGAAGTCTAAGTGCATTGAGTGCCAATTTGGTGAGTTTCTTGTGTTTTGGTAGTGATTTGGGTGAGGGAATAGCCCAAACCCTTTGTTTGTTTTTGATTTGTTTTGGTTTGTGTCTTTGTTTCGTAGGTGTGTGCTAGCTCGTTCCTCCCGAGGAACACTTGAGCTTGAGTTTGTGAGTGATCCGGAAAGTATTCTCAAAGAAGCCCGAAGAAGGAAAAGGATGGCGAATCAAGCTCTCCATGTTGATGAGGAGTTGGCTCAACTTAGGGCCGAAATGGCCAGATTGCAACTTGAGAGGGACAACCAAGAGGAGGTGGCAAGAAGAGAACGGGAGCAACGGATGAGAGCCGAGGCTCAACTCAACGCTCTACCCCGGAATGCACGCCAATACATGCATCCGGAGTTGAGGGTACCCGAACCGGCTATTGTGCTTCCCGAGGTTGCCAAGAATTTTGAGATCAAGACGCAATTCATTACCCTCATCAAGCGTGATCAATTCGAGCGCCGTCCACATGAGTGTCCCATAGAGCACGTCAAACGCTTTGTGGACATGTGTGAGACGATCTCTACCGACGAGGAGACATTGGAGTATGTGCTTCTAAAGGCGTTCAAATGGTCACTTGGGGGCAAGGCCACACATTGGCTCGAGAGCCAAGCTCCTAGGTCAATCACAACTTGGAAGACGCTCTATGATGCTTTCTTGATGAAGTTCTTCCCACCCTCAAAGACAACCGAGCTAAGAAGGAAGATTGCAAGCTTTCAACAAGGTCCGAATGAGCCTCTCTTCGAAGCATGGGACCGTTTCAAGGAGATGTTGCGCCAATGTCCTACTCATGGCCAACAACCATATGTGCTTCAAGACATCTTTTTCCAAGGCATCAATCCGGTAACGAAGGACAAGCTCAATCTCCACACCGATTGTGGGTTCATAGACTTGACACCGGATCAAGCTTGGGAGCTACTTGACAAGCTATCCGATTATGAGGCCATGTATGGGGTGATTCAAGCTAGCAAAGAGGTAAAAGTTCAAGGTGAAGGTGCAAGGAAGTTATATGATCCAAGGGGAGAAGACATTGATAGGGATGTGAAGCTCCAATTCCTTGAAGGTGAAGTGAGCAAGCTTAAGAGGCAAGTCCACTACTACAAGCAAAATGCTAGAGCTTGTGAGGAGTGTGGATCCTTTGCACATGCTACACAAGTTTGTCCGAATGAGAGCCAAGTGCGCTTGGCCGAGCGAATTGAGGAGGCAAACTATGTTCGAGGAAATTTCGGTGGAAGAGGCAACTTCAACAATGGTGGTAATGGTCGGTGGAACAACGGTCAAGCTCAAGGTTACAACAACAACTTCAACCAAAACGAGCCAAGGGAGCCACCACCACCATATAGACCACCGGGATTCAATGAGTTACAATCATTCGCTCAAGAGATGAGAGACGGGTTCAAGGATATGAGGACCCAATTCAATGAGTTCGGTGCATGGAGAAGGCAAGTCGACAATCAATTTGCCCAAATTGCAACTCAAGCCCCGAGAGAGAATGGGAGACTTCCGGGCCGACCCGAGGAGAACCCCCGAGCTCAAAACAATCAAAATGAAGTCCGGGCAATTGGATTGAGAAGTGGCCGAAACCTACCCGAGCCACACACACCTAAGAAGAATGAAGAGAGCCGGACCGACTTACCCAGCAAGTCGGGTCCGACGTTCCCCGAAGTCGACCCAGCAAGAAGATCGACCCCTTCACCCCGGACCGAGGTTGAGAGTGAGTCGGGCCCGACATACCCAGACGTCGATCCGACTATTTTGCCTCAGCTCTACCCCAGGACCGAGATTCACAGCATCGGGCCCGACGTGGTGCCTAAGTCGGTCCAACCAGGAAATGTTGCAAGTGAAGTAGGGAAGTCCAAGGAGGTTGATCCAAGCAAGATTCAAGGTGCAATAACTCTTCCATATCCCTCAAAGAAGCCGAAAGATGTTGTTGAGAACAAGTTCAAGAGGTTTCTCAAACTCTTGCAAGGCTTGAACATCTCTATCCCGTTCACCGATGCATTGAGCGAGATGCCATCTTATGTCAAGTTTTTAAAGGAGATTTTGAGCAAAAAGAGATCCATAGTTGAAATGCAAGATGAGGTCAAGACCTTGGAGCTACCGCAAAAGCTAGGAGATCCCGGTCGGTTTGCTATCACTATTGGTGTGGGGTCTCAAAACTTCCAAGCCTTGTGTGACCTTGGAGCAAGCACGAGCATCATTCCTTACACCATATGGAAATCCACATCCATGGGACTCATAGCTCCGGTCAACATGAGGTTAACGATAGCGGATGGGTCGTCCATCGAGCCAATTGGTATCGTCGAGGATTACCCCATTTGCATTGAAGGCCATTATGTCCCAATCGACTTTGTTGTGGTGGATATGATAGAAGTGCCGGGTGAACCGATTATACTAGGGAGACCTTTCCTTGCTACGGTTGGGGCAATCATTGATGTAAAAAAGGGCCACTTGTCTCTTGACATTGGAGGAAGAGAGATTGAGTTTTTCTTTAGGCCAACTTCAAAAGGGGCCGTACATAAGGAAGTTAAGATGATCCAAGTTCCTCTTGGATTGCAATGGGAAGCTGTCTCTAAGAAGCCAAGGCCAAGGGAGCTTAGGTTGAAAGCCACCCCACCACCTAGAGAAATTGAGATAGAGCGCCAAGGCCTAACCCTCAATATGATTGAGCATGAGCAATTGGAGGAAGGGATGTCTTATTTGGAGGTGTTCAAGGCCGAGAAGGAACAAGTTCAAGCACCACCGGAACCGTCTCAAGAACTCAAGGAGCTTCCAAAAGATTTGAGGTATGCATTTCTTGGTCCCAACTCTTCTTTACCCGTAATCATAAATGCCAACTTGAATGATGATGGGGAGTCTAAGTTGTTAGGGGTTCTAAGAAAACATAGAGGAGCCTTAGGGTATTCACTAGAGGAACTAAAGGGAATCCCTCCCTCAATTTGCATGCATAGGATTTATATGGAGGATAACCATAAACCCACTATTGAACCCCAAAGAAGATTAAATCCTAACATGAAAGAAGTGGTAAAGAGTGAAATACTTAGGATGTTGGATGCGGGAATCATCTTCCCAATTTCCGATAGCAAGTATGTGAGTCCCGTGCATGTAGTTCCTAAGAAAGGAGGTCTCACCGTTGTGCAAAATGAAAAGGGAGAGATGATACCTACGAGAACCACAACAAAATGGCGTATGTGTATTGATTACCGTAAGCTTAATAGTGGCACTCGCAAGGACCATTTTCCTCTTCCCTTCATAGACCAAGTCCTAGAGAGATTAGAACAACATGAATATTTTTGCTACCTTGACGGGTATAGCGGGTTTTGGCAAATCCCTATTCATCCCGATGATCAAGAGAAGACGACATTCACATGTCCTTATGGGACTTTTGCCTATAGACACATGCCTTTTGGTTTATGTAATGCGCCGGCAACATTTCAAAGATGCATGATGTCCATCTTCTCCGATATGGTTGAGGATATAGTAGAAGTGTTTATGGATGATTTCTCCGTCTATGGTTACTCATTTGATGTTTGCTTAGCTAACTTAGACAAGGTTTTGACTAGATGTGAGCCGACTAGCTTGGTGCTTAATTGGGAAAAATGCCACTTCATGGTGAAGGAGGGCATAGTACTAGGACACCTCGTTTCTAGTAGGGGGATAGAAGTGGATAAAGCTAAAGTTGAAATAATTGAAAAACTACCTCCTCCCTCTTGTGTTCGCGATGTTAGGAGTTTCTTAGGTCATGCGGGATTTTATAGACGGTTCATCAAGGATTTTTCTAAGATTGCAAAACCATTGTCTAACCTCTTGATGAAGGATGTGCCCTTTGAGTTTTCCGAGGATTGCATGAGTTCTTTTTGTAGGTTGAGAGATGCCTTGATTTCGGCTCCAATAATGGTGGCACTCGATTGGAATCTTCCATTCGAGGTGATGTGTGATGCTAGTGATTTCGCCGTAGGGGCCGTCCTTGGGCAAAGGAAGGATGGAAAGTTGCATGCCATCTACTACGCAAGCAAAACCTTGGATGAAACTCAGTGCAATTACACAACAACGGAGAAAGAGTTTCTTGCGATAGTGTTTGCATTTGAGAAATTCCGTTCATATCTTGTGGGATCAAAGGTGGTAGTCTTCACAGACCATGCGGCAATCAAATACCTCATAAAGAAGAAAGATGCAAAGCCGAGGCTTCTAAGGTGGATGCTCCTTCTCCAAGAGTTTCACCATGAGATCAAGGACAAAACCGGTGCGGAAAATGTGGTAGCTGATCATCTATCCCGTTTGCCCATTGAGTACATGTTGGAGATGGAGGATGGTTTGACTATAGATGATTCAAGGGCAGATGAAGTTCTCATGAATGGAAAGGAGGAAAGGAAAGGTGGATCGACGAACCAAGTATATCGGGCCCGAGGTCCAGAACATCGGACCAAAGTCAGGGCGGGTACAAGTGAGTCGGGACCGAGGTCTTCAGAGTCGGGCCCGAGTTACTTGAGTGTTTGCGAAGCTAGACCGGCGTCCAACCATGTCGGGCTCGGTACACTTCAATGTCGATCCGTGGAAGAAAGTAAGTTTCCTAACTCGATTTCCATTCCTTCTCGTTCTCAATTGATTAATTCTTTCTCCCCCACTTGCCTTCTTTCTATTAGTGCCGTAAGACGAGGGGTTTCCCCTTGGTTTGCGGATTTTGCTAACTTTGTCGTAGGGGGAGTGATCCCACCAAATTTGTCTTATCAAGCTAGGAAGAAATTCTTACATGATGCTAGACAATATTTTTGGGATGATCCATATCTCTACAAGGAAGGGAGTGACCAAATCTATAGACGGTGTGTGTCAAGTGAAGAGGTTGAGAGCATAATTCACCATTGCCATTCCTTGCCTACGGGGGGTCACGCTAAGAGTTCCAAAACCACTTCAAAAATTCTTCAATGTGGTTATTATTGGCCAACCATGTTCAAGGATGTGCATGATTATGTGAGGAAGTATGAGGAGTGCCAAAGAGAGGGGAACCTATCAAGGAGGAATGAGACTCCTCAAACTGGCATTCTAGAAGTTGAGTTATTTGATGTATGGGGTATTGATTTCATGGGACCATTTCCCACATCGGGGCCTTACAAGTACATCTTGGTAGCCGTGGACTATGTCTCAAAATGGGTGGAGGCCATACCAACAAGAACCAATGATGCTAGGGTGGTGATGAAGTTCTTGAAAAGCAACATTTTTGCAAGGTTTGGTGTGCCTAGACTTCTCATAAGTGATGGCGGACCTCATTTCATTGAGAGGTGCTTCGAGAATGTGTTGATCAAGTATGGGGTGTCTCATCGAGTTGCTACTCCTTATCATCCTCAAACAAGTGGGCAAGTCGAGGTGTCAAACCGTCAAATCAAGGCTATCTTGGAGAAGACCGTATCTCGATCAAGGAAAGATTGGTCCTCTAAGCTCGATGATGCACTTTGGGCTTATAGAACCGCCTGTAAGACACCTCTAGGAACTACACCCTTCAATCTAGTTTATGGCAAGGCATGCCATCTTTCGGTCGAGCTTGAGCACAAGGCAAAATGGGCACTCAAAGAGATGAATTGGGATATCAACTTGGCCGGTGAGAAAAGGTTTCTAGAGCTTCATGAGTTGGGGGAATTGAGGTTGAAAGCCTACGAGAACTCCAAGTTGTACAAGGAGAAGACCAAGAAGTGGCACGATAGGAAGTTAATTCCAAAGACTTATCAAACCGGTGACAAGGTTCTCCTTTTCAATTCAAGGCTTAAACTTTTCCCGGGGAAGTTAAGGACTAGGTGGAGCGGACCATTTGTGGTCCACCGTATTTATGCTCATGGTGCGGTGGACTTGGTTGATGAACGAGGACATATTTTCAAAGTAAATGGTCATCGAGTAAAGAAGTTCTATGACAAGGCGGGTCCAAGCGAAGAAGTTAGAGCCTCATGGGCTCTCGTCCTCGCCAATTGACCTAGACATGCCATTGAAGAATAAAAAAATTGTGAGCTCTTCATACTCTTCTCTCTTGTTTTTAAGTTTTGGTTTCCTTGTTTGATGGGGACATCAAAATTTTAAGTATGGGGTGGGGGTAAGTGTGCTCATGATTTCACTTGCATGTGTGTTTGTTATTTTAAGGATATTTGTTTTTGGTTTCTAGTTTGTGTTTGGGATGTTTGTGTCTTGGTTTTTGGTTTTAGAGAAATTTTTGCAAAAAAACCCATAAAAATTTGAAAAATTGTGTTAAAAACAACAAAAAGATTTTGTGTTTTGTAGGTTTTGGACTAGAAATTCCCATCTTAGATTGCCAAAAGAAAGCTAATGATGATGTGAGCATGTAAATTCTTTTGCATATTTTCGGATGGTTTAGCCTCTAAAAATGATGTTGCTTTTGATGTGATCATGATATCTTGCTTGTTTTATTGAACATGTGAGTTCTAGGATGAGTTCTTATGCAACTAAGTATGAGTGACCCTTGTGAGATTGATTTTTGGCCATTTTAGGGATGCTTGTTCATATTTGCATATCCCTCATGTTTCTTGTGTGATTAGCTCATTCATGCTTAGTAAAACTTGCTATTGCGGTGTTTATCTATTTTCCAAGACCGTCATGAGATTTGTCCTAGCATTGTCACATTGATTTTGAACTTTATTCTTCTAGTCACATAAATGTTCCATATCCTACCATGAAGTTAATCCTTTGTTTGTAGCCCCATTCTAGCCTAAGCCTTTGTTTGAAACTCCTCAAAAATATTATTCCTAGCCTTATATGACTTGACCCTTATGGGATTGGACTTTAGAAGAGAGGTTTGGATAGTATTTGAAGAGTTGAGATTCTCTTGGGTTTAAGGGCAAAGAATGGTGTTATAAATCATGTGGGTAGTGCATCTTCGTTGTACAAAAAAAAAAAAAAGAAAAAAAAGAAAGAAAGAAAATCTTGAAAATGTAAAGTGGAATGAAAGCAAAGGGCTTAAGTGAAGAAAAAGGGTCCGACCGAGTTACAAGCCACATCGGGCCCGATGTCATAAGAAAGTCGGTCCAAATGTAGAAGGAGTGGAAAATCCAACATAAAGCCTAAGAACAAAGATGAAGTGGAATGTTAAGTGAAATTTTGGGTTGAAAGGAAAAAAAAATGTAAAGTCTTTTGGGTGAGTGTGAAAGTAATTGTGGAATTTTGGTGAAGTTGGTAAGAGTTTAGGTTGTTCAATCCCCATTATAAGCACCACAAGACCAAATAATTCCCACCTTGAGAAATACCAAAAGCCCCATTACAACCCGGCCGAATGGAACCTCTTTGAGGACCTCCATTGAGCCAAGTTCGAAATTCTTTGTGTACTTTGTATTAGGCATCTCTAGGTGGAGGAATTGGTGATATTAGCTTCAATAGTAAAGTCCTTACTTGTATGAATTTTGAGCTTGAGTGTTCATTGCTAAACCCAAACACATGATGAGTGATACACATTCGCATATCCCTAAAGTGAGGCTTAGTCGCATTGACTCTGTTCCTTGGAACACTTAATCATGTGTGATGATGTAATCTTGCTTGAATATCAATCACTTGTGCTTAAAATGTGTTTTCATACGAGGCTTTACTTGAAGATTATGTTTCGGTCTTGCTTACATTGTTATTGCTTGAGGACAAGCAAGTTTAAGTATGGGGTATTTTGATGTCTCTTTATTTGGTGGTGTTTTCATATGTGATTTCCTTTGTAAATATGTTTCTTTTTCCCCTTTTCTTGCGTGTTTTGTTCCTTTTTAGCTTAGTTCCCGTATTTCTATGAGATTCGGAGACTACGCGCGTTTTATGTGTTTTGTAGGTGTTTTGGCATGAATCGATGATCGTTTTGAAGGAGAGTCGAGACATGGAGCAAGGCCCGAGCTAAAGCGGGAAAGAGAGGAGCAAGCCATGAAGAAGAACAAGAGAAGCCAACAAAGAAGAAGGTGGAACGAGGTCAGGACCGAGTTGCAACAACCTCGGGCCCGACTTGGAAGATTTCAACCTCGGACCGAGATGCACAGTACCTCGGGCCCGAGGTCCTCCGTGTCGGTCCGAGTCGGTCACTGGACTACTTGGGCTCCAAGGCACGAAATTGTGAACTTCCACTTTTTCCCCTCATCTAATCTATAAAAGGCCCTCTTGTCTTCTAATTTAGAGGCTCTCACACCCTCACAAGGGAGGCTCTCACACCCTCACAAGGGGGGCTCCCTCACACAACACCCTAAAAAGGATACTTGGAGAGCAAGGAGGAAGGAGAGGAGAAGGAGAAGAGAGAGAATCGGCCAAGGGAGAAGAAGGTTTGGTTGATAGATTAGCTTTGTTTTATTTTGATCTTGTGGATTTGGAAACCCTTGATTGGAATTTGTGGATTGCTTTTGATTTGTGAATGAAACTTTGCTTTGGTTTGAGATTGATGATGTTGATTGCTTTGCCTTTTGATTTGTTTTCTTTCTTTGCTTGCTACATGGAGTAGATCTCCTTGATCTTGGGTTATGGGGGAAAACCCTAGCTAGGTTTGGGCTAGAAACCCCAATTCCATAGCCTTGAGTGTTTGATCTAAGGAACCCACTCTACACAGAGCTACAATTCCTTGCGAAAGTTGGGAATCAAGGCTTGAGATTGGCAAAGTAGCGAAAGTCAACATGTGTCAATCTCAAGACCTTGCCTCGAAGGGGATTTCCCCAAGGGTCGAGGTGTAGAAGTGGTTGGAACGAGGGCGACAGCACTCGATCCTAGTCCGATCATCACTCATTGCTTGAATTGGGGTGGAAAAGCCTTAATCTACTAGAGAAGGAACCCAAAAGCCCAAGATCTATTTTTAATCTTCGAAGTTCGACAAACCCAGCTACCTCGGGCCCGACTTACCCAGTGTCGGTCCCGACTTCCTCTTGTCGCCAACCTCGGGCCCGACGTGACCTCAGTGTCGGTCCCGACTGTTTTCTTTGTTTTCCTTTGTTTTAAGTTCTCCTTTCTAGCTTTCTAGTATCTAGGCACATCAATCGAGTAGACTTCCCGAGTGTTCGACACCCACCACGTGCTACAACGGGGTCGGGTTATAAATTGTATCTCTAGACCCTCGCCATCCCGAGCGATCGTCATCACTGCGTAAGGGAACTGTCACTAGAAAAGTTCTCGACTTGTCTTACTAACACAGATCTACTATCCTACAATTGGTATCAGAGATTGGCTCTAGATTTTCTGTAAAAACTTGCAGGATGTCTACGGAAATGTCTTCAGATCTTAGTGCTCTTGGACACGGAAACAACAAACCACCTAGGCTGATTGAAGGTCGATTCGAGAGATGGCAGGGTCTGATGAAAAACTGGATGCGAAGTCACGATTATCAAGCATGGACAGTAATTGAGAGAGGGAACTTCACCATCAACCCAGCCATCAAAAATGATCTTACCAAATGGGGTCCAAACGAGTGGAAGTGCATGGAGGCCAACTTCAAAGCAAAGATGTATCTCAACAACGCCATGAGTGAAATGGACTCAGCCAAGGTTGGAAACCTGAAAATTGCTAAGGAAATGTCGGCTTCTATCGAGTAGATGCACATGGGAAGTTCAGATCTAAAGGAAGATCATCAGATGGATATTCGTCAGGAGTTCTACAACTTCAGGATGGAACCTGGAGAAACCGTATCATCGTATCAGTTCCGTTTCGAGGGACTACTGACTAAACTTAATAATTTGGGAATCTTAGAGAGAGAAGTCACAAAACGGATGAAGGTCAAGAAGGTGATAGATGGTCTTTCCGGATAATGGACCCATGATCGAACAACATTCAGGGAAAATCCATCCAACAGGAACCTCATGCTTCATGAGATCTTTGGGAAACTAAAGACTTATGAGAGAAGAAGGAACTCTGATAAGGCTCAAGACAAACCTGGAAAAGGAATTGCACTTAAGCTTTAGAAAGTGCTTAAGTCTGTCCAGGAACAGTGTGAAGAATCTGATGATGAGGAAGAGGATGACATAGTGCTTATCACAAAGGCATTACGTAATCTCTACAAGAAGGGAAAGTTCCAGAAGAATTATGGAGGGAATAGTCACTCAAGAGATTACAACAAGTCCGGAGAAAAGGATTATAAGGATGTTACGTGCTTCAAGTGCTTCAAGAAGGGTCACTATGCTAAAGCTTGTCCTCTGGGAAATGACGAGAACAAGTTTGGGAATAGAGCTTACATAGCAACATGGGATGATTCAGATGATGAAGATCCTGATGCTTGGGCTACACCGAACATGTGTGCTATGGCTATCAAAGGAGACCCGAAGGAACCATAAGAGGATGTGAGTATTCTAACTAGTTGCTTTGATAAATAGTCTAAATCTGATCTTATTCGCATACTTTCTAAACTTAAAAACAATATGAAACTTCAAAAGGAAATGAGTGAAACTGAAGAGCATTGTCTTAAATTAGAAAGTGATGTCGCTAAAAAGGAACTTGAATTGAAAAACATCAAATCTGTTGAGTGTTCTGTGTGTGATAACCTGAGAAAGGAACTTGACTCTGTCATGACTGCTAAAAATGAGCTCATCTCTATGCTTGTTATTATTACCTCTGAGAAGGAAACCCTAACTAAGAAGTTAGAGATAAATGAGGGAAAGCGAGTTGTCGAGATTCCTAAGGTAACCTTTGTCCCCTCTAGACATGGCATAAGATACTCTGAAATAGACTCTGGAAATGATCAAAAGACCCTTAATCTGAGGGAACTAAGTGAAAGTAGAGCCCTAGAATTACAAACTGAAAAAATAAAAAACTCCCATCTAGAAGAAAAAATTAGAGTTCTAGAGAGTGGAACTAAAGGGGAAAGGGACTACTACACTGGAAATAACTCTCTTAAGATATATGTCAAGATAGCTAAGGGAAACGGTTCCAGAGGACCAAACAAGCAAACTGCTGAGAGAAATAGAATTCAGGGACCTCATCCTAAGTACTATCTAGGTGAATACTATAAAACTTGTTGGACATGTGGCAGTCATGGTCATTACAAGGAACAATGTCCTAAAGTCAGTTTCTCAGGAAGTCACACAAATAGGAACAACAACAGAACTTCACGTTCAAGATTCTACATGACCTATCACTCTGTTGATGTTAATATTGCAGATTATGTTGATTATTATCCCTGTAAGGAACCAGCAAGGAACACCTTGCCTAGGTAACCAAACATTGACTCTTTTGCAGGTAAAAGTGAGGGGGAACTGTATGTGGTTCATAGACAATGCATGCTCCAACCACATGACAGGAAACAGGAACAATCTAACCTCGCTTAACACCCAGGTCGAAGGAGGAAATGTTTCCTTCGGCAACAGGAACAAAGGGGCAATTCAAGGTTCAGGGGAAGTCAAGCTTAACAAATCAATCAAAGTCAATAATGTCAATCTTGTGACAGATATTGGGTACAACTTACTATGTGTGGCACAACTCTATGATCAAGGAAACAACATAGTTACCTTTGATTTTACTGAATGTCTGGTTGTGAACAAAGAGACTAACAAAGTTATTCTTAGAGGGAAACGATCTAACAATGTTTACATTGTTGATCAAGATTTTCAACCTCCAAGAAAGCTATGTCTCACAGTTCCCACAAGTGATACTGATCTTTGGCATAGACGTCTTGGTCATGCGGGCTTAAACCTCATTCAGAAGTTGTTCTTGCAAGATCTTGTAATTGGTTTACCTAGGATACACCCAGACACAGCAAAACTATGTGATGCTTGTTCCAGGGGTAAACAAATTCGAAGTTCCTTCAATCCAAAGAAGGTTGTCAGCACTTCCAAACCTCTGGAAATGATACACATGGATTTATGTGGTCCAATGGACACATGTAGCTATGGTGGAAGCAGGTACATGTTTGTTATAATTGATGATTATTCTCGTTTTACTTGGGTTATTTTCTTGTCTTCCAAAGGAACAGTGTTCAAGGAGTTTGAAGTCTTCATCAAAAGAACAGTAGTCAGTCTAGGAACCAAGTTGAAATCCATACGTTCAGATCATGGAATAGAGTTCGATAACCCAGCTTTCCTCAACTTTTGCAATGAAAATGGGCTCTCTCACAACTTCTCTGCACCAAGAACTCCACAACAAAATGGAGAAGTAGAAAGGAAGAATCGCACCCTAGAGAATATGGCTCGAGCTATGATGCTTGAAAGTGGTGTTCCAACAAATTTCTGGGATGAAGCAATTGCAACTTCAGTTTATATCCTTAATAGAGCCATGATTAGACCTATTCTATTAAAGACTTCCTATGAGCTAATCAAAGGCAGAAAGCCAAATATTTCCCATCTTAAAGTATTTGGTTGCAGGTGTTATATCCATAACAATGGAAAAGATGCTCTAGGAAAGTTTGATCCAAGAAGTGATGAAGGGATCTTCACCAGCTACTCACTTCAAAGCAAAGCATACCGAGTCTACAACAAAAGAACCAAAAAGTTTGAAGAAAGTGTCCACGTCATCTTTGATGAGGAACCCATCTATCGTGGAACTGCCTCCATTAACCCATTCTCAAAAACAGGAGTGAAGCCCTTCACCATACCAAGGGAAACAATGAGGGAACCAACAGAAGAGGATGATGACTTAGATCATCGAAACAATGACACTGACTATCTCAATGGAAATGAATCTCAACCACAGGAACTAACTAACGAAGATGATCATGGAGATGATGATACCACGGAGCACTTCGATGATCCCTTCACCAACTTCCCTGAAGAAGAAAATAATCCATCTGAATCTTTAGAAGTCTCTAACACAGGGAACAGTCATGTCACTGAGATTCCACAAAATCTACCTGAAGCTAGTACCAGTGCTCAGGAGGAACTTCAAAAAGCACTGCAATCACAACCTCAACCCAGGAACTATCATCAGAGAAAAGATCACCCTCTTGAGAACATCCTTACACCTCTGGAACAGGGAGTACAAACTCGTTCCTCTCTCCATAACTTTTGTGCTTTTAACGCATTTGTCTCTCTTGTTGAACCCAAAAGTATATAGGAAGCACTCAAAGATCCAGATTGGATTCAAGCAATGCAGGAAGAGCTCCATCAGTTTGAAAGACACCAGGTGTGGAAACTAGTTCCAAGGCCACCAGACAAGAATGTCATTGGAACTAGATGGGTCTTTCGCAATAAACTTGATGAATCAGGAAATGTGTCCCGAAACAAAGCTAGATTTGTGTCTCAAGGTTACAACCAAGAGGAAGGGATAGACTATGAGGAAACGTTTGCACCAGTTGCCCGAATTGAAGCAATACGCTTGCTCATAGCCTTTGCTAGATACAAAGGGTTTAAGTTGTTCCAGATGGATGTAATGACAACCTTTCTGAATGGCAATCTTCAAGAAGAAGTCTATGTCAAGCAACCACTAGGATTTGAAGATGAAAGCAAGCCAGATCATGTATACTTTCTTGAAAGAGATTTGTATGGCCTCAAACAAGTGCCTCGAGCCTGGTATGATAGATTTGCTTCATTTCTATTATCCAAAGGTTATCAACGAGGATCAATTGACAAAAATCTTTTCCTGAAGAAAGAATCAGTTGACATTTTAATTGTGCAAGTCTATATTGATGATATAGTTTTTGGTTCCACTAACCCCGTGCTTAAAGAAAAATTTGAGAAACAAATGAGTAATGAGTTCGAAATGAGTATGGTAGGAGAACTTAACTTCTTTCTAGGCCTTCAAATTTCTCAAACAAAGGATGGCACCAAAATCCATCAACAAAAGTACATCAAGGAAATGTTATCAAAATATGGGATGGACACTACAAAGCCCATCAACACTCCAATCTCACCTAGCACACGCCTTGATGCGGATGAGAATGGAACCAATGTTAATCAAAAACTCTTTTGAGGAATGATTGGTTCCCTTCTCTATCTCACTGCTAGTAGACCGGACATCATATTTGTCGTCTGCCTCTGTGCACGGTTCCAAGCAAATCCTAAGGAGTCTCATTTGAAGGAAGTCAAAAGGATCTTTCGCTACCGCAAAGGAAGAGACAACTTGTGCTTAAGGTATCCAAGGAACAGTTCCTTTGAACTGGTCTTCTTCACCGATGCTGACTTCGCTGGGCATCTAGTAGATCGGAAAAGTACTTCAGACATGGAACAGTTCCTAGGAAATTGCCTTGTATCTTGGGGATCCAAGAAGCAATCCTCAGTGGCACTCTCTACTGCTGAAGCTGAATACATAGCCGCTGCTGCTTGTTGTTCCCAAGTTCTATGGCTCAAGTATCAACTTCAAGATTATGGTATGTCTCTCGGAATTGTCCCTATTAAATGTGATAGTACTAGTGCAATAAACATCTCCAAAAACCCTGTACATCACTCTAGAACAAAGCACATAGAGGTTAGGCACCATTTCCTACGTGATCACGTAGAGAAAGGTTCCATTGAGATGGTACATTGCAGGACAGATGAACAAGTTGCTGATATTTTCACGAAAGCTTTGGACAGACAACCCTTCGAGCATTTTCGAATGCTCTTAGGGATGATTCTCTTACATTAAAAAAGTCCCGGTCCATCTTTTCCCTCAATGATTGACTAGTTAAGTATTAGTATGACTAGGGAACTACATGGTTTAGCAACTTTCATTTTAATAATTGCTCTTTGCATGAAACATGTTTACTACTGTGTATGGGAACTACTTAACAACACTTTGTTCTCTTTGGCCCAAAATGATCAACCTGATCTTATCTATCCCTCATTACAAGCCGAAAGGATGGTTGATCATAAGACTTATCCCATAAAGCCGATCCAGGTAAACGTTTCCTATGAGCCTTAATTAATTGATAACCCCTTCTACGGGATTCAATTACCTGGATGACAAAATTTTTTCCCTACCATTATTTTGTTTGGATACATCTTTTTGTCTTTTCACAAAACACCCTTATGTATCCAAATATGGCCTTCCATTACTTGTTCATGAAAAGAGGTTGGAAAGGAATGGAACTACTTTAAGTCACTAGGGAACTACAAGGATCTTTGCATCCAAGCGTCTCATAGTTGTATTATTGGAAAGAGAAAAGGCGTTGGGAACTGGATATTTGAAGCAACGATTTGAAAAAAGGGAAATTTGAATCTACACAGTTCATCTTGCTACTTCGGCTCGTTATTCGCCACGTAGATATTGTTGATTTGGAAAGAATCTCTTAATGGATGACATCAAATCTTTCGAGTTACCCTTGGAGTAACTAGATGTGTTTTTCAAGGGAACCCTGGTAACGCTTTTCTCTCACACCTTTTCAAATTCATCTCCTTTCCTTACTTAACCCATCTCCCTCATTCTCTTCCATCTTCATCGCCTTCATCTTTATCTTCTCTGTAAACCCTAGACCTCAAACGAAAATTCCAATTCCTCTCAGAAATTCCAAATCATCTCAAATGGCCAACCAAAATCAACCCATCATCAGGTACTCTGTCCTTCACAAAAACCCTCTCATCGAGCATCTTCTTCACAATGACCCTGAGTACCTTCAGAAGATGCTCCTCACAAATCTTGATGTTGAGCATCATGAACCCGAATACATCTTCGATGTCAAGGAGCGTCTCTTTTCTCTTCTAAGGAAGAAAGATGGTCAACCCCCTCTTACTCCTCAAAACTCACCCCCCACAACTCCCAGATCAGAAATTCCAGTACTCACTACAAGACTGGATGGTTCTTCAACTCTAACTCTCAATATTAAGGGTGTTCAAACTACAATTTCTGAAACAAACCCTAACTCTCTCCTTCTAAAAGATTCTTCCCATTCCTCTCCAAAACACCACACTCAAATCTATGACAGCTTAAGTCCCAAACGAACCGATCCGCCTGCCTCAACCTCTCAAAACCCTAATCTTCAAACTCAAAGTTTCAAAGAAACCTCCTCCTCTACAAGAGCTACTATAATCCCTGTTCCATCCTACAAGGAACTCGACCTCTCCAATCTTGATCAAACTCTCTCACAGTTCAAGAGAGAAGAGTTCCTCACCTCACAAGGAACGACACCTGTTCTTTCTTCCACCTCTTTAAATCCTATAAAGAAACCTATCACCAACGATCCTCTCTCAAACGTCCCAACCGGGCAAAGAACAAGAAAAAGAAAGTTGAGAAAGATTGGTGACGATGAAGAAGAAAATGAAGAGGAACTTGAACCTCTTCAATCTGAACAGCTTCATGCCCTCAATCCATCACCCAACAAGGAACTCATCAATGTTGAGGAAGATGATGATGAAATAATGGACTACAGGGAACTAGTCCTTCAAATCGGCTACAACGAAACAACAACTGGGCGTCCCTCAACAAGAGGATCAACGAAACAAAGGGTGAAAGAGAAGAAGGAAAAGGAGAAGAAAGAAAAGAAAAAGAAAGGACCATCTACAACTGGGGAACGAAAAGCTGGTGATTCCCTTAGTCGTCACCACTGAGTTTCTTCAAGAGCATGACTTCAACGAGCTTCAAGAACTCATCCAATTCCAAGGGTGGGATAAGCTCTGCTCAGAACCAACTAAGGTTGATCCAGCTCAGATCAAGTTTTTCTACTAAAAGTTCACCCTAACAAAGGGAACTGAGCTCGATCCAGTCATAAGATGGAAAACTGAGGAAGATGATTTCACCTTCACCTCTGCTATGATCAAGAAAATACTCCTAGTCCCCGGCAAAGGCTTCGACACACTTCCCCAACGGCCATGGCAAGACACTGATGGAAGGGAAGCCATTCTAACAAGGCTTCTAGGTCATGTGCCTGCTCAAGGGAAGGAAGTTCTCACTCACAGCTTAAGCCAACTAGGGAAGGTGGCACACCAATACATCACTAGGGTAGTGATTCCCAGACAGGAAAAGCGCACAACGCTCAATTCTACTGATGCAATTCTTCTCGATCTGTTCCTAAGAAAGGAAAGAATCAATCTGCCCAAGATAATAATCATGCACATGTGCAAGTGTGTTGCCAAGGAGTCGCACGCCCTTCCATATGCTGTTGTGGTGAAGGAAATCATGAAGAGGAACGATGTCTATCATCCTCAGGAGGAAGAAGAGCTTGCACAAGAGATGGAAATCTCCAACATTCAAAGAATGAAGCATTCCCAGGAACCAATTGATGAAGTTCCTTCTACTGTGTTCATAGAATAGGGAGATTCAAAGACAGTTCTCCAAGCTCAACTGTCTGTGTGGGGTCAATGAGCGAATCCTCGATGTTCTTCTAGACATCCAACAGAAGTTGCCTTCCTCCTCCTCCTCTGATCCATGAACAAGACCTCTACAAAACTTTCCCTAGCTGCTATATCATCCTTCAATGCTTTTTAAGTTTGTCTGTTCCCGTACTAAATTAACTATGTTTCAATGAATGCTTTTTGCTATTATTCTCTAGTTATGATTGTGCTCTACTTGCTTTTCCTTGCATGTTTTTACTTGATTCTTTTCGATGATGTCAAAAGGGAGAAAAGTGGAAAAATGCAGAGATGCGTTGTGTCTAAGAGAATACAGAATAATTAGCATAAGTCGAGGGGGAACTATATGTTTAAAAATCTTGAAAATTGAACTGCTTGTCCATTTCAAGGGGAACTAAGTATCTACAAAGTATCAATTGTGTGTGTATTTTGGTGTTTAATCTCTCTTATCTTTCCTGTATCCCTGACTTGCATTTTATAAAAGTTTGTCATTATCAAAAAGGGGGAAATTGTTGGATCAGTGTTAGGGAACTAACACTAGAACAATGGTTTCTCTATTCGAGAAATCGAAGTTTTGATAATGACAAACAAATGGAACTAATTCCCTTTACAAGTTATCACAGGAAAAGAAGGGGAAACATTCCCTATGACGCCATCTGAGTACGTGGCGAAAGTTTTAAAGGATAATAAAGACTTTTCACTATTGTCTTGGGCGGCAAGCCAAGTTTCGAATGAATAGAGATGCAAAAGGGTACGCTGGTCTTTTTGAATAGTATCGTACTCCCCAAGACAAAAAGGGCAAAGGCGTCAAGCTAAAAGTGGAAACCTCTATAAATAGTATGCGACGCCGCTAGGTCAAATTAAGCTCTCTAATGCAAAATACCAGATCTAAAACGGGAAAGTGAGAAAGCGAGAGCTCGAGCTTATCCAGTGAAGACGACGATCCAGAATCTGAAGAAGGAAGTCTCATGACCAAGCGATGGAGACTGCGTGAAGATCGCCATCGGCTTGGAGAGTTGGTTCCTGTGCTAAAGGGAATTGCAGAGGAACGAGTAAGGTTCACTATCTATATTCAATTGTGTTTAGATCTAAGAACCACCTTGACTTAGTCGTTAGTATTGTTTGTTAGTGGGATTGCGAACAATAGAGAAGTTCGACTTTGTATTGTGTATCTTGATATCTATCAATAGAAATATAATGTGTGTTCAAAATCCTCCAAGGGAGGTAGAGGTTTACTCTTCAACTAGTTGGCTGTAGAGGTTCCTCTATAAGGAATCGTGTCCTTGTCTCTGTTTTATATTTTACTTTCTGTGTTGTTTTATTCCACTGCGTAAGGGAACTGTCACTGGAACAGTTCCCGACTTGTCTTACTAACACAGATCTACGATCCTACACTCACGAACAAGAAGTTTTTGTTGGCATCAAGGAAAACAAAGACACTAAAAACATAAACTTTCTAGGAAATGAATGGGCGACATTCCAACTCATTAAAACTCCATGACTCTTCATTGGTTGACTTCTTTGATGACTTGTTCTTTGGTCCCATAAATTCTTCCATCTCCTCCCTCTCTCCATCCATACCAACTCCCAAAACAAACAAGTACCTTAATTGAGAATTTTGGTTTCATGAGCCCAATGACCTCCTCTTCTTAAAATGTTCTCTCCTCTTCGAAAAGTGACTCATCATCCCCTAGAATGGTCACTTCTTCAGTCGATACGACCTCCCCTTCTTGCTAAAGGCTCATCCCAAAGGGGTGGTCCTTCAAAATAGTGGCACTCTTACAATATCTGCATCATTTTGATGGGACACTTGATAGTGATAAGAAGTGCGAATTGAAATTTGAGATACTTGAATGAAATGCTTTGATACCAAATTGTGAGAATCAACCCCGTATGGATCCAAAAAAAAGCAAGCAAGTCTCTCCGAGATTTGATTTGCTTTCTTTCCATTATCATTTTCGTAATTGAAAACCAAACAACCCTTAGTGAATATTCATTATGATCAATAAGCTGTATGCTCTACAATCTTGTCTTGTTAATTTTAAATATGTCCAGATAATCACTCGATATGGCCATAGATTTCAAGATCACACATATAGATGTTCCTCTCTCATACTACACATGTAGTCTTGGTATATATCATCTCCTATATATACTCCAAGTTGTTGAAATAATATACACATGAAAATGCCTATAATGTGACCCCTTCGTGTTTTCTTGGAGTTTGTCCTATTTTCACTAACCACTAGCAGCAATTGCTTCAAAATTAAATAATTTTTTTCTAATCATCAAACAGGAAAGGCATGTAAGGTTTGCCTATTAGAAAGTCTCTTGTTTGTTCAGACTTTGTGGCTTCGTGTTTGGTTATGTCAACCGCCGTTTATTTTCCGACTCGATTTTTGATCTTGCTCCTTGGGAGTGTTTTCAGAAGGTTTGTTCTTCTAGGATGTCGACTTTTGTCCGTCTCTCTCCCGATTTGTTGTTGATGTCCTTTCAAGCCGGCTTCCAGCTCCCGTGCTCACGACCTCTCCGTTTTACCGAGCCTGTCCAGTCAAACGAATCCTTACCTAGTAAAAAAATAAGCTTCCACGCATTAAACATAACAGGAAAATCTCGTAAAACGTTGAAACACTATCTCGACCAAACCACATCTCGCACATGAAGGGTTAGAAGAGAGTTATCTCCTCATGCAATTCTCATTACAAATTAAGAATGTTGTTATGTGAAGCAAGGAATGAAAATTGGCAAACTCTTTCTTGAGCATTGATTCTCCAAATATGGCGCCACAAGGAGATAGCCGATGCCAAAGAGAATTGTTTAGAAGTTGTCAATCCCCAATACATTTTATCATCTTTATCATGGAAATGGGTTACACATTTAGAAGCAAGTTGTGAGAGGGTCTCGGCTAGTAATAAACCACTAATGAGATGTCACATCTAACCCCGAATCAGACCAAAGTTCATCAACTGTTGCGCCTTCAAGCTCAACATGCACCGGATGGATGGAGAGACTAATCAAAGGGCAATCGGTAAGCCAATAGTGAAATTAAAATAGAGTTGAGAGACCATTACCAATTGAAAAACGAACCCCTTTGTCAAGTAGTTGGGCTTTCTCGACAAGACCCTTCCAAGTATGAGATGCACAAGGCAAACATTTGAACATGTCAACATCAGCCCACCCGATATAATACTTGTTTTGAATGTTTCTCTCCCATAAATAAGTCGGGTTTTGGAGAACTTGCCAACCAATCTTGTCCATGGAGGCAATGTTGGCTCATTTTGTTTGACAAATGTTGGAAAAATATTAAGAACTTTTAAGTTTTGAATACTCGATCAACGTTTCCTATATTAGTTTTGATGATAACAAACGTCATTAGGAACTAGCACATCTATCTAAGTATTTCCGGGATATACAAAGGAAATAAAGTGTGAAGTTGTGGAGCTAACACATCTATCTAAGTATTTCAGGGATATACAAAGGAAATAAAGTGTGAAGTTGTGGAATTGTCCGCCTAATGAGGTATGTCTTGCGGGTCAAGAAAAGAATGGTACAAGCGTCCTCTGGCACATCAGGGAAATAGGGGCAAAACAGTCTTTAGGAAGTTTGTCTTGCGCCTAGTGTATGAAAAGGCGAGGCGTAGGCGTGCTTGGCCAGGCCCAACACCTGCATCAGCCAAAGCAAGGCTGACAACAGGATGTAACGCCCAAGTGAACTAGGGGCCTATGCAACCCAGTCGAGCTAAGGCAAGATGCGATCGCCTCATACAATTTTCACTTAATTTTGAATTAATGTTCTAGAGTTAGATCATAAATTTAAATACTAATTTCTTATATTTTCAATACACTTTCCTTAATGTAGATATTTATTTCCATACTTTTTAAAGACAAGATATTATCTTTTCAATACACTTTCCTTAATGTAAATATTTATTTTTATCCATTTTTCAAGGCAAGATATCTTTTAACGCAATTATATTTCCAAGCTATATTTTTAAGAGAAGATAGCTTTTAATCCTATATTTTCTTCTATTAATGTCCTTCGGGAGTTGATGATGATTATTGTAGCTTATGGGAGTTGATGGTAGTTTATATTTCACCCAAAATTTAATCTATCCCTCCCAGCTTTATCCAGCCTTATGAAATTTATTTCCTTCGATTGCCCTACACTAATTTAATTTTGAAAAATTTAAAAATTAATCTTCTCGTTATAAATTTATAAATATATCCTTTTTGGTAATTTTGCATCCATCTTTTATAAAATCAGTCTTGATCAATTTAGTCTACCGAACACCTGCATAATTTTTCACAAAAATAAGCTAATAATTTCAACTCCCAAAATTAACTTGTAAAATCAGCATCAACCATTAAATCAACATCAACATCAACTTGTATCAGGTTTGAAGCACCAAACAGACTATTTGATTTTTGTTGTAAAAATATGTTCTTATATCCTAAAATTTCGTAAATGATCTTACTTAACATTATATATATGTATATTTGTTATTTATCGAAACTTTGTGTCAAGGCGATCACCTTCACCTTAGAGGCACACCTAGGCAATATGGGGGCCTTGTCAAGTGGAAGTGGAAGTTTTGCTTATTGAGTTATTGTATTTCAGCAGGTTAATGGTCAATATATTAATTTTAATACAAAAATTAATATTAATTAATAATAATTAGGCATCGATTGGCTTTTGTTTTGGCTGATTTTTTATCATGGTTAACCGATAAACCGTACCGAGTTTCGCGGTTAACCGTTAACGGTTAATCGATAACGAACGGTACAATTATGGTTATTGAAATTACTAACCAAAATTCCGGTTAACCGAAACTCCGATTAACCAACAGTGCCCACCCCTAATGGGGGGAATTGTCTCGGGCGTCACTTCGCCTTTTTAAACACTTCTTACACCTCAAAGCTTAAATGCTATCATTGTAAATG
Organism: Fallopia convolvulus; assembly: GCA_964016875.1. Taxonomy (NCBI): domain Eukaryota; kingdom Viridiplantae; phylum Streptophyta; class Magnoliopsida; order Caryophyllales; family Polygonaceae; genus Fallopia; species Fallopia convolvulus. The sequence goes on from OZ024721.1 coordinate 2,873,949, forward strand.
TGTCATTTTCCAGGATAAGTACTAAAACTCACTCACTACATATAGATAGTGTAAGGCCTCAAGCCTTTAGAAGCGCTATCCCATGCCAAACCGAGGACTTCCCAGGAGGTCACCCATCTTGGTACTACTCTCGCCTCTACATGCTTAACTTTTGAGTTCTTTGTCCTCACTCGAACCCCGAAAAGGAAGAGCTCTTGTTGACATTGGTAGCACCTCACTTCCTTATAAATTATCGGGGTGTTACAATCTTCCCCACTTAAGCACTTGATGTCCTCGTCAAGGCCCAAGGACCGCCCTCTAGGTCGAGTCACCTCCCTCCAAGCCAAGTGCACTCGTAACCTAGAGTCGACTCTGATACCATTTGTAAGGCCTCAAGCCTTTAGAAGCGCTATCACATACCAACCCGAGGACTTCCCAAAGAGGTCAACCATCCTGGTACTACTCTCGCCCCTGCACGCTTAACTTCTGAGTTCTTTGTCCTCACTCGAACTCAAAAAAGGAAGAGATCTTGTTGACATGGGTAGCACTTCAATTCCTTATAAATTATCGGGGTGTTACAGATAGAGATGACTTAGGATTTTGTGTCTTATGAGTGAATAGTGAAAAAGAGAGAATGGGATCATTTCAAGCAAGGAAGAGGAAGTTGATGGCGTATGTCCGATCCCGACGATGACAAAGGCAATTCCGGAGCTATAGGGAACTGTGACGAAAATTATGAGAAAGGTTTGGTATTTTTTCTTGATTAATTTGATGCACTTAAGAATTAGGTTGATAAACTCATTAGTGTTGCTAGGAATTTGGTGATCGCTAGTAAAAAGAGAAGTTCAACCCATTTGACTTATTGGTTAACATGGGGTTCCTCTATAAAGCCATTGTGTCTATTATATGTCTTCTCTTCTTGCATATTTTGGCTCCGTTCGGCAACACTTATTTGGAGACTTATAAGTATCCAGTTACTTATATGAAAAAAATAAGTTTTGTTTTATGTGTTCGGCAAAATTTACTTATTTGAAATAAGTTACTTATATCCGATACTTATCTGCTGAAAAAATAATCAGCACCCCCACCTTATGTCAAATAAGCTAACTTTTCTACCAAAAGATAAGTAAGCATGACCCAAAAAGAAACAATCATCTTTATTTTTTATTATTTTACCCTTCATTAAGCCCTTTTTAGTAATTTTATACATCTTGCTTAAAATATCATCAATTCAGTTTAGTGAACACATTCCGGATTATTTGGAAAATAAACAACTCATATAAGTATCCATATCAACATCCATGATCAGCATCAACAACCATAAGTATCAGCATCAACACCGATAAGTACCGATTTGCCGAACGGAGCCTTAATTTTCGCTGCCTAAAGAACAATACCTTAAACGGTTCCTTAACTTTAATCTTACACATATTCGATCCAACAACGAATACCCATACCACCAAATTTACATGGATGAGATATGACATTCCGATTAAAACGGTGAATTTTCTTATGCATAGAGGTGAAACCCTATAGAAACTCATGATCTTCTAATAAATGCCTCACAAACCCCCACAAGAAGCCTAAGAGAACCGATCTTGCTAGGGTCGCTCTTCTAGCGAGCGAGAGAGTAGTAGAGTACGTGCTTGCCAACCTCTTAAACAAGATGTAATCTTGTTGAGGAGGAAGGAGTAGCGATCATTCTCGTCATCCGGGTGCACGCAGTTGGAACTCCAAGGTAATTACCAAAGTCAATTTTTTTTTGGGTCAAAAAACGGGCAACCCCTGCGAATTTATTTAAAAGAAAGAACTAGTTTCCCCCATCGGGGGATACATAATCAACCTTAATTAAATTCATAATACTACTAGGAATATGAGAAGAATCGAAAACTTGTAACATTTCATTAGAATCCAAGGCAAGATTTTCCAAACCATCCGCCACCTTGTTTGCTAGTCGCCCAATATGGGATAGTCGAACTGTCCCCGGATAACGCTTGAGCAAAGCTCGACACTGATGAATGAGGTAAAAGTTCCTGTGATAATGCAGATCAGAACTGTTTAAAAGAGTACATGCCACCTGATAATCGCTTTGAATTAACAGATGAGGGAAGTTCCTCTGCTTGGCCAATTCAAGCCCATACTATAAAGCCCACAACTCCGTAGTCAGAGCATCACAAACACCGCAACGAAACGTGAACGCCATAATGCAGGACCCATTCGAATCTCTTATTAGCCCCCCACCCCCAGCGGTGCCTGGGTTACCTTTCGAAACCGTGTCAACATTAAGAGTGACCGAATTTGAAGGGGGAGGAGTCCAAGACAAGATTTTAGTAGTTTGCTGGATTGTAGTCCGAAACTGAATGGAGTTGGACTTCGCTTTGGCCACAATATGTTGGAAAGTCAAAGCCACCATTGTCACCACACGTGAGAGGCGGCTGTTGGTGTCCTATGTTCAAAGATTAAAGTATTGTGGCAATGGTTGTGCACTAAGAATCGCCACTCCTAATGTTGTTGTAGATCTAATCGATAATGTTATTGCTTGAGAAAAAGTCAGCAGGCATAAAATTCTCTCTGAGAGCTAACCAGACATTTCGAATTGGCGCACAATCCCTAAGGAGATGCAAAACCGATTCATCAGCTGGGCACCGGGGGCAAGTTGCAGTTGTCTTGAGGTGACGGCGAGCGCTATTTGCGTTACAAAGAATGGAATCATGCGCTGCTAAGAACATAAAGTGGTGCATACGTTGTTGAGTTGGTGACTTCGATATAGCAGACCAAATTGGATGGGCTGGAATACTTTGTTGTTGTCGAATAACAGACATTGCTGATTGAGTTGTGATTACACCCGACGTTGTATAAGACCATGTGAACTGATCATGAGCCTTAGAATCATCCAACAAAATCACCAAGTGAAGGCAGTTCAGAGTGTCAGCTGGCAGCAATGATGACAGGAAATGAAAATTCCATCTAGAATTCGAGCAAGGCCCAAGTGTGATGTGCTCGGGAACATGCTTGTGAAAAGAATCCTACTTTTAGAGAAATTATAGTTTTTTTATATAACTATCCAATAATTGTCCTAATTTTATAGAAATTATAGTTCTTTTAGGATGAAAATGTGGCATTATTATATATCTAATTCCGCGAACGGAATGGATAAACCATATACATGCTCGTGTTCCGACTTGGACCTTAAACGAGCTACAAAAAGAACTACAATAATCTTATATCTATCAATAGGAATACAACAAGCATTACAATAAAAAGTTACTATAAGTCAAAAAAGACCATCTTGCATATCTAATACAATACGACTAAAACAAATTTCTGATTTTACCATATGACGCTTCCGACTAGATGCTCGTTCATTATTACTGAGAAATGCAGTTAGTTGAGCATTCGTGTAAGTCTGCAATAACGTACAACTAACCCGGATGCCACAAAAACCACCAGTGTTCCAAATAGAAAAATCACTTGAACGAATTGAGGCATGAGCAATATGATATAACATACTTGCAATATCAGAAACAATGACGAAAAGTGGAATAACTTGAATATCTGATAACCCCCTTGTGACACGTTGAACAAGATGAATCGTCACCATTGGAATAGAAAGCAGTAAAACAACAAGGGTCAATTTCAAAGAAACCAACAAAGTTGCAATTTCAAAGAAACCGTCGCCATTGGCATGCATTGAAATTAGTATTTTTATTTAAATGAAGTTAATGATAAGTGAATAAATTCATGCCTTATTTTGAAAAGCTTTGCAAAGTAGTGAAAAAATGGACTTATATTTTAAAAATTTATTTATAGTTTAAAAGCACCTAAATTGCAAAACGGAGGGAGTATATAATATCAGTCCATTCTTCTCATTTTTATTTTTTTTGGCTAATGAGTAGAGATAACTAGTTAAGAAAATGGATTAAATTTAACTTATAAATCTCTATTACACATTTTAATTATTTTTTATTTATTGAAAAATATTTTAATAATTTTGGTTAAATAAAAAAGCACATTTACAAAAAGGTTTAGACGATCATATTTTACTATGTAAAAATTTAATAATTTATTTTTATTTTTCAAAAAATAATTTAATAATTTTGGTTAAATAAAAAAGAACATTTACAAAAAGGTTTAGATGGTCATATTTTACTATGTAAAAATTCACGATATCATAGCATGTTTTTGTAATAAGTTTCATATATTAAAACATAATTTACCCAAAATAAGTAATAATTTTGAAATATTAAAATTATATTTTTTTATTTTTATAATTTCAATTATTATATTTATAACATACACACGATACATACTATTATTATTGTGCATTGGATATTATTATTAGCTATTATTATTGGCATGCATGCATGCATTAATTATGCATTGGATATTATTATTGGCTCAAACTATAGTACATACATACTATTATTATTGTTCTTGTCGGTCTAAGATACATCAATTAACACAACTAATTATGTGCCTCGATGACATTTGACACCACTACAACGACACTCCTTCTTAGTACCACTACAAACACTTCTCACTAAGCCTAGCCATCCTATCAGTAGCCTGATTAGCATGTCTAGTTACATGATTAAACCTAATCTCCCAACCTTCATTATCTATCAACTCTTTGCATTTTGAGACCTCCCAATCATGCACATGTCTTACTTCTGTGTCTGTCACTGCACGCGCACACCAATTCAACATCATCCAAATCCACCTCAATTTTTTTGATTCCCATCTCTTAAACAATTTCAAGTCCTTGCAAAAGCCCTAAAATTTCCGCCCTCACCACCAACATGCCCTTGATTTTGATTATGAAGCCTTAGATATTCCCATGCTTGATTTCGGATCAATCCTTCGACATCGATCAGATGTCTACCCTCAGAAATTTTCGGATCTTGATCCTAAAATTTTCGGACGGTTCAGATCGGGTTTGCGGGTCGAGTCAACTCTTAACAACTCTAGTTGCAAAAGGATCAAACAGTTTGCTAAAAATAAAAGATCCAATATACACGCATGCATGCATGCATGCATTAATTATACATGGATATTATTATTGGCCGGCTCAAATTATAGTACATACATACTACTCCCTCCGATTCAAATTAATTGTCGTTTTAGCACTTTAAATTTGATCCATTTTATATATCGTTTTAGGTTTTCTAGGCAATTGATTAAGAGTGAGTTATGAGAATTGTTATTGAAATGTGTTTTTATTAATTAATGTTATTCATTCATTGGTTGATAAAAGGTGATGGGTGGTAAAATTTATAAGAAAATTATCTTTTTGAATTTAGTTAATGCATTTCTTAATTCTTGTGTCGAAAGTTAAAACGACATTTATTTTGGATCGGAGGGAGTATTATTATTGTTCTTGCCGGTCTAAGATACATCATTTAACACAACTAATTATGTGCCTCAATGACATTTGACACCACTACAACGACACTCCTTCTTAGTACCGGACTTGTTAGCCTTCTCGCAGTTTACAGTGGCAATATAGCCAGGTCTGGGTTTGGTGCCCTTGTTGCACGGGTCTACGCAATTGTCATTACTCTTGCAATTGACATGCTTTACGCAATCTGCCGCGCTCTTCTCTGCCCACTTCGTAACTGGCCAATACATTAAACCAAATATATTACTTGAAATTTACTCAATTATATATCCTTATCTACTTAATTAATCTAAGTAAAAAATAAAGATTGAGTTTAAATTTGCTCAATTATAGGAATAACATGTATTATAGAGTTGTTCATGGTGTCATTTTATGTATACAAATGCTATTCATGAGTGTGGTGAATATGGCGATAATATCTTCTAGATTTTTAAGTTGAAGACGATGATAATATCATAAAAGATTTTTTTGGCAATATAATAGATTTTAATGGAGTTAAGGAGTAAAATAGTCTCTATCATATATTAGAAAATATTTAAATAATTACGAGTATGAAAAAATTGGTTAAACAATTTTACTTGAAGTAATTTTGTGTCCTTATTGTAAGTTGTAATTTCACTATATTTAATTAAAAAAGTTGGCCCCCTTATTATTTCTAGTCGGGTTTCGCCCCTGATTCAAAACCGAAGAAACAGGAATAACAAAGATTTTGTGTTATGAACACCAAATTGGATATTAATTACTATTCCATATATTATATATACAAATTTTGTGCAAGAACAATTAAGCATGGTACAAACTACTAATAGATCATGAGTCAAAAATTAAGAAAGCATGATATTTATTCAAATTTCCTTCTACATATGAAAATAAGGGTGTTTGACTCTATCAGGATTCAAAACTGAGAAAATAAGGAAAATATATATATAGAGTTGGGGAGTATGGATTTATCGAAAACCTCATTTCATGGTGTCATTTTATGTATAAAAATGCTATGCAAGTGCAATTAAGCACAATAGTAATAGATTATGAGTCAGAACAAGGAGGAGGATGACATTGATGTGAGAGATTTTGGCCATGATTCAAGCTTTTGTTATTTTGTTAGGGCTTTTTTTGTGGGTATAAAGCAATTAACCTGTTTGTGCAATTGTTTTATTGGAGATTAGTAACTAACATGCTATTTATACTGATTGTTATCACACATTACTGAATGTCTTAATACAAAGTAGAGTAAAAAGATTTCTTATCTTTTTTAAAAGCACGATTAGATTAGTTTCCTTAAGAAAGCTCCACATTATTTTCGTACATTTCCACTTTTTCTACTTTATTAAATTTAAATATAGCTTACTTAAAATGAAAGATCCCATATTAAATACTACGATTTTTCTAACATATGTACTAAGGGTATATGATAAGATTCCAATTTTAGAGTATATTTATATTTTTTATTAATATTTATAAAAGGGTCATTACTTTTCTAATAAAGCTTTAGTTTCCTAATTCGGATTCTTATCCGATAGAAAAACCGTAATACTATGACCATATGTGTGATACAATTGTATTTATCCGGATTCTTATCCGATAAAGCGGCTAATTGGCTTAATCGGTGGATGTCTTTGTTGCCTTTCTTTATTTCTAGCAATTTTCATTTCTCGCTTGAGTTTTATAGTGTACTTGACAATGAATCTCGTTTAAGTTAATGCAAGTTCTTTTCATCAAAAAAATATCAATATATTATTATATTATTACTAAAGGCGAATACTTCTATAATTTGTGAAAGTCGGATAATTCTCTTTTGCGTGTCATTGTCGTCTATCTAATAACGCCAGATAGAAAAATAAATTTGACTAATTATTCTTTTATTGTTTATGTGTACTAATTATTACATAATCTAATGTATTTATTCCCATTTATTTCATAGGTAAAGTGTAACACCCTCCAAAAGACCTCAAAAAATATTATTTGTCAATGACCTCGGGTTAAAACATCGAAGCTACACAAGAACTTTTTACAATGCAATACTATAATCTATGTTCAATGCAAATTTACAAATCAGAAGTATGACAACGAAAGACAATAATAATTTGTAAAAGAAATTTATCTTTATTTATTGATAAATTGAACTTTACAAAGTTCAAAAGACATTGCAAGTTTGCAACAGAATGTAAGAAATAAAATACAAATGGTTCTTATAAACACCTTAGTTTTAACAACAAAATGTTAAAAGAATTTTCTATTTGAACGAAGTCTTTGTTGATTAGCATCTCATCTCCCAATTTTTGCTCTAGAGTGGGCCAATCATGATGTTCGTATTTGAATACTTTTCTTCAGCTTCTAAGTCTTCGATCCACCAGATCTATTCTTCAATTTCACTCCAACAACCCCTTATGTATCATATACAAGACGATGAACACTAGCTGAACATGAAAGAAGATAAAGCGGTCGGGTTAGTCTAATTAAAGACCAAGTGAAAAAAAATGATTGTTTCTTATGGTCGTAACTAGACATGTTAGAACCCAACTCTGAATGATAATCGGTCAATGATTCAATAGCTAGCAATTCCATCGAAAGAGAAATAAAACATGCATTTCCAAGAGATAGGACACCATAGTTGTGGTTCCATTAGGAAATATGAACATTTGTTGAGAAGTTATATTAATTAACACAAATATTTTGAAAAGCATCTGTCAACCAATCAGATCTACTTAATCATCCTCATTGCATTAGGTGTTGTGCAAATTCAAATTGATTAGAGGATTTTTCATATCCGAATGCAAGAATGGTTTTTCAAGTTGTACTAATCATCTTGGTATATTAATTAATGTGGTTAACACACTTATCTTACATTACTTTCAAAATTTTGCAATTAGTTTGGTAATTTTTTTCGATTCGAATTACTACCTAAATCCACATGCACACAGTGCTGCTAAGATCAGAGGGCATATTTCATCTATGATCATTCACATGCACATAGTGCCAATGCACTTAGATAGAGGGTGACAACACCCCTCAAGCGTAAAGTGGGCAATCATAAGGTATATGTACATTGTAATACAATCTTTTATAGAGATATTAACAAAGATTGAGCTCCCATTCCTAAAACTACTATAATCCACATAATGGCTCAAAATGTAACATATTAAACACACAAGGTCACACATAACAAACCTAAATCCAATTCTAAGGCAAGACTTAAAAAATAAAAATAACAATGCAATCGTTATCTCTAAGATGTTTTTTTATCCAAACAGGGGTTATCTCGTTTTATTTAGCATAATAATAATATTAAGAGTTACATATGATAACTCATCCAATTTTCTATCTCCATGAAAGGAATTAAACCATCAGGAGGATCATTAAATAAAATAAATTCCCCCAAACACTTCTCACTAAGCCTAGCCATCCTATCACTAGCCCGATTAGCATGTCTAGTTACATGATTAAACCTAATCTCCCAACCTTCATTATCTATCAACTCTTTGCATTTTGAGACCTCCCAATAATGCACATGTCTTACTTCTGTGTCTGTCACTGCACGCGCACACCAATTCAACATCATCCAAATCCACCTCAATTTTGTTGATTCCCATCTCTTGAACAATTTCAAGTCCTTGCAAAAGCCCTAAAATTTCCGCCCTCACCACCAACATGCCCTTGATTTTGATTATGAAGCCTTTCAGAAATTCCCATGCTTGATTTCGGATCAATCCTTTGACATCGATCAGATGTCTACCCTCACGAAAGATGCCATCGGTATTAAGCCCTCATTTACTTCTCATTTACTTCTCCAGTAGCTACTGTGATCAACCCCTAATCAGATGCCCAAACATGATCCCAGAACAACATAGGAGTCTTAGTTTTAACCACTCCATTCCAAAGATTCGAAGCCCATGGCCTCGACATAAACTTATCTCTATCCCGTCTTCCCCTACAATACTTTCCTCTAACAACTCTTGCACCCAAGGACTCGGTATTTGTAAGCAACTTCCATCCCATTTTGGCCCTGAAAGCGGAGTTCATTTATCTCATACTACATATGCCTAATCCTCCAGCGTCCTTTGGCTTTTTAAGAGTCTCCTAGTTTATCAAATGTATCTTCCTCTTTTCATAATTGGAACCCCACACAAAGCCTCTAGTTTTCTTTTCCACTTCATCACATATATGAAGAGGGAGACTTGTTGTTTGCATTGAGTAATAGGAAATACTCGCGACAATAGATTGAGCAAGAAACACTCTACCTGCCAACGAGAGTGTTCTAGCTTTCCAGCCTGCTAAACGAGATTTAATTCCTCATTTATTAGAATTATGCAAGAGATAACCGTCGACTTGCCTTATACGAGCTAATCCCACTTAAGGCAAAAAGTACAAAACTCGAACAACGAGTAACCAAAATCCGGGCTCGGGCTATACTGGAAAATAACATATAAATAAATTAAAGTCAATATTATTTTCGATTATAATTTAACTGATACAAATTATTATATCATTTTAATAATTTATTAAAGATTCTTTCTTATAAATATGGTTTTTTAAACTTAATCGTTTAGAGTTTTGATATGAACATTATAACGAAATTTAACGTAATTATATATAAAATAGTGTAATTATATAATAATTTCGTTAATATATTTGTTTACTAAAATTTTAATAAATATTTTGTTTTGATCTGAAAATTTTTAATAAATATAATTCAACCAGAAATGGTTCCAAATTTATACTTGCGCGGTTATCACGACATACGAGCGGAAACAACACGCAAATCGCGATGGGTCATTGGCGGGCTTCCGATTTCCTTCTTGCTTTAATCAAGATATTCCTCATCAAGAAAAGTATACATATGTATGTAGTAGTGAGGTGGCATTTGGCAAGTGTTTCCGGCGGTGGCCTTCACAACTTCACTTCGAAGATCCTTTTCTTGATCGTCAAAACAGAGTACTAGACTTGTCAATCGGTTGGGTTGGGTTCGGGTCACTTTGGATTCGGGTTGGGTTGAGTTCGATTTAGGCCATTTCGAGTTCGGGTTGGGTTGGGTTCGGGTCGAAACGGATCACGGGTCATAAGTCAAAACAGGTTCAGTCATTGTGGGTTTTTGGGCGGGTCGGATTGACCCAATAGGTCAAGACTCAAGAGAATCGAATTTTTACAATTATTAAAATATTATTTTATTTAAATAATAATATTTAATAATAAAACATTATTAAGTAAGATTCAAATAAAACAACTCCTTATCCTATAAAATAAGGAGTGTTTAGAGCCCTTTGATCAAGGTGATCCAAGGGCTGATATTCTATCCTTTTTAGGGACGCGGTGACATTTTGGTAATTTCTTTGAAATTACAAAAGTGCATCACTATCGTGAAAAATTGTATTGCTAAATACAAAAAGTGCATTAGTAAGCCGAAAAAGTGCAAGCATAAATGAAGCCAGCAGGGCACACGCTCCATGTTTGGGCCACTGTAAAAGTGCATCGTTAAGGAGGAAAAGTGCATTACTAAACCAAAAAAGTGCATCATCATGGGCGTCCAATTGACTTGTTTCTGATTGAACTCAATCGCCCAAAATATTTGGGTTTAGTAATGCACTTTTTGTATATCATAATGCATTTTTTCACCATAATGATGCACTTTTGTAATTTCTGATAAATTACGAAAATGCCATCGCGTCCCTAATTTCCGAGAATATCAGCCCTTGGATCAAGGAGATCTAAGGGTTCTAAACGCTTCTTATTTTATAGGATAATGATTTGTTTTATTTGAACTAAACTCTATTTTAATATAGTTTAATAATAATATAAATTATAATTTTCAGAGTAATTTTTTTATAGTATGAAATGTAAAAAATTGGGTAAACGAAACGGGTTTTCCTCGTGTTACATCAAATTTTAAGTTTAAAACCCGAAAATTTTCGGACGAATCGGGTCGATTCGGATCAACTAATGACCAGTCTAAAAGAGACACATCGAAAGTGCCTTCGTCGGGCTTGTCCAATATGTTTGAGGTATTATATGATGAATGGATTAAAGCAATCAAATATATTTTTTGGTCAGGATGAATGGATTAAAGCGTGGTTTAAATGGGCCATTTTATATAAATTTTTTTTTTATATGCTTGAGATTTCACATGCTATCTTTCATGGAGAAAATCTTTAGTACGTACTTGCATATATTATGACAATGTAAACACGTCCAAAACCTCATTCTTTGCATATATCAGCTCAAATTAACAAACAAAAAGTAGTACATATTATTATTGGATAAATTATTTAACATAATTAATTATATGTGTCTCAATGACACGTGACACCGCCACAACAACATTCGTTCTTACCGAACTTGTCAGCATTCTCGCAGCTTATAGTGGCAATAGCGCCTTGGATCGGCGTGGTGCCCTTGTTGCACGGGTCTGAGCAATCATCATGAGTCCTGCAATTGATATGTACCGGAAAAAAACCTTGGCTTATGAGTTGTTAGTGTGTTTGTAAACCAAGTTGACAGGTGATAGCTTGCATTTAGGTAGTGTTTAGGATGCATATTTATGTTTATTTTGCATGGTTTTAGCTTAGTTTAGTCTAGTTCTTAAGTTTTTAGGTTTTCTAGGAAATTCGAATTTTGCGCTTGTTTTGTTCGGTTTTGCAGATCTTTAGGTAAACAAGCATGGACGGGATGGATCTTAGAGGACTATGGTGAAGTTTGAGGAATCTTATAGTGATACAAGTGAAGATTAGAAGAGTTAAGGACCAAGAAGTTGTGGGAAAAGAACGCTTACATCCGGGCTATGCATTGGCGTTGTTGTTTCGACACCTCTATCTTGTAAGGCTTGGTTTGGGAGCTATAGTGGTCGAATGAAGCTGAATTTGGTATCACTGGAGCTAACTCGAAGAGCTACAATTCATATTTTTACTCCGAGTCCAAATTCCAACTCGAAGGGGGTCAAAACAGCCTCTGAAGTGTCGCTTGAATGCAGAACCGAGGCAATTGCGCGGGATGACTGCTAAAAGCGCGGCCGCGCAATTCAGCACCCTATCCCGAGCAATCCCAACTGAGGGATGATTGCGCGGGATGGCACATTGCTTGGCCGCGCAATATTGCAAAACCGCGCAATCGGGAGTTTTTACGCGGACATCATAGGCCGACATTTGGGCTTGATTTTCGGGCCTAGGGTTATATCATATCCGAGTATAGCTTAAAGATAGATCTTTTGAGGATTATTTGAAAGACATATATAAACTTTATGTTAGTTTATTTTCTAATAACTTTTTATCATACTTTTGGAGGCTAGGGTTTTCTCTCAAGTAAGAACCTTTGAAACCTTTGTAAGTTTGATTTCAATTTAATTATGCATTGCTAATTTCTCTTGTGTTTGGCTAGTTATTGAAGTCATGATTTGTATGTAGTCGTGAGGTTTGATTGATTCTCAACAAACTTGAATAGAAATTATTCCCTGTGCTTAATTGAATCTAAACTAGGGTTTTGTTAGATTAGCTACCTAATTGAATTTCTAGTTATAACTGAATCTGATTAATTACCGGTTGGAGTTAATTCGATCAAGAGTATACTTTAATCAATTTAGTACCGGTTGGACAAGTTGGTTGAAGAAGGGAATAAATTCACAAGTCACTTAGATGTCTGGTTGCTCTAAGTGCTAGTTTCTATTGATAACTTGAATCGTTATGTTGTTGTTTAATTGAATCTAGAAGGTCTTCTAGGTTGTTAAATAATTAGGGTTGTTAGGCTGGTAGTTCTATCAACTAAATCTGAAGTTCGGGTTTTAATCCTTAGTAGGGTCATTATCCACAATAGATTATTCAAATGAGAAGAGAATCAAGAGAATCGATGATCAACAAATCACTATCATAATGGATTTAACTAGTTGAACACGCTTGTCTTTCATATATTTAAATCATCTTTGCATTCATAGTTAGTTTTATTCTTGCATAGTAGATTAGAATTTATAATTACAAAACCCCTTTGGTTACTTGGCATACAAGTAATAACACAAATACAAGAGTCTATGTGGGATCGACCCTTACTTACCGCTCTACTGAGTTAGTTAAGCTAAGGATTCTTTGATAGGTATAAACGACCACTGAAAATAGCTCATCAACAGGGAAAAACTGTGTAGCAAGTCTCTGCTTAAGTTTTGCCAACCTTAGTCATTATTTATACTACTAGTACGGCATCCTAAACAGCATTCAAGCTGCCGACTCCCATAACCTTCACATGACAAAAAGGATCAATTACCCTTCCATAATAACCTTCTGCCTAAGCTGGCATATTCCCCAAAACCCACATTCATGTTGCAATTTTTAGGGGTAAAAAGAAAAGTTACTAACAAGTATGGTTAAGAGCAATGGCAGAGCTTAAGGTGAAAAGATATAGACAGGACAAACTGATGCAAGTTATCCACAGATGACCAACAAACATATCAACTGAAACTATTGCACCTAACTGGATGGTGTTTTGGATTCTACTAAAGAGTGGACAGATTCAAGAGAAAGGTAATTGAATGACAAAGCAATATTGCAACTCAATTCTGATTCAACACATTGTCTATACTTTTTCCTAAATGATATTCTAGCATGTCTAGTTTCTATTCAATCTCCCGGATCAAAAACCCAATTCATTTTTACTCAATGCTACTACAACTTCCATTATTGAAACATCTTGAAGCTTACAGAACATGATATTCTTGCAAGTCTAGGGTCTACAGAAAGAGAATTTGAAGTTTGTGATTGGGTTTTCTTGAAATTACAACCATATAGATAGTCATTTGTGGCATTAAGGAGGAATTTGAAACTTTCAAAAACATTTTATGGTCCATATCAAGTCTTAGAGAGGATTGGTCAAGTTTCTCTAAACAACTTCTTTTCATGAACTCTTTCTACGCAATACCTATGTAATTGAGTCACTTTTGATTCAATTCTATCCAAAACCCTCACAATATGGCATGTAATTAGAGATCAACACATGTTGCTTTGCAAAGATCGATGATCATATTTTATGAGAATAGATCATAATATCATTACCAAAATCAAGATCCTAGTACATCCATTTCAACTAATTCAATCAAAGACACCTAACACCATACTCAAACCCAGAGCATTCTTTTTCATGTTCATATGGACACTCTCGATTCACTTTTTCCTAAAGTGAACACTACATACAACTCAATTCTGATTCAACACATTGTCTATACTATCAATTGCATTTACCCAATCACATTTCAACTCAACTGCTTTAACTACACATTCTCCATACCTGTAGTTGTTCACTCAATTTTCCCTTACCAAGTGTTGTTTTTAGGGTTTCAAAACAAAATCCATAACCCATACAATCAAACATCCATTTTAATTCATTTTCATACCTGCATCAGCCAAGGAGGCGACTTCACCACCAGTCCCATCCACGTCGCCGCTAACTGTATCCGCCCCACCACTCCCTCTTCCACGACGAGCCCGACCGCCACCTCGAAAACGTACCATTGATTAACAGTGAATGAGATTTGATAGAGACAAAGGCGGGAAGAGTTTTTCGATGAGGAAGAATTATAAGAATCGCCTGAGAGCCGAACGTGGGACGAGGTTTAGGCGAACAAGGTATCGATTTGCCTTATAAGTCGTTTAACTTAAACGCTTCATAAAACGAACCGCTTCATAAAGCGTTCCAAATGGGTACCCATCAACCCTTTATCTTGGCTGTTGGGTACCCGTTAGGTAAACGATCCATTAATCGAAACGCTTTATGAAGCGTGTCAATTCTTGTGTGCCAGACTATTTTTTGTGTGCATAAAGATTTTCCGTTAATATATTTGTTTCCTCCAAATTTAAAAACATAATATTAATTCAATTAATAAATACAGATTGATACTTGCACACTTGTATGTGTGAGGTGTTGTTGCGGATTGTGAATGGATTAAAGCAATCAAATATCTTGTGCGAATAGGTCGATTTATGTTTGCCCCATTTTCAATGGGCCTGGCCCATATGACTTGTTTAATCGGGCCAAAAGCACAAGCAAGGCTTCAATGGGCCATCTTATATAAAATTTCATATGCTTGAGATTTCACATGTTAACTTTCATGGGAAAATGTGAGTATGCGCTTGCATATACTAGCAGATCACCCGTGCTTTGCACGGGGATCAAGTCAAAAGTATAAAAAGGCCCTCAATGTGCTTGCACAAGTTGCAATGTTGGGAATGTTGGCCCTCATAGCTTTTCCATGACCAAGATCCGATTACTGGTGACAATTTATGTATATGGTTAACTACAGCAAGTTTCTAATATACACCTATTTTATTACAAGGGATAATGAAATATATAGATAGGTCATTCTCAAATGCTAGAAGTTCAGCATATATGTGTCATATCCAAAGGATTATAGAAGGTTAAAGAAGAGATTAAGGAAAGAAAGAGAGATTAAGGGAAAGGAAGAAGAACAGAGAGTAAAAGAGATAGTGTTTGATTAATTGTTCAATGATGCGTACAAGTGAATACGAGCTAGGTATTTATAGACTTTTGGTCTATTTACAAATTATGCCCATATTTCCCTATATTGCACATTCTTACACATTCCTAACAATACTCCTCCCTTAAAGAACCTTGACCTCAAGGTTCTATATTTCATACAATCAGGAAATTACTACATAAAATTGAAAACTGGAAGTTGATGTTCCCATTTCCAGCTTTTGACACAAAATTCCCAAGCATTTAGTTTCATGAGCACTTCCATCAACACTTGGTCCCCCAATTTCAACAAAATGTGTATCACCCACACTTGACACGTGACAACCATTTGCTTTCAACCTTAATAGAGCACTCACAAATTAGAATATTCACATCAAAATTCAATTGCCCAGACTCAACTGATTGCACCATAGCTACTGTCATCAAACTTTGAATCTTTCCCCTATCATAAGGAAATTTGGACCCATCCTCCTTATCAATCATAAGCTGCAGTTTGCCATAAACTGAGTGTTCATGGTTGCAGCTAGGAAATAACCCTTTCAATAACATGTCAAAAATTTGAGATGATATCTGCACACATCTCTCGCACAGCTAGTTGTAACATTGTCTCCACTCGAAATTAATGCCAACAACCGCAAACCAGGTAAGAGCTTCACCCGGATCGAAGACCCAAATTAATTCTTCCCACACTAGATATGTATCAGCTATTACCATAGCAGAGCCAATGTAACTATGACAACAATAGCATCCATGATTGATTGTTGTTTGATCCCCATTCCAAAACAAGACAGAAATTGATGAAGGATTGATTGACAAACCCCTACCCGGAATTCCTGGGTCAAAAACTAGATATCCAGCCCACAACCTTTGCTTCTCAATTATCATATTAGTAACAGATGGTAAATCTTCAACCTGGCTAATCACAGCTGGTTCCGTTTTAAACAAAGCATACCTAGGTATTTCAACAAACACCTTATGTGCAATTGGAATTTTCAGAAATTCACATTCAATTGAAGTCATCTCACAAATCATATTCCATTTCATGGATTTACTACCATCAAAAGCTGGAAATTTCAGAATAAGAATTCCACTCATACCTTCTCTGAAGTCGTTTTGCCAATAAGAGATTTCGTCTCCATTTCCTAACTCGTTCGTCGCTATCTCCATATTGGAAGAATTCATTGATGCTTTGCTCCGATTTGCACCCTTAAGCGTTGTGTTAATCGGACTCGCACAAAGATTTGTCGATCCACTTCTTGGACTACCTATTTCTTTAACGTGGTCACTCAAACCTTTTCCATTAGATTGATTCTGATCAAATCCTTGTATCAGTTCAATAGTCGGTTCCAATTCTTGATCCAAGTGTTCCACCTTTTCTCCATACAATTCCGGAAACCCCGCCGTTGGTTGCTGAAATTCGGTCATAACTTGATGCGATTTCGACATGAAGTTGTGTCTTGCATTCAGAGACGCCAAAAAATTCTTCATTTGTTGAAGTATTTGCAAATGTGAAGCCTCACCTTCTTTAACAATTTCAGGAGGTAACCCCATTGAAACTCTCAACAAACTGATTTTCTCATCCAAGTTCAATCGATTCTTCAATTGAGCAGATCTCAAGATTTCTTTAGCTTGGCGCTTCACACTTTCCATGGTTTCCAACTCTGATTTTGCCTCGATCTTCTTGATTGTCATTGTATCGAACACTTGGTAGGCGTTTGAATCTCGAATTTCCGGAAATATTGAGGCTGATTTGCAACTTTTGGGTGAATAGGCAGAGGAATCACTGGGATTTAACTCGACCGGATGTGGAGAACCCATTCCTTGAATGTGCTCCAACGACGCGATCACCTTTCTCAAATTAATCGCGCACATCCTCACCATCTCTTCCAATTCATCAAAATTCCGGTTGATTTGGCTTTTCCCGTCGTCCACCATCTCCAAGGTTGAACAACTCTGATACCAATTTGTCATATCCGAAGGATTATAGAAGGTTAAAGAAGAGATTAAGGAAAGAAAGAGAGATTAAGTGAAAGGAAGAAGAACAGAGAATAAAAGAGATAGTGTTTGATTAATTGTTCAATGATGCGTACAAGTGAATACGAGCTAGGTATTTATAGACTTTTGGTCTATTTACAAATTATGCCCATATTTCCCTATATTGCACATTCTTACACATTCCTAACAATATGTCATACCTTTGCACCCACAACACACCCCAAATGATTCCTCAACATCACTTCTATACCCACTCATCTACATCCAAGCACTGCTGCCAATCATAGACCCATCTCGGGTCCCACACCGAATCCACATGCAAATCATTTGATGAAATTTGTAGCACATGAACTCCCAACAATGAGACCTCAATTTTGAATTGTTGTGTCAAAATTATATCCAGTATCTAATCTGCATCAAGAACATCAAAACGAAACAGAACTGGAAGATTCAATCTCTCAGCAACCCATTTTTTCCTAAACTTGTATGGCCATATTCCTTGCAAGCATCAAACACCCTAGTCAGCATAGGGATGGTAGGTTCAAATGGCAACGCATTGATAAATTCCTCAAGCTCATTCATGGCTCCATGCCTTCCGTAAAGCTCAATCATACACTCATAATGCTCTAATATGGCCATCACAAAATACTCACTGCCCATTGACTCAAAATACTCCTCACCAAGCTCAATGTAGCCTCCATAGATGCAAGTTTACAAAACTCCTTCAAAGGTCACATTATCTGGTTTAACATTTTCCTTCTTCATTGCCTCAAATAACTTGAGCGCCTCAGAGCACTTACCAAAGTGACAACACCCCAAAATCATGGAATTCCAAAGGATCACATCACCAGGAGACTTCTCCTTCAAAACTTTGAGCGCGTAATCAAGAAGACGACTTTTTGAGTACATGTCAACCATGGACCCAAGCACAACGTCGTCTATTTCATAACTATTCTTTATCATAAACCCATGTATCTCTTTCCCTTGCTTTAGGGCGAAGATATTAGCACAAGCTGCCAAGAGGATTGCAAGAGTATACTCATTTGGCGTTGTTTCTTGCTGCATCAATGGAAAAAGCATCATGACAGCTTACATGACTACTCAGGAGCACAAATTCCATGAAACCCTGCTCCTTAAACCATTCATTTGAGAAAACCATGTCCTAGTAATTCTCAAGCACCCGCATTTGTCGTACATGTCAAGGAGGGCATTACTTACAACAGTGTTGCTATAAATTCCATGGCGTTATATATAGTCGTGAGCTTGTTTCCCAAGATCAGCATTCGAAACTCCAGCACATATGTTCAAAATTAGTGTTATAGTGACATGATCTATGGCTTCTGTTTCTCGACACATGAGGAAAGCAAAGTCTAAATCCTCCTCCCACTTGCTTAAATAAAATATTGAACCACATGCAGCTGAGCAAGAACTTTTATTACAAAATCTAGGCTGCAACAGACATTTTTTAGTACAATACAACAACTTCTTTGGAGGACCTGATGCAGAACATAAGAAAGAAGCATATATTAGATCATAGTTGTAAATAGGCCACCTCAAAGTTTGGTAAGGTGGTCTGGGGCGGGGGCCTACCTCAGCCCACTGCTAGCGTAGACTCCTCCCAATCTCAAATTAGGCGACAGAAGTTGACTGCACATTTTAGCACATAAGAAAGAAGCATAAGATCATAGCTCTTCGGTTACCGTGAAAATGTAAACATATTTACCCAATCTCAAATGTGCAAATTCTTCTGACTGTATACACAGACAGATACAGTATGGTCATGCTGATGTTCTTAAAGAGCTGAATCTTCCTCAAACCATGTCCATCTAAGTTGAACCTTTCTCATCCACCGGCGGGAGTTCTTGGCCAGGCTCCAGCGACACAAAAAAATTGAAAATTTGGACCTCTCTCAATTGAGAAACGAGAACCACGGTTGACATAAAAGACATTAGGAAACCAAATTCAATTGAGAACGACAAGTTCAAACCGATCAATTTTGAGGACGAATTTGTAGACTCTGACGAGGCAGAGAAGATATGTCGGCGATGAAGATTTCGCTTTAGGGAAAAAAATTCAATTGAGAATGAAATGTTAAGAGCGATCATTTTTGAGGAAGAATTTGTAGACCTTGACCAGGCAGAGAAGACATGTCGGTGGTGAAGAATTCGTTCTCCCGAGTCCATCGTTCTGCCACGATTCTCTCTGATTTTGTTCCCTTCCAAGGGTTGTTTATCAGTTTGAAGGATTTCAATTGACCACACTTACATCAAGAATTTCATGCACTACTTGCAAGATAAGAAAAATTCAGAGGGTAAGACCCAAATACAAATATTAACCCTAAGCAAATTGAGGGAGGATATAAGATAGGAACACAAAAATGAAGCAAGAGGTGGAGGTGTAGCAGGAATATTGAACGGCAAAACAAGACGGAGTTGGAGGTTGAGATTGAAAAGCAGGAGGTGGAGGATAGAGAGCGCCGAAAGCGGAAGGAGAGAAGCCAAAGAAAAGATTCAATATCAGCCTCAGGATCAACGATATTACTGTTCATAAGAAATTTATAAAAATGGATGGTGGGATGTTAAAGTTACGTTTGTATTTATAGTAGTGTGGATGTGGATTATGACCATGGGCCTTAATATTTTATTATAATATATTATTTTAATAATAAAATATATTACAATTTTCAAAATAAATTTTATCTATTATGAAATATACCAAACTGGGTCAACAGTACGAGTTTTCCTCGTGTTACAACCCAATCAGGTTCGCGTCAATCGGGTCAAGTTTAAACTTTGGGATCAAATTTTTAGATTAAAACCCGAAATTTTCAGACAGATCGTGTCAAATTAAGTCAGCTTTTGACCGGCCTAAAAGAGACACATCCAAAGTGCCTTCGTCGGGATTGTCCAATATGTGTAAGGTGTTATATGATGAATGGATTAAAGGAATCAAATATTTTTTTTGGTCGGCATGAATAGATCGATATATGTTTGCCTCATTTCTAAAGCACATGGTTTCGATGGGCCATTTTATATAAATCTTTCATGGGGAAAATCTTTAGTGCGTAGTTGCATATAGTATGACAATGTAAACACGTCTGAAACCTCATTCTTTGCATATATCAGCTCAACTTAACAAACAAAAAGTAACACATATTATTCTTAATTAAGTACTATTCTGGTATCGGATAAATTATTTAACATAATTAATTATATGTGTCTCAATTACACGTGACACCACCACAACGACATTCGTTCTTGCCGTGCGTGTCAGCATTCTCGCAACTTATAGTGGGAATATCGCCCTTTATTGGCGTGGTGCCCTTGCTGCACGGGTCTGAGCAATCCTCATGAGTCTTGCAATTGATATGCTTTACGCAATCCGCCGCGCTCTTCTCTGCCCACTCCGTAACTGACCAACACATTAAACAACAAAGTTTTTTCGTTAAGTAATTATTTAATAACATCGTTTCAAAAAAACTTATGAAAAATCATAAAAACATTACTCCGTTCATTCAATAAACTTATCGTTTTAGAGTTTGTCTCAAAATGTAAGAAATTCGATTCATACAAAATTTAAGAAATTATTTGATTTTACTAAAACATCTTCAATCTTTTGTTAAAATCTTTCATCTTTTATTGTAATTTTTGTAAATATTTTTAATTAGTATGGATATTATTGGAAAAAATGGGTTAAAATATCTCAAATAACAGATTTTATTGAACAAGAAAATCCACCTAGAATGACAAGTTTTTGTGAACAGAGAGAGTACTTGAGTTTATCGAAAACCTTATTTCATGGTGTGTGTAATTTTATGTATAAAAATTAAATATGATATGTAAGAAAAGTTAAGCACAATAGTAATTAATTACCCGTGAAAGCAAGAACAAGGAGGATGACAACATTGATGTGAGAGATTTTGGCCATGATTCAAACTTTTGTTATGTTTGTTAGGGTTTTCTTTGAGGGTATGTGAAAGTAATTAGACTGTTTGTGCACTTGGAGATTATAGTACACAAGCTATTTATACTAATTTTTGTCCACGTTAACGAATGTCTTAATACAGAATATATTGATTACTTATTTCTTTCTTTAAAAGCCTGATTTGATCACTTTCCTTATGCTGCCAAAATTAAAGATCGACATTTATTTCATACGGAGTATGTTTGAACTTTTTTTCTACCTCCTTAAATTGGAATATATCTTTCTAAAAATGAAAGATCACACATTTGATACGTTTGATACATTTGTATTTATCCAGAATCTTAATTCTTTCTATACTTTTTGGTCAGAATATGGACTTCATATTTAATAAATGCACTGTATGTTGAATTCAAATTAATAAATAAAAAGAAAAGACAAACCAAACACATAATTTAGAATTCAAAATGAACTGAAATAAAAAAGAAAACATTATAGCAGTGAACCCTGAATAAAATAAATAAAAAATAATAATTATAAGTTGATATAAAAAGAGAAAAATTTATTCTCAATCGTTGATTTTTATTTAACTCGTAAGATTGTTCATACTCTACCTTTAGAGTTTTTTGCCAACTCAACTGAAACTAGATTCATTCTCAATGGATGCAAATCCACTGTTCAACTTTGATTTAATTTTAAATATTAAATTAATATTAAAAAATAAAATATATATTTATATTGTAAACAACTATATACATTTATGTGTGCAAATTTTATCTTAAAAATGTTATTATATAATTTTTAAAATAAAAAAGATGATTTTCGTACAAAATATTACCCCTCTAATTTTAAAAAATGTATAATATGCTTTTCAAGCTAAGAAGTTGTACACATATGTGTACAATTGTTTGAAATATAAATACACTTTTTTTAAAAAATTACATTTATATAATTAAGTGGAACATAAATGACACACTGAATATGAAATAGAGGATTTAGGCCAATTCCTAATCCCCTATAAGAATTAGAAATTTCTTGAGCCCTCTAGTCCCTACTAACTTATTACCTTAGGAGTTGTCTCATATGTTTTTTGCGGATGACATAATGCTCTTCGCGGAGGCTACTGTTGAGCAACATCGAATCATCAAGAATATTTTAGAGTTGTTTTGCTCGCTGTCAGGGCAGAAAATCAGTGTTCAAAAATCGAAAATCTTCGTCTCATCCAATGTGAGTAGATTTGAATGCAGGAAACTCAAGGAGGAATGTGGTTTTGAAGTTACTAGAGATTTGGGCAATTATCTTGGTATGTCGATTCTTCATAAGCGTATCAATAAGGACACTTAAATTGGGAGTCTTATTGAGAGATTCAATTCTCGCCTTTCGGGGTGGAAGGCTAGGACTTTGAGTTTTGCTGGAAGGATAACGTTGGTTAAATCTGTGTTGACTTCTTTGCCGGTTTATTCGATGTCGAATGCTCTTCTTCCCCTGAGTGTTTGTGACAAGATCGAAAAAATCAATAGAGCTTTTGTTTGGGGTAGTTCGCGTGATCAACGAAAGCTTCATAAAGTGGCCTGGTCTGAAGTTCTCTTGCCGAAAAAACAGGGCGGGCTTGGTATTAGATCTATGCGTGAGATGAATATTGCTTTGGTTGGAAAGTTGAGCTGGCGGTTTCTCATGAGCGAGGGCAATCTTTGGACTGAGGTTTTGAAACGGAAGTATGTGGATTGTGCGCTGGGCGACACTCCTGCGTGCTCACATATCTGGAAAAGGTCTGAAAATGAGCATATCCAAGATTATCATTCATGGATCTAAATGGTTACTTAGGGATGAGTTGTCGATCAGATTCTGGAAGGATATTTGGATCGCTAATTTGCCACTTGCTGACTATGCTACTAGACAGTTGAATATGATAGAACAAGGATTGTTTGTTGCCGATTATTGGAATACTACGACTGGTTGGAGATGGGAGTTGTTGTCAAACTGTCTACCAGCTTCGATGTTAATGAATATTGCTGCTGTTCATGTTTTACCAGCCGCAGAAGAGAATCAAGATGTTCTTTGTTGGAGGTTCAATCAATACGGGAACTATACGGTGTCTTCCGGGTTTGATTTGATTCAGGGAAATTTAGACAGATTGGGGAACGATGGAAATTTGTATAGTGCTCTTTGGAACCTTAACGTCCCTGAAAGAATCCGGTGTTTCGTCTGGCTAGCTAGCAAGGGCGGCGTCATGTCCAATTCCGAGAGGCATCGACGTCATATCATGACTCAGGGCTGTTGTGTGTTTTGTCATAATGTGGAAGAGTCCTACGAACACCTCTTTAGAGATTGCCCGAAGGTGAGTTTTATTTGGAATGAATTGAAAGCTACTGATTTTTTCTCACATTTTTTCTCACATTTTTTCCAGGTGCCTTTTGCTAGCTGGCTTCGGAGCAACATACTGATGTCAAATATAAAGGGTTCGTCCACTCGCTGGTGTGATACTTTCGCCATAGCTTTGTGGTGGATATGGAGGTGGAGAAACACCAACGTTTTCAATGATGGAATGGTGCCCAACAGGAGCTCTTTTTTCATTGAAGAGCAAGCTTTGGACTACATTCGAGCTAAAGCTATGGCTTCTCTGCGCCCCTCTTTAATTTCTAGAAGCATACAGGATGTGTCTTGGGAAGCTCCTGAGGAAGATTGGGTCAAGTTAAATACCGATGGTGCTGTTCGGAACTTTGGGTCGGCAACTGCGGGAGGAGTCCTTCAGAATAGTAATGGCCAATGGCTTAGAGGGTTTGTGCATAACATTGGATCTTGTTCAGTCCCGATGGCGGAGCTTTGGGGAGTCTATGATGGGCTTCATCTCGCTTGGGAGAAGGGCGCACGAAAAGTGATTTTGGAAACCGACTCACAACTTGTTATTAATCTTTTAAATTCTAGACTTAATAAATGTCACCCGTTGTTTAGCCTGGTTAACCAATGCCAAGGCTTTATGAGTAGGAATTGGATAATCCGGTTCCGTCATGTGTATCGAGAGGCGAATACGGTTTCCGATCGCCTCGCGTCCTATGCTTTCTCTTTTCCTTTAGGAGTCCATGTATTGCTTGCCCCACCTGAGGGGATTTATCTTTTGCTTCTTGATGATGTTAGGGATCGGGCTATCCCCCGTTTGCTGACTACTTAGCCCTTTTTTTAATTATTAATAAAACGCCTCTTTGAGAGGCCGGAGAGTACCGCCTCTCCTTCTACCAAAAACCTTATTACCTTTAGGAAATGCAATAACAAAAGGTTTGCACTCTAAATCACAAACTAGTCCAAGTCTATCAATACAATTTTCAACAACAAACAAATGGGTATCTCCTAAATCAAATAACAATAGAACATGCTCATATCGAATAAGAAGTGTACATATTGTCATAGGTGCATTACGCTTATCAAGTCTCCTCGTCTCATATACTCTTGGTGTTGGAGTCCTTCCTATTGATGCTTTACCATTGTTTTGTTATGATTGTGCTGGAGTAGGGCGACTCTAAGTGGAGGGTGTGCGAAAATCCAAGAAAGATGCTTAAGATTGAGATGGATTTGTTGCACACCTATAGAAAGCTTTAAAGTGACCAACCCCTCCACATTAGTAAGAAGTTGGATTGCTTTCATACAATTTATTTTTTATGATGATAATCCCAAATGTTATAGCAGCAATGAATGACCTCCGACGTTCCATGCTACCCCCAACCCGATTGTTGCCAACTCCCTAATACCTATGAACCACCATTCTAAGCTAACCTAGCTAACCCATTGTTTTAAGAACCTCAAAGAGTAGAGAAAGGCTTCTTGAACTCAATATTTTGAGATCCTACATTCCTACTCCTCCTCCTAGTGCAGACTGAGTCTTCTGCTTCTTACCACTTTAAGCAAAAATTATTTGATTAGACTCTTCTAGAACAACTTCCATGACCAAACACTCATCAATATACAACTCAAGCGTCGTCGTACAACCAACTCTGCCATTGAGATTAACTCACAAGCATTGTCCAAATGTCTTCAAGATATCTCCCATGCATGGGATTCCAAACTTTTATCATTGACATTGTCGAATGAAGGTCCCCATTGGGTTCTGTAAGAAACATGAATGACATTGTCGAACCACACTATCCCATTGGGATTCATAGCAATCAATAACGGCATTGCAAGTGTTAGCTAATGAGAATCAACCACGTATGGATCCAAAACTAGCAAGCAAATCTCTCCAAGATTGCTTCATAAATCTATCAAACAAGATCTAACCGAACAAGACTAAAAAACGGTGTGTCGGTGTCATTTTTTTTTAGGATTTTCTTGTGGTTATAAGGACTACATTTAGAACAAAAATACGAAGGATATGTAGCTTGATAGTTGAGATATTACACACTCAAATATCACGCCAAGGTTGGGACTAAGCGAGATGTGACTCACTCAGAAAGAACCAAACTCATGCTTGTTGATATGACTCTCGAACAAGAAGTTTTTGTTGGCATCACACAAAGGCACGAAAATGCTCTCAAAGAAGAAGTTTTAATCTTGATTTTGAATGAAAACCAAAGTACAAATCAAGAATTTAAGTATCCAAATTCAAGGAAAACAAAGACACTCAAAACATAAACTTTCTAGGAAATGAATGAGCCACATTCGAACTCATTAAAACTCCATGACTCTTCATTGGTTGACTTCTTAGATGACTTGTTCTTTGGTCCCATAAATTCTTCCATCTCCTCCCTTTCTCCATCCATAGGACCAACTCCCAAAACAAACAAATGCCTTAATTGAGAATTTTGGTCCCATGAGGACAATGACCTCCCCTTC
Source organism: Fallopia convolvulus (assembly GCA_964016875.1). NCBI lineage: Eukaryota > Viridiplantae > Streptophyta > Magnoliopsida > Caryophyllales > Polygonaceae > Fallopia > Fallopia convolvulus. The sequence goes on from OZ024721.1 coordinate 2,900,527, forward strand.
TTAAATGTTCTCTCCTCTTCAAAAAGTGACTCATCCCCTAGAATGGTGACTTCTTCAGTCGATGACGAGCACTTTTATGTCGCTGTAAAAGCACTGTCAAAGAAATACCTAACTTCCTAACCTGAGTAAAGTGGAAGCAAGGGTCGAACCCACAGGGACTCATATTATTTTTATTTAAATAATATTACTAAGTAAGAGGGGGGTTTTATGATTTCAAACTATTTATCTAAATAAATAAAGAAAAGCAAATAAAACGATTAGAAGTTCAAATATAGAGAAAAGCGTCCAACTAGTTTCGTATCCATTGCTTACATGAGTTTTGATCCTTGATTATTCTTATTTCGATTTCCCTTGACTAATCTATTGTGAATTTATGAAATTCAAGCTTAAGGTGGTTATTAATATACACCGTCTTTAACAACCTTTTAACCAATTAACCTAGAAAACTTTCTATGTCAAATTGATCATGCAATTAAATTCAAAGCATTCAATAGAAACATAGTTCATGAATTCCACCGTCTATTCATGAAGTTTTGTGATTAAATTCTCCGCCTTTGATTAACCTTATTCCAACGTCTATAAGTTTAATCAAAGGATTCATCCATGAATAATCAAATTCCACTGTCTATTTAATTATTCTAGTTATAATTCATCCTAGAAATAGAATAGGTGATCAAGCTATTATAATCCTAAGTGAATTTAAACAATCAAGCACGGAGAAATTCAATCTAGTCAAGGCAAACTGAAATAATTCAAATCTCACAAACAATCATGCATACAATTTCAATTAACTAGTTGGACATGAGAAATTTAGCTAGAATATGACATTAAAGAAGAATTAAACTTACAAGAATTAGGTTTCTCTTCAATTGTGCAATCTAGGGTTTCTTCCCAAGAGTTCTCTCTAGTTTGAATAATAACGTAAAAAGCAAAGCATAAGTCCCCCAAATAAAACCCTAAGAGAGTATTTATATCATAATCTAAAAACATCCTAAAATAATAATAAGTCGGCCTAAAGATAAACCGAAGTCGAAATCAGCATCGCATCCACGCGACCCTGGGTGCGGTCAAACCCCCCAGAGCGCGATCCCGCTCCCACCTACTCTGCCTGCGCTCTGGCCTCAGCAACTCTAGTGACACTTTAGAGGCTGTTTTAACCCCCTTCGAGTTGGAATTTGGACTCGGAGTAAATATTAATTGTAGCTCTTCTAGTTAGCTTTCCATTGATACCAAATTCAGCTTCATCCGACCACTGTAGCTCCCAAACCAAGCATTGCAAGATAGAGGTGTCAAAACAAGACTCCAATGCATGACCCGGATTTAAGTGTTTTTATCCCTCAAGCTCTTGGGTCTTAGCTCTTCTAATCTTCACTTGTATAACTCTAAGATTCATCTTGATCCTCCACAATCATCTAATATCCATCCCGTCCATGCTTGTTTACCTAAAGATCTGCAAAACCGAACAAAACAAGCGCAAAACCCGAATTTCCTAGAAAACCTAAAAACCTAAGAACTAGACTAAACTAAGCTAAAACCATGCAAAATAAACATAAATATGCATCCTAAAAACTACCTAAATGCAAGCTATCAATCGACACGACCTCCCCTTCTTTCTAAAGGCTCATCCCAAAGGGGTGGTCCTTCAAAATAGTGGCACTCCTCTTACAATATCCGCATCATTTTGATGGGACACTTGATAGTGATAAGAAGTGCGAATTGAAATTTGAGAGACTTGAATGAAAGGCTTTGATACCAAATGGTGAGAATCAACCCCATATGGATCCAAAAACAAGCAAGCAAGTCTCTCCGAGATTTGATTTGCTTTCTTTCCATTTTCATTTTCGTAATTGGAAACCAAACAACCCCTTAGTGAATATTCATTATGATCAATAAGTTGTATGCTCTACAATCTTGTCTTATTAATTTTAAATATGTCCAGACAATCACTCGATATGGCCAAAGATTTTGTTCAAGATCACACATATAGATGTTCCTCTCTCCTACTAATGTAGTCTTGGTATATATCATCTCCTATACTCCAAGTTGTTTAAATAATATACACATGAAAATGCCTATAATGTGACCCCCCCTTCGTGTTTTCTTGGAGTTTGTCCTATTTTCACTAACCACTAGCAGCAATTGCTTCAAAATTAAATAATTTTTTCTAATCATCAAGCAGGCAAGGCATGTAAGGTTTGCCTATTAGAAAGTCTCTTAAGGTTTGCCTATTAGAAAGTCTCTTGTTTGTTCAGACTTTGTGGCTTGGTGTTTGGTTATGTCAACCACCGTTTATTTTCCGACTTGATTTTTGATCTTGCTCCTTGGGAGTGTTTTCAGAAGGTTTGTTCTTCGAGGATGTCGACTTTTGTCCGTCTCTCTCCCGATTTGTTGTTGATGTCCTTTCAAGCCGATTTCCGGCTGCCGTGCTCACGGCTTCTCCATTTTACCGGGCATGTCCAGTTAATCGAATCCTTACCTACTCAAAAAAATAGCTTCCACGCATTAAAGATAATAGGGCAATCTCGTAAAATGTGAAACACTATCTCGACCAAACCACATCTCGCACATGAAGGGTTAGAAGAGAGTTATCTCCTCATGCAATTCTCATTACAAATTAAGAATGTTATTATGTGAAGCAAGGAATAAAAATTGGCAAACTCTTTCTTGAGCATTGATTCTCCAAATATGGCGCCACAAAGGGGTGTTAGGTGTTGGGGTAACACGTAATAAGGAGATAGTTGATGCCAAAGAGAATTGTTCAGAAGTTGTCAGTCCCCAATACATTTTATCATCTTTATCATGGAAATGGGTTAGACATTTAGAAGCATGTTGTGAGAGGGTCTCGACTAGTAATAAACCGCTAATGAGATGTCACATCTAACCCCGAATCAGACCAAAGTTCATCAACTGTTGCGCCTTCAAGCTCAACATGCACCAGATGGATGGAGAGACTAATCAAAGGGCAATCGGTAAGCCAATAGTGAAATTAAAACAGAGTTGAGAGACCATTACCAATGGAAAAACGAACCCCTTTGTCAAGTAGTTGGGCTTTCTCGACAAGACCCTTCCAAGTATGAGATGCACGAGGCAAACATTTGAACATGTCAACATCAGCCCACCCCATATAATACTTGTTTTGAATGTTTCTCGCCCATAAATAAGTCGGGTTTTGGAGAACTTGCCAACCAATCTTGTCCATGGAGGCAACGTTGGCTCCTTTCCTATATTAGTTTTGATGATAACAAATGTCTTTAGGAACTAACACATCTATCTAAGTATTTCAGGGATATACAAAGGAAATAAAGTGTGAAGTTGTGGAGCTTACACGTCTATCTAAGTATTTCAGGGATATACAAAGGAAATAAAGTGTGAAGTTTGCCTCATTTCTAAGGCACAAGCGTGGTTTCGAAGGGCCATTTTATATAAATCTTTCGTGGGGAAAATCTTTAGTACGTAGTTGCATATAGTATGACAATGTAAACACGTCCAACACCTCATTCTTTGCATATATCAGCTCAAATTAACAAATAGAAAGTAGTACATATTATTCTTAAGTACTATTCTGGTATGGGATAAATTATTTAACGTAATTAATTATATGTGTCTCAATGACACGTGACACCGCCATAACGACATTCGTTCGATCTTACCGAACTTGTCAGCATTCTCGCAGCTTATAGTGGGAATATCGCCATGGATCGACGTGGTGCCCTTGTTGTACGGGTCTGTGCAATCATCATGAGTCTTGCAATTGATATGCTTTATGCAATCCGCCGCGCTCTTCTCCGCCCATTCTGTAACTGAGCAATACATTAAGGCCATGTTTGCCAAAACTAGTGGTAGCTGATAGTTGTAGCTGTAATACTAATTGTAGCGGTTGACAGAGCAGTTGAAAGTAACGGTTCAAAAAAATAAAATGCTAATGTGTGTTTGGTTTAGATAGCTTTTGATTTAGCTTATATTTATAAAATGACAAAATGAGACATATGATTTATTAAAGAAGATATAATTTTCCTTTTTAGTTAAGTGCGGATATGGAACAAAAAACTCAAACGCTAGTTCAAATCTCAAAAAGCTTTCTAGAGTAGCTTTCAAAATCCAAGCTTTTGAACGCTAGTTACACCTCTACCGCTGATTATACCAAACACCATAACCGCCTTAGGCTTAAGCTCATAACACGTCAGGTCCCTAAGGAACGCACTTAGTTGAGCAATAGGCTCCCAGACTTTGTCATTAAGAAATGCTCGAAAAGCAACACGCATCAAACTTTGCATGAACACATGACAATCATGGCTCTTCATCCCAAAGAGTCTAAGCTTGTGCAAGTTAATGTAGCGGCTCAAGTTGGACATGTAGTCATCTGGGAATTTTACGGATCTTAAACACTCTAGAAGCACTTGTTTTTCATGAGGATCTAGTGCATAGCAAGCCTTTGGGTACCTATTGTCCTCCTCGCCGGGTTCCAACTCGGAAAGCTTGCACAATTTCTTTAGATCCTTTTTGGCCGACCACTTGTCTTTCGACTTCCCCAGAACATCGAGAATGGTGAAGAAAACATTATCGAAGACATTCTTTTCAATGTACATGACATCTAAATTATGGCTTACCAACAAACTAGGCTAGTAAGGTAGGTCCTAGAAAATGCTTTTATTCTTCCAACCTGAACCTCTACTAACTGTCTTATTATGCTGCTCGGCTCCCACTTCAGTTATCTTCATCAACCCCATATTGTTAATCTGGGCTAATATCTCGTATCCGTCATAGAGTACCGGGGGAGCACGATGTTCTCTTATACCCTTCTTGAAATCGGTCTTATTGTTTCATAAGCGATGATCATGTTCTGTAAACCTCCTGTGACCATCTAACAAGCACATTTTGTGTCCATGTGTTAGATAAACTACATCGGTGTCTTCCATGCAATAAGGACACGCGTATTTCCCAGAAGTGCTCCAGCCTACACAAACATATATTTGGTACAACGCATTAAATTTCACGATTCATATATGCATGATTATATACAATATTTTCAAAATAATTAAGCATATGTACAACAACATACCTGACAACATCGAATATGCCGGGAAGTCACTGATAGTCCATATTACAGCTGCACGCAAGACAAAATTTTGCTTTCTCCAAGAATCGTATGTGCACAACCCATTAAGCCACAAATTCTTGAGCTTGGCTATCAACGGTTGCAAGTAGACATCCAACTTTTGCTTCGGACTCTTCAGAATAGGTGCTAAAATCGTCAAGAACATAACGTCTTCTCGCATACACATCGACGGAGGAAGCTTGTAAGGTGTCAGAATCACATTCCAACATGAGTATTGGCGCCCGGACACCCTGATTGAAACCATCCGTGCGCAAGCCTAGTCTCACATTTCGTGCTTCTGCTGCAAAATCTGGCCACGCAGAATTGAAGTGCACCCATTCCTTTGCATCTGATGGATGTCTCATCACCCCATCTTGTACGTGCTCTGCATGCCATCTCATGTGTTCGGCGGTCACCATCGATGCGTACAACCTCTGCAACCGTGGAGTTATCTGCACGTAAAACATATGAATATAGGGAATGAGATTTGACTTGCCTTCCCTCCATCTAGGATACTCACATATCTTGAAAGTCGTGTATTCTACATCTGCACCCCAATATATCATGCAAGAGTTTGGGCAACAATCAATGGCCTCGTACGGAAGACCGAGACCCTCAACCAGTTTTTTTGTGTCGTAAACCATGGTTGGTAATGTGGTCTCCGGGTGAGAAAGGCGTCCGCAGAAATCCGAGATCATGTCGTATCCACACTCCGTCATCCTTAGCTTTGAATTTAGGCTAAGTAGCTCAGTCGTCGCCTTCAACTGGGTGATATCACATCCAGACCACAACAGCCTATTCGTGACTGACAACATGTCGTACATACGTTATGCATCGGGATTGGGCACTTCATGATAATATTGCTCCCCCTGCTCAAGTCTTATATCCTCATTCTAGATGGGATCATCAACAGTGTAATGACTTCAGGCATTAAAACCATCATAGACCATCAGCTCCATTCGATTATCATTCCCAGATACTGGTGGTGCTGAATCAGTACCGATATAGCCTTCATGTTGTATAGACTCGGCCAACAATGCAACGAACGTTTCATTTGTCTCCCCGTGCGAAACCAAATGGTAATAGTTAGGAACAAAATTGTCCTTAACAATGTGATAATGCACATCATTTACAGGAATCGGTTTCCTATTCTTGAACCTCCGACGCGGACACCTTAATTCATATGGGTTATAGGTCGGCATAGATTTGCAGAAGTCGTTAAATTGCTTAACGCCAGCTAAAAACTCGTTGTTCAAAAAACCATCTATATTGCGCAAATACATCCATTCACGCATTTTTCCTTCTTGCAATTCAATATAAGACTATAATTAATTTAATTCGGGTACATATAATCCTAGATATGGCGACCCTATGGCCGCTAATTAGCGACCATATGGACGCTATAATGGAGGTAGCGACCTTTGATCGCGAATTAGCATCCATATGGTCGCCATATCCAAGATTTTGTAAACAAAAACAATCTTCAATCGATTGTTATACTATATGAATTTAACAATTACATAACACAATCTCTTATAATTATATAAACAAAAACTTTCTACCACCAATATTTGTCTATCTAAAACAATTTAATGACGGAATAAAATATGGCGAATAAGTTTTAAATACGTACATTTAATGAAGTTGTCGGTAAAAATTGGCGGAATTCCTTCTTAGAATCAATTTAGTTTTGTAAATGCTTGCTTCTTTCCTTTGTGAATTTTTTGGAGAGAGCTATGTATGAGGTTGTGTGAAGGTGGCGGTATGAGGGTGAACTTTTTTCAAAGGTAGATATAAATGCTGAAATGGCGGCAATTTTACTAAATACAGTTTTTAGCGACCATATGGTCGTAAAAACGCGGGATGTGACCCGCCAAAATTGATGTTGCCCGCCAAAACATCTAACCCATGCCAGCGACTATATGGTCGCCAAACCATTTTCGACCATATGGTCGCTAAATATCGTGACTATATGGTCGTGAACATGGGTCATTTGTATCGCGACCATACGGTCGCTATATTGCGCGACCATATGGTCGTTGGTGTCTGGCGAGAAAATTACTCGCGCAATTATTGCGAGCAAAGAGGGTCGGGTACGACATGGACGTGATTATTAGCGACCATATGGTCGCTAATGTTTTTTTATTCCCCCCCCCCCCCCCCGTTTTGACGTCCACATTTGCGACCATATTATGTGGTTGCTAAATCTGCATAATGGTGTGGTGACGAGAGTAGCCACAAAGTTTGGCACGAGTTCTTCATTTTGTTACTAATAGAATGGGTTTTGATGGTTGAATCACATTTAGTTGTTTGCATATTACTCGCATTTGCTTGAATCTGGTAAGTGTGTTATGCTTATGTTTATGTTTTTTGAGGATAACAAGGTACGTTGTAAATTCTAACCTATATCTATGTGATAAAATCTGTAGAATTAACCACGAAAGTAGCCACAAGTTCTTAATTTTGTTCCTAATAAAAACTTCCTTGTAGACGAGCATTTTTCCCGCAGTTGATTTGAACCTGGTAACTAGTACGTTTGTTCTTGTTTTTTATTATGTTTTTAATTAATAGTTATTTAAATTAAATACTTCATTAATTATAATCAATCATATATATAGGTACCATAACATTGACAATCGTGAGTGGATGTATAATTGATGGTTTCCTAAAGAGTTGGGGTTGTCTCAACAAAAGATACGCCTTTTCCCCAAGGTTGCATGTTGTTTTGGAAGGGTGGTGATGATGCCATTGAGTGCAAATTTTTCAATAGTCCAAGGTATCGACCTTTTTTGTCTCAAAAAGGAAAGTCAATACCCAATAAGGTTTTGCGGTACTTGCCATTGATCCCACGTTTGCAACGATTGTATGCTATGGAGGAAACAACTTGAAAGACATGTTGGCATGCTTTACACCAAACCGATGAAGGGTATATGAGTCACCCAAAAATGTTGAGGCTTGGAAGTTGTTAGAAAATCTGGAGGCTTTGCTTTTGATGGTTCCAAACGTCTGTCACGTGAACGACCTCGAGTCTTTGAAAAGAGTCGCCAACGTTAGTTAGGTCGTTGACGTGTGTTGAAGGCAAATCTCGGAGATCTTGAAGACGCGTGAGATCTTGGCAGTTTGAATAATATATTCTTAGTTTAGGAAAGATCTCATGTATGTTATATTGTAAGCCGATTATTGCCTTTGCCCTAAGCCAATTTTATTGTAATCCTTTTATATGCTTAGGACGATTTTGTAAAGATAATAGAAATAATATCTTGCCATAACCGAATTGGAAGATATTATTCTCTCTTATTGACCTAGTTTGTGTGTATTTAATCTAAGGTTTTAGGTTAGATAGAGCACGAACTCATACTCCAAATTGTGCTAAGAAAGAAACTAGAGTTCGAGAGAAAGACGTAGGCTTTTGTTAGATTGAGTGTGGGTTGTAGTTACTCAGTTCACAATGAGTTCTAGAGTGCTTGGGAAGTAGGTCTAGACCCAGGGTGTTCGTGTAATTAATCCAAAAGATCAATAAAGCAAGCTACGACTTTTAATCCTTCCAAGCGAGAACTTGGAAGGGAGTGGTTTTCACACTTGGTTGATAGAGTTTATCAAACAAGTGTTTTCACTATAAAAAAATCATTGTGTGCAAGTAAGTCTTTCTTGTAGTTCATTTCCGCTGCATTTACTTTAGAGGTCGACGACTTAGTTGAGGTCGACGACCTGAACGTACTAACGATCCTACTGAAGTATTTTGATAGAACCTTTCCAAATTTCGCATCGGAGATTCGTAACATGAGATTATGTTTGTGTTCAGATGGATTCTCCCCCATTTGGTAAGTTTGGCAAGACATACTCGACTTGGCCAGTGATTGTCACCCCCTACAACCTACCTCCAAATATGTGCATGAAGGCTCCTTGTTTATTCTTAAGTACCATTATTCCAGGTCCACAAAATCCGAAGAAGCTAATAAATATTTGTATCCAACCATTGATTGATGAGCTACTTTTGTTCAGGAAAGAGGGTGTGCCAACATTTAATGTTTGTACAGAGAAAAAAAAATTAGGATGCGTGCAACTCTTATGTGGATAGTGAATGACTTCCCTGCGTATGGAATGTTATATAGGTGGAGTAATGTTGGTATTAATTCTTGTCCTCGTTGCATGGAGAACACAAAAACTTTTAGGTTACAACATGCACAGAAGGCTTCATGGTTTGATTGCCATAGGTGCTTGTTGGAATTAGATCACCCATTCAGGACCAATAGGAGAAACTTCTACAAAGGGAGAAAAGAAGATGATCCTCCTATTTTGTATTTCTCTAGTCATGAGATGTGGGAACATGTTCAAGGTTTACCGACCGCCATGGAGTCTCCACGTGAATATCCAAATGGTTATGGTGAAACTCATTTTCACGCTGAAAAGCATTTTCTGGACGCTCCCTTATTAGAAGCATAATTTACTTCGACACAACCTTGATATCATGCATATTGAGAAAATGTGTTTGAGAACTTGATTAACAGTGTAATGGATGTTAAGGAGAAGACAAAGGACAACTTAAGCTCAAGGAAGGACATACACCTATATTGTAATCGCTCAGAGCTTCAAGTGGAGGATGACCATAAGGGTCCTAAGCCAAAAGTAGTGTATGCATTAGATATAGAAAAAAAGGCAATGTTGCTTAATTGGTTAATGGGCTTGAGATTTTTGGATGGGTATGTCTACAATATTTTGGTCGTTGTGCACAATTGTAAGAGGGTAGACTACTCAGAATGAAAAGTCATGATTGTAATGTGTTCATGCAAAGACTTCTACCAATTGCTTTCAAGGAACTTCTTCCTCTGTGTGTGTGTGGGGGGGGGGGGGGCATTGACAGAGTTGAGCTTATTTTTCCAATAAATATATTCATCCACACTTGAGAATAAATGTGTTGAGGATTTAGAACATGACGCACCTCTTATATTGTGCCAGTCGGAAAGGATATTTTCACATCTTTCTTTGATTGTATGGAGCATCTCATTGTACATTTACCATATGAGGCAAAATTAGGGGGTCCAGTACAATACCGATGGATGTATCCATATGAAAGGTTCTTATTCACGTTGAAAGGGAACATGATGAATCTACAAAAGGCGTGCAAGCGAAAATGTAAGGTTGTATGTGTAATAACCGCTAATTTTAGCTATATATTAATAATTATGAAAATTAGTTTTTCTCTCCTTAAAATAATAAATTCGCTTTTATGCTATATTCGCAAGATTTAGTCTAAAAATAAATATAAGCTTTAAAAGAATAATCTTTGATGTTTAAAATTTTAATAAAATTCCTAAGGCCTTGCTTGTGGTAAAATAGTGGAATTTGGGGAAATGGGTGAACTAAGAATTTAATATGTGAAAGTGCAAAAGGTCAGATTTGAATCCGAAACCTCTCGCTCTAAGCTTTCCACAATTTACCTCCTCCAACCACTATGCCAAGTCAAATCTCTACTATATAATCCCTTTACTTAATACTAGTATGTATACCCGTACCTTGTACGGGTTTTTCTTAAATAAAATATTAATAAAAAAATATTTTTAAATATATTTATTATCCAAAATAATCATGTAAATGCTTAAATATAAATTTTGAATAAATATTTAAAATCAATAAACTATAAAAGTTGTTTATTTGAAACAATAATATTTTATTAGTATTACGAATTGAATTAATATCCAAAATATGATAATTTATTTAATTATGAAAATAGATACTCCTAAGTAATAAGATAAAAACATATCAATTTATTATATACAATGATATTACTGATATAAGATTTTATGTACATTACACTATCTTTATATTAAACTTAATTATCTAAACCTAAAATATGCATTCTATCTAAAAATAAAATAAATATCCTAATATTTGTATAATATATAACATAAAAAATATCTTAATAATATTTCTATCCATTGATTATAGTAATATATGATTGTACGTACATTATACTATCTTTATATTAAACTTAATTATTTTGCCAAATATTGGTTTTAATAAAAAAGGGTGACGTGGTCCAATCTAAAAGCGACATGTGTCGTTTAATAATTAGTAGTAGTAGTAGTAGTAGTAGTAGTAGTAGTAGTAGTAGTAGTAGTAGTAGTAGTAGTAGTAGTAGTAGTAGTAGTAGCAGTAGCAGTAGCAGTAGCAGTAGCAGTAGCAGTAGCAGTAGCAGTAGCAGTAGCAGTAGCAGTAGCAGTAGCAGTAGCAGTAGCAGTAGCAGTAGCAGTAGCAGTAGCAGTAGCAGTAGCAGTAGCAGTAGCAGTAGCAGTAGCAGTAGCAGGAGCAGGAGCAGGAGCAGGAGCAGGAGCAGGAGCAGGAGCAGGAGCAGTAGCAGTAGCAGTAGCAGTAGCAGTAGCAGTAGCAGTAGCAGTAGCAGTAGCAGCAGCAGCAGCAGCAGCAGTAGCAGCAGCAGCAGCAGCAGCAGCAGCAGCAGCAGCAGCAGCAGCAGCAGCAGCAGCAGCAGCAGCAGCAGCAGCAGCAGCAGCAGCAGCAGCAGCAGCAGCAGCAGCAGTAGCAGCAGCAGCTGCTGCTAGCAGTAGTAGTAGTAGTAGTAGTAGAAATTTCTCCTCTTCAATATTGAACTCGAATGGACTTCCAAGAATCCCTTTGTCACCAACTGTTTTCTCATGGCTTGCTTTAAGATTTGATTTCACCTTGATTTTCTGGTCTGGCATTTTGTCAAACATATGGTGTGCGTCTCCCGTACAATTGTTTTCCAAGGAAAAACTTTGTTCGTCGGCTTCTTTCGGACTAAGGAACGACACCGTAGGTGGATCAAGATACCCATCAGCGGTTGGTTCCAATCCAAATTCTTGATCCATGTATTTTGCCAAGGCTCGATTCCAATATTAAAATTCGATTAAGGAATCATTACCGATCCAAGGAGACATCCCTCTTGAGACTCTCATCACGCTAATTTGCTTATCCACAGTCAGCTTACTCCAGAGTTGATCGGAGAACAACATCTCTTGGGCCTTCACACGATCCGCCATGGATGTCTTTGAAGCTTCCATTGAATATGACGATTACGTCAAAAATTCCCAAATTGATCCATGTAATGATTGGACAATAGTGTATAGTTAGGAGAAATAAGGGTGCTTGATGTAATATGAGAGAAATACGGGCATGAGTGTAAATAGGCCAAAAGCCTATAAAGCCCCATCTCTAATTCTTTGTATGCATCTATGGAATGAATACAGAACCTATTTTCTTAAACACTCTCTTTCTCTTCCTTAATCCTCTCTTACCCTAATCTCTTCTCTTTACCTCTAATCTCTATCAATTACCTTACAAATCTCATAATCCTAGTCAGTATATGACAAATTGGTATCAGAGCGGTGTATCCCACGCAACAATTTTGGAATTCAGTGTGATCTAAGAGCTGTATTGGAGTCGATCATGGCTGACGACACGAGGATGAGAACAATGGAAGAAAATTTGAAAAGAGTAGAGGCGCAATTGAAGATTTTGAACATATTCACGAATTCAACATCAGATTTCATTGGGGGAACTAGTCGGAGATTGGAAGAAAATCGGGTCGTGATGGAAAATTTGCAGCAGAGTTTTGACGACATGAGAAAGACGACGGAGGAAATATTTGGTAATCTTGCAGCGATTACCGAAGAAAAATTCCAAAATCTAGCGTCGATGATTCGAAACGGGAATCATTCTCGTTCGACATCTCCGAGTGAGTCGGCGATTGATCCGAATTTGGGAGCCAATTCGAGAATCAGAAGGTTGGGGTCATCAATTGAACCAAGGAGTAGTCCTCGTTTCGATGATGGATCAAGAACGTATGGTCAATTGGCTGACGCAGTGCAGGAAATTACAGCAAAAGAAGAACATAATTCGACCCAAGGCGATTCAAGAATCAATCCATTTCCGGGTGCCTCCTTTGAAGATAGCCAAGATTGGAGCAAACATCATGAAATTCTTGGTTCTCTCATTCAGGAATCCGGCAAGGGCACTAACAAGAAAAGCTTGTCCTCGGAATTGGAATTCAAGATAGAAGGAGTCCAAACTCTAGGCAATGGAGTGAATTCAAAACTACAATGGAGTGACACTTCTTTTGAAAAGGTGGATGATGCACACCAGGTGTTCGATGAAACTCCAATTAAGAAAATTATGTGGAATTTGAATCGTGGAGCGAGTTTTGAGAAACATCAAGCAGACCATCATACCCTAGGAAAACCGCTAGAGGGAAGTGAAATCTCAGGCTCATATATTGACGATGCACAAGAAGTTCAAACACATCACAATTATTTCAAGGTATGTTCCATATTTTCTGAAGCTATGCTCAAAAAGAGTGAACCGGTTGATATTGGGATAGATGGTTGTTGGCCAAATTCAATGGGTTTCTTACAAGTTCCAATAGCCCAACAATTGCTTGATCAAATGAACACTAAAGGGTTCAACAGTAGTGTTCTATTTAGAACAAATTTTGTGGGTTCTTTAAGAAATTCTAGTGCATATCAATTGTTTGAGGAAATGATTGTCGATCTCAAGTCAGGCGTTATTAAGGTCTTTGATCCGGGGATTGTCTGTTGTGATCAGTTTAGCAAGATTATTGTGCTGATTTTTATCAAGTCATGTCAGAATTTCATTAGGTTGATTTGGGATCCTGGTAGAAGGAAGAAGATTAAGATAGAGAGTAAAATGGTACTCTGTAAAAGGCAAGACCATACTTCATTTCTGTATGATAGGGGAAAGGCTCTGAAGTTGCTACTTCTGCGCAACACAAGGTTAAAAGTGATGCCTTAAACTTAGTGGATTCAATGAAGAGTTTGGAAGAAGTTGTGTCCTTGATGGTGCAACAGTGATTAAGAAAAGTAAGCAGAAGAGCTTATTAGAAGTATAGCCAATTAAACTTGTTCACTTGTTTGTTGATTGCTGGTGTAAAAGAGATGATGTGGAGATATTCTAAGTTGAAGTTGGAATCTTCGTTAATTTTGTCTGGCAATATAGCTGAAGTTGCATATGTGCAAGTTGTGGAACTGTGCTAGACTGCTAGTTATTTGCAGATCTTGTATGCAATTGTGGGATTTTGTATGCTCATCTCTTACAAATTTCTGTTATTTGTGAACCTTGAGGACAAGGTGTAATACTCGGGTTTCGTTTTTCCGTCCAGAGAAGAAAAACAAATTTCTTAGATTACAAGTAGTCGAAATCTTGACCCGCAAGAAACTCCAAGATAGCATTTAATTCGATACAATTATTTAGTTAGATCAATTCCTTAACACCTTATATATATACATTAGTTTTATTTTATTTTATTTTATTTTTTTTTAGACCCTATATTTTATGACCATCTAATCAGGTTCCTAGAGTTCGGATGCTAACCGAAAATCACACCTAAACAAGAAGAATCTATCCTTAATCTCGTTTAATCCGATCCGAACGGATTCCTCTTATCGTATCTTTTTAAGTCCAACCAATTACGCTATAAATCGGACTTTAACCTCGGATCTAAGAAAAAAAAACAAAAAAAAAATCCTTAAGAAACTAGACGAACTCGCTTCTTTGGTGTCGTCCTCGCCTAAGGTATTTTCGGTGGTGCCCGGTGAAGAACATTAATTCCTGGTAAGGCCGCCGATTCCCCTGTTCATCTCCTCCGGTGACATGGAAGTCCTGTTATTTCCTCGTTTTCGTTCGTTCCCTTTTCTTAAACCCGAGCAGCCTTGCTCCTCCTCTGTTTGTAGGGGCTTAAGCCAGGTCGGGCACTCGCTAGTCGACGGAGCTTGTTACCGCTGCCGTCTGCCGATCGAATAGTCACGGGTAAGTAGATGGCTTTCTTTTTCCTTCCTCTTTGGTTCCAATAGTCAGAACGGTTTAGATTGAGCAAGCGTCGTTGCTGGGTCGGAATTTAGTCAGGCCGAGAAACCACCGGCGGAAGGCGAATTCACTTTCGCCGGTGACGCGGCTAGTGCACCGGAAGCGGGCGTCCGTCTCGGGCCGGTTGGCCAAGCGGTTTAGGGGGAGGGGAGGATGAAATATCTAAGGCAGTTGGGTGGTGGTGGTTGGCTAGTTGAACGAACGCCGGTGCCGAGGTAATGGCGGCCTCAAATTGCAGGGCAATAGTTGAAGAAGAAGAGAGGCGGGCCCGCGTGGAATAGTCAAACGAGCTTAATATGTTGTAATATTGGGTAGGGAGATAAGTTGAATTTGGCCAGTTCAACTATTTGCGTAAAGGATGGGATATTGGGCTGGGTTCAATAATCAAGGTGGGTTATTGGTTTTGGGTTGAAAATGTGATCGGGTGGATTGCTATTAATTAGTAAGTTAGCTAATTAGTGGGTTCAATTAAAACTAATATATACGTATATATATACAAGGTATGTCAAAAGGATTGAATACGTTAAATCTTATTTAATTAGTCGGGTTCAGTTGGGTAGTTAGTTAGGGTCATTTGATGTGTTACGGGTTCGGTTTATAATATTTGGTAGGCTTTTTCACTTCGAGCCCTCTTTCTTACTAAACTTATCGTTATTATGTCTAGGAGATCCCGATTGTTCGTATTCCTAATTTTCCGTAGTTGCCAGATACCCTTCACTCAAGGTAAGTCGTTTTTCGACTTGCTCGGTTCTTTTCTCCCTTGTTAGATTGCGTATCGATATTGTAGGACGGGTTTTGGGAACTAGTCCCGAATACCTTTTAAATTATTTTGAACTCCTTGTGTGTTGTGTGCGTTAATGATTTTAAATGTGTTTTATCGGAAATTATTTTGGAACGTTTTCTCTGTGTTGGTACCGTTTCCGACACGGCCCATTGTAGCTGGTGTTGAGGAAGAGTTGGCTACTTTGACCCGTGTGACTGGGAAAATCGTTCCCCTTCAAACGAAAATTATTATCTGTGTGTTTTTGGGCAAGCGCTCCAGTGGAGGCTTAGCCAGGAGTTCGAAGGGAGATTGGGAAGTGGAGTGGGAGGGCCTGCCTCTGCACTCGGCGCAGTGATGAGCGCCTTGGAAGTCGGATCGTGGACGAAGGAAGAATTGCGTTGCTGTGTGATTGAGACTGTAAATGCGTATGTGAATTGTGTGACTGATATAACTAATTTAGGTATTGACCTTTAGAGTTATGATTGCGGTTGTGGATTTGTATGCTGACCTTAGATAAATGATTTCAAAGCGTTCTACAGTTTCCATATTCTTTCTAGCTTGGTAGATTAGACGCTGACCCTTCGGGGAACATTTTTCAGTTCCAGGTATGAACCAGGGAGCCGTGCAGGAACTGAGGCAAGATGGCGGGCCGGAGCGGTAAAGAGCGCGTGTCATAGTGGGATTGGTTATATTAGTTTTTTTATATTAGTTAGAATATTGATTTTAATATTTGTTAGACGGAGTTGGTATTTTATTTCGGATATTATCTTTTTGGTTCAGATAGTTCAGTTTCAGTAGGCATTGTGAGGTATTTGAATATTTATAATTTTGGGGGATTCATGCATGATTACGTTTTCTAAGTTTAATTAAATAAAGGTTGGACGTTTTATTATGTTTTCTCGTCGTGCCCGAGTTGTAAGGTCCTACAGTGTAGTTGTCAACCTAAATAATAGTACCTGGTAAGGTCTATTTCCTAGTAGCGTCTCGACGGAAGTCGGGGTGTTACGAATTGGCAGCCCCGAGTGTTTGAGATGAGGAGGGCCGATGCCCTACACGCGCCGACTGCTACATGTACGATTTGGATTCAGTCTAGACCTGTTCACATACTGTTTGATACGGGTGTTACCCATTTTTTTATGTCTTCTGCTTGCGTGGCTAGACTAGGATTGACTTGCACTGAGGGGGTGTCTTTTGTTGTTGGGCTGCCTGACGGCAGTAAAGTAAGAGGGAGTAGGGAGATTTTACAGTGCCCTATTAGGATAGGGAATAGAGATTGGTATGCAGATTTTATAGTAATGCAGTTGTCGCTAGATGATGACGTGATTCTGGGGATGGATTGGATGATACGTTACCGAGCAGTTTTGGATGCACACAGAGGTACAGTTACGGTGACAGTAGATGATGGGACTAGACATGTGTGTCAGGAGTTAGAGCAGGAGGGGCCCGGATCGGTGATTAGTATGGTGAAGGCCGGCAAGTTGCTCAATGACGGATGTGTAGGATATTGGTGTTATGTTCTTCAGGGGGACAAGGCGGAACCGCACATTCAGGATATACCAGTAGTGTGCGAGTTTGAGGACGTTTTTCCTGAGGAACTTCCAGGATTACCTCCTCAGAGAGAGGTGGATTTTGGGATTGAGCTGGAGCCGGGGACGAGGCCGATTTCGAGAGCCCCATATCGCATGGCCCCGATGGAGATGCAGGAGCTGAAGGCACAATTAGAGGAACTGTTAGAAAAGGGCTACGTACGACCGAGTGCGTCGCCATGGGGAGCTCCAGTTCTGTTTGTGAAGAAGAAGGATGGTTCTCTCCGTCTGTGTATCGATTATCGGGAGTTGAACCGCGTTACCATCAAGAACAAGTATCCGCTGCCGCGTATTGATGATTTGTTGGATCAGTTGCAGGGGGGCTACTGTGTTCTCCAAAGTGGATTTGAGGTCAGGATATCACCAGTTGAGGATTCGGGAAGAGGATATACCTAAGACGGCTTTCCGAACGAGATATGGACATTATGAGTTTGTAGTGATGTCGTTCGGACTGAAGAATGCACCCGCTGTATTTATGGAGTTGATGAACCGGGTGTTTATAGACTACTTGGACAGATTTGTAGTAGTGTTCATCGACGATATTTTGATCTACTCTCGGAGTAAGGAGGAGCACGCCGAGCATCGTAGGCTGGTGTTGGGAGTATTGAGACAACATCGATTGTTTGCTAAGCTGACCAAGTGTGAGTTCTGGTTGCCTGAAGTTACCTTTTTAGGGCATGTGGTATCTGCTCAGGGAGTTATGATGGATCCTGCAAAGATTGAAGCTGTAAAAGCATGGGAACCTCCGAAGAATGTGAAGGAGGTGCGGAGTTTTCTGGGATTAGCAGGGTATTACAGAAGGTTTGTGGAAGGGTTTTCCCGGATAGCCCAACCACTTACCAACTTGCTTAAGAAGGCGACTCGTTTCGAGTGGAACGAAGCTTGCCAGCGGAGTTTTGATGAGCTGAAGAGAAGGTTGACTTCGGCTCCTATACTTGCTCTTCCTCAAGGGAATGAGGATTTTGTGATTTACAGTGACGCCTCCAAGATAGGCCTGGGCTGTGTGCTGATGCAGAGGGACAGAGTGATTGCTTATGCTTCTAGACAGTTGAAGCCGAACGAGCAGAATTATCCTACTCATGATTTGGAGATAGCAGTTGTGGTACACGCTCTAAAGATTTGGCGTCATTACTTGTATGGGAGTACCTGCAAAGTGATGACAGATCACAAGAGTCTCAAGTATAGTTTCACTCAGAGGGAGTTGAATATGCGGCAGAGGAGATGGCTTGAGTTACTGAAGGATTACGATCTTGAGATCCTTTATCATCCAGGGAAAGCGAATGTGGTCACTAATGCCCTTAGCAGAAAGACGCCTCAAGAGAGTATGTTGGCTCATCTGACGACTCAGCCAGAGTTACAGAGGGAGCTGATGAGGTATTGAATCGAAGTGCAGATTCAGCGTTATCAGGGTAGTCTGAAGACCCTAGAATGTCGACCGTCCTTACTTGAGGAAGTAAGGCAAAAACAGGAAGACTGCCCGATGATTCAAGATTTGAGGCAGAGATTGAGCCGTGGAGAGGCACCCGACTTTGCGGAGAGAGCAGATGGTATTTTGTGTTTACGTGGTCGGATTTGTGTACCTCGAGATGCAGAGTTGAGGCAGAAGATTTTGCAAGAGGCTCATGCTACACCTTACTTAATCCACCCCGGGGCGAGTAAGATGTACAATGATTTGCGGCAGTTTTATTGGTGGGATGGCATGAAGCCGGATGTAGCGAGATTCGTCGCTAAATGTCAGGTCTGCCAGCAGGTGAAGATCGAGCATCAGAGATTCGGAGGAATGCTTCAGTCGCTTCCGATTCCAGAATGGAAGTGGGAGGACATCTCCATGAATTTTGTCACCGGTTTGAGACTCAGCAGAGGCCATGATGCCATTTGGGTAGTGGTGGATAGACTGACGAAGACTGCTCGCTTTTTGCCTATCAGGGAAACATGGCAAGTAAGCAAGTTAGTGGAGGTGTTTATTAATCAAATAGTTAGACTGCATGGAGTGCCTAAGACGATTGTGTAGGACTGAGATGGGCGTTTTACTTCCAGATATTGGCAGCAGGTGCATGAGGCATTGGGGACGAGATTACATTTCACGACTGCTTACCATCCGCAGTCGGACAGTCAGACAGAGAGGACGATTCAGACTCTAGAGGACATGCTGAGGTCCTGCGTATTAGACTGGGGAGGTCAGTGGTCGGATCACTTGGCTTTGGTAGAGTTTTCCTATAATAATAGCTGGCATTCGTCGATTCAGATGGCTCCTTATGAGGCTTTATATGGTCGGAAGTGTAGGACACCGCTGTGTTGGGATGATCCCTCGGATGTAGTAGGAGAGAGGCCACAGATGATTGAGGAGACGATTGGGAAAGTGGCCTTAATTAGAGAGAGAATGTTAGCTGCTCAGAGTCGCCAGAAGTCCTATGCAGACAAGAGGCGTAGACCGTTGGAGTTTGAGGTCGGAGCCCATGTTTGGTTGAGAGTATCGCCTACCCGCGGAGTAAGAAGATTCGGGGTGAAAGGGAAGCTGAGTCCCCGATATATCGGTCCGTTCGAGATTCTGGAGAGAGTAGGCGAGCTGGCTTACAGGCTAGCGTTGTCGCCTGCTTTGGAAGGAGTGCACCCTGTATTCCATGTTTCCCAGCTGAGACAGTACGTTCCGTATCCTAGTCACAGACTGAATTATGAGGATTTGGTGGTAGAACCAGATCACACTTTCCGGGAACAACCGCTGAATATTTTAGATCGACGAATGAAGAAGTTGCGGAACAAGGAGATTCCTCTGGTGTTGATTCAGTGGTCTCGACGGGGAGTCGAGGAGGCCACTTGGGAGACGGAGTCCAGGATGAGTGAGAGTTATCCAGAGATCTACCCGGGTTTAGTAGAGGCGTTTGAGGGGAAGGTTAGTAATTAGTGTGTTGTTTCAGATTCGATGATTGCTTTGTAACTATTGTTCACTTTGACTTGCCTATCTGACTGCTTAAATATTTGATTGCCGTTTTGTGTGTTTTGGATGGTTAGTATTGGTTAGGTTTGACTTTATCAATAAATTCTGGTTCGAGTACGAACCCCTTTTTAGGGGGTGAGGTTTGTGAAATCTCGATATATAGTTTCCTTTGCAATAAAGTTTCGGGACGAAACCTTCTTAAGGGGGGTAGTATGTAATACTCGGGTTTCGTTTTTCCGTCTAGAGAAGAAAAACAAATTTCTTAGATTACAAGTAGTCGAAATCTTGACCCGCAAGAAACTCCAAGATAGCATTTAATTCGATACAATTATTTAGTTAGATCAATTCCTTAACACCTTATATATATACATTAGTTTTATTTTATTTTATTTTTTTTTTTTTTAGACCCTATATTTTATGACCATCTAATCAGGTTCCTAGAGTTCGGATGCTAACCGAAAATCACACCTAAACAAGAAGAATCTATCCTTAATCTCGTTTAATCCGATCCGAACGGATTCCTCTTATCGTATCTTTTTAAGTCCAACCAATTACGCTATAAATCGGACTTTAACCTCGGATCTAAGAAAAAAAAACAAAAAAAAAATCCTTAAGAAACTAGACGAACTCGCTTCTTTGGTGTCGTCCTCGCCTAAGGTATTTTCGGTGGTGCCCGGTGAAGAACATTAATTCCTGGTAAGGCCGCCGATTCCCCTGTTCATCTCCTCCGGTGACATGGAAGTCCTGTTATTTCCTCGTTTTCGTTCGTTCCCTTTTCTTAAACCCGAGCAGCCTTGCTCCTCCTCTGTTTGTAGGGGCTTAAGCCAGGTCGGGCACTCGCTAGTCGACGGAGCTTGTTACCGCTGCCGTCTGCCGATCGAATAGTCACGGGTAAGTAGATGGCTTTCTTTTTCCTTCCTCTTTGGTTCCAATAGTCAGAACGGTTTAGATTGAGCAAGCGTCGTTGCTGGGTCGGAATTTAGTCAGGCCGAGAAACCACCGGCGGAAGGCGAATTCACTTTCGCCGGTGACGCGGCTAGTGCACCGGAAGCGGGCGTCCGTCTCGGGCCGGTTGGCCAAGCGGTTTAGGGGGAGGGGAGGATGAAATATCTAAGGCAGTTGGGTGGTGGTGGTTGGCTAGTTGAACGAACGCCGGTGACGAGGTAATGGCGGCCTCAAATTGCAGGGCAATAGTTGAAGAAGAAGAGAGGCGGGCCCGCGTGGAATAGTCAAACGAGCTTAATATGTTGTAATATTGGGTAGGGAGATAAGTTGAATTTGGCCAGTTCAACTATTTGCGTAAAGGATGGGATATTGGGCTGGGTTCAATAATCAAGGTGGGTTATTGGTTTTGGGTTGAAAATGTGATCGTGGATTGCTATTAATTAGTAAGTTAGCTAATTAGTGGGTTCAATTAAAACTAATATATACGTATATATATACAAGGTATGTCAAAAGGATTGAATACGTTAAATCTTATTTAATTAGTCGGGTTCAGTTGGGTAGTTAGTTAGGGTCATTCGATGTGTTACGGGTTCGGTTTATAATATTTGGTAGTCTTTTTCACTTCGAGCCCTCTTTCTTACTAAACTTATCGTTGTCTAGGAGATCCCGATTGTTCGTATTCCTAATTTTCCGTAGTTGCCAGATACCCTTCACTCAAGGTAAGTCGTTTTTCGACTTGCTCGGTTCTTTTCTCCCTTGTTAGATTGCGTATCGATATTGTAGGACGGGTTTTGGGAACTAGTCCCGAATACCTTTTAAATTATTTTGAACTCCTTGTGTGTTGTGTGCGTTAATGATTTTAAATGTGTTTTATCGGAAATTATTTTGGAACGTTTTCTCTGTGTTGGTACCGTTTCCGACACGGCCCATTGTAGCTGGTGTTGAGGAAGAGTTGGCTACTTTGACCCGTGTGACTGGGAAAATCGTACCCCTTCAAACGAAAATTATTATCTGTGTGTTTTTGGGCAAGCGCTCCAGTGGAGGCTTAGCCAGGAGTTCGAAGGGAGATTGGGAAGTGGAGTGGGAGGGCCTGCCTCTGCACTCGGCGCAGTGATGAGCGCCTTGGAAGTCGGATCGTGGACGAAGGAAGAATTGCGTTGCTGTGTGATTGAGACTGTAAATGCGTATGTGAATTGTGTGACTGATATAACTAATTTAGGTATTGACCTTTAGAGTTATGATTGCGGTTGTGGATTTGTATGCTGACCTTAGATAAATGATTTCAAAGCGTTCTACAATTTCCATATTCTTTCTAGCTTGGTAGATTAGACGCTGACCCTTCGGGGAACATTTTTCAGTTCCAGGTATGAACCAGGGAGCCGTGCAGGAACCGAGGTAAGATGGCGGGCCGGAGCGGTAAAGAGCGCGTGTCATAGTGGGATTGGTTATATTAGTTTATTTATATTAGTTAGAATATTGATTTTAATATTTGTTAGACGGAGTTGGTATTTTATTTCGGATATTATCTTTTTGGTTCAGATAGTTCAGTTTCAGTAGGCATTGTGAGGTATTTGAATATTTATAGTTTTCGGGGATTCATGCATGATTACGTTTTCTAAGTTTTATTAAATAAAGGTTGGACGTTTTATTATGTTTTCTCGTCGTGCCCGAGTTGTAAGGTCCTACAGTGTAGTTGTTAACCTAAATAATAGTACCTGGTAAGGTCTATTTCCTTGTAGCGTCTCGACGGAAGTCGGGGTGTTACACAAGGTTCTTTAAAGAGGGGAGTAATTTAATGATAGGGCAAATATTGTAATTAGGGAAAATAAGGGATGCCTTGTGCAATATGTCTAAAGGCTTTATAAGCCGGTTTGTACTACAGGGAGATCATCTTGGAATGAATTGAAACCCAATTACTCTTCTATACTCTCTGAACTCTCTATCTTCTTCTCCTAATCTTTCTTATTCTCCTTTAATCTTTCTTTCTTTCCCTTAATCTCTTCCGTTTACTTCCGGACATGACATACAACTTGGAGGGTCCACCCTTAATCCCGACTTTGAAAGATCGTCTTTCCAATCTGAATGATTATTCGGGCTTGGCTAAGCAGGGTTGGGTACTTGAGCGCCATCACGGCCACCTCCCCTACCTGCAGGGTTGGGTACTTGAGATATGTGTATAGTAAAAAGTCTCAAGCTAGAGTTGAGCAACGATGAATAGAGAGGAATGTTGAGGAGCTAATTGATTTTGATCCATTACAGTCGGATGATTTTGAGATTGATGGATTTGAAGGGTCGTCAGTTCACTCATTACTCGTGCATCTTAATGATCCACTTCCTTTGCATGAAGAAGCATACAATGTTCAAAGCGACGAGGAAAATTCAGATATTGCAAATGATGATGAAAAAGATGATTTTCTATAAGATTCAAGTTCCGATAAATATGATTGGTAATTCATCTTATTCTAGTTTAATTTATTTTATATCAAAATGATTTTCCTTTTGCAAAATATGATTGGTAATTTATTTTGTATCAATATGATTGGTATTTATCTTATTTAAGTTCCAAAATTAGTTTTCTACTAGGAGGGAAAATTCATCTAGGAGGGAATCAAAATTTAAGGAATTTAAGGAGGGAAAATAGGAAAAATTTGGCAGGCTAAATCTTGCACTATGAGGGAATGAGTGATTTTAGGCCCAGCTAGATCAAACAACACCATCCAGCACAATTTTATCATACAGATCAAAATCACCCAGCTAGATCAAACAACACAAACTATTCATATATGTTCCATCTAAGTTCTGCTTTGATCAACTGAAAATTAAAATGAGATTGCTAGTCTAATGGTGGTGAGTCTGGTGACTAACTACTACTAAAAACAATTATGCAGAATAGTAACAACACATCACAATCCCAGAGTAGAAGTGTAGAACAACAAAGGCAAACAAAGAGCATAGAGCCGGAAGCCCGCCTGGCGCCTGCAGGACATACATAAATAACCACAATTAACATACATTATAAGATCATTGCAACAACAAAATGGTCAGTGAACACAAAAGAAGTTGATAAAATGTCATCTTATTACTGAGTTTTTGGTGCAAAACTTCACTTGTAACACCCCTATTTTACAACATTGGATATTACCGCCAGTGACCTCAGACTTTACCGTCCAAAGTCACCCAAGGCTTTTAGAATGATATAGAACATTAATAAATGCGGAAATAACATAATTCATAAAATAGGAAAGGTGCTCCCGAAAGAGACTTGGTTTGTACAAAACATCTTACAGTGCTTTAAACATAATGTTGTTCAGAAATGAAACGCAAAACCAACTTGTCCTTGAAACATAGCGAAACTAAAACAAAATGATATGAGAAATACATCTTGAAAATCCTCGTTCTTCCTTCGTCTTCACTTCACGCCTTGTCGAGATCCCTAGATTCTGACATATTTCGCGAGGGGCGAGAGAATGCCAGGCAAACATGCGGAAAAGAAGAATTAGTCTAAGAGACTAAGCAAGTGGGAAAGGAACTTCCCGA
Organism: Fallopia convolvulus; assembly: GCA_964016875.1. NCBI lineage: Eukaryota > Viridiplantae > Streptophyta > Magnoliopsida > Caryophyllales > Polygonaceae > Fallopia > Fallopia convolvulus. The sequence continues at coordinate 2,925,243 of OZ024721.1, forward strand.
GGGTATTTCGGTAATTTAATTATTTTCGAAAGAGATAATAAGGTTGTGTTTATGAATGTGCTATATGATAAGGCTTGTGTGTGTGGAGTTTTCATGGTTGCAAGAAGAGTATATCTTAGACAAAGATAACTCGAAAAGCGATAGAAGAACTACTAGCTTGTAGACTTCTTTAGGATTTCGGAAGTGTGTTGGGAACGTTTATTAATTCATACAAGTAAAAACCTCTCGCGCCCTGAGCGGACCGAGAGCCGGATCGATCATTTGAGACCGGTCCGGTTTTGGTATCTTAAATGTGCATTCACACTTATCTTATATAGTGACGAAAGATATTCGACTTTGTTAACGATTTTTAATAGAGAGTGGTGGGACACGGATAATCCGAGCCACCCGAGGGAGAACTTCAATTCCCCGGCACTTAGCTAGAGTGCGCACAATCCCTCCTTGCAATCGAAGCGGATGGAGATCATGATCCCGAAAGTCATATGGACGTACGACTTAGTAAGGTTATATAGAGGCGTCGGCTATCCCGCACCCCTTTCTAGTTTATTCAAAGTAAATCTCTGAGCGAGACCACAAGCAATCAAGATAATAATTACACTAGCATATATAATCCTATTACGAGTATATAAAGCAACCATGCTAACAATGGGTCGTTATTTCTAGCATTCGATATTTCCTAGGTTCATTTTTATTGAGACATACAAGTCGTTCCCAACATCGAGAAATATCATGTAGACGGATATAAAAGGGCACAAGGGGAAATTCCACTTGCCTTAGCGTAACGGTTTCTTACGAACGAGCTTTGACGATCTTAGGCGATTTCCCACTACGAGCGAGGATTCCGACCTAACGACACGGAAATTTGCGAAAGAACTTTAATCATGACTTCCTCCTAAAGTTTGGATTACCTCTTATAATATTTTATAAGAGAGTTGGAATTCTAAATTATTAAGATAATAATTTAGAAAGTTATTTTTCTTAAAATAATAATATTCCTTTATTATTATTTTGGCTTTGTAATATCCTTTTTATTCCATAAAAATTCTATTTAATAATATTAAAATAATCCTTTTTAACTTCACTTGTTAATCCCTTTTAATATAATTTAGGCAAGTATATTCTTACAAAAATATCATACTTTATCTAAAAAAAATATTTTTCCTTTAGAATGTACAATCCCTAATAGGCTTTAAAGAATCTATTTTAACCTTTTGACATCTTTAACTTAATTAAACTCTTATTTTCCAATTTACAATTATTCCTTAGTGAACTTTATAATATTATTTCCTCTATCAAAATACTTTATTAATAATGCCCCCCTCTAGTTGAATTTCACTTAATCATATATTTTTCAACAATTAAAGCTAATAGACTTATAATCTATTTTCTTTATAAAGTAGCTTACTAAAAATTATTATATAATAAATTAATCCTATTTAATTTACTCCTATAGTCCTTTTATATTATAAGACTTATAAAATATCTTTGATTATAACCTATAATATCATCATGTCTTGCAAAAACATAATCATGGCTTATAAATATCCTAATTCATATTTATAGTTCAATATCATAATATTGTAGTTTGTAAAATAACATCTTTTCTATATTTAAATGATTTCTTTCCATGCAAGTCAACTTCATGCTATATAATATCTTAGAAGTATTGTAATATCATATTTATTATATTTAATCTAGAACTTAGGTCTTGTAGGAATTCTCTACACCTAGAGATAGTTTCAACTAATATTTTATTAAATGAAGACTCTAGTAATATATCTATTATTAATATAATGATATTCACATGACTTTGTTACTCTCTACACTTTTCAAATTAGGTCTTCTAATGTTTTACATCATTACTATCACTTCTTTTTAAAAGCAATATTTACTATCAAACTATAGTCCATGTGCTACAAATTTTTATAATAATATATTTATATGAGTTCCCTACAAATTATTTAGAATAATTATTATTATAATATGTCATAAGAACTTTATCACCTATTACCATATTAAATAAAACTATGTCCATTGTAATTCTCTACATTTTTATAGACATGACAACTTTACATAATATGTTTATTATCATATAGCAATAGTTTCATATCTCTTCAATTTCTCTATAGTTTAAGATATGCAACAAATTTTTATCTTCTAGAAATCTCATTCCTTTTATAAAGATGACATTTTTAATATTAATAACTAACCTCATAAGCTATATTTATTTTATAAAAATTCCTTTAATATTATGTAGAGAGCATGCCTTTAATAAATACTATAACAATTTAAATATTTTTGATAAGGTTAATTTACCATAGTAACTTTAATTTGTTTCTATCATTTAACTAACATGATCTTACACCTAATATAAATATCCCATAAATTCCCTCTTTGATTCCCTACTATTATATCTAATAATCATACAAAGACTAATATTTATAAAATACATAAATTAAATAAATAAAAGTAGGATTTAGGATTATACTCTAATTTCTTGTGTTCTGTATTACAGAACACTGAGGAAGGAGAGCAAGGGAGGGGCCGACGGTGATGGGGCGGCGGAACTAGGACGGGACGGTGGCTCCGGCGTGGCTCGGCGGGGCAGGGGCGGTGCACTGGTGGTCCGGCTAGGCAGGGATGCAGCCGGCGGTTTCCAAGGGGGAGAAAAGAGGATTTTTGGTGGTGTTTTTGAATGGAGATTTGAACTTGAAGTGGCTGATTTTTGGAACTATAGAGAGTGAATTTGGCAAGAAGGAGAAGAATAGCTTGAAGTGTGAGTTGCCAAGGAGGGTAGAAGGCCCTTTATATAGGCAACTTGGAGGAGGCCATGGATCCTAGCCATGGAGGGTGCACCAATGGAGGTGAAGGGAGTGTTCTTCCATTGGTCAAATGTGTGCTTCTTCAAGGGTGATGGAGGGTGATGTAATCAAGGGTGTCTTGCAAGCCAAGGAGAAGGAAGAGAAGCTTCCATGGGCATGCATTGGAAGAGTGTCACATCAATCACACTTCTTTGACTTGTTTGAAGAGGAAGAAGGCTAATATTGTTATAAAATTAAAGGAGTGGGGTAAATGGCAAGGAAGTCACATTGGTCTAGCGGAAGAGGGGAGGGGGCGTGTGGAGTGAGTTGCAAGAGGTCTCGGGTTCAAGTCCCGGCTCTTGCATTCTTTTTATTGAATTTTCATGTATTTTTACTAACTTGTTGTACCTCTTTTTATCTACTAAAACCTAAATTTACGAATTATTTTTATTTAAATGCTTTTATTTATTCATAACCCTCATAATGCCTTCTTGAAATGTATTTCATTTTAATTTACGTACGAATTTCTTTTTAAAGAGAAAAAAGAATTATATATAAAATATATTTAAAGTTTCTCCTTTATAAAAGAAAGAATTATAAAATTATATTATATTGGATTTAACGTCTTGGAATATTGCGGATATTACATCACTTTGGTTCAGGACCCATCCTGAATCATTAAGCACTCAAATAACAACCATTTGACTACATCAGCACCCATTAAGCACTTAAATAACATAAAGATTTACTAATGACATTTAAGAATACTAATGCAAATCTGAAACACAAAGCATAAGAAAATTAATACTATCACAATCTTGAACAACTTGTATCAGACAAAAACCACCTAATTGCATGCGCTTTACAAGATAATATAACATCCTTATGGCCTACATATATGATTGATCACTGCAGGAATGAGTAGGAGACAAACCTTTTATTTGAATGTGAAAAAGGTAGGCCCTGTTGGTTCAGAATTGAACACCTTACCGCATGAATGGCACTCAAACACGTAATTCTGACCACCTGGATAATATATAGTGTCCACTTGAACTCCTTCAGGTTTGTGACAAATAGTGCAAGTTTGTAGTGGTATAAGCCTTGTTAGGATCACTTCTGCAATAGTACTAACAACTTCACCAATCTCAGTCCTCTAGTTCAGTATGAGAGGGACTAGGGGCGGATTTTGAATCACATCCTTGACTTTATCCAAATACATTTGACGATTCAGATTCAGATTTTCATACATGGACTGCTCTAGTAAGTTTGCCTTATCCTCAACAAGGCGGGAGTTGTATACTCCTTTACACTGGAGGAAGAATTGCTTCAAGCATTCTCTTGTGTTCTCCCTAAGTTCAACACCAATTTCAGCAGGATTGTCATCCTCAACCTCTTCATCATCCTGATTCTAACCCTCTGTTTGTTTGGCCACCATTTCATCATACAATGGTTTCAATGATTCATAATTGCGCTTGAAAGCCATTAATTTTGTATTTTCGAACTGCAATACCATTTTATCATACTCCAATGAGAGCTTTTTGTTCTTGAGTTTCGCTATCTCATTAGATTGCTGTATTATAATCTTTCTCAACCCCTCCAAACCTGCAGCATTTAATATCAAGAAAGTGAAATAGAAGCTACATTATGATATATAGAAAACGGACTATACTTGTGTCCCCATCGTGTGTGACGCTGACCTCCATCTTGAATCGGAACGAGCAATTATTGACGTCGAACGAACCTGGCTCTGATACCACTGTTGGGAAAACTCACCTTTTCCCGCTTCGTCGGATTAAGATGGGCAAGTAGGAAAAGTAATTTTACAAACAAGCTTTTATATTTATGTGGGAGAAAATTTATACAAGGCTAATTATTTTGTGGGCACACTCTCTCACTTACAACTCACTCGTTGCTTGATCACTTTGGATGAATGCAAATGAGGGGGTGGTGGCTATTTATAGGCAAGGCCTCCCACCTCCCTTGGCTAAGGAGGAATCTAGAGATTTCTATCCTATGTTACAACTAGACAATTCTAGAGCCTTCCACTCTAGAATTCTCCATATGCTCCATACTCTTCTAGAATATTCTACATCCTTCTGGCGTCTTCTAGAATCTTCCACACTCTTCTGATGTCTTCTAGATTCTTCCACAACATTCTCGATTCTTCTAGAAGCTTTCGTAGCCTTCCAGAAATTTCCATAATCTTCTAGATCTTTCTAGAGAAGTCTAGATTATTTTAACCTACTTCCAATTAAGGAGGGAAATTCAACAACTTGATACTAATATAAAGCGATTTGATAACATATTTACTAGAGAGAAAAACGGACTATACTTAATACTAATATCAAACAATTTGATAAGATTTACTAGAGGAAAAAATAGGGGAAAGTTAACTCACCTTTTTCTATTAAGCCGAAACTTGTAAATCTGTCTATTTCTACTTCCATCCCATCTTGCGAGTTCCCAGAATTCCCAGAAGAAGAGTTCCCAGAAGGATTGTCCATCACCGAGTCTGAAGAAGAGGTGAAGTAAGTTCAAATCACTCTATCAACAACCTATGGTGAATGATACGCTGATACGCTAGGATTTTATTAGGATAATTAGTTATATTTGTTATCTTTTCAATATTGTCTTTCCTTTTAATTAGAGATTTGATTTTATCTTTTTAGGGAGAGTATCTTTTTTTGATATTTAAGCAATTAGGGTTTCTTGTTAGTTAGATATTAGAGTATCATAAATACTTATTTAAGTTGTTATCAAATCAATCAATAAATCAATGAATTAATTAAATTATCCTTTGCCCTAAATTTATCTCTCGTTCTTCATCCCGTGGCAACCAACCACGTTTATCGAGCCAATCTCACCTCGGGTGTGTCTCAACCCCTTGACCAACAAGGGTATCGATACGAATCCACATCGGGTTCGTATCAATTGGTGCTTTTATTCTTGAACTCTACCATCACCATGTTCATAGTTCTAGGCACTATCCGTGAACTTCACCAAAATATGGAATTGAAGATCTGTACTATTAATATGGAATATGAGGTTCGTCGTCGTCAAATAGATATGGAATATGAGGATCGACGTCGTCAGATACATCAACTTTTTTCTAGATTGGAACTCAATCACAAAGCTGCGAAGGCGACGCCGCAGAGTCCTCCCCCAATGACCAGTCCCCGCCCGTGCTCACCAATCCTGCGCCCACGTACATCACTCATGCCCTCGGTACCAAACCGACGGGGGTCGTTACCGACCCTGGTACCGAACCCGTGAAGATCGTTATTGGCCCGGGTACCGAACCGGCGGAGGTAGTTACCGACCCGATCTCGTGTCTCGCGCCTGCTGCTTGTCCACGCCTGCTGCCGCCGCGATTTCCATCAATTTTGAGCCTGAGAACTTCTTTTCCGGAGCCTGATTCACAAAAGGGAGACCATAATCGCCTCGGTATCGAAGGAAGGTCGTTGCCGATATGTTCTGACTTGTTTGTCCACCAACCGTTCGGTGAAATGCGCAGGGCGAACTTCAGTCACGATCTGTTGACTCAAGCAGTGCTACATGTACCATGGGACCCTGGCGGATTAAGCTCCAAGATCCGTTTCACGAGTCTCCTCCTGATTTCCGACATGAGGACAAGTCGATTCTCAACGGGGGAGAATTGATACGCTGATACGCTAGGATTTTATTAGGATAATTAGTTATATTTGTTATCTTTTCAATATTGTCTTTCCTTTTAATTAGAGATTTGATTTTATCTTTTTAGGAAGAGTATCTTTTTTTGATATTTAAGCAATTAGTGTTTCTTGTTAGTTAGATATTAGAGTATTATAATGATCAATTTGACATAGAAGGTTTTCTAGGTTAATTGGTTAAAAGGTTGTTAAAGACGGTGTATATTAATAACCACTTTAAGCTTGAATTTCATAAATTCACAATAGATTAGTCAAGGGAAATCGAAATAAGAATAATCAAGGATCAAAACTCATGTATGCAATGGATACGAAACTAGTTGGACGCTTTTCTCTATATTTGAATCTTTAATTGTTTTGTTTACTTTGTTTTATTTACTTAGATTGTTAGCTTGAAACCATAAGAATCCCCCTTTTATTTAGTAATATTATTTAAATACAAGTAATCTGAGTCCCTATGGGTTCGACCCCTTGCTTCCACTATACTTAGGTTAGAAAGTTAGGATATTTCTTTGACAATGCTTTTACCGCGACATAAAAGTGTTCGTCACTAATGACGTTAAATAAGCGCTTCTTGGGAGGCAACCCAATGATTAGATAGATTTCTTTTTTCAGTTAATCTTTTGCGTTTTAGTTAGTTTTGTGTGTGTTTAGATACCCAGGTCCGAAGATTAATAACCCGAAGAGCCACCACCATAGGATTACCCGCCGTACTACCCTGACAGCTAGATCTCTGTGAGTTTTTCTCTTTCTCTTTACTTTTTACTATACTTTGGGGACAAAGTAGAAAAACAATGTGTTGTTAGCCAAACCCAACTCAATCCATAATTTATAGATTGTAATAAATCCTAAATCCCTCATTGATGAGATTGACTATTGTAACTTGATGTTTTTCCTAACAACAAACCCACTAGTCACTTTAAGCAGGATAACAACAAACCTCAAATTTGCAGCAGTGAGAGCTAGAACAGCGGAATGGGACAGTCTAGATTTAAGTTGTTATCAAATCAATCGATAAATCAATGAATTAATTGTAACACCCCTATTTTACAACATTGGGTATTACCGCCAGTGACCTCGGACTTTACCGTCCAAAGTCACCCAAGGCTTTTAGAATGATATAGAACAATAATAGTGCGGAAATAAACATAATTCATAAAATAGGAAAGGTGCTCTCGAAGGAGACTTAGTTTGTACAAAACATCTTACAGTGCTTTTAATCGTAATGTTGTTCGGCATTTGAAACACAAAATCAACTTGTCCTTGAAACATAACGGAAATAAAATAAACTGATATGAAAGATACATCTTGAAAATCCTTGTTCTTCCTTCGTCTTCACTTCACGCCTTGTTGGGATTCCTAGGTTCTGACATAATTCGCGAGGGGCGATTGAATGCCAGGCAAACATGCGGAAAAGAAGAATTAGTCTAAGAGACTAAACAAGCGGGAATGGAACTTCCCGAGGGTATTTTGGTAATTCAAATAATGTCGAAGAAGATATTCGGGTTGTGTTTAAGATAAGGTTTATTTATGTGAGGCTTTAGTAGTACGAGGGGGAGCGTATCTCGAGCGGAGATAGCTCGATAATCGAGAGAAGTGCTACTAGATTGTAGACTTCCTTTAGAACCGAAAATATGTTGGGAACATTATTAATTCATACAAGTTAAAAACCTCTCGCGCCCTGAGCGGACCGAGAGCCAGGTCGATCATTTGAGATCGGTCCGGTTTTGGTATCTTTTTAAATGTGCATTGGGCACTTATCTTATATAGTGACGAAAATGTTCGATTTTGTTAATGATTTTTAAAAAGGGGGTGGGGGCTTAGATGGCCCGATCCACCAAGGGGAAACCCAGTTTCCCAGCACTTAGCTAGAGTGTGCACGTCCCTCCTTGCAATCGGAGCGGACTTGCACCATGATCCGAAAATTCGTCTTCAAACACGTAGGCATTACGACTTAGTAATATTATATAGAGGCATCGGCTAGACCGTGCCCCTGACTAGCTCGTTCAACACCGTTCTCTTAACGAGAGCGTAAACAATCAAGGCCACAACAAAGCTAGCATAATATACCTATCAATAGTAAAGAACGGACTATACTAACAATGGGGTCATTATATCTAACAATCGATATTTCCTAAGTTCATTTTATTACTTAGCACACAAGTTGTTCCCAACATCGAGAATTTCACGAGGATGAGTATACAAGGGGAAATTCCACTTGCCTTAGCTTTGACGATTGTGTACGAACGAACGAACGGAAATCGTTGATTTTACTCGGAACGGAGACTCGACCTATTGACACGAGAGGTACGAACGAACTTTAATAAGAATTTCTTTAATTCTTCTAAAGTTTTAAATATCTCTTATATTCTTTTTATAAGAGAATTAATTTCTAAATTATTATTATAATAATTTAGGTGGAGATGAATAAAATATTAATATTCCTTATTATTATTTTATAGAGATTGAATCAAATGAAAATGGGACTTATCATGAAAACTAAGAATGCATCTGGACCATCCGATTGAAACACTAGAAATGAATCTAGGTCATCCGATTAAAAAAAAAAAAATTTTTTATTTTCTTACTTTATTTTTTTAAGTCTTTTTACGTATGTAGAATGATGTAAATCGAGTATGAACATAAAGCCATAAAACGTGAACATGCAATACTAATATGTGAACGTATCTATATTATATGTGAACGTATACTAAATTTTCTGAAGTTAAAATGCGATTATATGTGAACAACCCTTGTAAAAATGTGAACATGTGTATAAAATATGTGAACAGAACGTAAAATGTCAACCGTCGTGTTTTTGGCAAAAATAAGCAAAAAAAAAAATTATTTTTTATTTTCTTACTTTATTTTTTTAAGTCTTTTTACGTATATAGAATGATGTAAATCGAGTATGAACATAAGGCCATAAAACATGAACATAAAATACTAATATGTGAACGTATACTAAATTTTCTGAAGTTAAAATGCGGTAATATGTGAATAGCCCTTGTAAAAATGTGAACATGTGTATAAAATATGTGAACAGAACGTAAAATCTCAACCGTCGTGTTTTTGGCAAAAATAAGCTAAAAAATAAAAAATAAAAAATAAATTTTTATTTTTTTGTCAAATTTTTTTAAGTCGTTTAACGCCTGTATTATGATTTAATCGAACATGAACACATGACCATAAAACATGAACAAAGAGTAATAATATATGAACACACTTGTAATATATGTGAACGTATTATAAAATCTTTGAACTGAAAAATGTGATAATATGTGAACATGTCTTATAATAGTGTGAACATATGCATAAAATACGTGAACGTAACGTAAAAAATTAAATTTTGTGTTTTTGGCAAAAACAAGCGAAACTAAGAAAATTAAAAAAAAAAATTTTTTTTTTTTGTCAAAATTACCATTTTGCCCCTATCTCTTCTAATCTTAGTCATCCATTTCTCAAATACAAGGGTCCTCATTTGTTCTTAGTTTTCATGATAAGCCCCATTTCCATGTGAATCAACCTCTTATTTTATATTGGTAATATCCTTGTATTTCTTATAAATTCTTTATTTGAATTTAATTATTATTATCCTTTGAATATCAAGGTTTAGTAATATTCAAATTATTAAATACTCATTAACCTAAGGTTAATATTCCTTTTAGATAAATTTATTATTTTCTTATTACAAGCAAGAATAATATCTTTATATAATCATTAAGATATAGTTTTCATAACTGTATCAAATATTGTTTTTATAAAACTCATTTTAGGGTGTGAAAGGTCTAAAATACCCTTGTAGTTGAATATCTTTTATTTCTCTTATATTCTTTTAATATCCACCTTATCATATAAGATCTTTTTAAATCTTATAATATTTTCTCAATATAATATCTTATTATTATACTTCTCATAAAAGACATGCAATAAAGATATTTAAGTTAATATATCCTTTTCTAGTACTTTTCTTAAGTAGAGAGTCTGTAATTACTTAACCTAGTATACTTTTCAAGTATGAGAGATAATAATATAATTTTTTTCATCTATTTAAATGGTTTTCCCAACTCTCATAGGTTATTAGTTTATAGAAACATGCACTAATATAACTTTAGTAATATTATTTCCCATCTAGTATTATCTTAATAATATTTTCTCATTGCTATAGAATATCTTCTTAATATATCTTTTTCCAATAACAAGTGTCTTTTATATCATGATATCTTTAACTAGTGTTCTTATCATAAACTCATTAATATATGTATATACTATTGGTAATGAAGACTTATTTTATTTATTTCAAGATCATGATACAAGATATTAATATGCAAAGATAATTACTTTATCTTAGTATAATACTTTGCTTATTCGATTTTATTTAATTTGACTAGCAAGATCTTTTTAACAATATAACTTACTTGACTTATTAAAAAGGGTTTTTCCCTTGTCTAGAAATATTATCTTATAAAACTAGGGGCATGCAACTTATTTATTTATATCTAAGTTAGTAATAATAATATCTTTAGTATATCTTTAATAATATTATTTCTCATCTATCATATTATTTTAATAATATTTTACATCTATGATTATTGATAATATCTTTAATATATCTTTTCCCAACAACAAATATCTTTTATAATCTATACTTTAACTAAATAAATATATCTTATTATTCATATATAAAGATAGTGATGAAAAGTCCATTTTCTTATTTTAAGAAATTCTTATGTCATAAGGTTCATCTTTATAATAGAATAACATGCATGATAATATTCTATATATGTATAAGGAAGATAATAACTTTGTTTTATCTTGTTCTAACTAACAAGATCTTATATCTATATTTTAATTGGGTTATTATTATAAAATCTATTATTAATTCTAAAAGGCATTAGATCCCATGAAAACACAAATAGTTAATATATATAGATATATAGACATATATATATATATATTTTTAAATTCAGCATTTATATGCTCCAAAGTCATATCTTAAAAGTCATTTATATTATTCTTATAATTTATTGGAATTTATTAAATGTCTTGCCAAATTTATTTCCTTTTTATAACTTCTCATGCATGTTAGTTTTATTCAATTTAATTAAGTAAATATCACATAAATGTGGGAAAAATATCTTATAAATAGTTATAAGTAAAATATAAGTCGGAAAATTATACCGAGACGAGACGGGGGCGGAAAAGGGCGCACGAATCGAGATGGAAAGGCTTGGGTCGAAATTCCTCATTAATTCCTTCTTAAAATGAAAGTTGATGGGCTTAAAATGCAAATGGGCATTATTAATCCTTTTAATTTCAACCCAAAACAATAAAATGGCCCAAACCAACACCATATTCTTCCTTGCTCTTTATTTTTCACGTGAACCAGCAATATCACAGTACAGGAACGACGATGCACACAAGGCGGCGATGGCGAACCTCCGGTGGTTCACTGGGCAGGCGGCGGCTCGCGCGCGGCTCGATGGTGGTCCGGCCGGACGTCCATGGTGGTCGGCGGCTCAAGGGAGGGGAGGAAAGAATTTTTGTGGATTTCTAACAAAAAATCAGATTTGGGGCAAAATTCAATTTGGGACTTTTAGGCTTGATTTAGGACGAATTTTTGGTGTAGAAGGAGAGAAGATTGGTTGTGTGAATTTGTGTGGAGTTTTTGAGCCTTTAAATAGGCAATTGGAGCCCTTCTCATGATCCACCATTAATGGTTTTGGCCATTGAGGAAGAAGGAGAAAGATGGGGATTGGGGAGTGGTGTGTTTCTTTGTTGATGACTCTTGATGATGCACTATGGAGAGTCTTGCAAGGAAGAGTGAAGGAGAAAACAATGGGCTTGAATATACGTCAAATCAATTGTCTATTGATTTGGGCAATTGGGGAAGAAGAAGAATTAAGAAGATAAATCAAATAAAACTTCTTCAATGAATAGATTAGTTACAATGGCATAGCGGATTGTGGGAAGGGGAGTGTGAGAGGGGATTGCAAGAGGTCTCGGGTTTGAGTCCTGGCTCTTGCATTCTTTTTACTGAAAAACCGAAATTTATAATGCATTATTTTTATTTAAATGCTTTTATCTCTTCATAACCCTTTTAATGCATTCTTGAATTTTATTTAATTGTTTTATTTAATTGATTTACTTAAGGATCTCTTTTTAAAGAGAAAAGGGTTATATAAAAAAATATATTTAAGAATTCTCCTTTATAAGAGAAAAGGTTATATAATTATATTATATTGGTTTTTAAGAACCTTGGAATATTGCAAATATTATACTTATAACATTTTTATAATTTATTAAGACAATTATAAAAATACTTAAACTCTCTTTTTAAGAGAGATATTTAAATACTTATCCGACTTGTTTAATATATTTACTGAAATTCTTAATTGTCATTGTGATAAACTTTTATAATTTCTTTATAATTTAATATGAAATTATAAAGATTATTAAGTTCTCTACTTTAGAGGAGAAAAAAATTATTGGGATAAATATCCGTTATATTATTTTAAAATTTAGCGGATATTACATTAATTAAATTATCCTTTGTCCTAAATTTATCTCTCGTTCTTCATCCCGTGGCAACCAACCACGTTTATCGAGCCAATCCCACCTCGGTTGCGTCTCAACCTCTTGACCAACAAGGGCATCGATACAAATCCCCATCGGATCCGTATCATCTTTTTTCTATCTTTGCCGCGCCCGCGGCCCCATTTCCGCGCCCACGGCCACCAATTCTGCCTTGTTTGTCCGCCAATCGTTCGGTGAAATGCGCAGGGCAAAATTCAGTCACGATCTGCTGACTCAAGTAGTGCTACATGTACAATGGGACCCTGGCGGATTAAGCTGTAACACCCCTATTTTGCAACGATAGGTGTTACCGCCAGTGACCTCGGGTTTCACCACCCAAAGTCACCCTAGGCTTTATAAGGTATTAAATTAAATAAAACATGCGGAATTAAAAAGGTCAGTACATAGAAAAGAGAGTTGCTCACATGTGAGACTTTAAAAGTATCCATTACATAGTTTGTACTTGACTTGACAAATCATAAAGCTTAAGAGTTGTTTAAGCAGCGGAATATAAAATTAACAGCGTTTAAAACCAACGTGGAGAAACCCATAAGTAAACAAAATGCAAATCTTGAAAATACCCGGCCTTCCTTCCTTCACTTGATTGAACTTCGTCCTTTACCCCTTTGGTGGAGTTTTCCTGGTTCCTGGCATTTGGCGCGAAGGGTGGAAAGTGCCAGGCAGAAATGCGGAAAAACAGAATTAGTCTAAAGAGACTAAGCAAGCGAGAACGGGCATCCTTAAGGTAGTTTGGTAAAGTATCAAAATTATTACGAGGTATTCGGGATGTGTTTCGAGAAGTTTATACTTTAAGTGGAGCTATTAAGAACGGAAATGAGTGAATCTCGAGATGAGATAATTCTTAAACCGAAAGAACGAACTACTAGATTGTAGAACGTCTTAGAATAGAATAAATGTTGGGAACGTTAATTACACATAAGCTTTTGGAAAACCTCTCGCGCCCTTGCGGACCGAGAGCCGGATCGATCATTTGAGACCGGTCCGGTTTTGGTTTCTTTTAATGTGCTTTAGCACTCTTTCCTTCGTGATCAAAACATTCACATTAGTTAACGATTTTTAAGAGTGTGGGGGCCATGAATGGGCCGACGTACCACTTACGGGAACTAAGTTCCGACACCTAGCTAGGGTGCACACGTCCCTCCTCCGAGTAGGAGCAGACATAGATCATGATCCGTATAATCGAGGGAAGAGAGGGCATGGTGCCATACCACTCGACATATTGTATAGAGATGTTCGGGCCGAGCCCGCATCCCTTATTAATCTAACTACGAATTTCATAACGAATCTCGAAAAGAGATTTTAAACAAGCAAGCCACACAACAAGTCTAGCAATAATTCCTATTAACGATAGTAATAGTAATAATGCTAACAATGGTCATTATCTCTAACAATCGGTATTTCCTAGGTTTATTTTTATTTAACAAGCAAAGTGTTCCCAACATAGAACAAGTTAACGGAAATTGAATTATCGAAAGGTTCAAATAGAAAGTCCACTTGCCTTGGATTTCTTTCGGAAAATTCGTAACTCGGAATTTCAAACTCCTAGAGACGTCGAGCACTTCGACCTATTTGACCGAAAGGAAAAATGAACGGAAACCTATTAAAATCCTTATTTTCATATTAATTACACTTTTCTCTTATTTTTTCTCTTCTAAGAGAAAGAGAGTTAAATCTAAATTATTTTAGTTAACAATTTAGATATGGACAAGAAAAAAATAATCTTTTATTATTATTTTCAAGATAGTATTCTTTATGATTTTAAAATATTTATTCTAAAGACACATGTAGAGTCTTATTTAAATATAAAGGAAATTCCCTTCAAAACCATATGCAATATCTAAAAATACTTGAAATATGATATGCATGTATTTTATTATTTATAAAGTCAAAATTTTATTTTATTCCAAAAGTTTATGTGACAAAGCCAATTTTGACATGCAAGCATATTTTAACTATTAAAACCCTTTTTTCAACTATCAAATTTTTTATACAAACTACTTAGTAAAAATTATTATTATAGTCAATAATAATATAAAATGTTATGAATGATACATTATAAAAATATAATAAAGTCTCTAGTTGACATGCATGTATATACTACCTTATAAAAATACTTTATTCCTTACATGCAAAAATATACTAATTAAATAGGTTATGATTATGAAAATTCCTTTTTCTTTTATTAAGAAGAATATATATATATACATATTTATTTTCACCTAGTGAACAAAACTAGGTTACATGTAAGAAAGGATTTTTCATAAATATTTTTATAAAAATTCCAAGCACTACTATTTTAATTTTCTTAAGTGGATAAAATCCTTATAAGTTCATTTTAAACTCTAGATGGTTTAAAATATTTTATCAATGTTTATTTTAGCTAGAATTGACATGCATGATACTTTTAATTTAAATAAAATATTTTGCTCTTATTAACTTCTATTTTATCAAAAGTTCATAGAAAAGATTATTTTTAAGTTTATCAATACATGCAAGAGAATTTAATTTATAAAAACTCCTTTAAGAGTACATGCAAAGACACTTTTTAAATTAATAGATCAAACTTGTCTTTATTAGACTTATTTATATTAAAAATTTATATAAAAACAACCCAAATGCTTATAAAGGACATGCATGAAGATTGCATGCATGAAAACTTTACATTATAAAATTAACAAGTCAAACTTTTATAATCAAAGAATTTTTATGTATAAAAAGAGAAAGAAGGTCTAGGCTTTTACATAAAAATAAAATCAGAAATTTTCAATTAAAACCACCTTTATAAATTTGGAATTTATTAGAATTTATCTCCTAACTAGTAAAAAAAATAAATCTCTTTTTTTTTTAAAAAAACTTTACATGCATGTTGTAATTAATAAGTAATATGTGCAAGAGATTATAATTTGTTATGAATCTGATTTTTTTGTTTTAAAAAAATCTGATGGGTTTAAATGGGCCTAAAACAAATCCAAGATTAAAATCAGCCCAAAGGAGAAATTAAAAAGGCTTGAAAAAAATACCTAAATTTCCTTCTCTGTATATTTTTTTTACGCAGGAGAGTAGCATAGAGGCTACAAGACAGAACGACGGTGGTTTGGGACGGATGCGGTGTCGGCGGCTGGTGGCGCCTGGTGGTCGCGGGTGGCCGGAGAGGGCTGCGCAGCCTGGCCCCGGTGGTCGGAGGTGGTGCTGGTGGGTGGAAGGCACAAAACAAGGGTTTGGGCAATTCTTTTGTGAAAAGAAAATCAGCCCAAAAAGAATTACTTAGGCTGAAATTTTGGTGAATGAGAGTGAAAATTCAGGAGATAGAAAGGAGTTGTTTGTGTGAGTGTTTTCTTTCAAGGGTTAAGAGCTCTTAAATAGCCATAGAATGGTGGAGGAAATATATTGTGATGATGATCAAAAATCATCCTTGATGGGGATTGGAAATTGAAAGATTTTATTCCATTAAAATAGAGCTTGAGTGGGTGGTAAATCCCTGCTCAATTCCCCCATAAACCTTCTACTAAATGCCCCCAAACGAAATTCCGATTGAATCAATTTTCGTTTTTTACAAAATACCACTGAAAAAGATGGTTTAAATACAACTGGTTGTATTAATATATCGGAAAAACTAACTAGCATAAATGGTAGAAGAGTGGGAGAATGGGTAGGAGGTCAAGGGTTCAAATCTCACATTGTCTCTACTTTTTAATAAAACCCCTTTTTAATGAAATATGGGCTTTTTAAATGGGTCGGGCTAAGGCCCATTGCTTTCTTTTTAAGAAAGAAATAATGAAAGGACTTGAGAATTTAATTTCCGTTATTATATAAAAATTTAGTAAATTTTATTTTTAATAAATTTTATTTACTCGAATAATTATTTCATAAGAAAAATTATAATCTATTTATCTTAGAAATAGATTTGAATGAAAAAGAACTCTTGTGAATTTATTTTATTTAATAATTAATTAATGCTTAAAATTTAAAAAAAAATTAATCATAAAAATAGCGGCTATTACATAAGCTCCAAGATCCGTTTCATGAGTCTCCTCCTCATTTCCGACTTGAGGACAAGTCGATTCTCAACGGGGGAGAATTGATATAATTAATTAGGGATAATTATTTATTTTAGAATATTGTTTTTCCTTTTAATTAGAGATCTACCCTAATACATTATAAAGCAGAAACCAAGTCTGTGTAAAAATTTGCGCCACGTGGCATAACCTGAATAAAATAATAAAAAACCTTTTTTCAACTTAAAAAACTAAAATAATAATTCTAGAAATACCCCTACACATTATACTCTAATAATAATTCTAGAAATCATGATTTATCTTCAATTCTTAACCTCTTCATAAAATAGATAATGGATAGATATCATATTATATGCATAGATTGTTTCATATAGTAATTAATTAATATGTAATTATATTTTTAAAAAATTTAATTAAGTAATAAACATTAGTAAATACAAAAAATGAATTTATAAAGATTGAAGGTTTTTTAGGGTAAGATTTAAGATTTTATAAAATAGATAATATATATAGTTTTCTATCTATGTAAATATTGATTTTATTCTTAAAAATTCATAAATATAAAAAAAAGGCAATTTTACATTTTATAAAATAATTAATGTATCAAAATAAAATTTTATCTATATAATTTTCTATCTATGTTTATTGATATTGAAAAGTAATATTATATATGCTATCTTAAGATTATGCTAAAATATTTTTATCGGATTGTTGAAAAAAGGTTATCGATATAAATTTCTATCTATATCTAAATTAATACATAATAAAATCGAAATAAATTATCTATAAAATTTGTGCTACATGACACTTTAAGAACCAATCATTTTTTTCATTTTATTTATTTATTTATTTATTTTTATTATATTTAAAAGTGAATGTAGAAGGTTTGATTTAGAAAAATATTTTCCATGTTTATAAATATCATTTATAATTATAATAATAGAATAATTATTAAAATATACATTATCTTTGTTTTTTCTCTTTAATTTATTATAATATATTATATAGTATAATTTTTAAAACTACCCGTAAATTTAGGGGAATTACACTAGTTTGGTTTTATTTTAGAATGTTTTCTAGGCGGCGCTTCCAAGTTTCAACTTTATTAGAGATATTATTAGTTTTGTTAACCGTTTATACTTCTGTTTATACTTACCACAAAATTTTAACAAATCTCCCAAAATAATTAAATTAATTATATTATAGGATATGAAAGCTCTTTTTGAAAATTAATTAGTTGCGTAAAGAGATAATAAAAACATTACATATCTCTATACATATTACTTAAGAGATGTGTATGTTAATTTATTTTCTAAAAGAAAAAAAAAAGAAATGATATGTCTATGTTTTACAAAATAGACCTGGTTTGTTCCAATTTTTGTCAACGGGTTACAAGTTTTATGGCTTGTAATTTAACCCCAATTTCTTTTTTTTTTCTTTTAAAAAAGGGTAAATTATAGAAAATCACTCCTTATCTAACCAAGTTGGTAAAAAATCAACCTTTATTTCAATTTTATTTACATAAACCACACTTTATTTATATTCTGTTTTCAGTTAACCACCAAAACCAATTTTTCATCCAATTTTTTATTAAATAAGGGTTAAGAGACATAATTTTCCCTAAGCTATTGTGAGTTAAATTACAGAAAACCACCCCTTATCTAACCAAGTTTGCAAAAAACTACCCTTTGTTTAATTTTTTTTACAAAAAACAACCCTTTATTTATATTTTGTTTCATTTAAACTCCCGAACCATTTTTCCATATAATTTTCTGTCAAATATGGGTCAAAAGACAGAATTTCTCCTCGGGTTTGTCCCCTCTTAACAACGATGAAGGCCCGAGAAAAGTCATGGTTTGAGAGACTCGAGAAAAGTGATGGGCCAAAACAAAGCAGACCGATCCATGGGGACCTTGAGACTTCGGTGCCATGTTTTTTGGTTTTAAGTTTTTTCACTCCTAAGCTCTTTGTTTTGGCTTCGGCCTTCGTTTCTGCTTTTTTTTGTTTCTGTTTTCTCTTTGCGTCTGTGGTCCTATCGGGTCTTTTGGTCGCACCCTCTTGCATTAAGCCAGGGGGGCCCCATTTTGACCCCCCAGATTTCCCGAAAGGGGAGCCGCACTGGGTAACTGTTGTTGTTGTTGTTGTTGTTGTTGTTGTTGTTGTTGTTGTTGTTGTTGTTGTTGTTGTTGTTGATTCACTTCTTCTTTTAGGCAAATCATCGCCCAAGAAATGCATAATTGTAAGTTATTGTAGGTGCGAGGATCAAAAGGAGATTTTCGAGGAGATGTGGGTGTTGGCGGCCAGATTTCTTGAAGGGAAGTCATGTATTGAAGGAAGGGTGTCTAGGGTTCAATGACGGTGGATGGGGTTGGGGGTAAGCGAGAGAGTTTTTTGTCAATTCCTAGTGGTAATTGGATTTTGGGTATTTTGAGAGTTAATTATCTTCCATGACCTAATTTAACCTAGGGATAATTGGGTATCTTGAGCTTAATTTAACGTTTGAATGGATGGAAAATGAATTAGGGTGGTGTTTTGAAAACGGGATATAAACAGGGGAGGTGGGTGCCCGGTTCAGCGACGGGCTGAGTCACCAGAACTGGTTCAGCTAGTGTTGGAGGGGGGCGACACGAGTTGTTCTGATTCGATGGGAGGTGGCGGCGGCGTTGCATTGGCGTCGTCTTGTGGAGGTGGCGTTGGATTTGTGTGGTGAGGGTCGGCATCCATTTTCGAGGATTTTGTGCCGCGCTTCGAGCTTTTGCAGCAAATGAGGAAGATGATGCACAGTTGTCCGCACTTTCCTTTAAACCCTAACGAGTCGCGCAATGGGCTTGCGCGCTGCCCATTCGTTTCTCTTTCCCGAAATGTGATTTCTACTTTTACCCTTGCATGAATCTACGCTTCACGGAAATAGTTCCGCGCTTACCAAAAAAACGAGTGCGTATGTACGCTGCATATATAAATGGTTTTGAATGGTGGGTTAGAGCATGTTTGGATTACCACTGAAAATGCATTATTTTGCATTATAATGCAAGATTTAACGCAAATCCTAAGAAACTTAGTTAAATTTAATTAAATCATGTATTATAATGCAAGCCAATGCATTTTTAATGGTAATCCAAACGGGCCCTTGAGTAATTTTTTTTATCCCTATGGTTAAGTAAATCCCTATTTTGATTTTTTTTTTTAAACTTAGCTTAAGTGATCAGAGGAGAGATGACTCTCAAAATAAAGATGGCCAAAACTCAAAGGGAAAAAGTACTACAATTATGAAGAGGATGCTCTTCGTAGTTTTTTAAAACCAAATAAAATCTTGTTTATTGTATTTTAAATTCTTGAAGAATTCATAGTATTTTGAGGAAGAAGTTTGGTTTAAAAAATTTCAAACTTGATGGTTTAATCTTCTTAAGCCAAATATTGAAGGAAGTAGATGAATTTTAAACTTGTACGAAGACCTAATTCCACGAGCGTATTTTTATTTTTTATCTGCTCTTGAAAGGGAATTTGTGTCTTTGATAAATATAAAATCAATTAAGATAAACAAATCAAACTACTCGTATAAAAGGAGAAGAAATTACTCACATTGAGGTATTGATAGAATTCAAAGTTAATTTTTCACTCCAATTCTATCAATACCTCAATGTGAGTACAACAAAGATGCAGTACCCGAAGAACCATGGCCTAATATTTTTTTTGGGTTTTATTAGAGCTCAAAATGAAACATTATTTCATGATTGCACTGTCCACGGCATTAAACAGAAAACTAAACAAAGATGCTTGGCAGTTGCCAATTGCCATTGCATTCTAATCACTTAAACCAGATACCAATTTAAGCAAAATGGTATACCACATGTAGGATTGCTATCATTTTTTACCCATCTTTTCCTGATGACTTATTTTATGCATCTCGTTCGCAACCACAAGTTGGGTGGTTACAGGGGGGTCGTTGGCAGAGTGGCCGGCGTTTGGAACCACCTGTTGTTTGACAATACAATGAGAAAAGTTAGTTAGCAGAAAATGTAAAAAGGATGATGAACAAATACATTAAGGTGATGTTGAATAATACTATGAACTCGGCTTCTGGCCACGCTTTGTGAAGTTCCCATGCAGTCATCATTGGACATACAACGTCATATCTACCCTGCAACATTGAGAATGGTAATTTTTCAAAACCTCCTCGAAATATACTCCGAAGTATCAGGGGCATAATGAACAGCACTTGGATTAGGTTTTACAGAGGGTGTAATAAAACTGGTTTAAAAAACAACATAGAATTGTCAAGTGAGTCATATACTCGTATTGTTGTTAATGACCCACCAGATCACATCCTTTAGAACTCATGTTTCTGACATAGCCTCATAAATATGAATAAACAAATAAATTTGTAAATAAAAAGCTCTTCTTAGACTACAGTCAGCACTCAATCTAGCACACACACTTCAAATCACCTTGAGCGTGTTAAAAGAACTCGAGTGAACTTCATATAAGCCATAAGAGATTTTATTAAGGCTAGAATTGAAAGGAAGAATCTTGTAGTTATCAGGAAATTGTACCAAAGATTTTACTAGCCTATCAAAAAACAAACAAAAACTATTTCCTGGAAACCATAGGAAAATATGACAGCAAGAATAGTTCACATAGTAGTATAGTACAGCACAAAGCAACGCAAGGGTACTGCAGCATGCATACCTGTACTATCGTTGTTTTAATGTGTCTTATCTTGTCAATGTTATCAAGAAGGAACGAGTCAGAAGGAAAGAAACCCTTGTTGACAAAGTAATGATTTTCTATCCGTGCAAATGCCTGCAAAGTGAGGGGGAAACACAACGCAATGTAAATATTAAATGTAATTACTGAGACTAGTGCCAGAAAAGAGGGAAAACAATGAATTTATGGTTGCCAATAAGCCCTCTATCAGGAAAATAATACAGAAAACAGGATTATCATTACCAATCAATCATGCTTCACTCAGACCAAAGCAATGTAATCCTACCGACTCTAATGCTCACAAACGAAGAGAAAAATAGGTACAAAAAAGAAACCAGCTCGTCGTAACAGCCTTAATTAACTGTGTCAATTTGTTTAAAATAACTAAAATTAGAATAGAACTAAACAAACATAAATCAACTAGGAGTTAAAGAGGTAAAATAAACATGGAATGTACAAAGACACACAAATCTAAAATCGCCGCAGCGACAGTGACAAGAAATGCCAAAAAAGGTGTGGGTATATGACCACATGAATGACAGAGAGACTAGGAAAGTACAGATCCAAAAGTGTAAGCATTAGTCGTCCATAGATCTTACCAAAGCAAATTTATCATCATCTCCACGCTTGATATTCTCTTGGTCAGGAACAAGATGAGCCGTCATCAACTCCCATGTAGTCCATGCCCTTGCAGCTGCATGCTGCAGAAATTTTTATCAGATCATTCTTTCTTTCTACTATAAAGGAAAGAACAAGTCAATTATGCGAAAAGATGAAAAAAGGGAAAAAAAAGATCTGTACTGTAAACGACAAGTTATCTATATGGTGATTATGGTCCAATAAGATAATGAAGCCTTATCAGTTGGGCCTAGAATAAGAATCCTAGAAGTAAATACATCATTAAGGAGTAAAATAATTAAAGAAATTTAAAAAAAAGATTATTAAGACATCTAAATATGATATTTCATGATTCTTTTAGCTTGTTATCAAGAAAAATGATTTCAAATGAATTTTCTACAGAGCATGGGCATTTAACTCTTTTGGGATACACAATAACAAAAGCCAAGTTAATGAGGGAAGGGAATCAAACAACAGCACTGAGTGCACTAAACAGATATGCATACTAAAGCTAGAAAATAACTCTTGAGTTGAAAGTCTTACTTGTGTTTCCACATCATCAGCATTCAATCTCTTGTGGTATGCATTAACAAAAGAGTCCCTCTCATTTTCTGGAATAAGATCCCTAAATGGCTCCCATGCTATATTTCAAAAAGAATAGTAATAAGATTCTTTTTTAATACCAAACAGCAACGTGCAAAAACGTAAATTTCACAAATGAGGTTATGAACAGAATCAGTCAATATTCACATTTGAAGAATCATTCAATATCCTCAACTGCGCTCCCCATAATAGCAAATAATATAAGAACAAATATTACCATCAGGGAAGATGGCAGCAGCACCTCCTTCATAGAACCAGTCAATCTCCTTCTTACGCAGCATAAAGATCCCTCTAAGAATCAAACCAGTAACCTTAAAGACAACAAAGATATTTCAGGTACTCAATACAGGAAACCAATTTCTGCTTACAAATTGAAAATAAATGATACGGCTCAAGAGAGCACCTTATCAGGGTGTGATTGGCTGTAGGCTAGAGCCAATGTACTTCCCCAGGAACCACCAAACACCTGCACATTCAACAGAATTTCTAAAGTTCATCACTTAGACTTACTTAACTAAATCAGGTTCGCTCACGAAGAATGCCAACCTGCCACTCTGGAATCTCCAAATGCTCCCTTAATTTCTCAATGTCTGCAACAAGATCCCATGTTGTATTCTCCTCCAAGCAAGCATGAGGAATGCTCTTGCCTGAACCACGCTGCAGAAAAGCAGTGTGAGAAATTGAACTTGGTGATGAAACAGAAATGTCCAAAAAAGTTTCCAATTCACTGATTTCATATAATTCTTCAATAACTAACCTGATCAAGTAGAATTATCCTATAAAATTCAGGATCAAAGAATTTTTTGTTGCTGGGTGAAGTCCCACCACCTGGACCACCATGAAGAAACACAACAGGCTGCATAAAAAATGTTGTCAGGCTTGAAAAATCAGGTAACAAATCATTTCTAGTGGTTTTTTAATATCATCTAATGCAAGCATTTCATCCCTTAATATGAAGAGTTTCAGATAGTTCTCCGTACATATATTTATGGTTCTTTTTCATAGTTTCAGATAGTTCTCGGTACACAAGGCCTCTCAGCATAGATGCTACAGGGAATTCAAATTTCAAACTTATACAAGGCCACTCAAGCTGCATGCTTTTTACTTAGTTTCGTGCTAATTTTGATCATCATCATCGTCGTCGTCATCATCATAATTTCGTATCCTCTTCGATCACATTAGCCTATATCTATATGTTCTATTTTGAAACAGATCTTTATCCTTTCGCACAGCCATAAAATCCCGAACACATCTATAAATTCCAATTGGATTCCCATAATTCTCGAGAAAGCAACCCAAAAACGAAGGGAGATAAATCGAAAACATCAGAAATAAGAATCAAGTTGCTACTCATGCTAAAAGAACTCACATGTCCATCCGGATTCCCAGATTGCTCCCAATAAATCGAGTGAAGATCCGAAACCTTCAAAAATCCGGAGCTATAGGGCTCAATCGGAGGATATAGAGTTCTATTCACTTCCGCGCATCCTTCTTTCCCCTCCATCGCCACGTGATCTTCCGATTGCAACCGTTCGACGCTACCACCACCACGATGAACGCAATTCTGCACCGAGATTCTCTTCAACGCCTTCCTTTCTGCGAAAGCCAAAGTTAGCACAAAAGCGAAAGACCTAAAAAGTAGTACAACTCGGCTTGCGCCATGGAAGGAAAAGGGAAAGAGACGAAAAGGAACAACTTTTGAACTGGTTGAAGAGTACCTGGGAAGACTGAAAAGCTGATACGATCGGGCGAGAGAATGAAATTGGAAATCTGAGGGGAGAAAGGAAGTGAGAGAGGGGATATGTTGGGTGAGTAGGCAACTCTTAACATCGTCACGCTGCTGAGTGCTGACTTCATTTTTGTCTAGATTTGTTGATTATTATTTGATTTCATCGTCTTTTTTTGTTAGAGTGACTAGACTTGGGTCCGGTTCCAGATGAACCGGTGGGTTCAGTTCCGGAACTGTAGGGTCCGATTTTCGGTACAGTTTCGATTCCGGTTCGTCCACCCCGAACGGGTGAATTAGCGGTTCCGGAACCGGCGGTTCCAAACCAGGTGGAACTGGCAGTTCCACCAATTAAATAAATAAAAATAGCGTAACCGCGACCTCGGAATGAAAACTGCGGTCGCGGTCCGGACCGCGACCACGTTTTTCCGGTTAAAGGTAAAAAAACCGATTTATTTATTTATTTTTTAAATATTTTCGGTTCCGGAACCAGGAGGAACCAGCTTCGGAACCGGAACCCCATGTCCGGTTCCGGTTCCATGGTTCCGAGGAACCGGACCCAGGTCTAGACCAAGGTAAATCCGAGTTCGTGAATTAGACGGTAAAAACACACGAACCGGGTAAATCGGCAATTGACAATCGACTTACACGGACTGGCTCGATCAAATGATAAAAAGGATGATATAATTTAATTTTTCCAGGGGTGGAGATAAAAATCGAACTTAAAATCAAATGTCAACAACTCCCATAATTTTCACCACTAGACTCCATATAGGGCATCGCCTAGATGTATTGGTAATTTGGTATTATTGTGATGAAGGTAGCCATGAACGACACTTAGCATGTGACGATATCGGATTTTGTCGGAAGATGATCTCAATTGACGAACATATTTGATCAACCATTAATCATGTGTTTCACTCTTAATTTCATATAACCTCTCACATTTAATCCACAGACTCCAACACGAATCCTAATTTAAGACCCGAGCCAAAGATCTGCAACACTTCAGGCCATTCCCCTATTTATAGCCCAAGCCTAGGAAGAGCCCTAAAGGGAGTTGACATGTGTCGTCTCTAATTGTCATATGTCATTAGTTCACTAACAAATGTCAACTCGTCTCTCCATTTGTCGCCTTTGAAGCACGTGTCGAGCGGGTTTTGTACAGAGGATTATCACACGAACGAGTATCGTGTGAAAGCATTAAGCATGCAAATACCGCACTAGAGGTATGACAAGTCCCGTATTTGCCTGCCACCCATTAGTCTGACACCGATATAGATGTAGGTTTACGTGTTTTGCGTGATGATGCATGTCACTTGCCTATCTACCCACATGAGTCATCCATAAATCCTAAAAGCATCATCATCTTGTCGCAATGACCAAATATCATGTCGTTACTCTTCTAGTTAGGCGAGTCTAGACAAAAAAAAGAAAAAAAGAAACTACTGCAATTATTTGAATTTTTGCTAGTAAATCGGACCTGTTAGCACCGCGGCTCCTTTTTTGGGAGTATAGAGTCCAAAGTCTATTTTATAAAGTATTTTTCAAGTACAAGATTTGAACTTGTTTTTTTTTTTCGTAAAAACTATTTTTCACGAAAATACTACTTTTACAATTCTTAATTTTTTTTTACTTTTTAACCTTTTTAGGATGAAAAATAACTTTTCACTCAAACCACGACAAATACTCATAACTTTTTTCCTTAAAAATAGAAGTAGAGATGATTAGAAAATTGAAATTGAAAGTCGAATTGGCCAATGCAATTGATCTGGACTCTGATTACCTACCTTTTCTTAAAGGTAAAGAATCTTTCTAGCTTCATTTTGGAGGAAAAAATGTAGAGAACCTATCCGTACGGATTTAATCCCTTATATAAAAAGCCCGGCCCGATATAACCGATATTAATCACCCTTAACTGGATATCAAAATCATATCAACTTTACAGAAGTTAGAGTTGTAGCCTCAGAGAGTGAGCGATTGAGAATCTCTCTTATACTTCTTCCGATCTGTCGGTTGTTCTCCGATCCTGTTGACGGGGAGCTTCACTGCTTCGCTTTTGGTCGTCCATGGCGGACACGAAGCTCTTAGCGCTGGTGCTTTCGACGGTGTTGCTTTTTGCCCTAGGTTTTGGTGGTTGTCGAGTTGCCGCAGAGGAGGATGTGCAGATTCTTCGAGAATTTCAGTCGGATGGAACTGATTCTTCTGCTCTTCGTGCCGAATTAGACAAGCTCAAGTCTAAGATCCATCTTCTAGGTTCTCTCTTTGTCTATAGCTTGCTTTTCGATTTCTAAGCTTTGTGGTGATGAATAAAGGATGCTTATTTGGAATGATTTTTCTGTTTGAGTAAAAAATTGTTCAGTGCTGCAAAGCCTGCAAATCAACTGTCTTGAGAATATATGTACTTGGTGACAATAGTGTTTTAAATTGATAAGTAGAGATTTTCACAGTTGGCTCGGGAAATTGCTTGTACTTGTAGCGGTTAATAAAAACTGTTGTCTCTATTTATCAATTTAAATTTGCTAAATGCAAGCTAGCTACTGGAGATTTGAAGGAGTTCAGAAGTGGTAATCACAAAAGATATCTCAGAATTTGATCTTAATCGATAAAAAGGACCTCAAAACTGGAAACTGTAACAGGCATGGCCTTATAGCTGTTGTGTCTATGTTGCTAATCTGGTGTCAATAACTTTGTTGCTGTAATGCTTTATTGTAGAGACACGCCTTGCTGAAAGCGATAACAAACTTAAGAGCAAGGATGAGACAGTTGCAAATTTGGAGAAAGTTGTTCAAGAGAAGTCCAATACTGTTTCATTGTTGAAGAGTGAGATAGAATCCACCCAGGTCCGGCAATTGGATTCGGTCAATATCATATATATCATTTATGTAGCTGATTTTTGAAATTTTACTTCTAGATATGGATTTTGTATTGCAAGATGAGCCTGAAAGATGCTTTGTAGTATGTGAAGTTATCTTTTTAAATTTGTAAAAAAGTTCCTTTTCTTTTTTTTTTTAGAAGAAAGGTTCATCTGATGTTGAAGAGCGAGTGGAGAAGGCTTATGCTCAAGCTACTGAATTGCGAAAGCAGGTTAACCATGTGCTTTCTAAATGAACATGTATTCTAAATGATAATCTTCTATTTTTTTGTAATCATCTTTTACATTTTGCAGTTTGATCAGCTAACAAAAGAGTTAGAGACTCAAAGTCAGGAGAAGAAAGATTTGGAAGCCCAAGCCAATAAAGCTCTACAGAAAATCGAGGAACTGAATTTAAAACTCAAGAATGTAAGGCTTTTTCATTCAGAGATCTCAAACATGAATCTACTTATATGCACTAGTACTCACTGATCTGATGACTTTTGTTCGTATCAAGAGAAACACATGCCACCTTCTCAAATAGGTTTTTTTTGGCTTTCCATAAAAAACAACTAAACTGAAATTTTCACTTGAAACTTTCCAACTCTTTCCTTAACTTTTACTCTAATAATATCCTATTGAGTCTTGGAAGTGCCGGCTTACTGTTTGACAAACATGTTCTCGTTTGGAAATCTCATTATCTAATGCATCGTGAGGCACTTTGGCCAGGTTAATTCAATTTGATAGGGTACACTGTACAGACTCTTGATTTGTGTAGTTCATGGATAGAAGTGGCCTAACGAGGGACTCTTGGTTAATGTTTTCTCCATCTTTGGTGGCTATGGTGTTTGTGTTGCTAGGAAAGTGAAGGTTATAGAATCTTACATGGCTCAAAGAGTTCTAATAAATGAATACGATTTTGTCTTGAAGACTGATTCCAACTGAAATTTCTGAATTTGACATGTGAACTAATAATAGACATGGTTTGTTAATTGTGCTGACTGTCTTGGTTCAACAAAATTCTATTTCTTTGCTTTTTTAAGTTTTGATTAGTGGGTTAATTTTTGCTTGATGTGTTTACCTGTCACTTTGTCTTCTTCTTTTTTCATGGATTCCAAATTTAAACAAATTTTATTGCAGCTCCAAAAGGTCAGTGAGGAACAGAAAGCCATAATCCGGAAGACAGAGCGTGCTCTTCGAGTAGCCGAGGTATGCTTGTGCATTGAAATGGAGATGATTTTGAAGGATTTTAATCATATTATGGCTTCATCAGATTAATTAATGCATAATATAATCCAGGAAGAGATGATTAAGGCAAAACTGGAGGCCAGCTCTAGATCTAAGGAGTTGTCAGAGGTATGGAGTTGCAAATGTTGTTTCATCTTTCTATTCATTAGTATGTTGGTGCATAGTTTCAACCCCTTTATTTTCAATTGTTACACATTTTTCTTCTGTTGACATTTTTCTTTGAAAAAACTACTCAACACAAATAACATTAGTTTTCTGAGACTCGAACATTCTGGCCTTGCTACACTTATACATAATAAGTACTTTTTGCTAATAAGTAATGCTTTTTTGTCTCGAAATATGTGAAAAGTAACTACTTTTTACGCATTTCGAGATAAAAAAGTATTGCTTATTAGTAAAAAGTGCTTATTAGATATAAGTAGCAAAGCCTCTATCATAATGGCCAAATATCTCTTTTATTTTTACATTCTATGGCGACCATATCTTTAACCATGAGCGGGAAATGGCAGTTTTCAACATTGAAATTCACTTGCTAGCATATTGGATATTACTTATGGTCTGTTTGGATCGCTAAAGATAATGCATTAAATTGCATTATCTTGCGTTATTTTTGCATTAATCCTCGGGAATCCAAACGGGCCTTTAGTTGGTATTCAAACTTGTAACCTCAAGTTACAAAAGGAGAAAATTTATGTATTTTCAGAGTCACTAGATTACTATTGTTTATGCTACCAATTAGAAGTTACATCATTCTATTGTATTCTTCTCATCCGCAAGTACCTTGAGCGACTTATGCTTTTGGGGGTAGTTAAACTATATATAATATAAGAAGACAAGGATGGATAATGGATTATAGAGGTGGTTGGACGAGAATGAAGTTTATCTAGCAATTATTGATATTGATCAGGATTAATCTTTTGTGATGGTTGTCTTACTGCAATAGTATTTCAAGAATATTTCGAGGTATGAGATCATATTGTCTAGGTGAAAATTGAAGAATCCAACAATTATATGTGCAAAAATGGAAGAGTTGTTCCATCTTAAAGTTGGACATCTCTGTAGGATCTGAGTGGTGGTAATTTATCATCATGCATCTAATGATCTGTGTTAGGTTTTGTAGAAATCCGACCCCCTATCCTTCCAAATCCATGGAAAAAAGGTGTTACATATCTTGGGCATTTGGTTAGCAATAGTAATTTTCGGATTCATAATCTTCTCTAATGTACAAATTTTGTTCCCTGCCTTCATATTTTCTGTCCTTTCATGAAATGCTTTTGCTTGGATAATAATGCTAGTATGCATTTTCTTATCTTAGGGGGCTAATGGATGTATCACTTCTATTCGTGCAGGCTCATGGTTCATGGCTTCCACCTTGGCTTGCCGAGCATGCCAATCGTTTTCAGGTAATTGAGAAAGGTTTTTATAATGGTTGTTCTGGTAAACTTTCTCTCAAGCTCTAATATGCATTGGTTACCACAGGCCTTCATTGTGGCAGAGTGGAATGAGCATGGAGAACCCTTCATGAAGATACTAAACGAGAAGGTAAGTTTTGCAGGTTTTTCATTTTATAAAATATTTTAAAATGATCAGGATGTTCTTGCACGTGGCTGTGGCATTCTTTATTAATCTTTAATAGTTATTTCCATTAAGATTTCTGTCAACTTGCTTTGTATTTCACATTTTCCCCAGGAAATGGTGGTTTTTCATTTTATAAAATATTTTAACATGAACAGGATGTTCTTTCACGTGACTGTGATATTCTATTATTAATCTTTAGCAGTTATTTCCGTTAAGATTTCTGTCAACTTGCTTTGTATTTCACATTTTCTCCAGGGAATGGAGTTCAAGACTCAATTGGAGACATGGGCTGCGCCCCACATTGTGAACATGAAAACTGTGAGCCTCTCTATGTTCCTTGAACTCATGTTACCGCTTTTGTTACTATATTTTTTCATTACATATGCTTTTGTTGCTTATTCATCTGTGTGTATAACACACTATATTTTTTTGAGATATAAAGTTGGATATATTCTACTATCAATTTCTGATTGCCATTGAATATTATTGTCTTGCTGTTGTTGCAACTTGTATGGCACTGCAGAGAACTCTAGCAACTTAATGACAGAGAACTTAGTTTCTAGTGAATAAAATTATCATGCCATATATTTCTCTTGAATTCACTTAGCCTAGCTAATTGATGGGTTTGATTATATTTTCCGGGTTATTAAGCAATGGGTACCAGCTGTGAAGGATAAATGGTCGCTGACGCTGGAGTATCTTGAACCACATCTGAAACTAGCAAGTGCTAAAACAGTTGAGGCATATGAGGCATTAAAGACTAATGTGAAGCCACATGTGATTACAGTACAAGAATTGACTGATCCTTACATTCAGGTAACTTGAATTACATTTTTTTATAAGTATAATCAACTGATGCACTGATAAGATAAATTTCAAATTCGTTGCAGGAAGTTAAGAAAGTCAGCAAGCCATATGTGGATCAGGTTGCTACAGTGGCAAGGCCTCATGTTGAGAAGGCAAGGGTTGCTTTGAAGCCTTACACAACAAAGGCTGTTGATAATTACAGGAAATTTCTTGAAATGGCAACTGCATATCACGACCAGGTGCTGTAGATTTCATTTGTATTAGTATTTAGTCAAATGTAGATGAATAGAAATTCTCCCTAGTTTGATAGTAGCAAATTGAAGTGAATGACCTTTTTGTTATCAATCAACAGTCACTGTAGAATTAAAAGATATGCTCACTTATAAAATTTACTCCTTTTTTCCATGCACATCTCTTGTGGCATACTTATACAGGTTCTCATACTACAAGTCTGCAATTGCTTTGATTGCCATCCAATCAGCAATGGCCACATGCTCTAAATTGAGAAATTTGATTCGTTTTACAAGAAATGATGCTAAATTTGATAATTTACTAGATCTAGTTCCCCTAGATAAAAAGTTAATTTGATCCTGGGGGGTAATATGGAGCTGCATGAATCAAATATTCTCTGATAACACTAAATATTTTGCATCTTACATAAGGGAGTAGCAGTGTTAGTAGGATAGATTAATGCAAGCATGCCCTAAAGTAGTCAATCTAACTGGAAAGTGTAAGAAGAGGATTAAGTGTGTTTTGTATTTGTAAAATCTTATCTTTGTGAGCTTTAGGGAATATCGGTATTTGGTGTGGTTGATTATTGGCAAGAATATAAGATCTCTTTTGACCATCAGCTCATGAAACTAAAGCTCCTATTTTATTTTCCTATGAAATCTTTTAGCAGGATCCCTTTCTGCAGACTTATGTTTATTGTGCCTGACATAAGCACAAATTTGCTTGAAACTTTTGAATCTGTAGATCAAAAAGAAATCATGACTGTGCCTATGGGCTTATATTTTTGACATAATGGCATCCATCTTAACTTTCTCCCCTTGTACTATCCCTTTTTTTTTTGTTCTACAGTAAATTCTCATGTAAAAACTTGGTTTTATCTAACATCCTGTCTAGGTCCAAGCTACAGTTCGTGAAAAGATGGAAAACCATGAATTCATGAAGCATCTTGTTACAAATGAGCTTGTGTGGTTTGTGGTAAGTCAACATGCTCCTTTGCACATGCTCAAATATCTGTTGGTTAAATACGTCGCTTGGTTGTCTTGTTGTTAAAGTTTCCTTAATCCTTTCATGTAGGCCTCAGCTTTGCTGGCCCTTCCAGTTATCATTTTGTCTAGACTCTGCTCAGCCATGTTTCTGTAAGTGTTTTCAACTTATGTGGATCTCAAGAAAAGCCATGCCTTGTGTTGTTGTCAAGCAAGTTATAAGCATGTGTTAGTTTTGTTAACAATTTGTGTTGCGTCTGCAGTACAAAAGAAAAGAAGTCTCCCCGGCATGCTCAGCCACACCACCATGGGCGCCGGAAGGGGAAGCGGGGCCATTCTGAGAAATAGACATCCTCAAAGTGGTATTTCTGTGTAGCATAGTTTGTTTTACATTCATTGAGTAAAATGAAACGGGGTGCATCCTCATGCTCATTGGCTTTTATACGGTGCCTTCGAGATGGATTAGCCCCTATATCAATTTTGGTGCATTCTAACTAAATTCGATTATTATTGTCGCATAGCTCAATTTTGGTGTATCCTCATGCCCATATTGACTCCAGATCCCGCTTGAGCGGGACTATATTGGGCGATGATGTTGTTGTGAGTAAAATGAAATCTTTTTTATTTTTCTTATTAACCCTTTTCATTCTTTTGTTTATGTTGTGACAAACATGCAGAGACTAGAAGCCCGTCGTTTGCATCTTCTGTATCATTAAGCTGAGATAGGTTACAAGCTACGTTGGATGTCAGGTATCAAGTATGAAATCACAATCAGGCTAGAGTTACATTGGTCTTTTCTTTTTATATTGTCGTGATTGTGATCTGCATTCCAGTTGTCCTTTATTACATCTGAAAATGGAAATTTTAGGGGTAGATTTTGTAGGGAGATGTGGATATTGTGGTGTACCATCAATGTTTGGGGTACAATATGCTTATGTTATTATTACATGGCACAGAGGATTTTTGTATTTAATTTTAGTGTTCTTTTGTAATGGTACGTCATTTGAGAATATCTTTTGTTTAAAACTACTTTAATTTTCTTTTCCAAAAGATATTCTTTACATGGCACAGAGGATGTTCTTTTGTAATGGTACGCCATTTTTGTATTTAATTTTCCTTTCCAACTTTAATTATTTTTTAACGGAAAATGTTGCTAGATTAAATATAAGCTTCCTATAAGCTAATAATGCTTTGCGAAATTGAGGTTACAAAGAATTGTTAAAAGTCCCATAGCGAGACATAAGTAAAGTTGGGTTCCCTAGACTTCACACCAAGAACAACAAAGAGCGAATCAGATTCGGCAACCAAATTTGAGTATTTGACACTCCTACTTGCCGAGCCAGAGATAGGCCCCAAATAAAAGTGCAGAAGCTTCAGCTAACGTGATGGACCATAAAGCCTCAACTCGTTGCATAACAACAGTGATCACGAACCGTATGGATCCCTGGTAACAGCACCAAGATCCACCAACGAAGGAGTTAGCATTGCAACATCTACATTAAGTTTAAGAAACGGGATTTGTGGAGGTGTCCACCCAATAATTCTGGAAGAGGTAACATTAAAGTCTCTTAAATTTCGAAAACCATACCACCAAGTCGCTTCGGACGACATAAGAAATCCCAACAACGCCAATGAATCTTCCTTTTGCACCCCACCAGAAATGAGCCAACATCAAATGAATGTCATCCAAAAGGGTATCTGGAAGGAGAAACACTCCCATTATATAGAGCGGAATGGATTGTAAGATTGATTTTATCAGAACTTCATGACCTACTTGGGACAACAACCACTAATTTTCTTCCAAATTCCGTCTAATAATAGTTTGCAGACCCAAGTACTTAGAGTGTCTATCAACTTCCTTAATGTGCAACAAACCTGTAATCTCAACTCGTTTTTGTGGCGATACATTTTGCTAAATCAAATCTCCGACGTCGACATATTAAATTTCTATCCAGATGCTCTCTGATAAGAACTGAGAAGATCAGTTAAAACCGAGCATTCACTATTTGTTGCCTTAGCAACTAAGAGGCAATCATCCGCAAATAATAAGTGGGATATTGGAGGCGCACCTCTAGAAACCGATAAACCATGTAAACAATTCCGCGTAATAATGAATTCAACATAGATGAAAACGCCTGTGTTCACATTATAAACGAAAATGGAGACAAAGGACACCCTTGCGAAACATCGAGAGACAGATAAACTAACCCATGTATGGCACCATTAAATTTAAAGGAGAGGGAAATGGATTGAAGGCAACTCATTATCCGGCGAATCCAATCACTTGAGAAACCCAAATACTGATGCAAGTCACGCAAGAAAGACCATTCCACACGATCATGCGTCTTCATCATGTCTAGTGTGCGACCAAAAAAACCCGACGATCCTTGCCGTTCATGCAAAGGAAGCCTTCAAAAGCTAAAATAGCATTATTTGAAATGAGACGATTTGGAACAAAAGCGCCTTTGCGTTTCATCTATAAACCCATCTAGAAAAGTTCGTAGACGATTAGCAAGAGTCTTTGCAGCAAGCTTATCTAAAGTGGTACATAAGTTGATAGACTGGAAATCACGTGTGTGCTTTGGATCTTTGAGCTTTGAAAGAAGAACAACAAGTGTATGATTGACCTCTTTAAGATTAATTTCTCCTTTCCACCACTTTTGAATAATACCACCACATTTGGACCAACAATGCTCCAAAAGCGAATCAGATTTCATCAGCAAAAGGTACCACATCAAGCTAAACATTCATATTTGTAGAGATTTTGGGCACTATGAAGCTTAACACCTCATCTGAATATATGGAGCCCTCACATAAGTGAGCATATCAGAATAAAAAGAAACAATAATTTGCTCCACATTAGTTACTTATAAAATATTGCTATTTAAAGGATAGGTTAGAAAAAATACAAATTTACTAGCAAGATCCGGTCGTGCCATTCACGACTATGATTTGAATTTTTTTTTACGTAGGAACCGAAATAATTTCCTCAAATAAAACTTTCAAGTGAGAATTATTATAATACGTAGGGAATGTAAAAAACTATTTCTTTATTTATAATAGGATATATAATTTAAATTTTGAATGAGATAATATTATATAATATAGATTTAAGTTCTAGTAAGAATGCTTCTCAGTGTAAGAATAGATGGAGTAATATAGAGCGTAGGATTAGAAATTAGGTAATGGTCCAGATTAATTGTTAGAAAAATAGTTTAGGGTGTGTACACAAGATTAAACCCAATTCCTTAATTATAGGTGTGAACATGATATTGTTTGATTTTTTAAATTAAAATTTATGGAAAGAAGATTTGATAGAGAATAAATATCGTCTTTTTCATTCTGCTATTTCTCTACCCCCATTCCCCATTCTTCGTTCTTGCTCTCAGAAGTACACCATGGCCGGAAAACTCGTGCTCTCTTCTCAAGAGCTTAAATTTTTTTCCGTCGACGACTTATTCTGGTTAGTTTAAAGAGATTTTTACATGTTTTTTTTTCTGGGTCGAAGGTTTGATTCTCTTCCATGGATTTCGTTTAGATCTAAGTGTTTTTTAGGGTTCGAAAGTCGGATCTACTCGTTTCTCTATTATCAATTCCAACAAGCGCAAAAATTGCGAGGGCATTCGTCGATCAAAGTCAACAATTCATTATTTATATTGCTATATTCTGGCAAGTGCAAAATTCGGACAAGAGCAAATTAATATGTTGTATCTCGCATTACTTGCTTCCATCATTGCTTATTCATTAATTCTATACTTATAATCATTCTTTTCTTTGACTATTTCAACAACATCTTGTAAAAAAGAGCTCATGTTCTTCAAATTTTGAATATGTTTAATTCAATTATGCGCAATTCGTAATCTACTCTATTATATTCATATTTAATATGTTCATATTCATTTATCTATACTCTGTATGGTTGCATATTCATGTTTTTACGTAGTTATATTCATTGTTTTATTTGACTATATTCATGCTTTTAGGTATGATGATCGATGTCGGTCCTTCTAAATTATAAGGATATTTGGATCTAGCAATTCATGGAAGGTATTTTCAAAACTGGTATGTATGTTTTGAATTTCGATATTCATTAACTCATTTATATGTATTCATGATTCTGATCTGGTATATTCATGCTTTTTTATTAACCGTAGTCATGAATTTTAGTGAGTAATTATAAATGTATAAAGTACATTCATAAAACTTGTCATTTATATTCATGATTATTATATCGTATATTCATTCATTTGATTGATTGTATTCATAGATTTAAATGTAACTAAATCCCAATAACATGTAATGGTATGCATTATGTTCGATGATTGTATTAACATGTTCAAGCTTTTCATTAGTTATATTCAATCGTTTAACATGCAACATTCAATTTTGCAGTTGAAGACATTCATAATTTTAATTGGTTATAACTAAGTTACTTATATTCATGCTTTTATATGTATATTCATGTTTTTATATGGTTATATTCATGGTTTGAATCATTATATTCATAATATTAGTTGTTTTTTTACGCAGGTGCATTAAGAAGATTGGATCATGATCATCTTGCTGATCTAGATACTTCGGGAACCGACGCTAATGAGACCGAAAGAGGATGATGGTAATATTTTAGCGTTGAATACCATGTTGTGCCAATATTATTGTACTTAGTTTTGTTAGTGCAATACTAGGTTGTGATATAGTCAGTGATATTCGTGTAACTTTGTGGTGATATTCGTGTAATTCGGTGGTGATATTCATGTAACTGGGTGGTGATATATGTATCCTTATATTTAGTTAGTGACACAATTAATATTCATTTTCTCATATTCGATATTCACG
Organism: Fallopia convolvulus; assembly: GCA_964016875.1. Taxonomy (NCBI): domain Eukaryota; kingdom Viridiplantae; phylum Streptophyta; class Magnoliopsida; order Caryophyllales; family Polygonaceae; genus Fallopia; species Fallopia convolvulus. The sequence goes on from OZ024721.1 coordinate 2,962,531, forward strand.
ATTACATATTCATTATAGAACGAGTGCATATTCATTGTATAAATATCGTTACTAATAACAGGAGTGGAAGATAAAATTAGACAATATAAATGAACATTACTATCGTAGGCAATGAATATCACTTATACAAAAAATGAATATATGTAATGTGTTGAATATGTAGCATACACATGAATATGCATTGTATAAAAATGAATATGTTACACATAGATTTGAATATATGAATATTAGCTGTACAAAACGAATTTGAATTATCCGATTATGTTTCTCTCTCCTAATTATGGTTTTATAAGATCTCAAAATCCGAAAATTTCTCTATCCAAATTAATTAATTAATAAAATTTTCTTTTAATTTCATTTTTAGTGTAAAGGGAAACAACCTCCTTATTTTTAGCCAAATTATTTCTTCAATTTCTCTCTCCTATTACTATGGATTACGGCAGGAGTAAATCACGTACATCTGATTTGGTGGTTATTTTTTTTATTTTCTATAATTTTCCTATAAATTCCTCCCATGAGACATTATATGGAGAAGCAAGATCTCACCGTAAAATAAATCTCATCTAACGTACCACAATTATCCACCACTTCACACTATAATAGCCTTCTTACTTGAACCCACCTCTATATATAGTTAAATAAATACTAAAAACACTGAATAATATTTCCATACTCATTAACTAGTTGAAGCCCCGTGATATTCACGAGATAATTTTACTAAGAAACTACACAGTTCTAGGATATTAATTTAAAATACTAAATATATTTATATAATATCATAATAGATTATGCAATAGACAAATTATATTTTTTAGATTGTACTCCATATTTTGATTGAATATAGTTTAAAATATTTTTCCATTATTTGTGGAGATCTTGTCCAAATTTAGATTGAAATTATTAAAATACTGATTTTACTTTTTATTGAATATTTTAAAATAATATTTTCTTATTTTTTTAGACACTAATATGTATAAAATACTTGGTTTTTTTATAAAGATAATAATAATTAGGATAGGTTATCTATAGGGACGGACGCGGGATTTAAATTTAGGGTGGGCTAATTGTCACCAAATTTTTTTGGGTGGGTTAAATTACCTTAATTTAACTAATTTAACACTAAATTTACCTTTTTTTTATTTTTTTATTATTAAATTTACCCTTTTTTATTTTTTATTTTTTATTTTTTTAGGGCGGGTTGGGGTACGCTCCAACCCGCCCTAAAATAATATAATAATTTTTTAAAATATTTTTAAAAATAATTTACAAAGCATAATATAATTTTTTAAAATATTTTTTTAAGTTAATTTATTAAAATTATACATTAGGGTTTTTACTCTATAATAATAAGAATATTTGTAAATATGAAAAATACAACATAAAGATTATTATAGAAGAGAACATTGTCCTCGATTTAAGAGATAAAATATAGAGAAAATTATCTATGTATTATTTTGCAAAATTCAACCCATCTATAAAGTTGTTTTCCATACTAAATTTACATAACGAAGAAATAAAATATAAAGGAAATTAATGTATATGAAAATTTAAAAAATTCAATGTATTAATCAACCTATCATCCATATTAAATTATAAAAAAACATAGATATAAAAAAATTTAAATGTAAGTTGGGGCTAGATAAAAAAATATTCTATATTTGCATAAATAAAATAAAAAGGAAATTAAGAGAAATGTAGTGTAAATTTTTATCAAAATTCAATTTAAGCAAGTATTCATCAAGATTTGTAAATTTATCTATTTTTTTTTATCAAACTTTGATTTAAGAAAAAATCTTTAATATAAGTGCATAAAAAGATAAAGAAAATCTATTTTTATTGATTTAAATTAAAATTCGAATTTTTATTTATTTTTTGACATTTACATATAATCTTAGTCATCAACATAAAATTATATCTCTTTCTCAAAATAAAAATATATCAACATAGCAAAATTTATTATTTAAAATTATATCATTATATAGATATAAATCTTGTTAAGATCCTAAATCTTGTTAAGTGATAAAAATATTAAATTAATATGGAAAATATCATCTCATAGGAATTTATGTATATAAAAGTTATATAAATATGTTATCTATTGTAGTGAACTAATTCATAATCCATAATCTATAGATAGAATAATATACATTAAAAATTATATAAACATGTTATCTATTTAGTATATATAGCAAGAATATTATAAGTTGTTACAAAATTTATTAAAATACAATTTCACATTAACTTATTCAAAAATACCACGTGACGCAAATTTTACAACAGATTTGGGTTCTGCTTTATAATGTATTAGGGTAAATTGAATATGATAAGTATTTCATAATCATTAGTTAAATATGGTAAGTAATAGTAATGAATGAGGTAATATCATTACAATAGGTATAGAATGCTTATTGATAACATAGCTAATTGAATTTTTTAATTGAATATGATAAGTAATAATGATAAATGAGATAATATTATTATAATACAAAAAAATAATGATACATATTAAAGATGATGATGTACAATTATATAATATTTAAATTTTGTCCATAAAAGTAGTAGATCATTGTATATTAGATATTATGTATGGATAGTTTCATACTTGCCATTGAAAAAAAAATGATATATATATTAAAGATGATGATGTACAATTATACAATATTTAAATTTTGTCCATAAAAAAAGTAGTAGGTCAATGTATATTAATAGCAATAGTAATATTATTATATTATATATTTTAAAGGATGGTAAATACTAAAAAGAATAAAGGGTAGAAAAGTAAATTTAAAAATTAAGATGATTATGTGGCATAATTAGATGTGTGACAAATAGGATAGAGAGAGATTCGAGTTTAATAAGAGTACTAGTCGTACCCATCGTGTCACGCACGACTACGACTCATCAATTTTTAGATATATTATAAATATGATATAATAAAGTAAGTATACAAAAATAAAAAATGCAAAAATAATGTAAATTCTTAAAAAAATGAATAAAATTCAATTATTTAAAAATCTTTTCAATAAAAAGTTAAATAGATAATTAATAAGAAAAGATTAAAAATTTATAATTTTTTAAAGATAAAAACTCTTATATATTTACATAAAAATCCAAAAAGGAAATTAAGGAAAAGATAATATAATTTTTTATAAAAAATTAATTTAGGCATGTAATTTTATAGATATATAAAATTTTTACATTTTTCCAAAATTTTATTTAAAATAATTTTTTTAAAAAAATAGATAAAAAGATACAAATAAAATAATTTTGGTGATTTTTAATTAAAATTCGAATTAATTTTTTCCACATAAATAAATAGAAAGGAATTTAATAGAAAAAATATAAATATTTTTTTTAAATATAAGGTGGGTCAGAATTAATGTGATGACTAGAAAAGTTACAACTTTAATATAATAGATTTTATTTCAAAGATATATATTTCATATCGGATACATATTTTTGGAATCATTTTTATTTATCTTTTACCAATATAATAAATATAATGTCCTTTTATTTATCAATATTTGTCAAATCTACTAATATTATTTTATCTACTAATATTATTTTATCTTTAAGTTTGTTTGGTGTTAAAATTGTTTCAGCTTTAGTTATTAGTAATAGATAGATATAGATTATTCATGTATAAAAATGTAATGTTATTGAGACCAAAACAGAGAAATCACATTCCCTTCTACTTCCCCAACCCTAACTGAACCAGCCGATTGTATATGGGTTCCAGCGGGCGAAGAAAATCAGCGACGGTTGAATGGGCGGATCTCCCGGCGGAACTGCTTGGAATCATCTCCGGCGGCCTCAGAAACCCCAGGGAAACCGTTGGATTTCGATCTGTGTGCCAATCGTGGAGATTCTCCATCCCTCCCCCGCCGAATAAACTCTCCCCCTTGTTACCTACCAAAGCCCCCTTCTTTGGTAACGGACCTCGCTCTAGATATGAGGGTGTGATCAAGGCCGGCGCCGTTTACCTCGTCCGTCCCCGATCCGATCCCTCCAAGGCTTGGATGGTCTGGGTAGAAGAATCCGTCCCTGGAGAGCTCGCCCTGCGCCACGCGCTTTCTTTCCAGGAAATAAACGGCGACGCGAGGCTCGACTTGGAGGCGGACTGGATCGCCGCAACTCAAACCCCCATTGACAGATTTTACTTTCACAACAAACGCTGTTTCAAATGCAAGGGAGTTGATTTTAACACTAAGGTAAATGAGAATTTATCATATACAAAAATAAAAGATTATTTTTTTAAAAAAAAGTGGTGTGGTCTAATCTAAAAGTGTCATGTGTCGTTAATAATTTTTTTAACCTCCGCTTTAGGTTATAGTTATGATAGATAGATATAGATTATTCATGTATAAAAATGTAATGTTATTGAGACCAAAACAGAGAAATCACATTCCCTTCTACTTCCCCAACCCTAACTGAACCAGCCGATTGTATATGGGTTCCGACGGGCGAAGAAAATCAGCGACGGTTGAATGGGCGGATCTTCCGGCGGAACTGCTTGGAATCATCTCCGGCGGCCTCGGAAACCCCAGGGAAACCGTTGAATTTCGATCTGTGTGCCAATCGTGGAGATTCTCCATCCCTCCCCCGCCGAATAAACTCTCCCCCTTGTTACGTACCAAAGCCCCCTTCTTTGGTAACAGACCTCGCTCTAGATATGAGGGTGTGATCAAGGTCGGCGCCGTTTACCTCGTCCGTCCCCGATCCGATCCCTCCAAGGCTTGGATGGTCTGTGTAGAAGAATTCGTCCCCGGAGAGCTCGCCCTGCGCCACGCGCTTTCTTACCAGGAAATAAACGGCGACGCGAGGCTCGACTTGGAGGCGGACTGGATAGCCGCAACTCAAACCCCCATTGCCAGATTTTACTATCACAACAAACGCTGTTTCATATGAAAGGGAGTTGATTTTAACACTAAGGTGAATGAGAATTTATCATATACAAAAATAATAGATTATTTTCTTAAAAAAAAATTGGTGTGGTCTAATCTAAAAGTGTCATGTGTCGTTAATATTTTTTTAACCCCCGCTTTAGGTTATAGTTATGATAGATAGATATAGATTATTCATGTATAAAAATGTAATGTTATTGAGACCAAAACAGAGAAATCACATTCCCTTCTACTTCCCCAACCCTAACTGAACCAGCCGATTGTATATGGGTTCCTGCGGGCGAAGAAAATCAGCGACGATTGAATGGGCGGATCTTCCAGCGGAACTGCTTGGAATCATCTCCGGCGGCCTCGGAAACCCCAGGGAAACCGTTGGATTTCGATATGTGTGCCAATCGTGGAGATTCTCCATCCCTCCCCCGCCGAATAAACTCTCCCCCTTGTTACCTACTAAAGCCCCCTTCTTTGGTAACGGACCTCGCTCTAGATATGAGGGTGTGATCAAGGCCGGCGCCGTTTACCTCGTCCGTCCCCGATCCGATCCCTCCAAGGCTTGGATGGTCTGCGTAGAAGAATCCGTCCCTGGAGAGCTCGCCCTGCGCCACGCACTTTCTTTCCAGGAAATAAACGGCGACGCGAGGCTCGACTTGGAGGCGGACTGGATCGCCGCAACTCAAACCCCCATTGCCAGATTTTACTTCACAACAAACGTTGTTTCAAATGCAAGGGAGTTGATTTTAACACTAAGGTGAATGAGAATTTATCATATACAAAAAAAAAGATTATTTTTTAAAAAAAAGTGGTGTGGTCTAATCTAAAAGTGTCATGTGTCGTTAATAATTTTTTTAACCTCCGCTTTAGGTTATAGTTATTATAGATAGATATGGATTATTCATGTATAAAAATGTAATGTTATTGAGACCAAAACAGAGAAATCACATTCCCTTCTACTTCCCCAACCCTAACCGAACCAGCCGAAATTATATGGGTTCCGGCGGACGAAGAAAATCAACGGCGGTTGAATGGGCGGATCTTCCGGCAAAACTGCTTGGAATCATCTCCGGCGGCCTCGGAAACCCCAGGAAAACCGTTGGATTTCGATCTGTGTGCCAATCGTGGAGATTCTCCATCCCTCTCCCGCCGAATAAACTCTCCCCATTGTTACCTACCAAAGCCCCCTTCTTTGGTAACGGACCTCGCTCTAGATATGAGGGTGTGATCAAGGCCGGCGCCGTTTACCTCGTCCGTCCCCGATCCGATCCCTCCAAGGCTTGGATGGTCTGCGTAGAAGAATCCGTCCCCGGAGAGCTCGCCCTGCGCCACGCGCTTTCTTTCCAGGAAATAAACGGTGACGCCAGGCTCGACTTGGAGGCGGACTGGATCGTCGCAACTCAAACCCCCATTGCACATGGCTTTGGTATCAGAGGGATCGGGATCGGGGTCGGGATGTAGCCGCCAATTGGTTGGCTTGTGTTCATGTTCGAACTATATACACATTGCGTTTAGGCTTGACTTAGGCGGCGGCGGGTTTAAGGCTACTCAAGTGATTGGCAATGAAGTCGAGCGCCACCGCAGAATTCACGATTATGTGAAATTCAAAGGACGGATCTTTGTTGTTGATGAAACAAGCCATATCTACCTTCTTGACCACACAAATTTGCAGCTGGTTCAACTGACGACAGAGAAGCCTGTCAGGGAAGGTATCAAGGGTTTAGTTTGGGCTCGATTCGTGGAATCTGATGGAGATTTATTTGTGGTTTTGATATCGTACTACGAGAAGAAATGTCACGTCCATATCTACAAGCTAGTTGGGGATTGTTGTAGTAAGATAATATTAGTTGAGGAGTTGGGGGATAGGGTGTTCTTCCTCACTCACCAATGCTCTTTCTCAATCTCGGCTCGACTTCTTCCTCGTCCTTGGCGGCAAGGAAATTGTGTTTTCTTTGCTCACTATGCTGGCTCCTGTTGTAAATGTGTTATACATGTTCGATCTACCCATAAGTACAGACATAGGGTTTTCCACCTTGGAAGCCAGACTTTCACCAGGCTTTGGACTCCAAAAGGCCATTCATATTCAGACTTGTTTACTCCCCTGCTTCCTTTGTCGAGAAGGAAATGACTGGTGAGTGGGAATGGATGAACAACTTTGGTTTCTGGAGGAAATGACTGGTGAGTGGGAATGGATGAACAACTTTCGTTTCTGAATAAGCAGCTCTGTATTAGTTTCTTGGGATAAACATTTGGTTGTCTCTACTTATTATTATTATTATTATTATTATTATTATTGAAGTAATAAACTTAATGTATTTGTATCAAGGCTTCTTTTCCGATTTCATTGCAAAAGCTTTGGTTTTTGGTTAGCGCTGCTGAATCATCTACATCTTGCAGCTGTGCAAGTAATGTGAAAGAGAGTGGTATATCCTTACTTGAGAACTTTTCTGTGCTCTTTCTCTTCATCTCTCTTCCTAAACATGTCTTACTAGAGCTTGAATATGCAGAGCAGAAATATCATGAGTCAGCCCATAATCCGATTTGTAACCCGTAAAGCCAAAAACTCCAACTTATTACCCGACCCACCCGTAAATTACGGGCGGGTAACGACTCAGGTCAGGTGGCCTATTGCTTATTGGACAGCCCTAAATTGTATCATTTCATTTCTTGTTTTCTCATATGAATGCGGTCTTTCGGCCTCCAAATGCAAGTTTTTTTTTTTTTTTTGAGAAAGACTGCCAATTTATTCAATGAGATCCAAACTTACAATATGAGCAACCCCCATGGGGAGCATAGAATTAAAACTTAATTCATCCCCAACACCAGGAACAATCCTAGCAAGAGTATGGGCAACAACATTACCCTCACGTTTTACATGAAGCAGTTGAAAAGAAACAAAAAATTGGCTAAGAAATCTAATATCATCAAGTAGCAAGCCAGCATAGGATAAGATAGGGGTAAAAGAAAGAGAGTCTTGCACAACAAGTAAAATATACAAATTCAGATAGGTCCGACCCATTATCCGGCCCAAATTCACTAACCACCTAAGGCCGTCGGCCTATATTTCGAGTCAAGCCCAGCCCGGGTCCACTTTTGCCCAGGTTAGTCACAATATAGCAGCAGCAAACGATAAGCAGTTAAACTAGCTGTAGATCAGCATTTACTAATTACTGTAGTAAATACCATCCACTACCACCTGATGGATACAAAGAGACTTCCATAACAAGTCTGATTACAGCATTAACATATTCAAACTAGCTGTTAGATACGAATCAGTTCAGATAAATTACTTATTACTAGTTACCATCCACTACTACCAGTCTACCACACACCTGCAATTCACAGTTACTTAAAAAACAAAAGGCCATTGCTTCCATGTCACTTTCAGCATACCAGGCACACATCTACTAGAGTTCCAGGGATCAAATAGAGATAACAAGTCAAATTTACTTAACAATGTCGACTAATATAGCATCTATAGCTAAATTACCTTAGGAAGGAAATCAAGTGGAGGATGATGAGTTGACCATGGGGCTAACTTTCTTGAGCAGATTCTTGATCTCGTTCTCCAAACTCACTCTGGTCTCAGGAGAGATTGTAGTAGCCGACTTCTCCAGCATTGAAGTCATTAACTCAAGGCTCTGCTTCATCTGATCAACGGTAACCTCAGCACTTGACTTATCTTGAGTAACTCTCTCTGCAGCCATTGGATAAGGCCCTGCATCTTGCAAGCACACCTCTAAAGAAATCGGCTTCACATTGTTTCCATTGAGATAAGAAATCTCGGGTGCCGTTCCTTTCTTCCTAATTCTCTTCTTTTTCCCTGGCCCGCCTTCTGTTTGGTTGGGGCCCACAGGAGCCAAGGTTGTCACCTCCTTCTTCTTCCTCCTCTTCCTCTGAGGTTTCGTGCTAGAATCTACTGGGAGTTGAGATTTGGGAGAGAAATTCACATTAACATCATAAAGACCAGAAGGCGGCTTTTTCTCCTTTGTCGCTGGTTTCTTGTTTTGGTCATCAACAAGAGCATGGAAGTCTGGATCTTCTTCATCTACAGCGCCAATCACTTCAGAATTGGACAGTCCACGGAATACAGATGAACGAAACCTGGTAAAGAGAACCTCCATAGAATCAAAGGAACTGTTGTAGTAAAAATTCAAGTGATCAAGAGCTACTAATTGGAGTTGCATGAGGAGCTCAGCTGAAGAGGTGGTAATTGCTTCTAGCTTAACTGAATTAGAAAGTGATTTCCTTGACTCTCTCTTCCTTTTGGTACACTTCATGAGTGAAAAGCTATCACCATCCTGGATGGAAATATTTTTCGGGCTCTTAGAATCATCAATTTCTGATTCCTCCGAAAGGGGTAAAGCCTTTGACTCCTTGCCAAGGTTTACAAAGGGATAACATAAGTACTTGCTCTTTTTTCGTTCTCTTGACAGCGGATTCTTGGCAGCTGTATCAGAATTACCATGACTGTTTTCAACACCAGAAGCCTTTTCCTCTATGCTTCCCAAGCATTTAGAGTTATCATCCTCATTACCATTCACTAACGGAGTTAATTTATGCGCAGTAAAATCCCCATCATCATGTTGCAGACTTTTCTCTTCTGCATTGTCATTATTCTCTACACCAAAACCATTTCCCTCCGTAATTGTGCCACACTTAGAAAGGTCAGCCTCAGAAATAGTCAATGGGCAAGCAGATTTACAAGGATCAGGAAATTCACTGTCATTTGTAACAACATATCCTTTACTTTCTTCTTCAGAAAGGACATTAAAGTTTCCTACAGCTGTTGAACACTTGAGCAGATCAGTAGGGGTGCCACACACCAGTGAAGTGAAGTTACAAGCATCAATACCCCAAGTTTCAACTATGGGACTTGGACTTTTGAATTTGGAATCTTCAATCCCATGTTCAATGCATCCAGCCAAAGCTCCTGGTTCACAGGTTTGGTTTTGATGGAACTCATCCTGACTTATCTCCATGGTCAAACAGTCCTTTGCATGTGCTCTCCTGCAAGATTCCATCTTTCAAATTAAATGCCAATTTTTTTTCTTTATAAAGCATAGATCTTCCAAGAATTGTAAGCTTCGAAAAGGCACAATATATGACACATTTCAGACACACAAGGGACTGAGAAACACAAAAAGATAAATAGACAATGATATCAAGCTTGTGTGGATTCTACACAGACATAAAATTAAAGCATAAAGGGATTTGAATGTACAAAACAGTGAAAACCCAGCCAATCAAACCATTGGCCAACATTATATCCACCTGTTTCTCCTCTAGATTTGAACATACAGTAATGTCATGTGAAAAAAGGGGATGAATTTGTATCATTCCAAGCATAAATTTAATGATGAATTTTGGTGAAAATTCTATTACATATTTTTTGAGTTATGCTAATAACAACTTCTGGTGATCCATGATTAGCTGTGATAATTATGGTTATGATATCTGGCCACAAATCTCCTTATACTAGCTTGGTATATTTTTTGACAGCTGTATGATTCATTTGTCAGCATGAATTTTAAGAACTAGTTTTCTCAAAACAGACTTTGATTATGAATTCTTGTAAACTAAATTTTTTTGTTTGCTGATGAATTTGCACATATCTGACAAAAAATTAATAGAAAACACCATCATTTTTTAAGATGAACAATCCAAACAATGCACATAAGTAGAAATCACAAAATGGCAGTACAGACCTCCTTCATGTATAAATTTTCTACCCAAAGGGTTGAACCAAACACCCAATCACCCACTATGTTGAACACAATAATAAGATGGAAAAACTATGTTTTTACTTTCCAACAAATCCAAGATTGCCCCTATGTTCCATTGTAGAATCCTAATTCATCTCATAATGAACGTTTAGTGATGACCGAAGCACAAACTGATAGAAAATAAAAGTGCACATTAAGTGCCTAGGACATAGTTATTTCAACCCTAGAGACATTTTTGACATGCAATTTATCAAACTTGTATAAATCCTGAGTTAAACAAAGCAAATCTATTCATAGTTTGCTACATTATCAGCTTGATTATGTAGAACGGCTTACAAAAGATGTATACAGTGCAATGTAGACTTCCAAGGTTGAAACATAAGAGGATTGCATTACTTTCTGCACTATTTTCTTCTTTATTAGGGATCAATCAATAACACTAGCAAATTACAATTTAAAGCAGCATAAAGTAAATTTACATGTAGCACAACGTAAACTTTACAAGAGTTCTGTGAGGTTTACACTTCGAAAATGTAGGAGATGACAATTATATACACTATCAGTAGTCAAAACATATGGTGAGGCTAGATCACGATCTGGAATATTTTAACAGTTTTAAGCAGAGTCAGTTTGGGTTTGAGCTATTCAAGTACAGATTCAAAATGTGGGTTTTGAGTTTGCGTTTTTTGTTAAAGCTAACAGCTTCAGATTGAGTCAAGGTTTGACCGGTACAAGTACAAGTTACGTCTCCATTTCTTTTCAAGAATGGCTAACACTTGACGACTTTTTCTATAACATTATAATATTATTTGATTTTGACCGCCAACTTCAATCGCCGAATAATACAAGATTTAAAAAATCAAGACAACTTTTAGAATTGTCAAACTCGGATGGTGACCCCTGATTAAACAATGACCTACCAACCCTAAACAATGAACTAATTTCGAAAAGAACACATTGCACAATCAGCAACATTCACTGTAAGAAAATCACAAAATCAACCAAACTCATCACCTCAAGCTAAACCAAAAGGGGGATTAATAGCGAAAACGCCGAATGCCCTAAATTTCAGCAAGTAACAACTAGCAAAAAAAGCATCAGCAAAACCGACATCAAATCCCTCGATCGAGCGCATTACCACGTCTCGTACCGCTTTCAGAGCTCAAAAATGGCGAAATTGGGGGGAAATCACAGCAAATGAACAGGAAAACACATCGAAAAGACGTCGCTGAGTAGCAGAGATAATGAGAGCAAAATTTCCGGAAAGATAAATCGACAGAATGAAGAGATCAAAGACCTAGAGTGATAGAGAAAGAGCGGTGCTTACAGCTAGTTCGTACTGAGTACGTGATGGAAGCTTCGAGAGAGACGGGGACCGGAGGATTGTGTCAGAGGAAGAGAGAGGTGTGAGTGTGAGAGAGAGTTTATCAGGTTTATAAATGTTGTTTGGGGGATGAAGAAGAGAGTAGTGTACTGGACTCCTAGTGTAGACCGGACACGTTTCATACGTTCGATTCGGGGAGTTTTTGTTTTTATTTTTTATTTTTTGCAGTTTATTTGGACATCAAAATTAAATATAGGCTCACCGGTCTAAATTTCACATTTACACTAACTACATGTGAATAGGAGATTTTTTGGGGAAATGTAGGCCTATACAGGGTGTAAAACTTATTGGCTAGAAGTTCGACATATGAAAATATCTATATCGGTTTAATAAAAAAGAAAAATAAAGGAAATAGAGGAAAAAAAGAGCATGAGCGGAATTATTGTTTTAACTTTTTAGATTTTTTTTTCACTTTTGACGAGATTGTAATTTGTAAGGGTAAATAAAGGTAAATTCAAACTCGTTCGGCGGCAGAGATTTTCGATCGAGTGATCTGTTCCTTCTTCGACCGAGTGATCCGACGGCTAAGGCGAGACGTTTAGGCATAATGGTTTGTTCTTTCTCCGGGTTACCTAGTCTTTGAAGTCAAACCTGAAGCGCAGAATGTACTCTCGCTCAAGTGAATATTGTCTAGCAAATTTTGCCCATCTATTGGTTAGTTTGATTCTGTGTCCCTTTGATAGTTTAATTGGCCACACACGACGAAGTCAGACCATGGTATTGACTTCTAGTGCTTCTTCACAAACTCAAATGAGTAAGGGTTGTGTGTCCAACATGTTCAGCAGTGATCAATAAAAGCAAAATATACATATGACAATTATGCATTCTATTGTTCTACCAAAAAAAATATGCATTCTATTGTAGATTAAATCATTGTGTTCCACAGGTTCATCAAAGGATACTCGCACTCACAATGCACAGATCATTGACATGTCCATAGAAGATAGACACGATCATTGTTGACATCCTTTAGACTTTCTCTAATGTACGAATTGGTCATATATTCAAGAGGTGAATCGTGTGGTGATGATCAATTGTCACAATTAGGCCATTCATCAATTATCAAGCTTGCGCAAAGCTAACATATTTTTTTTCTATTGTTTTTTATATTTGAATCGTCCAAATCATTAGGAAATGCTAACCCAAATCATTAGATAGATCAATTGCAAATAGAGCGTTAACACCATAGTTTAGAAAGCTAAGCAACAACTGAACTGAGGCCTATCAGATTCTCCTGCTCACAGGCTCACTCAAACGTGAAAAACAATAGTACTCCATACTCCATAGTAGCTAGGAGATAGAGCAATGTAGTAGTAGTAGTATCAGATGCTTTTAATAAAGATAGCAAAACTAATACCAACATGTATAAAGCCAAAAAAGTCTCTTCTAAGATGTGAAGGTGCAGAGAGTTTGACACATCAAAAATTGCACAAGTATCTGCAATCGTCAAACTCAACCATGGTTTTTTTTTTCTTCAGCCTGGAACTAGTATTGTCACAATAATTCATCAATTTGTCAAAACCTAATTTCTCATCAAAATTGCACAAATGTTAGTCCCTTCATAGCACACAGAATCACCTTCCAGAACGTGATCTCTTCTTAGAAGGGGGCCCTCTTGGACCAAAAGGACCAAAAACACCTGAGCCATACCCAGTCAAGGTTTCAGGCGGCGTTGGCACTGTCTGAACAGTAGTACGAGGTTTTTGTTGGTGTTGCACAGGCAGCCTTGGTGCAGCAGAAGCCGGTGGAGGTGGTGGAGGTGCATGACGATTCGATTGTGCACGGCAATTTGGCTGTACACGGCTCAAAGGGTGGGTCCCATAAGGACCGAATACACCTGAGCCATACCCATGTAAGTTTTCAGGAGCTGACCCTGTCTGAACGGTACGAGGTTGTTGTTGCTGCTGTTGCGGCTGCATATTCGGGATTGAGGCAGCAGACTTGGCACGGGGCAATGGCTGTACCAAGCGTTTCGGATTTGATTTGTTCAAAGGGCGGGTCCTTTTACCTGCCACTTGAGATACTGAACTCGTTTTGTCACGATCATCGTCCTTTGGAGAGAACAAGGATTTAAGGTAGCTGGTTGGAGGATATTCAGTAGCAAGCGGGATTCTTGATTGCTCATCATGCTTGAAAATGCAAGCAATTGTACTAATAGTGGCAGCCACTGCTGGAGGTACGGCTTTCTTTGGATTTATGCCCTGCAAATGAGAAACAATAAAAAGGGAGCAGGAATTGAGAGATGGGACATATGACAGTAATTAGACAATATCACGCGCTAATTTGTGCAAAAAATATGTTAGAACCCTAAAACTGGAAAGAGGGGAAAGTATCTGAAAGCAAGCATCTCGCTATTCAGCAAATTTTGAGGAATCCTCACAATTGTATTTTTCATTTTATTTATCATGTCTGCCCAATTACAAGCAATGCATTCTACTTTTATAATAAATAAACAAATAATCATCCCCTAAAACTAAATAATAAACTCTTTGTTCGTTAAGGATTGTCATTTTAGCTTTTAACACAACTACTAAGAATATGTTAGAACCCTAAAACTGGATGAAGGGGAGAGTATAAAGCAAGCATCTCGCTATTCAGCAAATTTTGAGGGATCCTCACGATTGTACTTCATTACAAGCTATGCATTCTCCTTTATAATAAATAAACAAATAATCGTCCCTTAAAACTAAATAATAAACCCTCTATTCACTTAGAATTGTCATTTTAGCTTTTGACACAACATCATTAAGCTGGAAAGATTACATCTCATTTATAGCCAATAGACAAAGAGAATTTGCATAGAAAGAATTAATATGTACAAATTCCCATAAGAAACCTCCTAACTCACCAATAAATCAATGCCTACACTTTCAGATGACGAACATTTATTAACAATTTAGAAGGCTAAATTACAGACTTTTCCAAATAATTGTAGCAATAATTGAGATAATGAAAAAGGACATGGAAGAAGTGGGGGAAATGGAAAGCAAGTTGGGAAATGAGATTTTAAAAAAAGAAAAAAACTACTCCCTCCGTCCCCTTTTGTTCGCCCTAAAGGACGGTTTTTGTGGTTATTAAGAAAGGTGTAAAGTAGTATTGGTAATTGGGAAAGTGGGTAAAATGTGAGATTGATTGGGGGTATATTTGTAATTTTATAGGGATAAAAGAAGTAAAGTAATATTGGTAATTGGGAAAGTGGGTAAAAGTTGATATTAGGTAGGGGTAATATTGGAAGAAAAGTTTAGATATAAAAGGAAAGTGGACAAACAAAAGGGACGCACGAAAAGGAAACAGGACAAACAAATGGGGACAGAGGGAGTAACTAGAAAATGGAAAAATGAAGATAATAATTAACACTACTAAAAACAAGGTTTTTTACACTATACAAAATTTAATAGTTTGGGACTGTATCGCAATACCTTAAAAGAGATTGCAGCAGACAACCTCTCTCTCAAGCAGTAAATCTGAGCAACTTCAAGTGCAATACACTTGAATGAAAGCCAACGATCAACAATCAAAACAACAGGGTCATCAGCAGATGACATTACTTTCTCTTCACTAGGAATTTCCTCTTTGTCACCTTCAAGCCTTTTTCCACCATCTCCATCACCCTTCTTATTTTTTGTAGGAACAACGGCAATTTCATTAGCAACTAGGACCAATGGAATATTCCCGATAAGACTACATTTCCTTACCTGTAACCCTGCATCTCCTTGAGTCATTTCATTGTATACAATTATAGCAGTATCACCAGATGATGCCTTCAATGGTGATAGAGGGTACATTGCATATGGTGGAATTCTTATTCTGTTACCACTAGCTGTCTCCATATACAAATTTTTGGGAGCTTTAGGTGATGGAGTCACTCGCCCTACATTTGGATATAATCCAGCTACAAGTAACGCATTTATAATATTCGGTTCCCGTGCATTTTGATTGCAGCTAGTTACGTTAAGATCTGGAATATATCCGAGTAGCAACAGTTCTCTTTGGAGTTGCCTACGCATGCAAGACAACATATTCATAGTGGCGAAGGAGAGAAAAAACTTCTTACAAAATTGAGCTTGTAGACTTTTCTTCTTGGCCTTACTCCAGCATTCAAATGCTGCAATCACAGACAACTGCTCACTGTGCCCACCGTAGAGAGCTGCCAGCTCAGCTTTGGCATTATTTGCTTTTGCCTTGTCTTCTGGTGACATAGGCAGAGTAAATGGGTCTCTATAGTATGAGGCGCATGCCAGAGTCAATGCAGGGTCAAGGCAGTTAAACAATATGGCAAAGAAGAGCATCCTACTGGTTAAAGGATTGACTGGAAGAGAACCAAGCTGCTTTCCGAGTTGTGTCAGATTCTCCTCATTTGACAAAGCACCAATTTCTTTGAGAAGAGACACAGCATTACTTATTGTTTCAGATACTGGAGGATCTAATGTCTTGTTGAGGAATTCCCCTATATTGTAACTTGGATCAAGCATTTTTACCTGTCATCATCAATCAACAAGATATAAAATCCACATGCAGTTGCCCTTCATGGGATTATAAAAAAAGGCAAGAAAATGCATAATCCGTTAGACCCCTAAACTAAAAATCAAAGAGAGAATCTGAAAAGCAAGCATCTCGCCATTGAGAATATATTGAGGAATTTTCACATGTAAAGTTCACTTCATTCATCAAGTCTGTCCATTTATAACCTTGTGTTGTCCTTTTATAATAGAGAAACGAAATAACTAACTCCTAAAACTAATAACAATTATTCAGATAATGGAAAACAGCATGGAGGAAGTGGAGAAAATGGGAAAGTGTCTAAAACCTAGGGTGTGAGAATGTGGGAATCAGATAACAATTATAGCAAGAAAATGGGGAAAAACATCCAACTACGATTGCTACTGGGATAATATATAGGTGTAAAAAAGGAAAACATGTTGAATTATCAAAAGTTAGAGCAGGGTTGTTACAAAATTAAATAAAAAGAGGGAGATACCTGTAGACATAGTTCCTCTATAGGCATTCTTTTTATTTCAGGGGTCCTGAACTCTGGAAAAGCCTCTGCTTGTAGCCTCGTATAGAGATAGTAACAGAAACCTGGTTGGCAGCGGCCTGAACGTCCTGCACGTTGCTTTGCACTTGCTTTCGAAACCCAAGAAGTTTGTAAAGTTGACACGTTACTAAGTGGGTCATAATTCTTTTCCTTCAACCTACCAGAGTCTATAACAAAGACAACATCATCAATTGTAACTGCAGTCTCAGCAATATTTGTGGAGAGAATAATTTTTCGGCAACCATTAGGAGGACGACTAAAAACTTTCTTTTGATCAGCCGATGGAACCATTGAATGTAGGGGTAGTATCAAAAATTTTGAACCATCCTTGAAGAAACTATTGGCAAGTAATCTGGTTTTGGTCTTATTTATATCATCCCAACCAGAAAAGAAAACTAGAATAGCCCCACTTTCTGAGTCCACACATATTTTCATAAGCAGCTGCTCTATAAGGACGGTGTCAATAAACTTAACATTGACACTAGCCAAATACTTGTCAACCAACATTTGATTATTCTTGGAGTTGTCAACCAACATTTGAATATTCTTGGAGTTTGAAGGGCCAATTGTGGAATGTATACTTATAGCGTCAACAACTTCCGTTTGTTCAGCAGATTTGGCCCAATCCAAAGCAGTTCTTCCATCTTGTGATTTCAAAAGGCAATCTGCACCTAAAGAAAGAAGCATACAGACATCACCAACTTTCCCTTTTGCAGCAAAAACCATCAAAGGTGATACTCCAGTCTGTGAATGTTGATAATTCAAAACTTCAGATGTCCTTTCAGAAGAAATTAATTCAATGAGAGCATCCGATTCATCATTTGACCAAGCCAAATTGATAGCCTCATCTAAGGCCACCTTCTTCTCAACTGTAAATGCTTGCTGCACACTTGAAGAACTGGACAAAGTTGCATCAAAACAATTTTGTTCAGATTTCAACATAGAAAGAACATCTTCCAAGTAAAAGATTTTCACCTGAAAAAAAATACACCAAAAACAATCTTAAATTCATCAATCAACCCAAAACGTAAAACGATCTCGAGTTTACAGAGTGAATGTCTTAACTGGATAGGTGAATCCGGGCACTTTAATGACTGGGCAGCCACCAAAATATTGTGAGAATCTTTCAACATCCATTGTGGCACTCATGAGGACCTACATAAGCCCCACTTTAGTCTCTACAAAATTCTTGGCAGCTCCAAACATAAAAATATGATCATATTCTTCCTCCAAATGTACATAGACATAATAAAACTCACCAATCGTAGATGGGGATATCTAGGAAGCATGTCCCTGCATATATATGAAGCCAGTATGAGAAGACTGAATGGTAATTTGATCAAGCAGCAGTAACAGATAAGACTGAAATAGAGTCGCCCACATAATAGCGAGTGGTGTGTCATGTGCTCTTTGATAAAAGTGCCAATCATATTATCCCAGTACTTTTTGGCTAACTAGTGTTTAAAAAGGCGAGGCGACACCAAGACACCCTAGGCGATGGACCCTCAAGACCGCCTAGGCGCGCCTCTAAGGCGAAGGCAATCGCCTTATACACAAATGTTCGGTAAATAATGAATATACATAATATAATGTTAAGTAAGATATAAAAACATATTTTTAAAGAAAAAACCAATTTTTTTTATTAAATTTATAGTAATAAATCCAAATTTAAAGATAAAGGAGAGTAGTTGTGTATAAGGAGAAAAGAAATAACGTGAAATGGTCTGATTATATAGTTAGGATATTAATATATATTAAAAAGAGATCTTTGAAAATAAATAATTGCATTTAAAAATATATCTTGAAAAGATAATAACTTCTAGTTGGGAAAGTAGAAGATATTAATACTTATTAAAAAGATAAGTAGTTGGTTGTTCAGATTTTATCCTTTTTTATGTTAAGATCAAATTTCAAAAAAAATCAGTATCAGACGCATTTGCCTGACGCCTTGGCTCGCCTGGCCGTCTTAGGGCACCTGAGCCACCTCTTATAGGCAGCCTCGCCCTGCATGCATGATGCAGGCGATGGCATGCTCCAGGCGCGCCTAGGCAACGCCTTTTAATACACTGTGGCTAACTACATAAATATTGTAACAGTTGGTTAGAGAATATGGAAGTGTTTCATGAATTATTAATATAGTCATTACTGGAGTGGAGAAGAGTCAACAAACAATTTCCACATGATTTATACAGACCATGCTCTCCAGATCAAAAGAACATTATCTCAGAAATTACAAAATAGTATACACTGAATCTAAAGTTCAATTTAAAACTTAGAATCCAGAAATTCATAAAAAATAAGAACTTGTTGGTAAACGAGAGGGTTGGAGAAGATGGGAATCTAATCTCTTATTCAAGGAGAAAGCTCACATCTTTGTGAGAGAGAAAGTTAATCCTTCCTTGATTACAAATGGCCGGAGCCAGCAAATATATAAGGGAGGAAGTCTAGGGTTACAAACTGATCAAAGGAAACATTACCCCTAATGCAGTAATGCCTAGGCAAAAGTAATGAAAACTAAAAAGTAAGAGTAGGGTGGCCCTTAGACAACTAGACCAATTTTACAAGTAACGTACAGCTACAACTAGACCCATGTTTAATTCCAGAAATTCATATAAGAAATTAAGAACTTGATGCAAACATTCATTACATATATGAGCACATCATACTGCATAACCAAAAATATACCAGCACATATGTTGCATAAGAACCCAGTCAACCCACAAAATTGCTCTACCTTTGGCGATTCTTGTTGAGGTGAATTACAACTAATTCCCTCAAATATACGAAGCCAGAAAAAGCAGTAAAGAGAGCTTCATTCTGAAAAATACTATGTTATGACAAGTAACTTCAAAAGGCAATTCGTACCTGAGAATTGCAAGAATGAAATCAGAATAGTGATCCCTTTCATGAATCTCATCCTACAAGATAAGAAAAAAAAAACGAAATTTTTTGCTATGTTATCAGACCTTAAAATGGTCAAGAACATTAAAATAAGCACAAGATAGAATCTTCCAAGGATAAAACTTTCTTCTTTGGAGTCATTTTGCTCCAAGGAAGTTGCAATTTTCTGACCATTGTGATCGTGCAAAAATTGAAAGCACCAAATTACTATGTTATAGCCTACAGATACATATTATCAAGTTCCTAAAATATCATGATCCAATTGATCCCTAATGTTGGTGGTTTAAATTTGGAGGAAGTTGGCCAATTGGTAGCATTCACAATCACCTCAACCGGTTGCTCTACAAATGGGCAGCTTAATAGTTAGCAGATCATAGTCCAGATGAACCAAAACCCATTCGAGTCCATAAGAATTTTCAACAAAAAATTGCTAGTAACTCCAATACTAAATTCCACCAGACATTTTGTCAGAAGGGTCTCATGGCCAGATCTACTGATGATTGAGACGAGCTATAAGATCACATCTGCATCCCCCATTTTAAGGCTTTCTGGACAATATTGAGTCAGTATAAAAGTAAATAAACCTAGTGGATTCAGGAGGATCAATTATGTCAATAAAGGTAAGAATAGTAAGCGCATCTAAGAGATGGTATGCTAGTAAAGAGATCTATTCATGGATAAAGAAAAGGACACAGGGTCTTTGAGGCGTTGATGCTTTTTGCCGGTTGGTTACATTATCACAGGGAACAAATTCACCGACATATGGCCGACCGATGGTATCATTTACCAATCCCATTTTTTCTAACAAAAAGTTTAGCATAGACTACTTCTCAGGCAAAGGCCCCTAAACTGTGAATATTTATAAACCTCAGGATCATGTACAATGTCCAAAAAATAGGATTGCAAAATCATAAAACAAAATGATCTCATTCAACAATATTATGTTGTAGTTTTCCAGGATACCACAAACCATGTCTATTTTTCATAGCTTTCCTTTCCTGGGATACCATAATGTATGTTTCGCATGTGAACATGTGGTTATTTGCACTCAGAAATAACTTCTTTCAAATAAAAAGGACATGCAGAAGTTGAAAACAAAGATAAAACAGGATCATTACCACAACGATATGGGTTAATTCAGAGAGATTACTAGATGCCACTGATTTAGAAGAATCTTGGCCAGGTCCAGCAAGGCCATCAGAAACAAGCAAATGTAACAAAATCCCATTTGTGCAAAACATGAGTGAAGAATTCCGCCCTCCTTTGCTTTCCAAACGTATCTAACAGCAATGGAAGAAAATAATATGAACGAACTTGAATTCAGATTTAGAGAGGAGAAAGCAAAATTAAAGAAGCCACTGATAAGTTAGCTTTCCAAATTTAGATGAGTATGTGCTACGATTGTTTTAGTTTTTTTTTTTTTTTTTGATGTTCTGCTTTTTCTTCTGAACTCAGATGACAATTTCTACTATATTTTTGTTAAACTCAAAACTACAGAAACCACCTAACAAGAATTTTTTTAACATGATTTTTGAAATGTGTTGGCACAAAACAGAAGAGATCCATATCATTCAAACCCTTCTTTGTATGCATCTACAGATTATTAACCCTTTTAGTATGTATGCTATCATTCAAACCCTTAATGTTTACCTTGTATCCAACTGATTCTCCAACAGCTTCTCCCCTTTCCTCAGAGACTCTTTCAGCCACTACAAGTACACGTAAACTTAAGTTTTAGCCAGCCAAAAGGGAAGAACTACAAGAAAGTAAGAGATAGCACATGGAAAAAAGTGTTAAAAAAATTACTTCCATAAGCATGACAAAACAAAATCACCTGAGGTCGCTGATATACGCCGCGGCTGTGTGCATACTATTTTACATGCTTGACCTTTTTTCCACATGTTGTCTAACAGAAATTGTGGGACCTGCAAATAAACAGGTAACAATCACTTTGAAAGAAAAGTGCCTTTAGGATTAAAAAATTGTGCAATAATGATGATCAAAATCAAAATTAAAAATTGGTATAAATTAAAATGTATAGCAAGAGTTCACCCCAGAGATAAAAACTAAGAAAGTACATGTCATTGCAAAATATCTTGTAACTTAGATAGGGCGCCATGGATGCCACAGGTGCATATTTAGATGTCATACACAACTATAATCTGGGCTCCACAAAGACCTCAAAAGACAATAGAACTACCTAAACTTGATCCACCAACAAAAATCAAGAATAAATATTCAAGAGATGGATATGGAGTAGATGAGAATGCAAATGAGTGGTTTTCAGAAGAACAAGGAGAGATCCTAGCAAAAACTAATAATTGCAAAATACATTCGATATGAGCTTTGTGAGGACTCCAAATAAGACATTTGATCCATTCCATTGGAATGTATCTTGTATAAAAGGGCAAATTGGCAATCACCCTCATATTGCATGCTCAGTGATGAAGGACCTAGTTTGAGGCAGTACATATTGATACATACATACTAATAAATTTCACTGGGGCTGGAGCACCCATATGTATGGGTGCAGAAACCGAATGTTATTTACAGAATGTACAAGCAATTCTGTTACCTGAGTTGTCTTGCCACAGCCAGTCTCCCCAGATATGAGCACTACCTGCTCTTCAAGAAAAGCATGTGTAAACTCTCCACAATTGAGACAATAATTGAAAAGAAATTATGCGAAAAAACATTCAAAAAGAGGTAATATTGCCATTGTGAACTATTGAAAAAAGCAACAAGCTCTCGTTCCTGTGTGTGGGCGGGTGTAGCAAATACAAACAAGTTTGAGCAGCATATGAGGTTTTTTCCTCTTTGGACTTGGTAGATTTTGAATTGGAAGAATTTCTTTTAAGCACTTTATCATGCCTAACTAATTTAAATTAACATGACAATAAGTTAGCATAGACATAGCATACACAATACCTGGCTATTCTCAATTTCTGACAAGATAGCATCTCGATAAGATGCAATCGGAAGCATAGACCTTTTATCATTGATCTGAAGCCACAAATCATGACAAATCTTTAATTAAAAAGTGATTAACTTAATAAATAGATTCGAAGTGCATAAGAAATACTGGGCTCGTTTGATGCAATGACCTTATTACTTAGGAGTTAGGACCTTATAAGTAATAAGGTCAGCATGCCAAATGACCTCCAAATCCTATTCTAGCTATATGAGTCAAAACCTTTTTCAGATTCTTGTCATTCTTTACTCTCAAAGAAAGAGCCTTCACTTCTTTTGCTATGGCCTCACTGTTCATCAAAGGTTTCCGGAAGGTGTCATACCCTTTGTAACCAGTCTTCTTCTTTGTAATAATGCATTGATTTAACTTCAGCTTTTCAAGCCCATCTTGACAAGGCGGATACTGCTTAAACAAGTTCACCAGAGCCTCTTTTGACTCTTCAGAGAACTTTAGCAAACCGAGTTGGTCCTTCCCTAACTCATCTGTTCCCTTTTTGGTCTTGTATAGTGAAAGGACTCGATTAGTTCCCTTCCTAAAAATTCATGTTAAGAAAGGGTTAATATATATCCAAATGATAGAGAAACTTCTATTTCAAAACCTGTCCTGTCTCGACCTTTGACAATTCTACTATTCCTCCTTTCTAATGACAAACAGAATATCAATCATTCAAGTATAAAACTTGAGATAAGAAACAAAATATCAAAGAAAATTACAATCACTTTTTATAAGAACTGTAAATAAGAGAATATGTAGGTTACAATCAACATTTAAAATATCAAGAGAATTAAATATTACCTCCCGACAGATTTCAGGAAAATCAAGCATCTACTACTTAATATCAGACTTATACTCTAACCACTTCCTGAACCTGTTTTCATTTTGTAGCACTACATTCTATATGATAGATGAGATGTTTCACATTAGCTGTTATATTATCGAGGATGAGAAAGAGATGATGCACTTATATATATATATATAGGACATCTAAATTCCCATGATCAGTCACTGCATAATAAATGAGCAATCAGGAGTTCTCCGCTCATTGTAAGACTACCCAGAAAAATCGGTTGGAGATTCTCCACTCTTCTTTCGTCTAAAGAGCCAGTTTATTTGTTCAAAAAAGCCAACCTGGTTGAATGGGCTGTTTCCATTAGTGTGTATCCTCAAATTTTTAACCTTTTCTTCTTGACCTGATATATATTCCCATTCATGTTCTCCCTCCCTCCAATATGGATGAGTAACTCTCCATTGCCCTCTCGTCTCCTTCCTCCCTCTCTCTGCAGATCTATTACCCCTCCCTATTTTCTCTCTCCAATCCATCTCTTCCCCTCAACCAAACAGGCCCTAAATTTATCCATATTAATCAAAATATCTCCTTTCATCTTAAGATAATCCAGGGTCAAAATATTCCTGCAAGTAGCCTCCCAACACAAGAAACCCTTCACGAAAATAGCAAATGAATCAGTCCACTTAATTCGGGTGGAGAAGATTCTATCAACAAGTTCACCAAGTCACTTACCCTGAACTTTTTGAAGTCATGCCCATTTTCCTGCTGTGCTCATGAATGAAAGCACGCTCTGCCTTTGACCGTTGAGTGAACTTGCACTCTGCATTTAAAGACGAAAAAATCTAACACTCAGACAAAATTCACTGGTGAGTGGGACACTACGTCTTCCAAAAGAGAAAAAGGAAATGTGAAAACTATATAGAATAGACATCAAACTTTCAACATTCTCAGAAAAATACAAGAAATATTATGCAAACTAACATCAGTAAACATATTGGATGGAACATCAGTAAACATATTGGATGAGCATCAGAAAACTTGTTAGGGAGAATTGCACGAAATTACCCGATGGCAATTTTCAAAAGCATCCCTTGTAAATCTTTTTTTGACCAAACCTCCAAGTAATTATTATCAAGCCATGATTGTTTGCTATCTTCTCTTCTGATCAGAAGTGAAAACGAATCAAGACAATGCAGATAGGGAAGTGTTGTGTGCTGAACTTTTCTTTATTTCACAAAACTTGGCACAATTGAAAATCTGTCTACTGATTCAAAAACTCGTCATCTTCATATTCTTTATAGCATGGGTGAATAGTTACAGAGATCCATGCTCTGCTCTATTCGTCTACCTCTGAAGATGAAAATGATTAATGAGAACTTCGCTTCAAACACCAATGATATTGCTTGTAAATCATTCACACAAGTCAGAAATTCACTATATTTGCCATGCATTGATGCTTTATGTAACACAAAGACCCTTAGTTTCCTTTTCTCTCTTACTTCTCTCTACCTCTCTGTCATATTTGTGTTTGATTTTGAGATTTAACATATTTTCCCACACTTTGCTTGTTGAGCAAAAAAACAAAGCGCTCAAAACTTGAAATTAAGCAAAAAATATTTCTTAGTTCCAAAGTGATGGCCTACTAATTGAACTGGAAGGGCTTCTGATGCGATTTTTTTTTAAATATACTTCGTGGATAGTTTGATGTGTTTCATGAACTGTCCCTTTATAAGAGGTGGCTGTATAAATTTTCCACAATGTGTCAGCAACTAATCAGGGACTACAAAGCAAGTCATACACTCAAAGTGAAAACCCAACAATGACGGCACATGGAAATCCTTCAACATGCTTTTGTCAAACCACATTGATCCATTTATCTGTAATCCTCAAACCCTCAGGCCTCAGTGGATCTCTAGCCTTTGCAACCAAGCTGAACACGGCAGCCTACTTTCATTACAAACAAACCTGAGCTTCTCACATTTCAAAATTGCCAATTTGAGGTTCTCACACTCATTCACCATGATTTGTATATCACTCTTAGTAGAGGTGGGTGCTGCTTGATCAAATGATCAATCCT
Organism: Fallopia convolvulus; assembly: GCA_964016875.1. Classification (NCBI taxonomy): domain Eukaryota; kingdom Viridiplantae; phylum Streptophyta; class Magnoliopsida; order Caryophyllales; family Polygonaceae; genus Fallopia; species Fallopia convolvulus. The sequence continues at coordinate 2,988,307 of OZ024721.1, forward strand.
ACATCATCAATTTGAGGTAGATGCTTGGTTTATTGGTTTATATAGAATTAAGATCTCCTGAGTTAGCTTTTTGGATGTGTTCTCTCAATACACTATACCTAGGTGATTGTGAGCATTTGCTATAGGTCCCTTTGCTAAACCATTAATCCTTGAGCAACCAATTCATGCATCAATTCAAAGATCAATGTTTGATAGCCCGAAACAAAGTTAGTAAACCTCTTCAAACCTAGTGAACTGCTCATTATCACCACACACACAAAAAAAAGACACGAGATAGAACATCACCTTGTAAAGAAGATGCACGAAAGCTATTGAGTTCCGCGAGAATACTTCTATATGTGGCTTCATCTATCCTGGCACGGGCATTCGATTTGCTGATTTTTTTCTTTATTGGTTCCATGGAGGATGGCTGTTTGATTCCGTCCCCGCTTTGCAGATTTTGCGGTTGTTCGGAGACCACAGAAAGCGCTTTCGCTGCCGCCGCCTCCGCCTTCTTTTTTGCCGATCGTTTCGCCATCTCTCACACACAGTTCCTCTCTCTGTGTCTTCTTAGCCTTCGTTTTCAAGCTGAGGAGGAAGAAGAACGGAGCAGAACTCTGCCTTCTGCGGTGTTTGTATCTGCTTTGGAGCTTGTGCCGGTTGTTGTGTAACCGAAGGCGGTGGTGCTCTACTACGGGCGGGCGGGCGTTACTAAACTGGAAAAACCCTAGCGCTAAAATATTTCATTTAGGGATTTTATTCACAAGAATTTTACTTCAGGAAATTAGACTAGTTGACTTAAAAAAAATTAGGGTTAACTTTCATAAAAAGAACTTTGGATGAAATAAGGTACGGTAGCCCAATAAATCAACAAGTGAGCACAACTAATACTGAAAAACTACAAATAAAAAAAATGAAAATTTACTAACAATTAAAATCTAGCAAATATATGGGATGAACGAGTTAAACGCTAAAGAAAGCGATATTATCACAATGTAAGAAAATGTGTCATCTCCATCTTGGAGTACGCAACAGAACACATCGACATTGTCTCCACCTAAATAAGGGATTTTACCAAACATAACTCGATCTCTACTTCCTTATCACGACAAAGAATCGTTGGATCGGCTTGCAATGATATGAGATTCTTTTGAGAAAATCGACTCAAATGAAGTTTTTAGTTGTCAATTCTTTGATTTTAAGGGCGACTTTAGTTTAAACAAACATATTGGTTAAAGCTGCCTAAGAAAAAAGGTTTCATGAAAGCGCAGCATGCGCAATTTATTCTAGTTTGTGGGGATGTTTTGCAATTTGTTTTGGCTTTTTGCAACCAAACAGAAGGATTTCTAAAAGAGATTGAGTTCGAGTGAGAACACATTCTAGGTAAAGAGCAAAGAACATGCCATGGTTACTAGATTAAAACTTCAAAAAAATGAAAAATACGGAAAAATTCGACCGAAATATATTTGAAAAAAGTGCTGAGTTTTATACTCGAGTATGCAATATGTTACAACTCAATGTATATAATCTTATAACTGTGTATGCACGATATCATAACTGAGTGTGCGTGACTTTTTTAACTGAGTGTGCATGACCCTTTTATATGAGTGTGCATGACTCCATGACTAACTGACTAAATATGCATGATCCTATAATTTAGTGTGCACTGTATCATAATTGAATGTGCATGATCTTTGTAACTGAGTATGAATGGCCTCTTATGTGAGTATGCATGACCCTATAACGAAGTTTGCACGTTCTTATAATTCGGTGTGAACGACCTTTGTAAATAAGTGTGTGATGAGGTATTTTCATAATCATTAATACCTACCAAAGAACCTAACTAACCAAACTTAGTAAAGCCGGTAAGCAAGGGTCGGTCCCATAAGGACTTGTGTACTTATGTCTTTACTTGGGTGGCAAGTAAGAGAATAAAGGGAGGTTTTATGGTGTTGAGTATTTATCTAGAACTAAAATGCTAATTAAAACTAAAGTATAAATGCAATTATAAGTATGAATGAATAAGTATGAGAAGAACATGTTAAACTATTTAATTTTCATTATAAATATACTTATCGATCATTGATTCTCTTGATTCACTTTTTTCCTGAATAGTCTACCGCGAAATTCTATTCCAAACTTTAATTATAGTTATTAGAACTACCAATCTAACAACCCTAATTACTGAACAACCTAGAAACCATCTAGATTCAATTTACCAACAACATTAAGATCCAAGTATCAATAGAAGCAAAGACTCAGAGCAACCAGACATTCAAGTAATTTGCGAATTTGAATCTTCTATACTTTATCAGTTTGACCGGTCCTAATCAAGTATAGTTCCTACTGTAATCTAACCGGTAATTAATTAGATCTAGTTGTAGATTAACATATAACTTCATTAGGTGATTAATCTAACAAAACCCTAGATAAACTTTTATTCAATTAAGGAAAGAGATAAACTATATTCAAGAGTATAGAGAATCAATCAAATCTCACAATAATATGCAATTCATAACCTCAATTAACTAATTAAACACAAGAGAATTTAGCTACTCATAATGTAAAAACTTACGAAATAGAGTTAAAGTCTCCCTTCAAAAGCTCTCTAACAAACTTGTCTTCTCCAAAGAGTTATGATGATGATAAAAACAAAAGACTCAATAATCCCATAACAAAACCTAGAAAGAATCTATCTTAAAGCCCAAGGTGAAATAATATCCATAAATAAAACCCACGCGTCGCTCAGCCTTTTCCATGACACGGGCCAGAATGCGATCTTGTTCCCTTAAGATGCGCCCGCGTACTCCCATGCACCAGCCTGCGTACTTCAGTTCAGCATTCTATCGTCGACATCACGCGGCCATGACCACCATAACTTGGGTGTGCCTTCCTTGCTTCTGCATGCGTACTTTCTCGGTTCAAGATTCAGGTGACACTTTAGATGTTGTTTTAACCCCCTTAGATTTGGAATTTGGACTCAGAGTAAAAGTGAATTGTATCTCTTTGAATTAGCTTTCCAATGACACCGAAATCAGCTTCATCCGACCAATATATCTCCCAAACGAAGCCTTGCAAGGTAGAGGTGTCGAAACAACAACTCCAATGCATGACCCAAATTTAATAGTTCTTTTCCACAACCTCTTAGGGCTTAATGATCATCAAAAGTGGATTGTACCTCCCCAAAAAAGATACTTGAATATCTCCAATCCTCCCCATTCATATTATAGGCTCATGGGTCTGTTCGGCGCATCAAACCTGATACGAGTTAATGTTGATGCTGATTTAATGGTTGATGGTGATTTTACAAGTTAATTTTAGGAGTTGAAATTATTAGTTTATTTTTGTGAAAAATTATTTAGGTGTTCGGTAGACTAAATTGATTGAGACTGATTTTATAAAGATAGATGCAAAATTACCAAAAAGGATATATTTAAAAATTTATAAAGAGAAGATTAATTTTTAAATCTTCCAATATTAAATTAGTGAAGGGCAATCGAAGGAAATAAATTCCATAAGGGTGGATAAAGCTGGGAGGGGTAGATTAAATTTTGGGTGAAATATAAACTACCATCAACTCCCATAAACTACAATAATCATCATCAACTCCCACTACCGAACAAATAATAACGACTTTATTTTTTTACCATAAGCTTGAATAAAGCTGTATAAGGTCAAAATAAGGCCCGCCGAACGGACCCCATGTCAACTTTTTCAATGTACACCCTAACTCATCAAAACTTGTAAAAGCACACAAAACGAGTGTAGATTACGAATCATCCAAAAACTCCTAAAACTATGAAAACTAACAAAAAACCCTGAAAATTAACTCTAAACATGTCCTAATAACATTACCTAAATGTCTCTATCAATGTGTGTGAACATATGTATAAGGCCATGCACACTCAGTCATAAAGCCAATTTGATGCGAACCTCTCCGAAAAGATTCGAGTACGCGCCGGATCTTTGTCTTTGACCATGTATTGGGTCTCGAATGAGTATGGCGGAAGCGATTTGTGTGAGATTTGAGGGAATCAGTAAGAGGAAGATAGATTTGAGGAGAAGGTTTTGACGTTGGGATCCACAAACAAGGAGATGCCCTCAACTTTAGTAAATGGATTTCATATTTTGTGTAAGAATACAAAGAGAGTCTATGAAGCCTTATAAAGGGGAGGCTCCTAACCCTAACTAGAACTAAGCAAGGTAGCGGGCTTGGGCCAAGGATGCAACCGAGGTCCGACGACCCAAAATACTAAAAATAGCATAAATAATAATAAAGTGTCTCAAAATAGTAACCACACTATAAAGGGAAAGATATGGCCCAAGCCATGTCAATACATGGCAAGGGCCTTGTCGCGCACGTGTAGGCGTGTCGGCACGACGCTGGCATCGTGGCAAGGCTAGTACGGTGGCGAGGCAAAGGACCACATGTATTGAGGGATGCAAACGCTGGCACGAGATGGTGTTGATGCAATGCTACTAATCCAAGGGGGCGACATGGTCTCGAAACCCTCAGACTACTTGGGGTCGGGATTGACCCGGGGTTAGGTCGCATCACCATGTACCTCAGTTATATGATTATGCACACTCAATTATACAATCATGCACATTTAGTTACATTATAAATCGTGCACGCTCAATTATAGCATCATGCACACTTATCTATAAAGGTCATGCACATACACTTAAAAAGTTATGCACGCTCAGTTATGATATCGTGCACACTCAGTTATAGGATTATGCATACTCATAAAATTATGCGCACTAATTTGTAAGATTATTCACACAACACACTCACTTAAAATTCGCATTTTTCAAATATAATTCAATTGTGCTAATTTTTTAAAATTATCAATTTAATGTGAGTTTTTTAATATTGACCATGAATCTCTTCGGGATCCAACAATTGGCGCACATTCTCAATTTTTCTATAACAATTGTTCTCACATGATCCAATTCCCTCCTAAAATAATAAATAATATTATACAAATATACAATAGTATTTTTAAAAGCGCAACAAGTACGCTCAGTTAATGGGGGTAGTGACTTTGTACAAATGATGAGGTATTTTTACAATCTTTATACCTATCAAAAAAACCTTAACTAACCGAACTTAATAGAGTGGTAAGCAAAGGTCGATCTAACAGAGACTCGTGTAAAAGTGTGTTTACTTGTATGCCAAGTAAGAATATGAAGGGGGTTTGTGATTGTTTGAGTAACTATATAATGTATAATATTGATGAGCACTTTTACGTCGCTATAAAAGCACTATCAAAGAAATACTTAACTCCCTAACCTGAGTAAAGTGGAAGCAAGGGTCGAACCCACAGAGACTCTTGTATTTGTGTTATTACTTGTATGCCAAGTAACCAAAGGGGGTTTTTTGGAATGATTAATCTAAACTAATATGCAAATATAAAAGTAATTACGAATGCAAAATATGATTTGAATATATGAGAGACGAACATGTTCAACTAGTTAGATCCATCATGATATTGATTCGTTGATCATTGATTCTCTTGATTCTCTTCTCACTTGAATAATCTATTGTGGATAATGACCCTACTAAGGATTAAGATCCAAACTTCATATATAGTTGATAGAACTACCAGTCTAACAACCCTAATTAAATAATAACCTAGAAGACCTTCTAGATTCAATTAAATAACAACATGACGATTCAAGTTATCAATAGAAACAAAACTTAGAGCAACCAGACATCTAAGTGACTTGCGAATTTATTCCCTTCTTCAACCAACTAGTCCAACCGGTACTAAATTGATTAAAGTATACTCTTGATCAAATTAACTCCGACCGGTAATTAATCAGATTCAGTTTTAAATAGAAATTCAATTAGGTAGCTAATCTAACAAAATCCTAGTTTAGATTCAATTAAGCACAGGGAATAATTTCTATTCAAGTTTGTTGAGAATCAATCAAACCTCACAACTACATACAAATCATGACTTCGATAACTAGCCAGACACAATAAATTTAGCAATGCATAATTAAATTGAAATCAAACTTACAAAGGTTTCAAAGTCTGCCTCCAAAGAGAAAAACCCTAGCCTCCAAAAGTTGATCAAAAGGTTATGATAATGATAGATAGAGAAAACTAAAAACAAGGTTTAAATACCCCTAAGATATCCAAATACCAAGTTATCCCGAAATTACATCAAACTAGTCGGAAAACACATAACCAAGGCCCAACTCTAAGCCCAATTGTCGGCCCAACTCTTCCGCAACGGAACAGAGTGGCGCGGTCTCATTCCAAGGTGGCGCGGCCGCGCAAGTCCATGTTATGCCCGCGGCACTTCTCGGTTCAGCATTTCAGGCGACACTTCAGAGGCTATTTTCACCCCTTTTGAGTTGAAATTTGGACTCGGAGTAAAAATATGGATTGTAGCTCTTCGAGTTAGCTTTCCAGTGATACCAAATTCAGCCTCATCCGAACACTATAGCTCCCAAACCAAGCATTTCAAGATAGAGGTGTCGAAACAACAACGCTAATGCATAGCCCGGGTTTAAGCATTCTTTTCCTTCAAGCTCTTGGGTCTTGGTTCTTCCAATCTTCATTTTTATTACTCTAAGCTTCCTCAAACTCCTCCATAGTCCACTAAGATCCATCCCGTTCACGCTTGTTTACCGAAAGATCTACAAAACCGAACAAAACAAGCGCAAAACCCGAATTTCCTAGAAAACCTAAAAACCTAAGAACTAGACTAAAATAACCTAAAACCATGCAAAAAAAAACATAAATATGCATCCTAAATACTACCTAAATGCAAGCTATCAAATATGCAAAGCCTAATCAAAGTAATTAAGAATGCAAATATGATTGTGTAAGTAAAGTATGAGAAAATCATGTTTAACTAGTTAATATACATTATGAATGTGCTTATTGATCATTGATTCGCTTGATTCTCACTTTTCTTGAGTAATCTATAGTGGATTATTATTCAAAACTTCAGTTTTAGTTATTAGAATTACTAGTCTAACAATCTTGATCATTCAACAACCTAGAAAACCTTCTAGATTCAATTAAACAACAGCATGAAGACTCGAGTATCGATAGAGACAAACTCCTTAAAGCAACCAGTCATTCAAGTTGTTTGTGAATTTAATCCCTTCTATACTTAATCAGGCCAACCGGTCCTAATCAAGTATAGATTCTACTTCAACCAATTAATTCCTACCGGTTCTTAATCAGTTTAGTTGTAAATATATTAATCTAGAAATCACATTTGGTGATCAATCTAACAAATGATTTAGTCCATTGAAAAAACTCTCAAGAACAAACCATAATCCAAAGTTGCAATGATGATAATAATACAAAAGATAGAAAAACTAAAGACTTAATATCCAAACTTAAACTTAGAAAGATAATATCTCATGCATAAAACTATCCATACATAAAAGGACTTAAGATAAAGAAATCTCGTGTCGGTGCACATAACCCGTGTAAAAATGGTACGACGCGGTCTTGGTCGCCTGATCGCGGTCGTGCTCCACATGTCCCTGCCCGCGTCGTACTCTCTATTGAAATCATGTGGGCACGTACCCTCAAGTGCGGTCGCGCTCTCATGACCTAGGTCGCGCTCTACCCTCGGTTCAAGATTCAAGTGACACTTCAGAGGTTGTTTTGACCTCATTCGAGTTGGAATTTGGAGTAAAAATATGAATTGTAGCTCTTTGAATTAAATTTTCAATGATACCAAAATCAACTTCATCCAACCACTATATGTCCCAAACGAAGCCTTAAAAAGATAGAGGTGTCGAAACAACAACTCCGATGCATGACCCGGATTTAAACCTAGAGGAGCAAATATAAGAGTTCAAGAGTTGTGAATCCCAAATCTAATTTAGGCCATTTGGGAGCGGAATCTAGATATAGTTTGGGCGACTCGGGGCCAAATTTGGCTCAAGCAATTTGGGAGCCAAATGGTGCTAAAGCATTCTTCGTGTAGAGAATTTATTTTCTTGTATATTTTTTGTGGATATGTCTTTGTTGTTTTGTTATGATGTGTATTTAGTGGTTAATCTATTAGTGGCTTTGGTGGTGGATTTTTTTAGTTGTTTAGAAATCATGAACCAATTTGTTGTTCTGGGTAGTTCCTTTAGAAATCAAAATGCAAAAATCACCTTTTTTTTCTCTTTTCAACCTTGATCTAGTTGAGATTTTGGGAAGATTCATCGTATTGGAGTTGTATTCGAGCAAAGAAAATTGTATGTTTTCCATCGGTGTTGGTTGGGAATGTAAGGCCCGAGGTCTTAGAAGCGCTATCCCATGCCAACCCGATAACTTCCTAGGAGGTCACCCATCCTGGTACTACTCTCGCTCATGCACGCTTAACTTCTGAGTTCTTTGTCCTCACTCGAACTCAGAAAAGGAAGAACTCTTGTTGACATGAGTAGCACCTCAATCCCTTATAAATCTTCGGGGTGTTACAGGGAATTTTCCCAAATTAATCAAAAGAGCATGGACTCCATGTATAAGAGTTGAGAATCCTATTGGTTGTCCCGATATTGGTAGGTGTGGGGTTGTTCCTCATAAGTCATAACTTTATAATATCTTCAAATAAATGTAAGCTTTTAAGATAGTAGTTATTCATAAAATATTGTTGTGGTCCAAAAGTATGAGGAGCAACGTTCCTATATAAATTGAATATAATAGTTACTCATAGAATAATTGGTATCGTACAAAACTGAGGAGCAACATTTCTAGATGAAAGTTTTCCAACCAAGTTAGGTTTTTAAAGAGTTTTTCTTCCATCCTCCTCTTTGGTGCCTTTCTTCGCTTCCTCCTTTTGTTTTTTGGCTTTTATATTTAGTTTTTGTATCTTTTTTTAATCTACCCGATGAAATTTCTTATAATCCACTCATGTTTGATCTTTGGATCTTGAGATATGGTTTTGTGTAACTTTGTAAATCTGATTTGTACACTTGTATGACTTGGAACTCTTATGGTAAACATTCTTCCTTTTTCTATGGGTTCTTGTTTATTAACAAATGCTCCTACGACTTTGTGATTTCATAACTTTTTAAAATTTGTGTTTTAGTTGAGGTATTGGTTGTTTGCAATCCCTTTGATTAGTGATGTGTTTCATTTAAGATTAATGAACAAAGTTTGTTGCCATTGAAATCTCTCATGTCATATTTTTTTGGGTCTATAAGCTTCCGTTGTTTAATCTTAACTCTTTTATAAGGGTTGGGATCTCTATTTTTTGTTTAATGCTGTTTAAATAATTTTCTTTCTATCTTGGGTAGTTGCTTTTATTTATCTTGTTGATTGGTGACTTATATCAACAAATGCTCTCATACAATTTTGATTTCTTTTTCTATTATTGTGTGGTATTGTTGTTTTGTGCTTCCTTTTTAATGGGATTTTATATTACATTTGCATTTAACACATTTTTAACTCCCTCGTACAATGCCTTGCCTTGCTTTAAACGATTTCTCTTTGCCTTATTTCGTGTTGTGATTTTGCTTGATTCTCCTTCTTTATTTTCCCCAATCATCGTAAGAATTGTAACTATGTAAAGAAGCCTTTCATTTTTTCTTCTCTCTTTACCTATGCTATGTTGTCCTATCTCTCTTGCACTATTTTTCAAATATTTTGTATTGTCCTTTTGAATTCTTCTAGTTACATTTCGATATCTTTTCATAACCATGATTTTTTTCTCTTCAACTCAAGTTTACAATTTTATTTAGAAGCATTTTAACCTAGGTTGTTCTTTGTTTAAGCAATATGATTGTGTGTCGTGTCAAATAAGCAAGAGTCATAAACTTCCATTTCATGAGTCTACTCTTGTATCTAGTTTTCCCCTTGAAATAATATATTCTAATGTTTGGACATCTCCTATTTTTTCTTATGATGGAATCAAATATTACATTATCTTTGTTGATCATCATACGAAATACACTTGGTTCTATCCACTCAAAAAGAAATCCGACACACATGACGTCTTTATCAAATACAAAGCCTTGGTTGAAAATTACTTTCGTCAAAAGATCAAAGTCCTATATTCTGACAATGGTGGTGAATACATGGCCCTTAAATCCTTCTTGAGTTAAAACGGCATCACCCATCTCACAACACCACCCCATACACCCGAACACAACGGTATGTACGAAAGAAAACATCGACATATCGTTAAAACTGGGCTTGCCCTTCTCAAATTTTCGAGTATGCCGAGTGATCACTGTGTTGAAACCCGATATAATACGCGTTATAAACGGGATTTTAATAAATACTAACTCTCGGGATTCGTACAACCGAACGGTTTTCGTACGTGGATTATTCCTCCTCCCCACCCCTCAACCGGTTGTTTTTGTGCTCTTTACGAATAAAGCCTTTAGACTTTATACCATTTATAGCGCGATCTCACTCGGAGATCAAACACGTCGAGCTTTGGCAAACGAGATAGTTCTCGAGCCAGAGAGGATTTTCGACCCTTTATTCATTAGCACTCCTCCTCTATATATAAGTTTGGAGAGCAACTTGTTTGCCACTATATGGCCGATGTGGGATGCACACCCATAGGATAGGAAAGTATGAAACGAATTTTGAGTCCCACGTGGACACACTTGCCGATTTTGTTGACTACTCAACAATCTCGTTGAATTGTATAGTGCACCAAACTACAAAGACACGTATGAACATTTGAACTTGTTTGGTGATGCATGGAGGTGGTGATTTCGCCCATAAGTTTGCCACCAATTCAAAGATTGACAATGGGCCAAGCCCACATGCCAAGTCTCTTGGGCCAAGACCTATTTCACGTTAACATTCAACTAAATGAATGTCTACGTGAATCTCCCATACCTTCATGCAAGCATATATATATATATATATATATATATATATATATATATATATATATATATATATATATATATATATATATATATATATATATATCTAGACGCGTATATGTAACGCGATACTTTTAACTCATCTCTTCTTTATGCTTGCTAATTTGCCTATAATTATTTAGCGGTTATTTCGCGCACCATCACACTGGACTCACGCTTTAAACATGGCGGTTTACTTGATCAATCGGCTTCCAACCCCGTCTCTTCAAAATGCTTCACCGTTTTTAAAACTTTTGAAAAGAGAACCGGATTACAACAAATTTAAAAACTTTGGTTGCTTATGTTTTCCATGGCTTCGCCCCTACAACGCTCATAAGTTGCAAGATCGGTCCATTCCTTATGTGTTCATCGGTTATTCCACAACTCAAAGTGCCTATTATTGTATGAATCCTACCACTCGGAGGATCTACACTTCTAGACATGTAAAATTCATTGAAATCGAATTCCCCTATGCCACCCTTCCTAAACAAAATGACCAAAACTCAAACCATAGCCAGGTTAAAATGGCGTGGAGCGCCATGGCCTTACCTATGGCAAGTGAACCCTCGGCCTCCACTCCCATTGATTCTTTCCCGATTTCATCTTCCCACACACCCTCCACGTCATCATCAGATCTCTCCCCTACTTCTATGGTCCCGCCAATCTTACCCACACAATCAAATCCTCCTCAAATTACTCCACCAAATCACCATATCACTCCCTTCCATATCTCGTCCAATCAAGATCCAATCTCCAATTCTCTCTCCAATCTTCCACACGCCTCATCCATGTCTGATTCCCGTCCAAATCAGTCCATTATTCCCTCCTCCTCAAATCAAGGGGAAATCAATCACACAAGGCCCCATGACGCGCCCTCACTTGCCCAAAATAACGCCAACCTTCCAAACCCTAATTTGGACATAATCTTGCCATCACCTTCTCATACAAGCGTTCCATCTCAAACCAAATCTCCACCCTCTCAGTCAACTCAACCAGTAGCCCATCCCTCCCAAAACCCACCCACACCGCTGTCGGATGCGCCCACACCGCCGCTCCCCCACCGGCACCACAAAACCCTAATCCGAACCCTAAAGAAGCCCAAGCACCACAAACTCAACCGGATCAACGTGGCATTGTCACTCGATCTAAAAACAACATCTCCAAACCCATTCAAAATCTCAATCTCACCTCACAACTTCAAGCTCCCAAAGAACCAAAGACCATAACTCAAGCCCTCAAAGATCCGGATTGGAGAAATGCCATGCAAAAAGAGTTTGATGCGTTGTGTTCTAACCACACTTGGTCTCTATTTCCTCATGCATCCAATCAAAATCTTGTTGGTTGCAAGTGGGTCTATCAGATCAAGTATAAGCCGGATGGGTCGATTGATCGCTACAAAGCCCGATTAGTTGCTAAAGGGTTCCATCAACGACCCGGTCTTGACTACACGGAAACCTTCAGTCCGGTAGTTAAACCGGTAACCGTTCGTTTGGTTCTCACTCTTGCGGTTCAATCGGGCTGGCCACTTCACCAACTTGACGTCAATAATGCATTCCTACATGGAACACTTTACGAAGATGTCTACATGATTCAACCCCCGGGTTTCATAAGCAAAGATCAACCGCACCATGTTTGCAAATTGAAAAAGGCTTTGTATGGACTCAAACAAGCCCCAAGGGCGTGGTACAATGAGCTCCGTCTTTACCTTGTTCATCTTGGATTCACAAATTCGGTTGCCGATGTTTCTCTCTTCATACATCGACGTGATATGAATGTCACTCTCCTTCTTGTCTACATTGATGATATTATCATCACCGGAAACCATCAACCAACCATCTCAAAACTTGTCACTCTCCTTGGTTCCAAATTCTCTCTAAAAGACCTTGGCCCCCTTTCTTACTTTCTAGGTGTAGAGGCCATACCTAACTCAAACGGAATTTTCCTCTCACAAAAGAAATACATCCAAGACCTTCTTCTTAAAGCCGGAATGGATGACACAAAACCAGTTTCGACACCCATGTCCGCCACCACTACTCTTGTCCGTACTTCGGGCGATCCACTTCCCTCACCGACAGATTTCCACACTCTTGTCGGGAGTCTTCAATACCTTTGCCTCACTAGACTTGACATTTCTTACACCGTCAACAAGCTATCTCAGTTCATGCAAAACCCTACAACTGAACATTGGAATGCCCTAAAACGCCTTCTAAGATATCTTGCTGGTACCCTTGACCTTGGCATTTGCATCTCTTCCTCGTCCCCTCCCATTCTCCATGCCTTTTCGAATGCGGATTGGGCGGATGACTTCCTCTCCACAACCGGCTATATCATGTACTTTGGCTCCACTCCCATTTCATGGAGCTCAAGAAAACAAAAATCCGTAGCAAGATCCTCCACCGAGGCCGAATACAAAGCATTGGCCGACACTGCCTCAGAACTCCTTTGGATCCTTTCGTTAATGCAAGAACTTGGTGTTCGTTCTATGCAGCAACATGTTATCTATTGTGACAATCTTGGGGCTACAAGTCCTAGTGCAAATCCGGTTTTTCACTCTAGGATGAAACACATCGCCTTAGCCTTTCATTTTATCCGAGAATGTGTCCAAAAGGGTACGTTTTGAGTGTCTCATGTCTCAACCAATGACCAGCTTGCCGACATTCTTACAAAACCGTTACTTCGACCCCGGTTCGATCAACTCATTCACAAGCTTGGACTTTCCACATGGCGTCGCGCTTGAGGGGGCATATTAGGAAACAATTATGTATTATTCTAGCATTATCATGATCTCTTGATTAGCTTAATTCTAGGACACAATAAAGTGTGATTGGTATGTGATTGATATGTAATTGATCCTCTCCTACTTGTATAAATAGAGCCTTAATGGTTATAATATCTTTATCTTTTCTTCCTACTACACAAACTCTCTATACTCTATGGGTGCATTTGAAACTATATATGGTCTCTTTCCCATTGTTTTAATCAAATCATAACTCTCTTTTTTATTTATACTATTTTAACCCTAATTGTTTTTCATACCACTTTTATACATTATTTCAATACTTCTTTATTATGGCTGGCAAAATATCATATGAACATGCTTTGAACAATTTTTCGGTTGGACCACACTTGGTTTCTTCCTCTTTAGTAGTCATAGTTTGAGTTATAGACCATTTTTAGTGGCTACTTCTAATTTGATGTTACTCTTTCTTTGATCCTTCTAGTGAATTTTCTCCAAATTATTATGGTTGTAATGAAACTATCCTAAGTGAAGAGGATGTGAGGAGTATGGTGTGGGGCATATGAGAATAAAGATTCCCATATCTTGATGGATATGGGACTATGGGAGCTAGTTCTTCAAAGTCTGTTAGGAGGTTGTAGCTAGATATTTGGTGGGGATTGTTTAGTTTTTTTTTACGAGGAGGTATCTGTCAAAGCATGTGAATGCTACCTTAATTTACTTGCTACCAAAGGTGGATAACCCAACATTCATTTAGGACTTTCGGCCTATTTTTTTTTTTGTAATGTCACACTCAAATTAATCTTAAAGATTTTGGTCGAAGAGTTGAAGGGGTACGGTACTTGATGATGTGGTGGGAGATTCACAAGGTGCTTTTGTTCTAGGGAGATCAATCATGCACAACCAAGCTATTCCTTAGAAGCTCTTGAACCACTATGAGATAAAGAATATATCACATAAGTGTTTGATTAAATTTGACCTTCACAATGCTTATGATAGTGTCTCTTGGAATTTCCTCAAGAAAACTCTTACTTACTTCAATCTCTCGTAGATCTTAATATGGTGGATCATGGAGTGTGTTACATCCACATCCTATTCGATGCTTGTTAATGGTGAGATTGAGGGCTTTTTCCATGGGGGAAGAAGGTTGAGGCAATGAGATCCTCTCTCTTCTTACCTCTTTGTTCTAGTGATGGAAATGCTTAGTAGAAGACTTGAGGAAGCCAATCGAGATTGCAATTTCAAATTCCATCCAAGGTGGGAATTGTTGAGGCTTATCCACATTACTTTTGCAGATTACTTGCTTGTATTTTGTAGAGGTGAAGTAGGCTCGGCCTAGATTTTAAAAGGGGTGCTTGACTCCTTCGGTGAGGAATCAGGGCTCAAAGTTAATCTAACTTAGAGCCAAGTTTTCCTAGGAGGGGTTTGGGAATCTAGCACTACTCGGATTTTGAAGTGCTAGGGTGCGATAGAGAAGAGTGGTTGGTGAAGTATTTTAGGATACTGTTGAATATAAAGTGGTCTAGTTGTGGGGATTTTGCTCCGTTGGTGAAGAAGGTCTCATCACTTGTCTCTAGGTGGTCGGCTAGAAAGCTCTCCTATGCGGGGAGAATTCGACTTATGAAATCCATACTCGATAAGGTTGTGACGTTTTAGTACTACTCACTTTTGATCCCTTCTAATGTCATATCAAAATTGGAGAGCATTTGCAGAAGTTCTATGTGGTCGGAGAAGAAGGGATCAAGGAGATGCTCGATGGCTTGGGCAACAACTACCACACCTTATGAGGAAGGGGGTTTGGGATCAAAGAAGTTTTAGCTTGAAATAGGGCCAACCTCGTAAAACTTGGGCCGGATATTCATCTTGGGAAAACTAATGATTGGACAAGGAAATTCTCCCAAAATCTCAACCATGGTCATTCCTTTTTCGAATGTTTTTGAAGAAAGGGAGAATTCATGGTTGTAGAGGTGTATTTTAAGGGCCAAAGATGATCTTCTCACCAGTCTTGGTGTAGCTTGAGTATGGAGTCTAGTCCGTATGGTTTAATCCAAGACGAATGGTAGATAAAATTCAAGGGGCCTCTATGATGCTATGAGAGAGAAAAGATAGATAGATCTTAGTTTATAGAAATCTATTTTAAGGAAGCATCTACTACAAGAGATGGAGTATCACAATATGGATGGCCGATTTGGATCTCTTGCCTTTGAGCTCAACGTTACAAGGCTATGGCTTGGTGAGCCAAGATGTGTGCATTTTACACAAAGAATGCAAAGAAGATAATACACATGTTTAGTTTTGGTGCAAGTTCACTCAAGAGTTGGCAAATAATATCCTTAATTGGCAGCCAAGATGTGTGAATTTTACACAAAGAGGGCAAAGAAGATAATACACATGTTTGGTTTCAGTGCAAGTTCACTCAGGAGGTGGCAAATGATATCCTTAATTGGCTCGGGGTTAGACTGAGGAAGGAAACCTTGGAGGAGTGGCTGATTTGATTTGCAAAATCTCAAGTCAATGAATCTATGATTCATAAGGTAAGACTTCTAACATTTACTTGCATGATTAGCACCATTTGGAGAACTAGAAATGAGGTGCTTTTTTATGGAGAAAATCCTAATGTTTTGGGATGCATTATAAGGATTTTAGAGGAGTTTAGGTTTTTAGTCTCTTGCAAGAGAGACCTAACAGAAGGAAGAGGTGAAAATGGCATATCTATTTGAGGATTTGTTGGGTTGTGTATGTGCTCTATGATGGGGTGGATCCGAGTTTGTGTTTTTGAGCTTTGTAGATTTTTATGTATCGGGAAGAGCCCGAGCTCGTTTTTGTGGCACTGTTGGGCGGTTTTTGCTGTTTTTGAGATTGCTTATTTACTTGGTGCTTGTTGGGTGTTCTAAGCCGATTGTATAGGGTTGGGATATAACCATTAGGTTGTTCATGGTTTTTGCTAGTGAGTACATCCTTTAAGATGGCTTGCTTTTGTGCATCCTTTTTCTTTTTATATGTATTTACCATTTTCGAAAAAAAACTATGCCTGCTAAAAATTCAAATCTAAAGAATAGTTTGGATACATCTTCCAACTTTAGATTAAAAAAGACCTATAAAGAATTGTTCTTTTTATATTATAGAGGAGCATCAACACATGCTACATGAACATTCACTCAAAGATTTACTTTCAATCCTATTTCCACTCCTAAATCCCCCTTCTCATTCACCCAACATGCTTCTCCCAAACCTAAACGACAACCCCTTTGTGTAGAAATACTTGATAAAACTTACTCATTTTACCCTTGTACTAAAATGGAGTCAATCTCCACTTTTATTATAAGGCCCGGTGTCTTAGAAGCGTTATCCCATGCCAACGCGTGGACTTCCCAGGAGATCGCCCTTGCACGCTTAATTTCTGAGTTCTTTGTCCTCACTTGAACCCAGAAAAGGAAGAGCTCTTGTTGACATGGGGAACACCTCAATCCCTTATAAATTATCGGGGTGTTACATTTATCAAACTGGAAAACCAAGAATGCTTGAAAGGAACAAGCAAAGGGTGATACCCTTTATCAAGACTTTAGCAACTTTTTGAACCTTATTGTGAGACTAGATATCTAATTTAGCTAAATCATCCATATCTTGTTAAAGGTAAATTGGTGGTCATGTTCCATTTTCATTCTACATTTAAATTTATTTATGAAGAGGTCACTAAAGTTGATACTTGGATCAAAATTGCTTTCTTACCTTATCTGCTCCTCGGTTAATTCTTCAAGATAATCATGTTGGAATTTGTATTCGAATAGATGAAGGTTATAACTATAAAAAATGCACTTTTTTGTGTGTAAATGATAATCTTATGGTCTCCTTGAAAAGTGTGAAACTCCAAGCATGTGATGGTTCTACTTTTACTATGAAATTGTGTTATGAAGACTTTTTAAACAATTATAGATGTTATGGTGATTCTCAATATATTTTTAAGAATTGTCCTTTGAACAACATTCAACTAGGAAGGTTATGTTTGACTATTGAGTCCAACATTGGTTATGATGTCTTGGTCCTACAACTCGTCTAAAATTTATTGGAAATATTATTATTCGGTCTATAGTGGGTACTTTTACAATTTTTGTGCCCACTTTTATCCGTTTAAAATGTTGTTAGTACTACGATTACAATGAAACAAAAAGGTGTTAGTACTTATGTTGTCTTGCATTCCTTCTCAATTGCCTCTAAATTTAAATTCTAAGTATTATTTCCAAACTGATGCTACATTATTCTTTGATAATGCTCACTATATGCAAGTTCAAGAGCATATTGCTTAATTATTCTCTTAGTAACTTGCATGCTTAAGTCCAAGAAACTAATGATCCTACCCTACCTCTAGGTCTCTTCCTTAGAAAATTTTGGTGCTGGCATGGGAAATTTTCCTTCCCTTTATTTTATCACTCCAACATGCCTTTATGAGACCTATTGATATAAACAATAGGCTTGGGTCCTCAAATAAGAAAGCAATTGGATGCCATTGATCTTATATTTGCAATTAAAAGTTTCACTAATTCCTCAAAGCACAAGGAATTTGAACCTCAAGTGTTAAGAAGCCAAATCTTTCAGTCAACATTAAAAAGTAGTTTAAAACTAGAAACAAGGATAAATTGCTGTTTGAATGTTGTGTTGCCAACTTATTGTCGTCCTTTTGCTTTTTGACTCATGTTAATACCTTGAAGCTTTAAAAACATTAAGACCTTATGTTTTTCAACATCTTTTGTTTGGTGGTGGTTTGTTTTAATGTTTCTTTTATCGAATTTGTTTCTACTCTATCGTGTTTGTTTTAGTTATGTTGATCATTTATTTAAAATTTGTTGTTTTCTTTTCTCAACTTTGTGTACAAATGGATAATGGTCTTTTGAAGCTCTTATAAATTCTACTTTTAAACCTTATCTTATTGAGCATCTTACTAATTTGAATTTTTCCTTCAAAATTTTAAGAAGTCTACTTCTTTTGACTTGTTTTACATTATTGGTATTTTTTTATCATTGTACTCTAAAATTTTATCCTTTGATGCTTTGACACATCTTTTTGAAAATTCAATTTAACATATTCACTAATTATTACCATTTTTCATCAATGTTATTTATTAGTGTAAAAGGGATTATGATATAATTATTAGTTTGTTTTAAAATCCTATTATGGTTAACATGATGTAGAGATACGATGTTGTAGAGTAATAAGTTTGAGGAAGGCAAAAAGCAAGTAAAACCATTATGATTTGCTTTGGAGTTCTAACCTTTTATAAGCCTTTAGACTCTTAAGAGCATGTTTATCAATGAGAAAAAAGCATCTCTAAAAACTCACTTTTTCATTATTTTATATTATTTTTCCATTTGAAATGCTTGTTTTTCTAGCATCTTTCCATTTGGGATGCTTCATTTTCAAATCCAGGCATCTCTTCATATGAAATGCTTTTTTTTGTACTTCTCTTTTATTAT
Organism: Fallopia convolvulus; assembly: GCA_964016875.1. Lineage (NCBI taxonomy): Eukaryota > Viridiplantae > Streptophyta > Magnoliopsida > Caryophyllales > Polygonaceae > Fallopia > Fallopia convolvulus. The sequence goes on from OZ024721.1 coordinate 3,007,345, forward strand.
TTCATTAATATATTATTCTAGCATCTCAATAAATTTCAATGGATAAACATACTCTAAGGTTATCGTTATAGAGGATCCTAAAAATTACATAATAGACGAGGGTTTGCTTGATAACTATTAATTGAGGCCTTAAGCTATCTAATTTTGATATATTTATTGAGGGATAAACATTGTAGCAAATCTCTCTCTTTTTCTTTTCTTTTATACTTTCATGTATTACTTTACATGCCCAAGTGCATTATATTTTTTGTTAGTCATAAGGAGGGCCACCACTAGAGTTGTCAAAAACTGACCTAATGATAGTTTGCATTTAGGTATAGCTTAGGATGCATATTTATGTTTGTTTTGCATGGTTTTAGTTTAGTTTTTAGGTTTTCTAGGAAATTCGGGTTTTGCGCTTGTTTTGTTCGGTTTTGCAGATCTTTAGGTAAACAAGAGTGGACGGGATGGATCTTAGATGATTGTGGAGGATCAAGATGAAGCTTAAAGTGGTGCAAGTGAAGATTGGAAGAGTTAAGGCCCAAGAGCTTGAGGGATAAAAACACTTAAACCCGGGTCATGCATTGGAGTCTTGTTTTGACACCTCTATCTTGCAATGCTTGGTTTGGGAGCTACAACGGTCGGATGAAATTGAATTTGGTATCACTGGAAAGCTAACTCGAAGAGCTACAATTCATATTTTTACTGCGAGTCCAAATTCCAACTCGAAGGGGGTCAAAACAACCTCTAAAGTGTCACTTGAATGATGAGGCTTGAGCGCGGGAAGAGTGGGGTGGAGCGCGACCGCGCTCCGGTGGGGTGTGACCGTGCTCTGGCGCGTTAGTGCGACGCTGACTTCGAGGCTTCCGTGTTATCTTTTAATCAACTTATTATTATTTTAGGATGTTTTTGGATATCATATAAATACTCTCTTAGGGTTTTATTTGGAAGACTTATGCTTTATTGTTTCTACATTATTTTCACGCTAGAGGGAGAACTCTTGGGAAGAAACCCTAGATTGCACAATTGAAGAGAAATCGAACTCTTGTAAGCTTAATTTCTTCTTTAATTTCATATTCTAGCTAATTTCCTATGTCCAACTAGTTAGTTGAAGTTGTATGCATGATTGTTTGTGAGATTTGAATTATTTCAACTTGCCTTGACTAGATTGAATTTCTCCATGCGTAATTGATTAGATTCGCTTAGGATTATAATAGATTGATCACCTATTCTATTTCTAGGTTGAATTACAACTAGAGTAACTAAATAGACGGTGGAATTTGGTTGTTCATGGATGAATCCTTTGATTAAACTTATAGACGGTGGAATAAGATTAATCAATGGAGGAAAATTCAATCACAAAACTTCATGAATAGACGGTGGAATTCATGAACGATGTTTCTATTGAATGCTTTGAACTAATTTGCATGATCAATTCGACATAGAAGGTTTTCTAGGTTAATTGGTTAGAAGGTTATTAAAGACGGTGCATATTAATAACCACTGAGCTTGATTTCCATAAATTCACAATAGATTAGTCAAGGGAATTGAAATAAGAATAATCAAGGATCAAAACTCATGTATGCAATGGATACGAAACTAGTTGGACGCTTTTTCTCTATTTTAATTTCTAATTATTTTATTTGCTTGTTTTATTTACTTAGATTAATAGTTTGATTTCCAAAAACCCCCCTCATTACTTAGTAATATTATTTAAACACGAGTAATCTGAGTCTCTGTGGGTACGACCCTTGCTTCCACTATACCTAGGTTCGAAAGTTAGGATATTTCTTTGATAGCGCTTTTACCGCGACATATAAGTGCTCGTCACCTAACCCGCTAACCCGACCCGAACCACCCGATAATTTTAGGGTCAAGACTCGAAATTTGAACCCGAAATCAACCGAACCCGATAGAACCCGAAACCCGTTGGGTTGACCGATTTAGTATATTATAGAATTTTTAAAATTTGTTTTGAAAATTATAATATATTTTATTATTAAAATAAATAAAAATAATATAATATAATTAAATAGTATTATTTAATTAAAATTTGATTTTAATAATCATAAAAAAGGATATTTTAGACCCGCTTGTCAACCCGATCCGACCGAAAACCCGCTACAACCTGACCCGATTGACCCGTGACCCATAACGAAACCGAACCCGATTTAAATCGAACCCGAAATGACCAAACCCACCCGCCCCGACCCGATTGACAGATACTTTTATAGAACTATAAAGTCAAATGTTCTACGACCTTGTTTCACTAGTTGATAGAAAATTGTTTTTGGGTGAAAGTTATTTTTAGTGTTTTGAAAAACATAAAAAGTAGAGAGGAGTGCACGGATTTCAAGACTATTAAAAATAGTTTTTGGAGAAAAAGTAGTTTTTTGGGGGATATAGAACAAGGTCGTACATTCAAAATGCATTAAGGAGGACAATTATATGTAACTAAATTTCTGTCATAGCTAAAATATAGATTTGACACAGAATCTACAAATCTATCTTATCCACTGATTCAACCATAGAGGCTGACGATAGACAATAACTCCCCCCTCCCCGAACACAACTTACAACTTTCATCGTAGTGTCCTCTCCAAAGAGCAACTCTTCTCAAAAGTTGTTGATTTGGAATGGGATATACTTTTGCATGTATGATTATTACTTAGTCGCTTTTTCATCCAATAAAACGCTTGGAGAGTATCGACTCTCCTTCAAATAGAAAAAATCTTGAAATTGAGATCTTTGATTATTTTTTTCAATTTCACTCTAGCCACATTATTCAATATCTCAAATCAACGTTTACCATTTTTTCAAACATCTTTCCTATGAATATGCAAATATACCCCTAAAAATATCTTATATACAATTGTTGAAATAATATTTGATTATGTTTTATGAAAAATAAAAAAAAAATATAAATCATGTTTGTTAACTTATAAAAACTACTAGTACTTTTGTAGTTGTATATAATTATATATTTTTTCTAGGGAAACAAAGTCATAGATCCAACGAGGATTTATAAACTAAAACTCAAGCGAAAGCATTGACTTCCAAGGGTTCTAGAATACTACATAGCTCCAGCAGGGATTTATAACTAAAACTCAAAAAGGCATTACATAGCAGAAGTATCGACTTCCAAGAGTTCGAGAATACTACTAGGAACATAAAAATACCCAATAACATGGGCATTCAAATCAATGAACATATTAGCTAATTTATCAACAACTTTATTTGTCGATCGCCTAATATGAACATATCGAACCGTCTTCACAAGTTCCTTTGCAATCTTCCCACAATTATCCAATAGATATGGATTTTTGTTAGGGGACAACTCCTTCGTTGTTTAGAATGTGAGTGCGACTGACGAGTTCGTTTACACCTCCAACTTGCTGAAGCCCATTCTTTTGGCAATCGTATCTCCTCAGTCAAAGCATCGCTGACTCCCCCCTTTGAAAGAGTACGCATGCAAGAAAGACCCCTCAGATCATTGGAACACCCCTCCCCTACCAGCCATGTCGGGGTTCCCCTTAGATATTGCATCCGACTTTAGAGAAATCCAATCCAATGGAGGAGGAGTCTAACATGTTGCACTAACCGATTGTTGTTGTCGAGGAGCTTACGCGATGGTAGAACATAGATTGGCAACATCGGCATCATAAGCATCCACAATTGAGCAAAATCGTGCGGATAACCTGTCAATATCAAAATCTCCTCAAAACTCACTCTGTTATAAACCTTCTAAATTTGCTAGACCATTGTGGTAAAGATAGAGCTCTGTTGACCTCCATGTCTCACATTTGTGAAAATCCATTGTCTCAAATTAATAGATGTAAAAGGCTAGGATTTAGATTTTTCCCACTTAGAGCTAGCCAAACATCTCTAACAGAGGCACAATCACGCAACAAATGGAAACAAGATTCTTCATTTTTGCATTGGGGACAAGCAGTTGTGACACTTAGATGTCTCTTTGCCTTGTTGACATTGCACATTACCACGTCATGGGCCACTAGGAAAAGGAGTGACGCACACGTTGATGAGTTGGGACCTTCCAACTCTTGGACCACATAGGGTCCTCAATTCGAAAATTATGGTCATTAATTAGATGGCGGGCAAAACTAGTTGATAGGATTACAAAAGGAGAAAGGCGCCAATAAATCTTGTCCCCAACCTCCAATTTCTTTTGAAGAGGGAAATAGGAAAGTTGTTGCAAGATATCTGGAGGCAAAAAGGGCGAAATCCGTTGCCAATTCTAACATCCAATGTCACAATAGTCAACAACAAAGGAACCTTGCTCGTGAATGGGAATCTCTCTTGTTAAGAGACTGATCAAAGGGACTTCCATCAGCTACAAATGCGTCTAGAAGAAAGTGTTGCGATCATTGCCCATCATCATGCTTACACCAAGAGATAGCACATAAGATCCATGTACGATTCATTTCCACATTTTGGAAGAGCATGGGCGAACTTGAAACATATCTATGTCTGATCAACCATTATAATACTTACCACAAATGATTCGACTCTAGAGAGCATCAGGGTCTTGCAACATACGCCATTCAAGTTTTGCAAGCAAGGCCGAATTAGAGGTCCTCATTGATTTCACACCCAAACCTCCAAATCGCTTAGACTAAGCTAACTTTTTCCATCGCACAAGATGCATTTTTCATGTTTTTGGAGTGGAGCCTCGAATCAAGCTTCGTATTTTTCTTATCGATTGTGTCAAAGGTATAGTGAGGGACAAGAGAGGACTACATCACATAAATTGGCATGCTTCATAACATCGAGTTTGCAAGAGTGATTCTACATGAATTAGAAAGATATTTTGCTTGCCAAGAACTCAAATGGGTTGTCACCTTGTCCAATAAGTAGTCATATCTATCTTTGGAGAGCCGACCATAAGCAGCTGGTTCCCCAAATACATCTCAAAATCGTTCAAAATAGAAATGGAGAGAAAGTTGTTGATTGCATCCTGATAAGACTCAGAGATGACCCTTGAAAACAATACACTACTCTTGTTGTAGTTAACGACCTTCCCGGAGGAGGAACAAAATCGTTCCAGACAATTTTTTATAATAGCAGCTTGGCAAACATATGCTTCAGCAGAAACAATCAAGTCATCGGTAAAAAATAGATGTGAAAGTCCCACACCACCCTAGAAAATGAATCTCCAAATTCCATATTGAATTGCATCTTGTATTAAGTGGGTTAAGTATACCAAACAAAGCACACCTTGCCGAATCTCACGGGAAGGGTGAAAAGAACCAACTCGAGCACTATTCCAAAGCAACTCCATCATGACTTGCGATTGGCATTGCATAATAACACGAATAAGTGACATCGAAATATGGGCCCTCTCCTAGATCGTTCAAATAAAACTCCATCGTATCTTGTCACAACCTTTGGCTAAATCAATCTTAAGCATCATCTTCCTATTGTTATTTGTAGATAATGCAAAGGAGTGGAGTGTTTTCTGCACAATAAAACTATTGTCGATGATTTGGCGGCCCGAGATAAAGCTTGTTTGGGTCGGGGAGATGAGAAGTGTGAGGACTGGCTTTAAGCGATTCACAATCATCTTCATGGTGATCTTGAAAGTCAAATTAAGGAGGTATATGGGCCTAAATTGCACTACTGACTTTAGACATTCATTATTCCGGATAAGATGCATCAAGGTGTTGCAAATTCCCTCCGGAAAGATGCCTTCATTGACCATATGCAACACTTGGTTGGTGACTTGATTGCCGACTACAGACTAGTTCTGTTGGTAGAAAACAACCGGGAACCCATCGTTCCGGCGCTTTGAAGGGGGGCATCATTCTTAAAGCCTTCCACGCTCCACTCAAATTAAAGGGTTGTGCTAAGGCCTCCTGATCAACATGAGGGGTTATAGAAAACAATGAGGAGATAGTTGGTAGAAATTACAACCAATCTCTCAAAAGGGATTACACTCCAAAACCTACACTTGGTTCCATGAGAAGTATAAAACTTCTATGAAACTGATCAAGCAAAGACGAGGGTTTCCTTAATCACTACAATATGATGGCTAAAAGAACCATTCAAAAAACTGATAAAGGAGGAGCTTGGGACAAACATCCTACTCATAACGACCCCAAAAAACCACAAAGAGAGAACATCTCATAAGCCCAACTAAGATTTAGACAAAAGTAGCACCCATTATAATCTATCTAACACAAAACTAGCTAAGAGGGAAGGGCCATCTTTCCATGTATCATCATGTGCAACTCTTGCATACACATTCAACATAGGATAGAAAGGGAGAGAACAATAACTAAGGTCACAAATGAGTAAATGACCAAACAACAAACCAACTCATAAAAACAAATTTCATTACTTAGATTGAAACATGAATAAATATCCTAATTTTCATCTTCAGTAAACCCAAATTTTGATAGATTTTCTCCACCAAGTTCGATTTAAGTCGGTAATTTGTAGCCCTATCTCAAAGTCGAGTTCTATTTATGATGAAGCTTCTCATTTCTCGATCTATTGGTTAAGTATGTTCAATCTAAGCTAGACCATCCACCCATTTAGTAAATTAAGAATTATCATATCTATAACGGGTGTAATGCTATCATTGATCTTCTACAATCATATTAAGCAAAATTGTGCAAACTCTCATCACCTTTTCAATCTTTGAATCTTTCACAAGATCCTAAGAAATTGATGAACTACAAATTTTTTTTGGGAAAAGGGTAAATTTCCGCAATTTAAAAGAAAATTTTACAAAAGTTGAATTCAGAAATGACCAGGGTTGAGACTTGCATCATAAGGTTAAAAAAAATGTACACGAAGGATTCCCACGACAAATGCAACAAAAGAAAAGCACACATGGCGATACACTTGATTACGTTAGAGGATCATACATTGTCCAAAGTTCACTTGAGCCAATGTCTAAGCGAGTTATGGTTGAGCTTGCAACTGCGAAACCTTTCTTTTTTTTCTTGAGATTGATCGATATAGCTCGCTTGATGCAATCAATGGGGTTGACTAGGTTTCGAAAACAAGTCAGTTAGAGTAAGTGTAGTGGTTGCCCAAGTTTTTGGTCATAGATGAAAGAATGTATTTTTATCATAAAATAATAAGAGAGAAAAAATTTTAATCTAAAAAAGTTGAGATTTTGGATATCATGTTGCGTAAAAACTATCATGGTCATTGTTGGTCATTGTATAACAATTTGACAAGTATTAAATTGTAATATATTTTTTTTTTTAGTTAATCAAATAAAATAATAAAATAAATATATATTTTTATATTTGAATGACCAAGATTTTTGAGCTTGCACTTGCTCCTTTTACAAGCTAATTTATATACTTTATGGTTCTTATCAACTATGATCACGACTCACGGGTCCACAATTTACTACCGAAGATGAGATTTTCACTTTTTCTTCCTAAAAAAAAGTGGAACAATATTATTTTATTAGTACTTAATTAATCTGGAAACAAACATTCTCATAATGAATATGATATTATGAATGATGTGATATAAAAATCTCACTTGCATGAAAATGTTGGACGCCGACATCAAAACTTTGGATGCCGACATCAATCGATATGGACATGTTTGGACTGTTGTCACCATGCCTTTCTGAGTTATTTCATGTCCAGTCGACATCAATCGATTGAACAGTTTCAAGTGATAATTTCAAATCCTCAACTAAATTATTTCATTGATTGAAAACTTGAAATCATATACTTTTTGGTTAAAATCCATTATTTTTAAAATCGGAGTACTCCCTCCGTCCCCATTTGTTCGTCTTAAAGGACGGTTTTTGTGGTTATTAAAGAAGGTATAAAGTAGTATTGGTAATTGAGAAAGTGGGTAAAAGGTGAGATGGATTGGGGGTATGTTTATAATTTTATAGGGATAAAAGGTGTAAAGTGGTATTGGTAATTGGAAAAGTGGGTAAAAGTAGGGGTAATATTGTAAGAAAATTATAGATATAAAAGGAAAGTGGACAAATAAAAGAGAACGTTCGAAAAGGAAACTGGACAAACAAATGGGAACGGAGGGAGTAGTATACTAGTATTTATAAATTATAACCCATTGCCTGTTTTCACTGTACGTGGCCCATACAATTTATGTCGGTCGATGCTAAATTCTGCAAATATTTCTTGGATGCCACCCTCATAGGCCACGGCCGACATGAAATCAATTTTTTCAAATTAGATTTTTTAATATATACGGAGTACAGTACGGAGTATTTTTTTAATATAATGAGTTAATTTATTTTTACATTAAATTAAAAATAAATTATTTTTATTATCAAAAAACATATTTTTAATAAAATTATGAGAAAAATATAATCTAATCAATTAAAATAAGGAAATAAGGATTGAAATATATTTGTTCAATAAGTTATTTTGACTGAACCAATATACATTTTACATATTTTTTAATTTAATATTTTGATTATTAGACATTAAAAATAATTTTTAATTAGCCACTTAGGATTTGCACTAAAAATATGGATCATAAATGAAGAAAGGGAGAAATTAAGTAAATAATCCATAATCTTAAAAATTTAGGGGTAAAAAATGTAGGATTTGGGGTATATGGAGAACACAATTTTTTTTAAAAAATCTTAAGAAATTAAGTAAAGAATCCATAATCTTATAAATTTAGGGCTAAAAATGTAGGATTCGGGGTATATGGAGAAGACAATTTTTTTAAACAAAATCTTAACGCTATAATTTAAAATTTATTAAATTTTGAGTTTTTTAAATTTGATATAACAACGAATAATTTAATACTCGGAGTATATAACAATAAAATTATATGGTTCAATATATATATATATTCCAACATTATATTATTTCTTCAATTTATTTTTACTATAGGATTATAGGAACCAAGTTTTACATGTTTTATCCCAAAAATAACCTTACAGAAATAATTTACATGTTTTATGACTTAGACACTTATACATCAAATTATTTCTTATACTTTAGAAAACTCGATCTTCAGTCTTTAAATCCACAAAAATCGTTTTGAGAATTCTCGTCTGGTCTCACTCAACTTTATTAATTTTGTTTGATTCCTTCTACCAACCGCAACTTTATATCTTTTTCAAAAGTAAAATAAAAGTGGTATTTCTCCACTCGAGTTTTTCTATCATATCTTTCACATTTTCCATTAAGGGAAACTGGAAAAGTATGCTACGTATTTAATAGTTTAGAATAAAGACAACAATTCATGTTGTATTAGTATAAGGATTTCTCTTGTGATCGACCATATGCCAAATTAGAGGTGAAACCCATTTCTTATTTTTGTTTAACTATTCCTTTATGTTAGGGCATTGTAAAAAAATGGAAGTCGGAAGACGATATCTGACGATAGGCCATAAAAATAAAATAAGCAATAATTGAGAGGTATTCGGAATAATGGAAGATCGTCAAAAACATTTCTCAGAATGTTATCTTTCGATATTAAAGCCCATACAATTTCCCCACAAAAGAATGTGCTACGTACTCGACTTATTTTATGAGTATCGCCTTGCTCTAATTTTTATTGAAAAAAAAATATAAAAATTTGTATATTAGAATTTGTGAAAAGTAATTACATGCATTATTTTGTGCTTTATGGACAAAAAATACTTTTACTTAAAAACTATTTTCCTATATAAATTATGTTTTATGGCCCATGTCTCAACTTTCGACCAAAAAAATATAAATGACCCATCGATCTACTCTCATTCTATATATTTTCTTTTATAAATACATAAGAGGATAATGTTTTTTAATTAAAATCATATTATGTAAATATCTTTATGCATACTTAATAAATTTATCAATTTAATACTCTTTTATGTAATTATTTTAATTTTAATAAATATGTATAAAATTAAATAGATATATCCGTACATGGTATGGGACCCCATAACTATCATTTAAAGTCTCGATCAGCATGTGTGCATGGCTCAACTGGTTGAGCCTCTTGCTCATGTGCAAGAGGTCTCAGTTTCGAGCGTCAGGGCGGTGATTTGACCTTCTTTCTTAGAATTGGTTTTAAGGTTTTGAGTTTTCTAATTGGTGTTCTCATTTGGTTCAAACTAGTTGTGTTTTCTATCCTCGTATTAGTAGAATTCGATTCCTAAAATACTTAAACTCATACTCGACCTGTCGGATTTGAATTTCTAAATAATGTCCCAAATTTTTAGGATTTATAAAGATACTCATATCATTTAGAGTTATCGTTCGTCGTCTTCTCACTGCTTCATACCGTCAAGTAGTCGACCAATGTTTCCTTGAAATCTCAGGTGTCGAGCCATACCCGAGCCACACCAAGACGAGCCCATTTAAGCCATGTTTGAACATATATAAAACCCCTTCCTAACCAAAATTACACAATAAACAAACCAAAAAAAATAGGAACATCAACCAAAAAAGAGTTAAATTTTAACCACCAACCAACATTTCTTAAAAATTTAAACCCTATAAAAAAACCTAAATCTATAACGTGTAAGAGGGTCTTTTCAATAGGGTGCACACTACACAGCATTAAAAAACGATTTAAAAAATATAAAGTTGCATATAGTGGATGAAGAGTTGAAGACTCTATATAAGCTTCCTTCTAGCATTGCAAAACAACAACACTGCATCCAGATTTAATATTTCAGCCTTCAAAGTTTATATCATCATGGCTGCAAGTTCAAAGCTCACCATTTTGCTTCTGCTGGCGTTTCTCTTGGCAACAGGTGAAAAGAAAACTATCATTAATTTAAATATCATTTCGTTAGTTATAAAAATTATAATTAGTTTTGAGCATTATCCTACCTCTAAATTCCTGGAAAAATTATTGTTCATTTGATAATGTATCCTTATACCTTATAATCACTTTAATTTTCGTTAGTTAAAGAAAATTATGAATAATTTAAACTGTATGACATCTAAATAATTTTTTTCCCATTAATTATCACTTTAATTTATAAAAAAAAATTATTTACAAACCTACACACTACCCATTTTTCTAATGTGTGCCCATACATCTACACACTTTAGTACAAATATCTTGCTTTAAATTTACAGGATTTTTTTTTATAATATCCTGTAAATATCGCTTTAAATTATAAAAAATTCCTGTAAAAACCTACACACTTTAGAATACTGTTTTTAGAAACTAAAAATAAGCTATTGAATATTCATGTGAAGTATAATGTACGTACAAGATTATATATACTTGAAATTTTTTGCCGAATTTACGCCTAATTATATTAATTTTCTTTGGTGAAATGTAGGAACAATACTCGGAGAAGCCAAAATATGCCAGTATGCAAGCCAAAAATACAGAGGAGTATGCATAACGTCAAGTGGTTGCGACAAGACGTGCGTAAAAGAGGGCTTCCCGGGAGGTCAATGTCGTGGTGTTCGTCGTCGTTGCATCTGTGATCGCCGGTGTCCCGAGGAGGCGGAGGAGCATCGTCCAATTAATTGAAAACGACGACATGATCGATCGATCGATTATCATCTCTAGTTGCCATGAAATTGCTAAATAAACTGTGTTGAGAGTGTTGGTTCAACATAGAGTCATGTGTTTGTGTACTATGTGGTGTTATAACTTAAATGTTGTGTTAAAATTAATGTAACTCTGTAATGTCGTGTTTAATGAAAGTTGTCCGAGTTTTCTATGTCAAGAATGATGGATTGTATTTCATTTCCTTTGGTTTGAAAGAAGAGAAGATCACAATATTGCTTTGTAGGGGTGGAGTAAATACAAGTCCAGTTCTATACTCATTGTTTTTTAAAAAGTGATAGGCGGACCCTAGACAGAGAGGGACCGCCTAACACCTATGCAATCTAAAAGAGTGTCTAGACAGACTCCTGGACGGACCGAAAGACTAGGCGCTAGCACCTTTCAACGCCTATGCGAGACCTAAACGGAACTAACAGAGATTTTTAGAACAATGACTATACTACTATATCTGGTTGGAATATAAGAGAATTAGGATTAAAATATTTTTATAAAACAAGATATCTAGGCTGGACCAGTATCATTTTGCATGTTTACTAATCTATTAAATTTTTTAATAATTATAATACAAATATTTAATTTCAACTACGTACTTTAGCTAATTTTCTATAACATTTTATTCTGGTTAGTCAAAAATAGCCTTTCAAGTTTATCTTACTTCTTATCACTTTTACCTTTTCTTTTTTTCGAAACAAATTTCTTTGTTTAATTACTCACAAGATTGATAAAAAAAAATAGTTTGGCTAAAGAAAATATATAGAAAGTCTTGTGTTTGAAACAATTACGAATTTAATTTTGAAGACAATAACCAATTAAAACTTTGTTAAAGTCCCAAGCAAGATTTTTTTTTTAAGGAGAGGCCGTAGGGTGCGGTACTCTCCATCCTCTCGAGGGGGAATTTTATTAATAAAAAGAAAAATGGGCTAAGTAGTCATTAAACTGGAGATAGCTCGAATCGTAACATCGTCAAGTAACAATAAAAAAAATCCCCATGGGCGGAGCAAGCAAAACATGAAAACCAACAAGAGATAAAAAAAACCCACTAGACGCGAGGTTATCCACTACAATGTTTGCCTCTTGATAAAAATGACAAAATCGAAAATTCCAATTCCTACTAAAAAAGCCTTGGCATATATTGAGATACCGGGTTGTACAACGTGTAACATTTATTATCTCTAGAGTTCAGAAGATTTAACAAGTTGAGAATCAGACTCCACAATGACTTGTTTGAAGCCCTTCTCTCAAGTGAGCTTGATTCCATTGAGCACTCCCCATAACTCCGCCATCAACACCAAACAAGCCCTATTGTTATGAACGAAACCACCGATCCAACGTCCATTGCTATACCTCAAGACACTTCCCGATGAAGCCGAGCCATCATCTTTAATCAAGTCCTCCGTGTTCACCTTGATCCACCCCTCCCCATGCTTATGCCAAGACATATCTTGTAAACTTTTGGGGCTAAAGAGGGTGGTCAAGCAACCAAGTATATATCATGCTAGAAACGAGTGCAATTCCTACCCCTAACCAACTACTTAGCTCCATGGATAACATCAGAAATTCCCACTTTTATGCTTTTCCAAATGTGAGAGGATGCAGGGGAGTTGCCAAGGGTACAATTAACATATTTCTTTTTCAAAAGCATGGTCCAAAGGCCCCCATCCTCCATCATGAAGTGCCATCCCAACTTGCCAACTAAAGCGAGGTCAAGCTCGTGCATCGTTCTAATCTCGAGACCCCCATGATCTCTAGGCTTAGTCACTTCGCTCCAAGCAACCTTATGCATCTTGCGTTGTTCCGGACTGCTAACCCAAAGAAAATCCCTATTGATCTTATCAATTTTATTGCACACACTTATAGGAAGTCAAGTCGCAGACATCGTATAGACCGAAATAGAGCTAAGGATCGATCTAATCAAAGTGACTCTCCCGACAAAGCTAAGGGATCTAGTCTTCCATCCCACGAGTTTCGAATTGAACTTATCAATAAGGTTGGAAAATGCATGTTTATTAACTTGCTTGTGCAGAATCGACATGTTGAGGTACTTACTCAAATCATTAGTAACCTCGAACCCAATCGCTTCTCTCAACTGGTGAACCAAGCTTCTATTCACATTCATGGAGACGAATAAGTGGATCGTCGTCCCATTACCCACATACGAATTATGAATAAAGTGTGTTCTTTGCCACAATATTAACGTGGACTCTTCCCACCTTCCAAAGAAGCCATACACCAACAACAAAAACACGTGGCCTCAACCCTATCACAATTAAAGAAGTCAGTTCTCGTCATTCTATCACAGATATGTTGAGCACGATTACAAGACACCCAAGTCTCAAACAATGCTAATGCATCCACTTTATGTTTACGACACATATAAAGAATTGCCCTATGAAAACTTGGCTTACCGGCATCGAAGCAATTCCAAAATAAGACATTCATACAAAACATTTAAGAGAGAAAGGAGAACGGAAATGAAAGAATTCAGTTTGGCCCTTGAGCCTAATCGCTTTCTGCCATGGTGAAATCGTTAAAAACTGTCGGAGTAGATAAAACTTTGTATGAATAAAATTATTTGACTTAACTACCTTATATATATTTTATGAAGAGACATATTTTTCAAACAAAAAACACATTCAATTATTTAACTATTTTGTATAATTTAATATAAAAATATATGCAAAAACTATGAAAGGATATTTCGATCCAAATAGAACTAAAATATCACAAAAATAATCTAATGGTTGAAATTGATTACGTATTATAAAATTGCTTCAACTTAAAAAATTAAAGATAATTTCTTAGAAAAATTGGTTTTAAAATAAGTGCATTGACAAAAAATACCTTAATTATATAATAACAATAAAATTATATAGTTCAAAATATAATCCAACAGTATTTCCTTGATTTTATTGCACTACGTACGAATCAACTATGCTTTACGTGTTTCATCTTCGACCTTTAAATCCACAATAATTGTTTTGAGAATTACCGTTTGGTCTCGGTGTCTCACTCAACTTTACTAATAGATACCTAGCAACCGCAACTTCATCTCTTTTTCCAAAAGAAAAATGAGTGGTATTCGGTATTCCTAATGTTTTTTGGTCGAATTTGGTTTTCCTAATTTCTCCACGCGTACTCGAGTTTTTCAATCATATCTTATAACATTTTCCATAAAGGGAAAGTATGATAGTTAAAGTTGTAATACCCGAGATACTAATGTTGGAATCTCTAAGGTTTTTCGTTAATAATAATAATAAATATATTAATTAATTGGGTTTTATATTCATAACCGAGTCTAATTTAATCCGTGTGGACTACCCATTTCCTATTAACTTATCCTTTGACCAACCTACATTTAATTAAAATAAATTAATTAAAACCCTCGTTTTGCATCCGGAGCTATCCATTATCTACCAAGGTTAGTCTAATTATTTAAAGTCTATTTAACCTAGCTGCTTAAGTATTATAGTTCCGCCGCTCCCTTACTTTCTCATTCTCGTCTCCATCAATAATTCTTTCTCATCACCCATACCACGACCGCCTCTTTGTACAAGTACCGATCGCTCACCTTCTTCTGGTTTTGGACCGACGCCGGAACTTCCTAGCCGCACCACCGTTGTCTCTCTCGTTTGTGCTTTGCTTTTGTCGCCGGGTCGTCAAAGGCTACTATGGACCGAGGTGTCACCGTTCCGTCATTGTTGGCACCACTGGACATCTTCATCGACAATCATTCGTCTTTGTCATTGCTTTGATCTCCGTTCGCCGGTAAGCTTTTATTCCGTCCTTTTTTTTCGATCGATCTTTGTTTCCTTCAGTCAAGACAAGGCTATTAGGGAGTCGTTTGAGTTTTGTTTTCTAGAGTTATGATAGCAGGGGACTCGGGTTAGGTTTTAGCGTTGAGTTCGATCAATCGGAGGCGGGACAGGGGCTTAGATTAGGGTCATACTTGTTAAAGTCGCAAGTTTGGGTACTTCCGGTCAGTGGTATATGAGATTGTTGTTAATGGATCTATTCTGGAAAGTGAAGGCTGGCTACTAATCGACAATATCAGAAGGGGGGAAAAAATGAGGTCGATCGGTGTTGTTGCAGAACTTGGGGTTCGGTTATAGCCTGGAGCGTAGAAGTTTTGAATGGGTGTAGTGGTTCTTTGCAATTAGGAGAGTTAGAATTAGATTAGTGTTTAAAACAAAGTGGGTTCGGTGGTAGTGAGAATAATTAGTATGTGGGAATTAAATAGTATATAGTTAATAAGAATTAATGGTCTAATTTTAGTTCGTTGGGTTCAACACTTTTCATACGTATTTAATGATGGTAACTAGCTAGTATGCTAAGTAGGAGGTGGTTGGTTCAGTTAACTACGGGTAATAATGGAACAATCCATGTGTGAATTGAAATAAGTGTAGCAATTAGAAGTGGGTCAAGGTATTTAGTTTTATCAGGTTCCTTTATTCTTAGACCTTTAGAGTTCTAACCGTAAAACTCTAATCTTTATAGGAATCAGTTTTGTTCAGATTCCTACTTCTTCATGATCATCAGACCTTCTTCTGTTAAGGTAAGTCGTTTTTCGACTTGCTCGGTTCTTCTCTACCTTGTTAGATTGCGTACCGTTATTGTAGGGCGGGTTTTGGGAACTAGTCCCGAATACCTTTTAAATTGTTTGAACTTCTTGAATTGCTGTGTGCGTAAAATGGTTTTCAACGTATTTTATCGGAAGGATATTTTCGGAACATTTTCTCTGTGTTGGTACCGTTTCCGACACGGCCCATCGTAGCTGGCGTGGAGGAAGAGTTGGCTACTTTGACCCGTGTGACAGGGAAACCGTGCCCCTTCAAAACGAAAAGTATTATCTGTGTGTTTTTGGCGAGTGCTCCAGTGGAGGCTTAGCCCGGGGTTAGAAGGGAGATTGTGAAGTGGAGTGGGAGGGCCTGCCTCTGCACTCGGCGCGGTGATGAGCGCCTTGGTAGTCGGATTGTGGAAAAGGAGGAATTGTTGTGTTATGAGATTGTGATTGTGAATGCATATGTGGTTCTGTGTGACTGATTATAACTAATTTAGGTATTGGCCTTTAGAGATATGATTGCGATTGAGGATTTGTATGCTGACTTTAGAAATGTTTTCGAAACGTTCTACAATTTCCGTATTCTATCTAGCTTGGTAGATTAGACGCTGACCCTTCGGGGAATATTTTTCAGTTCCAGGTATGAATCAGGGAGCCGTGCAGGAACCGAGGCCAGATGGCGGGCCGGAGCGGTAAAGAGCGCGTGTCATAGTGGGATGGGATTATTTTTACGATAGTTTAGTTGTGTTATTTTTAGGATGTTATTTTTATTAATATGTTAGAGTTGGTATTATGACTTGTCTTCTGTTTTCGTCGAATGATTTTATTGTTGGTGATGATTCGTCAGATTCAGGATATTTATAATTAGGTTTTCGGGAATTCATGCATAACTGCGTTTTCTATATTTTTATAAAAGAAAGGTTGGATGTTTTTATTTCGTTTTCTCGTCGTGCCCGCGTTGCAAGATCCTAAAGTGTAGTTGTCAACCTATTTAATAGTACCTAGTAAGGTCTATTTCTTAGTAGTGCCCCGTCGGAAGTCGGGGTGTTACAAAAGTATTCTCAATTATAATAATGTGTTCACATTATGCAATGGGCCGAGATCGGGGGTGTAAATGGGCACATCAAAATGCCAAAATGAGAAAGAACATGTCTTCGGACATCTAGTCAAGCGATTAAAACTTCATGATAATACCATAAGGTTTCCATTTCGACTCCTACGGATAATGCTCAAGACCCAAAAAAAAATGCAAAAGAACATAAATCATTGTATAAGAAAAATCAAGGGTGAATATCGTTCATTAAAAAGGAAAATATAAGACATACGTGAGTTTTTGGCGAATTATTCGCGTATTTTTTCTAAAAAATAGACAGTTGACGTACGCTTAATGTGCGAAAATATTTTTTTTGTATAAAAAATAGATATGTGTGTGCATCAAAACTGACCGAATGTATAATCAAAACTGTGTACATGGATGTGTTTGCGTATGAAAACTAGACTTATAAAAATCAAAACTAACCATCCTATGAGCATCAAAATGAGCTGGTTGAAACAAATAAAAAGTGCATAGGATTTACGTGTGCGTCAAAATTGGTTGAATATGCATCACTAATTGAATGTATATGTATCAAAACTACTGCATAGATATATGTTTGTGCATAAAAAATAATTATATATATGTGCCTTTACAAAACCGCAGATCTAATAGATAATATGGTAGAAAAATATATCAATCTTAAAATTAATAACCCTACAAAAGTGTTTGTTATATACGTATGTGCATTAAAACTGATCATAAGTACATCAAAATAACTAAAAAATATATCTTATTCATGCACATAAAATAAGATCGGAAAAAATAATAGCTAATTAACTATAGGTGAAAACCTTATTCATGCACATAAAATAAGATCGGAAAAAATAAAATAATATTTTAAAAAATCAATGTACATTTAGCTAGTCTTGATGCACATTTAGCTAGTTTTGATGCACGTCTCAAGCAAAATCGATGCACAAGTAGTCAAGTACACACATCGTCCCATAGAAATGGATTTTTCGAAAAATAAGTGAAAATTTCGAGAATAATACGTGTGTCTTTTTTTACCCCTTTTCAATAAAATTCTTAAGACCGTCCGTTTTTTTTAAAAAAATGGACGAAATTTATTCCTATTTTACACAAAAGCAGCCCTTCTCATGTAATTCATCTTCTCATAGAATAGCCGAAATTTAAATTCCATTTATACTCTTCCACTACTTTTCTTGATTAAAATTCAAAACTTACCAAATTTATTAATTTAATACTCTTACATACTGTAATTATTTTAATTTTAATAATCAATATAGATTATAAAAGACAACCATTTCCAGCTACCCTAATTAAAAAGTAATATAAACTCTATAAAAAATTAAAACTAAACCTATAAAATCTAAAAGAATCTTTCTAAATGAGGATATATGATAAAATAAAATAAAAATTCTAACATATACCCAAAGATTATAGATCAAACTCCTTAAAATAAAAATATTTTATCAATTTATATTTATTTAGAATTAATTAATTTTTTTTATAAATTAGAAACCATAAAAAATTAAAGACACCTAATTTTCTTTTAAAAAATATAAAGTTGTATAGTGGTGGGTGGGAAGAGTTTGAAGACTCTATATAAGCTTCCTTACTCCTGCTGTGTAGCATTGCAAAACAATCAATCAAAACTGCTTATCCTTCAAAGCTATACAATTATCAATTATGGGTGCAAGTTCAAAGCTGACCATTTTGCTTCTGCTGGTCTTTCTCTTGGCAACAGGTGAAAACAAAACTGAGTATATATAATTTAAATTTCATATCGTTACATATAAATTATAATTAGTTTTGAGCATTTTAGTGCTATATATATTCCTGGAAAAATTATTATTCATTTGATAATTGATAATTTCTCTTCCCATCGCTTATATATTCTTTTAATTACCATACATAATCCTTACTTATAATCCTTACTCATACAGATAATATAGTATTACTTTTTATAAAAAAAATTTACTTAGCCAAAGTAAGATTTGAATTATTTCAAGTTTGATTGTTAAATTAAAAGCCATAGATGTGAGCTTAAAGCTTGAAAAAGTCAGATTAGCTATCAAAGTGGGATTAGTCAAACTGAATGACATCTAAATAATATTATTCATTTACTTTAAAACTTATTTAAACTTATCCCATCTCTTTTGTCTTAATGTTTCTTGATGCTGGCTTCTTGTTTTTGTTCTGTGTTTGTGCCTTTGTTATGTGTTTTTAGTGCTTGGTGTCTTATGTATTTTGTTGTTTTCAGAAGACTTAATTGTTTCTTTTAATTTGGGTCTTATAAAAAATACTTATTCAGAATATGGGTGTGTGTATTTTCGATCATACATTTCTTTTTGGTAGAAATTTTCGATCATACATTAGGTTGAAGTAAGAGAGTTTTTATTTAAAAATTAGGCCGAATTTATAGACGGGCTCATGGACATGCCTAATTATATAAAAATTTCTTTGATAAAATGTAGGAACAATACTCGGAGAGGCCAAAATATGCAAGTATAAAAGCCAAAAATTCAGAGGAATATGCTTTAGGTCAAGTAGATGCGACAGGGTGTGCAGAACCGAGGGCTTCCCAGGAGGTCAATGTCGCGGTTTTCGTCGTCGATGCATCTGCGATCGTCGTTGTCGCGAGGAGGAACATAGTCCAATCAATTGAAGACGATGTCGTATTTGATCATCTCTATTTGCCATGGAATCGCTAAATAAACTATGTTGACAATGTTGGTTCAACGTAGAGGCAAGTGGATGATGTACCGAAAATGTGTATGGTGTGGTGTTGTAACTTAAATATCGTGTTATATATGAATGTAACACATTAATGTTGTGTTTAATGAAAGTTTTGTGGGTTTTTTATGTCAACAGTTGTGAATTACATTTGAATATATTTGTTATTGGGCTAGTTATTTCTATATATAAAAGATTAAAAGAATTGTGAAACCCTTGTTAAGATCTCACGTATGGGTGTGATCATGTTAATAGAGATTGGGGCCAAGTTACATATGATAAGAAAAATAAAAGATAATATACATAAATAAAGAAGAATTGATTTTATCTCTATCTTCTATCTTAACACCCAACAAACTCATGGAGATTTACCAAGTAAGTTATGCATAAATCCTTAACCCGGGCCAAGATTGGTAGAAGATATCTCAACCTTGAAGAGTGGAGCTCAGCAATGGAAGGTATGGCACGCAAAAAGATCTTCATGTTTAATATATGGATTGCATATATGTAGTGTAGATTTTACGTGTCCAAAAATCATGCAAATGACATCACATAACCATGCTTTGGTTGACAACAAATTTATTGATTGCAACAGAGTTCTCCTTCCATTCTCCAAGTAATCCTCCATTCTCCTACAATTTTCTATCAAACACTTGTGTATAAATTTAAGTTCATCCTGTAATTTCATTTTATTGTTCTTGTGCAGATAATTGTAATTAATTCCCTGTCGGAATCCTTGCTTGATCTCTCAACTATATGGCTGATCTCGTGATTAGTGCAGTCGTGGAGGGAATTCTAGGAAAGCTAGGCTCAGTAGCCTTCACTAACATCATCAGCCAAAAACAATGGACTCGAACGCAAGCTCAAAAGACTTGAGAAGACACTGTCTGCAATCAATGGAGTGCTTCTTGATGCTGAGCAGCAACAATCCGCCAACGAGTCTGTGAAAATCTGGCTTCGTAGTCTAAGAGACGTGGCCTATGATATCGAGGATGTGCTCGATCTCATCTCAACACAAGATTTGGAGCCACAAAGCTTCTTGAGGAAGGCAATCAACAGAATGCTCCCACGTCATAGTTTGGCTGAAGAGCTCAAGGCCATTTGTTGCAGATTGGAAGACATCGCGGATGACCGGAGGAACTATGGCTTACAAGAAAACCGACCCCCTTCTCCCACTTTTGATGGCAGCAGTCAAAGAGAAACTTGCTCTTTTGTTCATATTACAACAGTGGGGTTTTGGAGATGTGGGATAGACATTCTAACACGCCCCTGCAAGTGGTAAATGGAGGAACTGGCTCAACTAACACTTGGACAACACAACGCAGCGGACCCAAGATCGAGAGAGGCCGTTGGGTTCTATCCTAAAACAAATTAGCAATATGAGGAGTAATCCGTTGAGTTATATATACTAGTCCAATTAAGTCCCAATTTTCAGATGTGGGATAGAGATTCTAACAGTTTAAGACCCGCGAGTGTTTGGAAGAAAGCATAAATAGAGAAAAGGTCGTCGATTGCTAGCTAGCCTCGTCAAGTACCCATCAAGTCGTTGTTCCCATCCTTGGAATCGGAGGCATGGGGAAAACAACACTGGCTCAGTTGGTATTTAATGACCATAGAGTTGCTCAGGAGTTTGAGCTGAGGATATGGGTCTACGTCTCCGAGAGGTTTGTTCTGAAATCTGTGATAGTAAACATTATTCAATCTGCTGTTGGCGAGAACTACTCACACTTGAATATGGATGCCTTGCAAATTAAGGAAGTTCAACTATTGTTTGGTTGGTAAGACATTTCTTATCGTCTTGGATGATGTGTGGATAGAGGATTCAAGGCAGTGGTTGCGTTTGAAGGATCTTTTGGCTGTTGGCGGAAGGGGGACCTCGATTGTAGTCACAACCCGCGAAGAACCATGAAACCGTACGAGCTCAAAGGGCTGTCCGAAGACCATTCTTGGTCCATATTTGTCAAGTACGTGTTTAATGAAGGCGAGGAGGAAAGATATCCGTTGCTGGTGCAGATTGGCAAATCGATCATTAGGAAGTGCAGGGGAGTTCCTCTAGCAGTGAAATCATTGGGAAGTTTATTGCGCCACGAGAGAGATTATTTGAATTGGAAACGAATTGAAGGAAGTGATCTATGGAAGATTCTTCAAGGGCCAAATGATATATTGCCAGCACTGAAACTCAGCTTTGATCACACTCCACATCATTTGAGATTGTGCTTTGCTTCTTGTGCCATGTTTGGGAAGGCCTATCCCTTATATAGGAGCGACTTAATCCAGCCTATGGATGGCACAAGAAAACGACATGGGAAAGAACCGAAAAGAAAACCCATGAATGAGTTTATAAAACTCTATTTAAAAAGGTTTACATTAATAAAAAAGGGTCGCAAAGAGTTTCCCAACTGTCTCTTAGAAGCAAGAAAGGCAAGAACTTTTGCATTCTTATACCCAATAGATTATATTTGCAAAGGATTTATTGATAATCTCATTTCCGAGTTTAAGTGCTTACGCGTCCTGATGTTTATTTGTTGTAACTTTGAGGAGTTACCGGATTCAGTTGGGGATTTGAAGCACCTAAGATACCTTGATCTACGCGACAACTCCCTACTCAAATTGCTCCCCGATTCATTATGCAATCTAGTAAACCTCAAAGTGTTGGATGTCGGCGGTTGTGATTCTTTAGACGTTACCCAAACATGTTCACAAACTAACCAACCTAAGAACTCTGTTGCTAACGTCGAAATTCACATGGTTAACGGAAAAAGGCCTGCAAAGGTGGAGCTCCCTGCAAGTGCTGAAATTAACTTTTTGTCCAAATCTTGTATCCTTGTCGGAGGAGTTTGGATGTCTTAAAAGCCTCAGAGTACTCGTAATCCGAGTATGTGATATTCTTCTTCGGCTTCCAAATAGCACGAGGAGCCTAACAAAGCTTGAGCATATAACGATCCACAGCTGCAGGAAACTAGATTTGACGGGATGGGAAGGATTGCGTGATCTAAGGAGTCTTCGGTTTCTGGTCTTTTATAACCTTCCAAGATTGCTGCAGTTTGCAATACATGAGGATCAGCGAGTGTGTTAGCTTCAGTTCATTGCCTGAGAGCTTGAAGAATTGCACTTCCCTTTTGAAGTTACAAGTGTTTAGCTGTCCGAGGCTGACTTCCTTGCCAAGTGGTATTGATGGTCTGATTACTCTGCAAGAGTTGAGGATTTTGGGGTGCCCTGTGTTGAGTCGGAGGTGCGAAAGAAGAGGTCATCCAAAGCAGAGATCATTAAGCTCCTGTACATTGGATTTGGATTGGTTTCTCCAAGTCTGCTAGTTTATTGACTGGTGTTTTAGATATAAGTTGAACTTTGTGATTGCAATGTGCTGATTTTTGTTCCTGAATGTATTTGCAAGCAAAAACAGGAACAAAAAAGGCATTGGGTTCTGTATGTGTGTACAAGCCAAAAAGTGTGTAGGATTTGCTAAGGCCATGTTTTAAATTTGAAAACAAGGTAGCTTGTTTGGTTGAGATCTCTTGGACTAAATGTAATGTTCAAATCTATTTATACTGTTGAAATCTTTTGGGCTGAACAACAGCAAGAACAAGAATACAGCAAGGACATTCTTACAATGATAATACTAATTACTAAAAGGGAAAAAAATAGGGAACTTCAAGTAAATTATACATTAACAGGTACGTGATTTCCACAGTTTTTTGTTTTTTTTCTGCTCGCAATAATATGAGGGATGTTTAATGGGTCGGGTCGATCCGACCCTTGACCCGAAAAAATTAACCCATGGATCGGGTCGACCTCGACCCGTTTGACTCGCTGCTTGACTAAGTCAATTGGGTCAAAAAATGATTTTTTTTTACCCACAAACCCAAACAAATAATTTTTAAAAAAACCAGTCGATTATGCAGCCCAACAATTTTTTTATAAAAAAAATATTTATAATATTAATAAAATTATAAAAAAAATATATCTTTATAATATTGTGGACTTGCGGATCGATCCGCAACTTGCGCAGGTTTAACCCGGCTCGACCCACAACTTGCAAAATAAAAAATATGGACCTATGAGTCAATGCGGGTCGCGGGTGACTCGACCCATTGAACCTCCCTATATCATATGTTGAGTTGAGCTACCTTAATGAGCATAATGGAAAAAATATTATACAACTCTCTTTGGAATCCAAAATACAAAGTTTAATTGTAGATAAAAACAGTATTCACTCTTTCATATTGAATGGGAAAAGCTCAAGTGAGGAAAGTTTCATTATAGTTAGGCCTCGTTTGGTTCTATAGCTAGAATATAAGAAATTAGGTAAGATATGATCTATCTCTTTTTTGTTGTTTGGTATGAAAAAGAGTTAATTAGGATATGACTCATCTCATATCTTATCTTTAAGGTGGGTTGAGTGAAACCTATTCCAACTCGATTCCTCATTTCAACCCGATTTCGCCTATAGAAATGAGCACCTATCGCTTGTAAGAGTGTTTGTAAGCCTAGACAAGTAGGTGAGATGGGTCTCAAAGAGATTTTGGCATGAAACAAAACAACCTTCTGTTTGGGAACTCATGGGGACATATTAACTTGCTTGGAAGCTGCTCCATCTGAAATGTCAATTGAAAAGGTATTGATAATACCTTTTTTTGGTCGAAGGAGAGGTGACACTCTCCGTCCCCTCAAGGCGAAATTTTATTAATGAATAAAAAAGAACTAAGTAGTCAGCAAACGGGGTAGCCCGACCCCTAACATCATCAGCAATAACAGAAATAACCCCATCGGGGGGTCAAGCAATACATGAAAACCATTACCAAATTAAAACCTAAAGAGGCAAGAGAGTCAGCTACACTATTTGCTTCCCGATACATATGACGAAACCGAACATCCCATTTTCTACTAAGAAAGCTCTGGCAGTGGCACCGAAGCACCAAGCTGGAGAGAGGATGACTACGCTCCACAGATTTTTTAAAAGGGAGACACCTACAGTAAAACCTCTACAAATTAATAGGGTTGGGACCATTTTTATTTTATTATTTTATAAATTAACCTATAAATTAATATTTATTAATTAAAGAGACTTTTGTTATAAGAGCTTTCAAAATGCATTATCATACAAGATTTTATTGTAGGATTTTAGAAGGCTATGAATTGTGACAATCTGATCCATGTAAGATTAATGTTTTGGCTGTTATCAATCTTGTAGTCTCGGCTTGGATAGTTAATGTTGAGCAAGAGTCAATAGCAATTTGTTTTAAACACTACAAAATTCGTTCATGAGATGAAGTCTCATGAAATGATTATAGTATTGCAAAATTTGTTTTTAAAACAACGCTAGAAATGTTAGATCCAATAAACAAAGTTAGATATGTGCTCCAAATAGAACTAAGAAAAAACAAACAACACTACAATCATATTTCGTTAGATTTTCTTAGTTATGAGTTATAACTATGTAACTTTTTATATAATTATTAATTTATGATATTAATGGGACCTTATATTTATATAGTGGTTTTTTGAAAATATATTATCTTATCGAAATTTGTTCAATTTTGCATTGGTCCAAGTTGGGACCAAAAAAAATATTAATTTAGAGAGTTTATTAATTTACCGAGTATTAATTTAGAGAGATTCTACGGTAGTTGTGAATCCGCTTCAAGGATAATCTTCCTATAGCCCTTGATTAGATCCTCCAACGACTAGAAATACTCTTTTATTTAAAAAAAAAGATCTTGCATTAAATATTATAAAAAATTGAGATAAATGAAATTGATTTCACCATATTGACTTCTGTGTGCTATGAGAAGTGGATAGATCAATTTGAGTCAATAATATGATGATTCATACATCTATGGTGCACTTGAGTAACATGCATCACCCGATTCTTCATGGAATTTCACCTTGAGTTGAAAAGGCATGCATCTCACAATAAGATAGCTAGAAGCCTCAAAGTTCTAATGATCCATGGATTTACTATAGGAGTTTGTACACAAGGCTTCTAGCTCCAACAAGATGCTTCTAACTATTTTACCGATAACGATCCATGAATTTACTTAAAAATAAAACCGGTAATTATATCTCAATTTCTAAATAATTCTTCTTGTACCCTATCCCAAGTAATTTGAAGCCCTGAACAACTCCCCACAATTCAGCCATTGGGATCGACCATACAAACTCCTTTATTATGAACAAAACAACCTTACCAACGACATTCACTATCTCGATCTTATCACTGCAACCGCTTTTGAAACATCAATGCCTCTAGTTGACATCTAGCCTTCACCTAAATGCATTCAAACCAAATGTAACAAATATTGTGTCAAATCTTCATCAAAGTGTTCAACAAAATATGCAAACAAGTTATTATGGTTAATACCAAAATTTACTAGAAACAAAGAATAATAAAGCTTACCCCCTGAAATGGAGGTTGGCCATCTCTTCCTTCACCCTAAATACATATAGAGATCAAGTAATCAACATGTAATGATTAATTTAAAAGATGTAAACGCCCAATTGGTATCTATATTAAGATATTCGATATGAGCATAGATATAACTAATACTCATATATAATGTTCAACATATTCTGATATCAATATTAAACCGATATTCATTGTTTGGTATAGGGGTATAGATATTAGTTGATATTTAGAGTGATACCATGTTGATATGAAAATGTTACTTTGATATACCTCAAAAAAATTAGTGTATCAAGGATATCGCTCATATACTATCTTGACATCACTGATACTCATACCTTGATATTTATATCGATATCGATACCGATATCTGATATCTCATATCTTAAATATCAATACCAAACGAGCCCTGAATTAATCGATGAAAATTATATTATGCTTTATGGTCGATTTAAATGAGTACCTGGTTTCCGAGAGAAGGAATGTGTTGATGAATAATCCATTGAGCATCCACAATCCCCATATTCTCTTGGGCAGGCTATATTGTGTCATAAAACACCATGATCACTAATGCATGATTCCGGGTTATAAGAAATAAGTTATGGATAAGATTTCAAACCTCGACGCATTTTCCAAACGCTCTATCAAGACCCCATCCATGAACCAAGTCATTCTGCGCACATTCTCATTGATATGATTTACATGTTAATTAATCGACAATTACGCATTTTCGGATGTTGTATATCACACCTGAATCATATGCCAAACACATTTCCATGCATTTCTAGAAAACACAGGAGCCATAATCTCTACAAACCTGCAATTAGCAAACCAACTTCAGCAAGACTAGTAGGGGTTGAGTATCGGTTTAAAACTGAACTGAATGGAAAAAACTTGAATCGAATCGAAAACTAAAATTTGGTTTAAGGTAAGCTAAATTGATTCAGTTCGATTCGATTTCAGTTTTGTCAGTTTGAGATGGATATAAGATCATCCTTTATAATTCAAGTCAAACCAAAATTTTAACTGAAATTGAATAAAAACTTGAAAAGTCTCTTAACCAAATTAAATAATATCAATTTCAGTTCGGTTTCAATTTATTCGGTTTGGTTTGAACCAACCCAAGCAAGAGTATTGTTAAAAACACTTGCATTTTAATTCGATTAAAATAAAAATTATAGATTTTGGATATTACCCGGCACACGGTGGTTTGTATTCTTTGCACCACCCAGGCTTCTCCTCTTGATCCAATTCTCTAACAAAAGAGAAAAATGCAAGAGAAAATGCAAGAGAAAAAGAGAAAAATCATTTTCCATGTATCATTCATCAAGCTAATAATTATTATATAAATATTGGGAAAAAAAAAACATAAAATATTATTGTATGAATGTTATGTTGCTCATACTTGTGAATTTCTTGACCACTTTTTCTCTTTGTAATATTCCATACATAGCCCCATTCAGACTCCACCGCAGGTTGTGAAATCTCTAAACCATGCTTTTCAACGATTTTAATGTATCTAGATATCATCATCAAATTAAAAGGGCTCACAATTCACAAATGACTAAATCAATCTTCATTAAAAAAATTATTTTTGCCAAAATCCACTTTTTAAAACAAACTATTTTTAAAAAACTTTTTTAAAAAAAAGTTTAAGTAAAATCACCTTTTATAATACAAATATTCAATTTTAACCATCATAACTATAACCTAAAGCGGAGGTTAAAAAAATTATTAAACGACATATGTCACTTTTAGATTGTGCCACATCACTTTTTTTAAAAAAAATAATCTTCTATTTTTTTATATGATAAATTCTTATTCATGTTTTTAGAATATAGAATAGAAAATGTCATTATTAATTTTTATTTATTTTTGGATATGATAATATATATATTTGAAAATATTTTATTATTAAAATTTTATTTAAAAAATCCGTACAAGGTATGTGAATACATACTAGTCTTAAGCTATTGCGTGGTGAAAATTTTGTCCTAGTTGAACCGAAAGATCATTTTAAATTTATTTCGTTTATATTTTTATATTAATTTATCTATTTGCACAAAATAGTGAAAGATAAACTTGGCCCTCGTTTGGTTCAACATTAAATTTTCAAAAAATTGCTTTAATTCATATGTTTGGTTCAAAATACAATTATAGACTTATAGTTTACAGAAATTTTCACTTCCTACAAATCAAAGTAATTGCACTTTAGGTAAAATGTATTTCCTATGATTTCAATTGGAAGTTTTCTTAATTCCCACATTTAAACCGAATCAAGTAATTTTAAACCAAACATATTTTCTATTTTCCATGAATTGTAATTTCCATAAAATTACTTCCTAGGAACTTAAGTTCCCGAAAATTGAATTACCATGTTGAACCAAACATGACCTTAAAAGGGTACTTCAGTCCAACTATGACAAAATGTCATCGGAAAATATCTCAAAGTGGTTAAAATTGAATATTTATATTATAAAAAGAGTTTTTGATTAAAAAAATTAAAAAATATTTTAAAAAATGAGTTTTGGCAAAAAAAAATCCCTAATTAGAACAAGCATCAAGCCTCTTACTCTTCAGGATTAAAGTGCTCAACACCCAAATCTTCATCCCAAATAAAAATATAATCATATGGCACAACAATATCAGGATGCAAGAATCGTTTGGCATACCACCTTTAACAAAACAAGAAGAGATGTTAATTAATTAAATGCAAGGTAAGCTAAGAAGTAATTTAAAATATGAAAGGAAATAATTAATAGAGAATTGAAGATGGATCACCATTTTGTTTGTTTTTTAACACTGATATGGATGACATTCTTTGACCACTCAAACTCATTCCACTCGTTTGTTTGTTCATCATAGTGAAAAAGTACAATTGTGAAGTTACCTAAGAACTGAGGAATTAATAATAACGGTGCAATATCAAAAGTTAAATCAGTTAAGTTATACAATTAGACTAAGGATAAAAATTAACTAAGAAGAATATATATAAACCTTTTTTACTGCTAAGTCAATGTTATTTTTTTGGGCAAAGCCAACTGTAAAAGCTACAAGGTACTTAGGCTTTGTTGTTAGGTCCTGCAAAGCAAAATAGAAAAAAAAAATAGCAATATTCAAATGAGATACTTTATAGGATTAAAATTTGCCTATTAAATGGTTTAAATTACACCGTCGGACTAATATATGCTCATGGATATACATTAATAAGTTAGTTTTTCTAACATTTTTAAAAATTACAACATTAAAATCATTGTCCAATAAATTAAGTCCCGCTCTAGCAGGATTTGAGGGGTCAAAATTGGGGCACTCACAACTTAAATATGTCAAGATGATGTGAAAAAAAGACCCAAGGAAAACTGAAATTCAGCTATGTGACAATAATAACTGAATTCCAGTTGAAATATACCAAAAGTGATATAAGTGTTATATCCATCTCAAAGACATTGTGCAAAAACCAATGAATATGAAGATGTGCCCCATACATTTTTTAAATTAAATGGGTGAATTCTAGAAAAAATAAAATTAAAAATTAACAAACAAATATAGTATAAACTTAGGTATATTAATGCGTTCACATGTACACACATTAGAAAAATCCTAAATTATATAACTATAATGTACCAAGTTTAGTTCCAAAATTGTTTAAGCATGATCCGAGCGAGATGAACTAAATAATTTACGAAATTGGAGATGGTAAAGTAGGATATTTGTACTAACGATTCAGCTAATGTGTGTCCTTGGACACACAATAAAAATACTAATTTAGAAAATTATTTTAAAACTATTTCTTAAATTGAAATTAATAAACTCTTTTAAAATAAATAAAATTAACAAACAAATATTAAATTTAATTAAACTAATATTACTATTGTGCACACGTTAGAAAAATCCTTGTACTAAATATGTGGTGAAATCATACCTCGTTAGGATGACCCCATAACCTGCGAGGATACAAGTCCGATTCTGATGCAATTAGACCTGGTGGTAGACTTGCAATAATACCTCTTGGGTTTGAAGGGACACAAACCTTCACTCCAATTATGCACATATAAGATCAAATGAGATAAGATAAAAGTGGTCATTTTTTTTATTTGGTAAGATTTAGGACAACCCAAATACTAATTATACTAGCCTAGAGCACCCGTAAATGGGTGAAAACTGGTTTTACTAACCAGTTTTAAAGAGAAAAGGGGCAAATCGCCACCTTGAAAATTCGAACCGGAGACCTCATGCACAAGTGTGTTGAGGCCTTAACCGGCCAAATCATGCGCCATGCGCAGATAAAAGTGGTCATTGTATATAGATTGACCAATGCCATAGTATTGCTTTTTAAAAAAACGATTTTTCTAACCTATGCGGGGCATAGGTTAAGAGACTAAAAACGATTTAATTATTTTTTCAATGGGGTTTATTAGTTTTCTATTAGGGTTTTAGTTCCCCAAATTAGTACTCTTGACCTATGCCCTTAGGACATAGGATAGAAAAACCGTTTAAAAAAAATATAGTGTATCAACATCTAATTCAACAAAAAAATGAAGTATTCTTGAATTATTTCCTAAACATACTACAATACTTATAAAGCAACTTATTTGAAGATTGACAAATATATATGAATCATTTATTCTATGCAAAGAAAGATGGCAATCTGGAATGGGTCAAATTTTCCATTTTAAATAAACAATCGAAATATTACTATAGTTCAATATTTGATTCATTGCCATTGAATTTTAACTCCCTTGTGAATATTTTGCGAATATATTGTTTATTGACTACTACAAAGATCTTAGTATCTTGGGGAAAATTGGATACATAATCAATGTTCCGACTAATGTATGTCCATTGACACACATTAATGATTTAGTTTTGAAAAAAAACTTCAAACTATTCCCTAAAACAGAATTAATAAATCCTTTTAAAAAGTATAAAAACAACAAACAAAAATTCGTACCTAATAGACTCGAGCATATTAATGTGTGCCCAACTGCCCATAAGCATACATTAGAAAAGCCCAAAATTTTTTAAATAATCATGAATTTCTTAAAACTAGGGGTTAATATTAAACCATGATTTTTTATGGCAATCTCATAAATTAGCATATACAACATCTTTCTTTGGCTAAGAAGGTCCTTTATTTCACAATGTAATAAGTCTTTTTTTTTGCTCCAAAACACATTTCACAATATAAGTCTCTTTTCATTCAATTAATTTTAAAATATTTCATTCTACCAAAAAAAATATTAAAATATTTCAAAAACAACATATTTATAGTTTCAAAATTATAAATTCATTTAAAAGCACATTGAAAATATAATCTAATTTATTAAATAACATAAAATTAAATTCTCCTCCTTACTATTTCAAGCTTATCTTAGTGCTCGTTTGGTTGAACACAGGAAGTTATATTCCCATGAAGTTAGATCATGGGGATTAAGTTCATGAGAATTGTATTTCATGAGAATTGATAAATTATGTGTGTTTAAACTCTCATTGACATGAATTAAACGGGGAACGATTATCTTACCTAGCCCCCTCTAAGTAATTAGAATTGCTTTAAAATGGAGGAAATGAAAAATCACAAGAAATGGAAAATTCATGATTTTTTATAGAAAATCTTCAACCAAACATAGACCTCCCACCTCATCTAATGAGATTTTCAACTTCCTATGAATTTTTTTCTCGACTTTCTCGACCAAACAAGCCCTTAAAGAATGTAATAAATAAAATAAAAAACCTTATATTATGAAACGGAGATTGTAGTTTATTAGGGCATAGAAAGTAATCAAAGTATCAAGGATTATACTAATTTTTATGGTGCAATATATTTTGTGTAAATAAACAAGTCATTTTGTGTAAATAAACAAGTATCAAGCCATACCTCATTCGTCTTGTTAGGCCTTTGTCCCAGTGTAGTAGATTCCTTTCTATCGATATGCAACTCTTCAATATGAGGAACCGGGTTTGTTGAAATATTGTTGAGCTACAATTTTCATAATGAGCAAGATGTAATTAATCATGCCAAAATAACAAGTACTCCTTCCGTTAAACAATATTTCTCATGAATTAACAAAAATAATAATTAAGAAACCACTTAATTTTACTTAAATATCCTTTATAATTAAGTTGTTTGATTTTATTTTTGAAAAATTGAAAAAAAAAGTTGTTTTTTTTTACCATTTTTTGTAAGGATAAAATTGAAAAAATCTTGTCAAAATATATAAAATAACAAGTATTATTTAATAAAAAAAATCAGCCTAAAATAACAAATACTGCTTAACTGAGGGAGCAGGAGAAATAGATCAAAGGGAACAAAAAGATATGACTACATACCATGAAGATTTGTTGTATTCTCAAATTTTGGCCCACTAAAACACCAAAAATAAATCCAACAATGGCTATAGCAAAAAACGTCATCAATTCATTTTGCCTTTTGCTACACAAAACAACAAATTGGAGGCACAAATATTATCAAAATATAAAATATATAGAAGCATTTGAATATGATACAATTAAGTTGAAGGTTTAAGAACATCCAAACCTTATACAAGGATTTTCCATGGCATCCACAATTCGCCAATGTGATTCTCCAAAAATCAATAACTTTGAAAATGCACTACCTAGCAAAACAAAAATCTTCTTAGATGAACATATTTTATAAGCAAAGATAATATTACATGAATAGAGAGATGAGGAACCAAAAACAAGAAAGAAATGATTTCTAGCCATCAATATATTAAGGAAAGTACAAGAATAAATATCACATAATAGACAAGTATAATAAGTTACCAACTAGATAATATTATCATATACTATGCAATGAATTAATTAAATGTGATATTGTTTCATTTATGAAGATATGAATTCTGTGACATTAACTTGGTCAATAACTCATTTGAATCCACTTAATAGTAGGTAAAAATAAAGATGCATAAGATTTCATTCAATATTTCCTTCAATGTGGTTCATGGTCATAATGTTTGTACATAAATGATGATGGTTTACTATATATAGGTGTTTGGAGAGTGTTGTTGGTATATCATAATATCAAGTCAAATAAGTTGGTAGGTGATGATGTTTGTGACCCGATCTAAATATTTATTAAGTCGTGAGTTCGAATTTTTCCACCATGTTAGGATGGTGTAAGTGTTTATTATAGAAAAAAAAAAGTACAAAAATACATAGGCAGGTGAACATTCTCAACAACTTAATCTTGTAAAGACAAGTGAAAATTTATGTGAGGTTCTCTGTCATCGTGCTTAAAAGAATTTTTTTTTTTTATTAAGTAACTCTATGGGTAAAGTTACTAAAACCCTATAGTAAATTAATGAACCCGTCGGAAAAAAATTAAAAAGAAAAAAAATTATAAGTTAATATGGAGAGAGAAAAATTTAATCTTAGACGTTGAATTGTTATTTAACAACCAAGATCTTTTTAACTCTATCGATGGAGTTTTTTCACAACTCTACTAGAACTAAATCCGAAAAAATGTGAATGAAAATAAGTCTTATAAAGAAAAGAAAGGGGTACGTGGTATATATACGAAATCTTTATAATTATAAATACTTTTAAATATGTTTTCTTTGAACAATCGGAAGCCAACCCACCTCATCACACGGTCGATTTTTCTACTCTTAATCATACTCCCTCTTATACTCCCTTGTTTAATTGGTTAATTTTTTAATATTTTACTAATATTTAAGTTTCTTTTTTAATGTAATTTAGAAATTCATCACTCAATCACGTCGTAGGGGAGTATAGAGGAGAGTATATTCAGGGAGTAGAAGATTTGATTTGCTCATCACAAGCAGTATATTTGAATTCAGATTGAAGAAAAACGACAATCTCAAACTACAAGCTCAAATAATTTTCCGAAACAGGTGCGTGCTTTATTTGAGATATTCAATTAAAAAATGCGAAGTGCACTTATTTTATATGGTTAACCACAATTGTTATAAATTTTAGTCGATCTGAAACTCGTTTGAGCTAAAAAACCTTTTTTTACAAGTGGCTACAATTACCCCGAAATATTGTTCTAAAAATTCCCGTCTAAGCTCCATCTAGGCGTTGGAAGGTGTTAGCCCACCTAATCTTCCAGCATGTCTAGGAGACCGTCTAGTCGCTTAGGCGCCAGTTTAGATCGTCTAGACTCTAGGCGGTCTCTCTCCGCCTAGGGTCCATAAATATTATGATGAAGTGTCCGTAAATATTTCTAGTCACTACTACGTACTCCTTCGACTACTCATGAACTAACTCAAGTCTAAATATAAACACATAATAAGACCACAATCAAAATAAACTCATTAAAAACATGAGCAGTTAGGTTATTAGAACTAACTCAAATCAATTCAAGAATCAATCATCAAGAAATGGAAACACAAAAAACGAAGTACCACTTACCTTGTTTTCTAATACGAGTGATGGATTGGAGGGTGCCTTCTGTTCCCGATCCTAATCCAAAGTACATCAATGGTGCGTTCCATGTTGCACAGAAGACACAAATTAAATCATGATTAATTTTCACATATATATTACAAGAACCCTAATGTACGTGTTTGAGTTTCAGGAGAGAGCTGCTTTTAACGGCTCCTACAAATATGGCGTAATTATTTAAACAACTTTGACTAATTCTTATAAAGTAAAAGAGAATAATAATGTAAATATAAAACAATAATTATATAATTAATGCGTCCAGATTAGTGTTTTAAATCGAGGATTTTGGAAATTAAAATCCATGGGTAACGTCCCGGATGTTACGCAAGTGACTAATGCGTGTTCATGGGGACTTTTGACGAAATTGCAGTTTTTGCTCAATACTTTTAACTATTTACACACGTGTCACCCTTGCTTTAGGGTTTTCTGCATATTTCTCCCATCCTTCCTAAATTATGGCGTTATTGTCGCTACTTTAAAAATACGGAGTATAATTCTTTTGCTTAGTTAAATTTATCGAATTAAATTCGGACAAATTTAACAATATAAAAGTTTGTAACCAATTTTACATTTCTCTTTAATAATTCTTTCAAATTAGATATATTATATTGATTTTTCTAACCTATGCACTTTTACAATGAACCAAACATGGAGTGCGTGTTCCGCGGGCTTCATTTTTGTTCGCACTTTTTGGGTTTAATAATTCACTTTTTGGTATTTCGCAATGCACTTTTTCACGATAGCGACGTACTTTTGTAATTTCCGAAAAATTACAAAAATTCTACCGTGTCTCTATATTACTTAGGATTTAAATGTTTAATATAGACTTTTACAATGAACCAAACATGGAGCGCGTGCCCCGTGGGGCTTCATTTTTGTTCGCACTTTTTGGGTTTAGTAATTCACTTTTTGGTATTTCGCAATGCACTTTTTCACGATAGCGACGTACTTTTGTAATTTCCGAAAAATTACAAAAATTCTACCGTGTCTCTATATTACTTAGGATTTAAATGTTTAATATAGACTGTGTATTTAACCCATCGAACGACCAAGATAATATTGAATCTGTGAGCGGATAAAACAAATATAATTACCATATTTATTTTCGCTATTAAAAAGGCATTTCTTAAATTACTGTGCAGTTATTTTCATTATTTTCTATATTATAAAATTTATGGCGATTATGCAACTTTATGGAAGATTCTATCCTGCAAATATGATAGAATTAAACCTGGAGAAGGTGAGAATATTCCTAGCTTGGGCTTTAAGCAACCCTAGAAAATAATTAAATAAGGCCCCCTGATCTCCCTCTTCCATTATAAATACACGCCTACACATGTGCACATCGGCATATTCAAAAACCCTAGGCAGGCTAATACTCGCTTAGCTCGACTGTCCAGGGATTCACCGCTCTCTTGTTGTACCTCGTCGCTCAAAACGACAATTACTCTTCTGACTTAGGCATCGGAGGTGGATTAGGGGGTCCCGCCCCCTGTGTCCATTGTTTTGCAGGTTTCTAGGTCAAGAGATCGAACAGGAGCGGAAGAGGAGGAGTTATTAATTGATGTATTACAGGCGAATTAAAGACGGAGTTTTTGTACACCAACAGAATCTAAGGAGTATATATTTACACTCATGTAATGTAGGATTAGCCACCCGTATATAATATACGTGCACCTCCTTTCATTTTCACTTGATTGTAACTTTTTTTTTTTTTGATGAAAACTTGATTGTAACTTTAATCATAGTGTCAAGTTTATATTGCTTCACATATCAATTCAACATGCCACGCACAATTTATGTATAGGAAAACGATAAAACTTTCTTTATCTCAACTTCTCTCATCTTCTCTAGACTATGCTTACATGTTTCATCGTTATAAAGTTACAAAATCCACTAAACTTCATTCTCCGCGTACAAATTTTCATCCACAAAAAATGTTATGAGATAAAAGAAAAGGTATGTTTATGAACGCTGAAAATTCTGAACCGCCGGCACGGCCGGGCAATGGAAACGTTAGGTCATCGGAAAAAGAAATTTGATCTAGCAAAAAAATGAAAAGAGGGGATACGATTGGAACCCCGCTCAACTCTCGGGAGATTGAATTCCCACTTTTGGCAGACACTATTGGGATATCTTACAAAGACTCGGTGGCTGGTACAAGATCTGATGGAATGATTGTAGAATACAATAATCCGTTCTGGGATGAGGAAGAGTCCGAAGAAGAAATTCTTGACGACGTTCCTCCAGAAGGCCAAGATATTGGATGCCCTGTGATCCTCTTATCTGCTGAAGAGAAGAAACGGATAAGGCAACCATGGAAGAATGCCATCATAATTAAGGCACTCAATGGTAACATTGGATATATGTATTTAAGGAGTAGTCTAATGGCTAAATGGAAACCTAAAGGGGATGTGGCCATGATTGACATCGGGAACGAATTCTATGTGGTCCGATTCCGAAATGAGAATGATCTGCACAATGTTCTCTCTAATGGGTCGTGGATGATAGGGGACAGCTATCTCACAATACAGAAATGGAGACCCAATTTCATTGCTGAAGAGGAGCAGTTGACATCGGTCGCTGTTTGGGTGAGGATTCCGAGTCTTTCAATGGAGTATTTTGACAACCAGATACTGACCCAAATTGGTGTCAACTTAGGTAAAGTTTTGAGAATTGACAGAACCACATGTGCAGCAGAGAGAGGTCGATATACAAGACTTTGTGTGGAACTTGATATATCCAAAAAACTGACATCTAAGATTTGGATGAATGGAAGGATTTGGAAAGTTCAATACGAAGGCTTGAAAAATATATGCTTTGAGTGTGGTAAATTGGGACACAGCAAAGAGAGTTGCAAAAGCATCACACCAGAGAATGCAACGGTGGAAGATGAAATTAACGACAGTACTCATGGACATCCTTCACCGGAAATGGAAGAAGACTATGGTGAATGGATGGTGGCGAAACGTACTTTCCGGCCACGGGTTACGAAGGAGGGTCCCGGAAATCGGAAGAACATAAAAGGATCCAAGGGTGCCGCTGGTGGAGATACTAACACCGGAAAAGCAGACAATGCAAAAGAAAAATCTGTGAACCCGGGTGGATCAGGAAATAAAACCTCAAACCCGAGTCGGCAAAATAAAAACAAGGACGATAAGTCGGGGCCCACGGGTTCAAGATTCAATCTTATTGCTTTGGATGAGGAAACGCTTGGGGATGAAGATTTGCAGGTAACCGAGAAAACGGATGAAAATCACCGGGAATTCCGGGCAACAAGATTGGATGCAAAATCAAAGCAGAATAAAAAAGTTTCCAAAAAGAAAGCAATCGTCTCCAAAGGATCTTTGAGGATAAATCATAAGGAAAAAGAAGAGCTGCAAAAGGAAGGGTTGAAGATTATTTCCATAAATAAGGAAAAACATAGTGCTGTAATAGAGGAGAAATCAGAAGTAATAGAGTCGAAAAAGGCAAACGAGAAAGAGACACACATTACGGGATTGACAATGGAAAAGGAAGGACTCCCAAAAATTTGTGATACCAGAGGATCAATTTTTGGGAAGGATCAAGAGGGCAATATTTCTCTCCGTCCCTCTTGGCAAATACTGAAACCCCCAATATAAATTCCTCCCCAAGGCAAGGCGTGAACTCATCAACACTAGCTACAACAAGCAACTCTAACTGCACTAGTGGCGAATCAAACATTCAAAAAGATGACTCAATGGCATTGGTTGCTACCGAACTCAACTCCGACAGTGGGAAGGGTCCAGGAATGGACGTCCGAATGGAGGATGGTGTTCCGGAGGAACTTCTCGTTACTCGGCGAGTCGAGGGCAGCATTCAAGATGGAGATACCGACATGGACTCGACAGATGTCGGACGTAATTGAAAGCCTCATTAGTGAAGACCTTAATCTTTACAGGTTGTTTCATATGATGATTCCAAACTTAAGGATTATCGCTTGGAATGTTCAAGGGGCGGGGAGTAGAGCTTGCCTTCAAGTCATTAAGGATTTGGTGCGATCTCATGATCCTTCTATTCTAATTTTGGTTGAGACCAAGATTAGTGGTGAACAAGCTGATGCGGTATGTCAGAGAATTGGTTTCGATGGAGTTATAAGGTCCGAAGCTGTTGGTTTCCGGGGTGGCATCTGGATTCTTTGGAGAAAGGACAGAGTGAGGCTGGATAGTGTGGATATCCATACCCAAGTGGTTACGGTGAAGGTCTCGTGTGCTGGTGAAGGTACTTGGCTTCTGTCAGGTATTTATGCTAGCCCGCAACCAACATCTAGAGCTGCTCTTTGGAGGAGGCTGAGAAGCTTCAAGGATATGACCAATATGCCTTGGCTGCTCATTGGGGATTTTAATGAGACTCGATCCATTGAGGAGCGTACTGGTGACTCTGATGAAGTTAAGCGTCGTTCTTTTAATTTTAATCGATGGATCGATGAGGAGATGGAGTTGCTCGATTTGGGCTTTGCTGGGCCGAGATACACGTGGAACCGGGGTCGGGATTTGCTCACAAGATCAAGTGCAAGATTGGATAGGGGGCTATGCAATTTAGAGTGGAGACACCAGTTTGAGAATGGGAGTATAAGGCATTTACCAGCTGTCCAATCAGATCATAACCCGTTGTTGATGAGTGATAATGGAAGCGAGGGATTTACTCCTTTCAAGAAACCTTTCAAGTTCCAGGCGGCTTGGCTAGCACACAATGAGTTTCAATATTTCTTAGCTTCCCACTGGCATAAGGGTACTCAATTGTGCGCTGCTCTGTCAAATCTTGCTTTACAACTCGATGAATGGAACCTCAATGTCTTTGGGAATCTTTTTCGAAGACGAGACAGGTTATGGAGAAGGATAAAAGGTATTCAAAGATCCTTGGGGAGAAGAGTGACACGAGGTCTTCTGGATTTGGAACGAAAGCTTAGAAATCAACTTGCTGAAGTCCTTGAACAAATCAATATCTTCTGGATGCAAAAGGCGAGATCTGAGGCGCTCGTTGATGGGGACCGAAACACCAGATTTTATCATGCAAGTGTTGTGGTAAGGCGTCGCCAAAATAGGGTTGAAGGCTTGGTTAATGAGGTTGGTGAGTGGGTGTGGGATCAGGAACAGATGCAAGGGATGGTTGCACAACATCTTCAAAACCTATACACTGAAGAGTTTGATTTTGAAGGCCCTTTTGATGTGCCTAGAGGGCGTTTCCCCATGATTGAACCAGATTGCTTAGATTGCCTTAATCGCGAGTTTGTGGGTAGAGATATAAAGGAGGCGATTGACAGTATGAGCCCTTTCAAAGCGCCGGGCCCGGACGGATTTTATGCCGTCTTTTACCAAAGGAATTGGAGCATTGTCAAGGAGGAGGTTGAGGCAACAGTTGGTGGTATTTTGAATGGGCAGCACGTCCCAAAGGAGTTGAATGAGACTCTCCTAGTTCTTATCCCTAAAGTCGAGTGCCCGAAGACGGTGAATCAACTTC
The DNA here is from genome assembly GCA_964016875.1 of Fallopia convolvulus. Lineage (NCBI taxonomy): Eukaryota > Viridiplantae > Streptophyta > Magnoliopsida > Caryophyllales > Polygonaceae > Fallopia > Fallopia convolvulus. Next base: position 3,047,488 of record OZ024721.1, read on the forward strand.
GTCCGATAAGCTTGTGCAATGTGGCCTTCAAGATTGCAACCAAGGCGCTTGTGGCTCGTTTGAAACCATTAATGAGAAAGCTCGTTGCCCCTAATCAAACGAGTTTTGTTCCGGGTCGTCAAATAACGGATAATATCATTATTACTCAAGAGGTCATGCATTCGATGAAAAAGACGAGGGGATCTCCTTTTATGGCAGCGAAGAATGATCTCGAAAAGGCATACGATAGAGTACGATGAGATTTTCTTCGTGACACACTCATGGAGACGAGGATGCCGAGTAAGATTGTTCAAATCATAATGAATTGAGTAACGTCTTGTTCTATGCGTGTTCTGTGGAATGGAGAGTTGGGAGACAGCTCTACCCCAAGCCGTGGTATACGCCAAGGTGATCCCCTGTCGCCTTATCTATTTGTCCTTGTTATGGAGAGGCTCGTACACATAATTGATGAAGTTGTTTTGGCTGGGGCGTGGAAGCCGATTGTTCTTTCTGAAGGGGGTCCGACTTTATCGCATTTATTCTTTGCAGATGATTTACTCTTGTTTGGGGAAGCTTCTGTTGAGCAAATGAGAATTATGACCTATTGTTTAGACAAGTTCTGTGTGGCGTCTGGGGCTAAAATCAGCCTTCAGAAGTCGAAAGTGTGCTTTTCCAACAACATCCAAAGTACCTTGGCAGAGAACATTAGCTGTGCTGGAGGAATACCCAAAACTGATGACTTGGGGAAGTATCTTGGAATACCTATGACTAAGGAGAGGGTTTCGAAGGACATGTTCAAGCACATTCTCAATAGGCTTGATGGGAAACTTGCCAACTGGAAGGCGAGAGTTCTCTCCATGGCTGGGCGGGTGACGCTCGCGAAGTCGGCCTTGGAAGGTATACCATACTACACGATGCAAACGGTGGATCTTCCTCTCCATGTTTGTGATGCCATTGAAAAAAGAACTCGAAGCTTCATTTGGGGTTCTACAGATGAAAAACGTAAGGTACATCTTCTTAACTGGGAAACTGTGAGGAGAGGAAAGAATGAAGGCGACCTTGGATTGCAGAGCATGAGGCAGGTCAACTCGGCCTTCATGACAAAAATGGGTTGGAGACTGTTAACAGATTCTGAATCTCTCTGGTCTCGTATTGTCCGAAGCAAATACTGCAATGGACGCCAAAATAGGGACATGTTTGTCCATAAACCCGGGGAGTCGAATCTTTGGAGAGGGGTAGTGAAGGCTAAAGCACACTTGCTGTCAGGGGTGCATTCAAGGATTGGTGATGGGAGAAGGACCCTTTTTTGGGATCATTTATGGGTTGGTGACAAGCCGTTGGTGGATTTGGCAACTGGGGATCTTTCGGAAGAAGATTTGAGCAAGACTGTTTGTGAGTACTGGGCTAATGGTACGTGGAATTGGGGAGATTTTGCTGAAAAACTCCCAATGAACATTCTCATGAAGATTGCCGAGCTGCGGGTTGTTCCAGAGGAAATCGGAGATAATTTCTACTGGGCACCAGAAGCTTCTGGGAATTTCTCTACCCGGTCGGCGTTGCGGATCGTCCAATGCCGTGAGACTCCAACTAGGAGCTCCGTTTGGTCCAAAATCTGGAAATTGAAGGTGGCGGAAAGAGTTCGGATTTTCCTATGGTTGGTGGCTCACGACTGTATCCTGAGCAACGCAAATCGAGTTAGGAGGCATCTTGGTTCCTCTGATGCTTGTGGGCGTTGTGTGAACATTCCGGAAACAACTTTGCACATTCTAAGGGATTGCCCTGACGCTCGCGAGATTTGGGATTGGTTACTGATTGATGATAGGAAAATGGAGTTTTACTCTGGAGACCTAACTGACTGGCTTAGGCGGGAATTAAATCGGAGCGATTTGTGGACTTCCACCTTTGCTTACGGCATGTGGTGGGCTTGGAAATGGAGGAATGGCCGAGTTTTCGGCGCTGCTACGGAGATTCATGGCCCTAAGCATGTCTTTGTTCTTAACAGGGCGAGAGAGTACCGACAGATCGCCTCTAACAGGGGCATTCCTGGTGGATTTGGATATGATATGCTGGACTGCTGGAGACGCCCTATGGGAGGCTGGATTAAGCTAAATTCGGATGGGGCTTTTATGGAAGGCGCTAACTTTGTGCAAGCTGGCGGCCTACTGAGGGATAGTAACGGTGAATTTCTACAAGGCTTTTCCTTACAAAGAAGGGGATCGTCTGCTTTCATGGCGAAGGCTGCTGGTTTATTGCAAGGGCTCACGATCGCTAGACAAATGCATATTCTCAAGTTGGAAGTGGAGACTGATGCACTTGGATTATTGGAAGCTGTGACGTGCGACGAAGCTAGGCCGACTCGCTGTTGGGCTATTGTGTCACAATGCAGAGACTTGGTGAGGGACAAGGCCTGGGATATCAAGATCAAGCATGTGCCGAGGCAAGCTAATAGAGCGGCGGACTGGTTTGCTCACACCAACATAGATGCCAATGAAGAACTGGTGTTGTTTGATTCTCCTCCGAGAGATTTGTTTGTTATTATTGAGAATGATAAGATTATTAGTTCTGATATGTAAGCCTTATGATAATTAAATAAATGGGACTACCCATCCTTTTATACCAAAAAAAAAAAAAATGTTATGAGATTTTTCGTAAAATCTCACTCAACTTTATTAATTTGTTTGATGCCTACCAGCTGTAACTTTATTAATGTATGTTTTAGGAAATGTGGCATATATTCCTCCACTTCACTAAAGTTTATTTATTAATCATACTATCTTTTCCTCCTTATGGGGAAGACACACGTTTTTTGATAATTTACAATAGTATCGAAATTATTCTGAAAATAATTCATGTCGTACTCTATTATAGGGATTTGCTTTCAATATGTCGGTAAAACCTTTTTTTTTTCTTTTATAGGGAGTACTACTTTTCCCTTATTAAGGCTAGCTATTAATTAACGTACATTAGATGTGATTACATTCACATTTAACAAAGAGATCTAAAAAATAGGTCATCAAAATAATTTTTTTTGAAAAAACAACAACTGTAATATACTAATGCAATTATTGAGTGGTACCACGTGATTTTCGGGGAAAATGAAATTAGATACAAAATGGAAATTGAATTGTTGGAAATAAAGGCCAACAAAAAGTTTCCAATATATATGCTTTTTATCACTAAAAAGTCTCATTTAATAGTATAATTTTTAAAGATGCTTAAAAGCATGTTGTGATTAATTATTGTACGAGGACTATATAACCAGGACTCGAAATTATGTCGGTAGCCGACTGAAAATTTTCTTTACAAATATATGGATGATAATTCAAAAACGAGTGATGAGTGGTTCATGGATTATGTGAAACGAACGGGTGATTAAAAAAAAGTGCCTCCATGGCTCCATGCATCACCGTTTAGATAGTAATTTTTTTCACGTTTTGGCTACATTGTTAATATATCTTGAATTTGTTGTTCATCGGTACTGTATGTTGAAATATCTCATATTGAAATTTTAAGAGTAAAAATTAATTAGTACATAACCTAATGAACTATTTTACCTATTGTCAATTTGGTTTTGGGTTGAAACCTCATTTGGTTTATATGCTACGTCCGTTATCGCACGACCCCCAGATTATAGGCCCACCGGACTTTATTATGGTATCAGAGCCAGGATTCGGTGTGGGCTTGCTGGCTTCATGGGCTCATTCAGGCAATCCGCCCAATATAGGAGCGACCGAGGGAAACTTTGGGAGTAAAATTGAGCTACTCTACCCATTGTCATATGGTTTTGGGTTGGAACCTCATTGGGTTTGTATGCTAGGTCCATTATCGCACGACCCCTAGATTATTGGCCCACCGGACTTTATTATGACTATGGGTTTTGACTTATCGTGATCTGTTTTGGGCTTACGGTTCATAATCTGATTATGGTTTCATAAGTTGCTATATATACACTCAAGAAGCACCTTATTATTGTAATATATTCTGTTATCATCTCCATAATAAGAATACATTTTCTCTGTCCGTAAACGTAGCCAACACACCGTTGGTGAACCACGTAAAATTTATGTGTCGTTCTTCACTTTTATCATTCTCGCTACAACTTTGTTGCATATATACAATTGCAAAAATTAATTAAAAAACGCTTCACGGATAACCTGATCCACCTGAATAATACACGAATGACGGGTGGTTGGATACAAGTGAAATGTTTCTCAGGTGACAGATGGATCGAGTGAAAGATTCCGCTTCCTAGGTCAGGTGTTGAAATGGTCCCATCACAATACCTGACCCATTTTAACCCCTATAAATAAGCTTCCCTACATGAGATATTGTGTGTGGCATTTGCAAAGCAAGCAGCCTTCAAAGTTTATACCATCATGGGTGCAAGTTCAAAGATACTGCTTCCTGTCCTTTTGCTGGTGCTTCTCTTGACAACAGGTGAAAATAAAAAATTGTGCAAATTGAATATATCGCTACAACTTTGTTACCTTTCATTCTTAGTTTATTATTGTATTCATAGATAAATAATATATAATTCATGTGATCACTTCCTTTTTTCTCCCCAAATCGATTCAACCAAATCACCTCGGTGTCCAATTCGATCGTCTATCCTTTGCCGTACTTGTGGAATTTAATTATTACTTGTTTTCTATGAGATTAATTTCAAAATTGAGAAAACTTATCAGCTTAATTTTTCAGTTTTTTTGATAAATTAAAAGTCTTAATTTTTCAGTTTTTTTTTTTTTTTAAATTACAAGTCTAGCTATGTGAGCTTATAGCTTGAAAACCTACATAAAAAAAGAGATTTTTTCATGGAAGACATGTAATACACATAAAACAAGTATTAATATTAAAGTTATTGCTTTTTTGTAATAATATATATGTCTATTCGACCAAAAAAATTAATATATATGTCAAATTCACTATATTTCAATATACATGTTAATTAGTTGTATTTTATTTTACCACAAAACTCATGTTAGTTTTATCTCAAATCACACAATTAAAAGCTACCAAAGTAAAATTTAACCAACCTATATGAAATTCCAATACTCTCATATCGGATATTATATATGAACAACGGGTGTGCATAATCTTATATCAATTTAATTTCTTTGTAGGAACAATACTCGGAGAGGCCAGGGTATGCGAGTCCGCAAGCCGAAGGTTCAAAGGATTATGCGTAAGCAAGCGTAATTGCGAGGCTGTTTGCAACACCGAGGGCTTCCCAGGAGGTAACTGTCGAGGTTTACGTCGTCGGTGCATGTGCACTCGGCCATGCCTCGAAGACGATCGTCCTTGATTGGAAGCCATGTCATGATCGGACTCGTGATCGATCCTCGATCTTTTGTTGTGTTTAAATCGCTAAATAAAGTAAACTATGTTGCCAATGTACGTTGGCTCAACATAGAGGGTATACGTATGTGGTATGTGGTGTAACTTATGATGGTTCGTGCTATATATGAAATTAAAGGTAGTGCTCTATTTACTTCTACTTTGTAGTACTCAATACTCAATGTGATGTTGTAGAAAACACAAAAGGCTATGGAAGACGTGCGTTGTCCCCCACCAATACCTATACGTTTTTGAACCCTAAAATAATTTGAATTGTCATAACAAATATAACAAGTATAAATCTTTTCCCAATCCAGCTACCTCCCCTGTTCTAAAAATCATGTCTTGAACCTGTCTGAGCTCCGCCTAAGGCATTGGAAGGTCCCAGCCAGCCTAGCCGTCCAGCCAGTCTAGGTGTCCGTCTAGGCAATTATTTTGGTCGATCATCTAGTCGCTAGACGACCCCTCTCCGCTTAAAATTCGTCTATCGTTTTTTAGAACATTGACTATCTCACTCATTTGGACATAAGTTCAATGCCAATTTATTTATGCATAAAAAGCAATTTTGGCTTGACAATTAAGTGTGACCTATTTGTTTGACTAATGATAAGTTCAATTCAATTTATCATGGATGTTGGATGAAATACTCCATACACTCAATACTTTATACACTTTTTTTGGTTGTCCATTAGTTTCTCAGAGTTTCGTCTTAGTGACGTCCAACTCAATCTGGGTCGTGCATCTTATTTCGTCTTATCTACATCCAACTCATGGCTCGTTCGACAGCTTACATATTATTTAGGATAATATATTATTTTCAAAAGAGATTATCTAAACCAAACACCTATAAAAAGTCGGTGATGACTATAAAAAAGTGAGGTCTTTTTTTTGTACTTGAAAGTGTGTTTTAAGGAGTGTGTTTGGTCTAGAAAGATCTAAATGACTTATAGTAATATGAAGTATCCACTTTGTACCAATAATAATACGAACTTTAAAAATCACCGGTAGCAATACAACTATTACGATATTAACCCAAAATAATACAAAGTTAAGAAATCACTTGTAATAATACAAAGTATCCGCTTTGAACCAATAATAATATTATTGGTTCAAAGCGGATACTTTGTATTATTACAAGTCATTTTTCAACTTCGTATTATTTTGGGTTAATATTGTAATAGTTCCAACTTCGTATTATTTTGGGTTAATATCGTAATAGTTATTTTGGGTTAATATCGTAATAGTTCGTATTATTGCTGGTATTATTAGAAGTCATTTTTCCTTTCAAAAATAATGCATTATAAAATATAATATAGCTTGCACCGAACAAACCCTCAATCTACGCGCACCTTATGTCGTCTTATCTACATCCAATTGATCCGAATTGCTTACCTTATTTTTTACTACATTTTAAAATTATTAAATTAAATAATACTCCGTATTTACCTTTAATTATAATTAGGAAATTAAGAGAACAAAATTGTAGAAAAACATTTCATTCATCAATAAATTGGGCCGAAGCTTTTTAACAAATGGGCCTAAAATGGCCGATTACTTACTAATGGACTAAATTTTATACTAGAATTGGGCAGGGGCCGCGCGAACGCAGGCCCCCACAGCAACAAATTATGACGTACACTCTCCCACTATGGGGAGATGTTAAGCTGGTGCGCCACCTTAATGTGCAATGGCAGCCACCAGCCTAGGACATGGACCTTATTGATCGTCCATAGACCCCGTCCAGGTAAGTATGTTTCAAGGCTCGTAGTCCATCCTTATTTATACCTTTTTTCGTTCTCCTCCCACACTATCGTTTTCGATGTGGGATAGTTTTCGATGAACCGGTCCAGCTTCGCTTGTCGAATTTCGATCCGGTTCGTACTGAACCGATTATTAAAAAAAAAAGAAAAAAAGAACATGAACAACCCTACTTGAAACTTGAAAGAGAAGAAGCAAAGCAGCGTTTACCATTACCAGAAGAAGGCTGAGAATGGAGGTTCCAGGATCTTCGAAGAAGATGATAGCGACGCAGGAGGAGATGATGGAGGCGAAGGTGCCGTTAGCATACAGAGATCAGTGCGCTCATCTACTCATCCCTCTCAACAAGTGCAGGCAATCGGAGTTCTACCTGCCATGGAAGTGTGAGAACGAACGCCACACCTACGAGAAATGCGAGTACGAGCTTGTCATGGAGCGAATGCTCCAGATGCAGAAGCTTCGCGAGCAACAGAAGGATCAGCAGAAGCAAGGGATTCCCCTTCCGATCCCTAGCACTACTGCCAACGCCTCCTAAAATGTCAACTGCTCTCCAATTTTCCTGATTTGCCCGTCCTTTTCATGTGTAAGTGATCCAATTCCATTTCTTTTTTGTTTCTATTGCATGTTTTTAGTTTGAATTTGTCAAACGTCTGGATTTGGTGATCTCTTCTTCCTCATTTGGTTGGATAATCGCCTTCTAGGGTTTTGCTTGTACGAAAGATTTAGATTTGGCTGTTTGGATTTGATCTGCCTCTCTATTGCTTCAGAAATTGGCTATTTTGCTATTTGGATTTTGATCTGTGATGGTCTGTTAAAGTGCTAAGTTGTCAAATGTGGATAGGGCATCTAATTTTAGAACTATGGATTCCTGCTATCATAATTCATGTGCAAACTTTATCTAGATTCATGAGCTATGCTTTGGGATTAAATCTTCTCTCTCTCTGAAAATTTGATTTCTTCATTATCATACTTCTTTGTGCTGCATTCATCTAATTTTACCAAAGCCATTGAACAATGGTCAGGAAAAAGATACAAGAATCAAGTGCAGAAATATGACAGAGCAAACTGCTCTGGTTGATCTTCTGTTGTAAGATAGTAGGGAATGCAACAGTAAATCTATCTAGCTTGAAACAAAATCATCCAACTAACTCCTTTCTCATCATTCAAAGAAAAAAGATCTATATGACATGTTTGTATGCCTTTGAAGGAACCTCTATCTTCCTTCATGCATTCTTTTTTTAGTCAATAATGAGACATGGTGCAAGCTCTGATTCTTTATGTTTTGTTATTCTATTGATTAGTTTTCTTGCCTTAGACTATGAGTAGTAGTGGTGGCTGAACCAATTTGTTGCTTGTTGATATCGAATATGGCGCCAAATTCTGTCTGCAAATGACATGGAGCACTGATTATGAAGCAGATGAAATTATGCACATGTATAATTGTAATGCATGATATGAGAATATTGGAAAAAGGCTAGCATCTAGATTTGAAATTCGATTTCATACAGCATGTTGCCACTGATTATGAAGTAGATGAAATTATGCACATGTATAATTGTAATGCATGATATGAGAATATTGGAAAAAGGCTAGCATCTAGATTTGAAATTTGACTTCATACAGCATGATGCCGTGATATATTGAACTTTAAGTGGTAAATTCATTAATGCCATTTCCAAAAGCTTCTGTTCTCAGATTATATCTCTTTTGCAATCTACTTGGCTACTTATTATGGTCATTGTTCACAAGTAATATAAGTCATTCCCCAAACTAAGCTATGCTCATGGCTCTACGGAATTGATGTGAAAACATATTCTGATTGTATCCATGACAGAATATATGGACAATTAACAAAAAGAATAAAATCTTGCATCCTCGCTTCTTTATATATGTGTTGCGAATGAATTTGAGCCTTTTTTTTTAGGATGTTCAATCTTTTTTGAGCATTTCATATTTTTAGTTTTGGCCTTCATCAGCTACTACACTTGGATGTTTGTGCTTTTAATCTTTAACTGATATTGGGTTAGAACGTTAAAATAGATCACCGGTAGAATGATAACTCTATTTTCTGTAAATAGAGACATTCATCTTGTTCTGAGAGTTTTATCTCTCTCACCAAATAAAAACTTGTATTAGCTAGTTGTTCTGAAATGATAATTTTTTGTTAGTATAATCACTTGTTATTCTCTAGATTGACACATTTGTTCATGTTTAACTAATTGTTGTTGGCTTTGTGCTCTGTAGGGTGATTCTGACCTAAATTTTTGTTGAACAGGTTGCTGAAGGCGTTCGTGCATACGAGTTTGGTTGTTTTACAAGCTCAAGAATGCTTTGTTATGTAATTTGACGAATAAGTATTTTCATTCAAGAATGTAAGAGTGAATCATGAAATACATTTGTGCACATCGTTTTAGCTGCACGAAACCTTGAAATTGTTTACCCGTGCATATCTCCAGGGCTTACCCGTGCTACTACAATTAAGACAAATTTCAATCTTAGGAATTTTTCCAAGAAGATCGATCTAATTGTTTTTTCATCTTAACATTGTCTTTAACAAACTTAGTCATAAGCTCTAGCAATTCAGGTTTATTATATTCAGGTAGAGAACTAAGGATAGATATTGTCAATCGCCATGGCACAAAGGTTTGGAGATGTCCAAGCTTCTGGATCTTTATCTTTAAAGCCACTCCGGACGGCAATGTATGCCTTAGTATGAGTTTTCTTCTCGTTAGATCCCCTCAAACATGATTTTGCGAAGTGTCCCTGTAGCATCTAAAACAGGTGATGTCCTTTGCATCCTTGTCATTGGAATTTGATTTGCTTTAGTTCCTTGAATCACCTAGATTGCTTCTCTTGAACTTCCTTTTGTTGAGATATCAAAGAGCCTTTGTTAAGAGAATAATTCCTTCTTCCTCATCATCTTCAAAATCTAGGGACAGATCATGGATAGGTTTGACTTCTTATCCAGTCTTTCAACCCAAGCTTCATTTGCTCGAAGTGTCCTTCAATCAAGAGTGGGGGTTGTTGTTCCCTTATTCAACTGTAGCTAGTTATGTCGACATCATGTAAGCTTGCAAAGTCTAACATAAAGATCTAGAATATCTGCTCTGATACCAATTCTTGGATTGTAAGTACGTTAGTAAGTTTGAAGCGGAAGAAAACAAAAATAAGTAAATGGAAGTAACAGGTGACACGGTTAACTAGGTGGGTAAACCTCTACTTCTTTTGAGAATTTTAAATGATTTATTCTTATTAGTTGTTCCTTCGGGTTACAAGTACAATAGGAAATTCAGACTTCTCTATTCATAGCATCACCAAACTCTATGGAACACTAATGATTTTCCTATTACTTAGTTCCTAATCAAACACAAAAATAAGAAGTAAAATCGAACTCAAGTTCCCTTGTAGTTCATATAAAGAAAACCTTCTCGTCATCGTTGAGCACCAACTCACCGCCGACTTCTCGCTCTCTCTCTCTTCTCTATAGCCTTTCTGTAATTCTCTCTGAGTTTTTGTACTTGAAAAGCTTGAAAGGGACATTTAACTATTCATGTTATTTATAGAGACTTGGGATTGCCACTCTTGGACATTTCAAGAGTGCTCTTCCCAAATCTGGTAAATGGCATGTACTTCCCAGCCGTTGGATAATCTCCACGTGTCCTTCCCCTTTTCCTTCTCTACCCTTTTTATGCTTGTTCCCTCGGATCGCTGACATGGACTTTTGGGCAGTACGTTTTTGCCCCTTGCCCAAGGGACATATTCATTCCATATCCTTCTTGAGCTGCAAGATTTCCAACAAGTCCTTAGTTGTCATCCAATTTTCAAGTCTAAACACATCTGAATTGCGATGGAACAGATCCTTTTTTCCCTTTGTTTTCGTACAATTGTTGTTCCTTTGAAATACTTGTAAGAGAATTGTTAGTTCCTAATGGAGTTTGTCAACATCAAAACTAGTAGAGGAGAACATTGTTCAAGTGATGAAAGACTAAAGTTCTCATCATTGTTCAACAGTAGGCTTGGTAGTCCCATCTCTAGCGAGATGACAACCTCAGTCCCGAACGCAAGAGCAAAGGGCGCCTCCCCCTTGGCCTTTCAGTGAGCCCATAACACGGCGGGTAACTTCTCTACCCAAGTTTCCTCGGCATTGCCCAATTGCTTTTGTATCCCATCTACAATTGCCTTATTGGTAGCCTTAGCATACCTGTTTTGCCCAGGGGTAGTATACCGAAGAGCAGATGTTACGGATATTTATCCTTTGCAGAATTTTTGAAACGTTGTGCTGCTAAACTATGTTCAGTTATCATTCACCGGATAATGTGGCATCTCGAAACAGGTGATTATGTATTCTGATACGAATTTCTTGATGTCTATGTCACGAATCTAGGCCAAGGGCTTCGCCTCGACCCACTTGGTGAAGAAATCATTAGCGATTATAAGGAATCTCGCGTTCCCAACAACTTTGGAAAATGGTCTGACTATGTCCAACCTCCCATTGAGCGAAAGGCCACAAAATGGCTAATGGACGTAGCTTTTGGGCGGGTTAGTGGATCGAGTTGGCAAACATCTAGTCTGACTATGCAGTATTTCTCTACCATGCTCCTTCATCCCCCATGTGTGCCACAGACGCCTTCATGTATCTCGTATAGCAGTTACTTGTTGGACTTTCATTTTGTCAGTGATTTCAGTACCACTAATCCCAAGCCTAGTGAGTTTAGTACATAGAGACTCAAAACGGAACTGATAGTTCCCATCCTTCTCACCAAGTTCTATCCGGAAGTTAAAAACTCCCTTTTGGCAATCATTTGATGATCTACCTTTAGATTTGAACAACCAATGTGCATTTGTTCAATGGATTTCCACATTTTCTTAGCAATTTTCAAATTTCCAACCTTAGTAGCATCTTGCCCACACATGGAGTTCCTGAGGTACTGCTTGGCTTTGAAGTTGGCATCCATACATTTTCATTCATTAGCACTCCATTTAGTAGGATCATCAACCATGTTGGAGTTGATCTGAAAGTTCCCTCACTCAATCACTAGATTCACTACCCATGCCTAGTAGTCATGACTTCTTATCCAGTCTTTCATCCCAAGTTACAATTGCTCGAAGCGTCCTTCGATCAAGAGTGGGGGTTGTTGTTCCCTTATTTAGCTGTAGCTAGTTCTGTCGACATCATGTAAGCTTTCTGTTGGGACGTTGTTGGGACCTCTGGTTCTAAGCAACGGATCAACGATTCACTCCTCTTTAAGTTTTGATAATGACAAACACCATAGGGAACTAATGTGGTTTGTTCAAGTATTTCTAAGGAACACAGGTACAGCAAAGAACCCCTATGAATGACAAAGCCACTGCTAGCCACAATGAAGAGTTTCCATCAAGGGAACTCTGAAGAGGAAAGTTCCCATGAAGTAGGAACTCCCAGAAACAAACAAGAAGACACAAGCTTACAACGATGAAGAGTTTCCATCAAGGGAACTCTGAAGAAGTCAGTTCCCATGAAATGGGAACTCACATGTGAAGACAACGACCGTTCAACGCAGATCGCGGGATCCTGTCTCAGACAGCCAGAGGGAACAGTCTGAGGATCAGACTGTCACGCTTCATCCAACGGTCCGATTGATTCAAGAAGTTGACCTAGTTCAAACCAAAGTCACATGTGAAGAAAGTACAACTTGGGCATCAAGCAAAGGGCATTTTGGACACAAACGAAAGATGCTACTGCCCAAGACAAATGGACTATAAAGCCAAATGAATAGTACTCGGTCTGAGTACTTCTCCCAGAACTTACAAAACACCCACATCTGAGAAAAGAAAGAAAAGGAAGAGAAGTCCCCGCCGGCGAGTGTGTGATCTCGACGACGGTGAAGCTGAAGTTCCCTGGAGCAAGGGAACTGAGAAGTCAGCGTAAGGTTTGAGTTACTTGTGTTTTGCTGTTGTGAGCTTAGGAACTCAGTTGAGAGGATTTACTAGTGTTGCTAGAGTTAGGAAGAACTTGTAGGAACAGAGAAGTGTAAATCCGGCTGTGTAACTAAGGAACAAAGCAATCAATATAAGTAAGTCATTCAAAATCCTCCAAGCGGAGGTAGAGGTTTACCCATACAACTAGTTGGTTGTAGTGGGGTTCCTCTATAAAGGAACCGTCCCCTTAACCTTTTTTTATTACTTGCGATTATTTACTTCCGCTGCCTTGGGAACAGCTTAATTGCCAGTTCCCAAGCTCACTGCTAACCGATTACGATCCAACAATTGGTATCAGAGCTAGCGCTCTAGATTTGTGTTAGCATCGCAGGTGTCAAAATGGCTCAGGAACTTACTCAGGTGGGGAACAATACCAGCAAGCCGCCAAGGCTTATAACAGGAAGATTTGAAAGCTGGCAACGAGACATGAAAGATTGGATGCGTGGCCAAGACTACCAAGCCTGGTGCGTCATCGAAAGGGGGAACTTCGAAATCGATCCAGCTATTGTCAACGACCTCTCAAAGTGGGGTCCCAACGAGTACAAGTGCATGGAGGCAAACTACAAAGCCAAACAATACCTAAAGAGGTCCATGTGCGTACAAGATTGTGACAGGGTTGCAAACCTTGACACAGCCAAGGAAATGTGGGAAGCCATCCAACAAATGCACGTTGGGAACTCAGATCTCAGAAGCCATCCAACAAATGCACGTTGGGAACTCAGATCTCAGAGAAGATCTTCAAATGAACGCAAAGAGGGAGTTCTACAACTTCCAAATGGAGATGGGAGAGTCCGTCGATAGCTACCAATCCCGGTTTGAAGGACTTTGCACTAAGATGGAAGGATTGGGGATCACAAAAGAAGAAATCACCCACAAAATGAAGGTCCAACAGCTCTTCAATGGATTGACTGGAGAATGGGCAAACGAGAGAACGATGTTCAAGGAAAACCCAGAAAATCGAACACTTATGCTTCATCAAGTGTTTGGAAAGCTAGTGGGACATGAGAAGAGGAAGATCGATGATAAGGAACAAACTCGAGCTCATCGAGGGATCGCACTCAAGATCGAAAAGATGCTCAAATCAACCCAAGAACAACATGAAGACTCTGAAGAAGAAGAGGATGAAGAGCTAGTTCTTGTAACAAAGGCTCTTCGAAATTTCTACAAAGGAAAGTCTCAACGGAACAGTGGGAACTGGGGAAAGGGACAGAGTTCCCAAAGAAAGCCCACAAAGAAGGATCTCTCAGAAGTGACTTGCTACAAATGCAACAGGAAAGGACATTTTGCGAAGGAATGTCCACAAGGAACTGAAGGCAGAAAGCAAGGAAAGAAGGCCTACATCGCTACTTGGAGCGATGATGAAGACGAAGATCCTGAAGCATGGGCACTCCCGGACATGTGTGGCATGGCCATAGGAGAAACCACTGGGGAACAACCCAGTGAGGTAACCACTGAAACTGTTCTTGATTCCTTGAGTAATTATGAAAAACCTGAACTGTTGAAAATCCTTTCAAGTCTTGTTAAAGATAACATAAAACTGCAAAACAAGTTGGAAAAACAGGAACACATAAATTCTCAATTAGTTGGTCTTGAGCCCTGTCCCAACTGCATATCCCTTCTAGAAAAACTCAAGTCCCATGTGTCTCACATCGTAGATCTAGAAAGAGAAATCAAAACTTTAGAGAAAGATGAGAACACCCTCCTGCAAAACCTGAGTAAGACTCCCGAACACCCTGAAGCCTCTAGTTCCCAAATCAAGTTTGTCCCAGCCAGACATGGCATAGGATACAAAGGTGAGTGCTCCAAGAACAGAAAGTCACCCCTGAGCGAACATGAGATCCATGAGTGTAGGGCCTTAGAACTCCAGTGCGAGAAACAGAAAAATGCTCATCTCGAAGAAAAAATCAGGGTCCTAGAGAGTGGAAACAATGGTGAGAAAGACTACTATACTGGGAACTCTGGACATAGAATCTATGTCAAAATTGCTAAGGGAAATGGGTCTCGAGTGTACAACAAAGAAACCATGGATAGGAACCGTATCCAGAGACCACACCCAAAATACTACCTGGGAGAATACTACAAGACATGTTGGCACTGTGGTGCTCATGGGCACTACAAGGATGCATGTCCCAAGAAGAGAGCCCAAATCCCTAGAAGCCATGAGTTCCCAAACAGACAAAAACGTCATGCTCATCACCAAAGGAACTCCAACTCTCAAAATTCCAAAGACATCAACATTTCTGACTATATCTTAAATGAAAATGTTTTCCCTTGCAAGGGACCTGGCAAGAGTCATCTTGCCTGGGTCTCAAAACACTAACTTTTCCTTGTAGGTGGCTGTGAGAGGGAACAGTACATGGTTCATAGATAGTGGATGCTCGAACCATATGACAGGGAACAAGGATATCCTCATCTCACTCCACACTCATGCCGAAGGAGGCCACGTCTCATTTGGCAACAAGAACAAGGGAGAAGTTATTGGAAAAGGAGAAGTGTTGCTCAATAGATCTATTAAAGTTAGCAACGTAAATCTGGTAAAGGATCTGGGATACAATCTGCTGAGTGTCTCCCAAATGTGTGATCAAGGGAACAACATCGTCACTTTCGACTCAGATGAATGTCTCGTCATCAACAAGAAGACCAACAAAGTAATTCCGAGAGGAAGAAGATACAACAATGTGTATGTGGTGGACACCAACTTTGAACCACCAATGAAGCTGTGCCTTGCGAGTTCCCAAGATGACACGGAACTCTGGCATCGAAGACTGGGACATGCTGGTGTAAATCAAATCCTGAAGCTTTATCTACAGGATCTGGTCATTGGTCTTCCACGGATCAATCTCGAAGGAGTCAAAATGTGTGAAGCATGTGTTCGAGGGAAACAGACCAGGACCTCCTTCAAACCGAAGAAGGTGGTAAGCACAACCAGGTCCCTGGAGTTGATTCACATGGATCTCTGTGGTCCCATGAGAACAGCCAGCTACGGTGGAAAAAGGTACATGTATGTCTTAATTGATGATTTTTCAAGATTCACCTGGGTTGTTTTCTTGAAGGCAAAATCACAAGTGTTTGAAGAATTTGAGCCCTTCATCAAAAGAACTGAAGTAAGCTTGGGGCTGAAACTGAAAGCAATCAGATCTGATCACGGAACTGAGTTTCAAAACTCGGAGTTCCTAAACTTCTGTGAGCAAAATGGGATCTCTCACAACTTTTCAGCTCCTCGCACCCCTCAGCAAAATGGAGTGGTCGAGAGAAAGAACAGAACTCTGGAAGATATGGCTAGAACCATGATGATCGAAAGTGGAGTTCCTGAGTACTTCTGGACTGAAGCAATCTCCACAGCTACATACATCCTGAATCGAGCCATGACAAGGCCCCTGATCAACAAGACTTCCTATGAGCTCATCGAAGGGAGAAAACCAAACATCTCACACTTGAGAACATTTGGTTGCACATGCTTTGTTCACAACAACGGAAAAGACAATCTTGGCAAATTCGACCCCAGAAGCGACGAAGGGATCTTCCTGGGATACTCATCACAAAGCAAGGCTTACAGGGTCTACAATAAAAGAACCAAGAAGATAGAGGAAAGCATTCATGTCGTCTTCAATGAAAAGTCTGTAAAGATGGGAACCGAGTCCCAAGGGAAGGGAACTCTGTTCAAGCTAGTCAGACATGAAGACGATGATGATGACGAGGATGAGCCAAGGAAAAGGGATGAAGACTATCCAAGTGCAAGCCATATCCCACAACCAGGGAACAACGACGAAGGTCCAACCCTCACTGATCAAACCTCCCTTGAGGCTCCCTCCTCAGAAGAACTACAAGAAACCTCCAACTCTCTCGAGGTCCCCTCTTCAGGGAACAACTCTGCTGTCCCCCAAGACAATACACTGCCAGAATCAAGTATTCAAGGGGAACAAAGAGGGAACCTGCCAGAAATCTCTGAAGAAACATCAAATGAAGAAGCTGAAGATGAGAGTTCCCATGACAAAGAAACACCAACTGAGGATAATACACATGCAAAGGAACTCACTCATGCAAGAACCTTTCAACAAAGGAAGGACCACCCCCTTGAGAACATCATCTCCCCTCTTGATAAAGGTGTTCTAACTCGCTCCTCTCTCAATAATTTTTGTGCTTTTAACGCGTTTGTTTCAATGGTGGAACCCAAAAATATCAAAGAAGCATTAAAGGACCCGGATTGGATTCAAGCCATGCAAGAGGAACTCCACCAATTCGAGAGAAACAAAGTTTGGAAGCTAGTTCCTAGGCCCAAAAACAAGAACATCATAGGAACCCGATGGGTTTTTAGGAACAAGCTCGATGATACTGGAGCTGTAGCAAGGAACAAGGCTAGGTTAGTAGCACAAGGATACAGGCAAGAGGAAGGGATTGACTACGATGAGACCTTCGCACCAGTTGTCAGGATAGAGGCAATCAGACTTCTCATCGCCTATGCTGCTCACAAGGGATTCAAACTTTATCAAATGGATGTGAAAACAGCCTTCCTAAACGGACATCTCAAGGAAGAAGTGTATGTGGCCCAACCTCCAGGATTCGAAGATGAGAAAATGCCCAACCATGTCTATTTCCTGGAAAGGGCCCTTTACGGACTCAAACAAGTTCCCCGAGCCTGGTATGACAGGTTTGCTCAATTCCTCTTGTCCCATGGATACCTTCGAGGTTCCATAGACAAGACTTTGTTTTTAAAGAAAGAGTCTAAAGACATTTTGATTGTGCAAGTATATGTTGATGACATTGTTTTTGGAGCAACTAACGAAACTCTTGTAGAAAAATTTAAGGACCTCATGAGCAGTGAGTTTGAAATGAGTCTCATTGGGGAACTCACGTTCTTCTTGGGACTTCAAATATCCCAAACAAAGGAGGGAACAAAGATCCATCAACAGAAATACATCAAGGAAATGCTCGTGAAGTATGGGATGGAACATTCAAAGCCCATTGACACTCCCATCTCACCAAATTCAAGGCTAAATGCAGATGAAACAGGTATCAGTGTGGACCAAAGGAACTATCGAGGTATGATCGGGTCCCTTCTCTACTTAACCGCTAGTAGACCTGATATCATGTTCTCCGTATGTCTTTGTGCTCGTTTTCAAGCTAACCCTAAGGAATCACACCTGAAAGAGGTGAAGAGAATTTTCAGGTACCTCAAAGGGAACAATAACTTGTGCCTTTGGTATCCAAGGAACAGTTCCCTTGAGCTCATTGCATACACAGATGCTGACTTTGCAGGGCACTTGGTTGACAGAAAGAGCACTTCAGGAATGGCCCAGTTCCTAGGATCCTGCTTAGTTTCGTGGGGATCTAAAAAGCAAAACTCAGTTGCACTCTCCACAGCTGAAGCTGAATATGTGGCTGCCGCATCATGCTGTTCCCAGGTTCTATGGCTTAAGTCACAACTCCAGGATTACGGTATGTCTTTTGGCCCAGCTCCCATACTCTGTGATAACACTAGTGCCATAAACATTTCCAAAAATCCTGTGCATCATTCTAGAACTAAGCATATTGATATAAGACATCACTTTCTACGTGACAATGTTGAGAATGGGAACATTTCGATGGAACACTGTAGAACTGAAGAGCAAATTGCGGATATTCTTACCAAAGCTTTAGACAGACGTCCCTACCAGCGTTTTCGAATGCTTCTAGGGATGATAACTCTAAACTAAACAAGTCCCTGTTTATCTCTCTCCTTTAAAACCCCTCTTTGCCATTTTTAGGTCCTTTACTCCATCTTTCATCCCTGTCATTCGTCTTCCCCAAATCCCTTTCACTCTCTTTTCAAGAAACCTCCAAAACCTCCCAAATTCTTACAAAAATGGCCCCTCAACACACATTCGCACAAATCAAAGAGTGGGTACTTGCCAATCCTCGCACTCTCTTCATCACTCAACTGAATGAGATCGAGCAAGAACAGGACCCAACCATGAAGGATGTCCTCATTCAAGGGCTATACAATCAAGTAAGCCCCTTCTTGCCCCCTCCTCCCCCTCAGGTTGATGAAACCGTCTCCTGGACCTCTTCCTCCTCCGAATCTCTTCCTCTTCCACCTCCAACCACCAACACCTCCTCCGGAGTTGTCATCGTTGACAACTTCGGAGATGCTCGCCCCTCCATCAATGAAAAACCCCATAAATCCAAACATCGCCACTCATCCAAACATCGCCACTCATCCAAACATCGCCACTCATCAAAAGATCCCTCAAAATCCAAAAAATCCAAACACTCCCACGACCCCTCCAAATCCAAAAAGCGTAAACACTCTGAGGCCTCTGAATTCTCGGAGCCCAGAAAGAAGGATTTCTTCCGCTTTGAGGACTACCTGAACTGCTCCAAGGAGAGTTCTTGTGCTCCCAAATCTCCCTACCTTTTTCCTTCCGACGATGGGAACTCCGAACCCCAGAGTCTACTTCCCTCTTCCTCCTCCATCCCTCCTCCTCAAATCAAGGGACCTCCTCCGCCACCTCCTCCAGTTCCCGCCACGATGGGAACTCCAACATCCCAACCTCCTTCACTTCCTCCCGTTCCCATCACTACGGGATCTCCAACTCCATCTTCACCTCACAAAACGCCTTCTTCTTCCTCCCCAAAACACATTTCCACCAAACCCATCTCCACTCAACTCACAACCCCTATTCCTTCTTCTCCTCTCCCCTCTTCCATCACGTCTCCCACAACCACCAAACTCCCCTCTCCCTCACCATCCAAAAGTACCGTCGCCCTCTCCTCAGACGACGACGATCTTCCTCTTTCTGTGGTCATCGGCAAAATGACCAAGGACCCTCCTCCGATCATCATGGGAACTTTGGAGGAGGAAGCCCAGCTCAAGGACATCGAGGAAGAACTCAACAGGGGTCCCTCTGAGCACACAGTCTCCCAAGGGACAAAGTCCCCAGAAAAGGTTGCTCCTCAAGAGCCAACAGAGACAAGGGACCTCGCACCAGCTGGAGGTGCTGAGGCAACAACAAGTCATCCTGGAGATGACGCGGAGGGCTCGGATTCGAGCTCCTCCGAGGAAGAAGGGACCTCCCATGATGAGGTCGAAGAAGAAGAAGAAGCTCCAGCTTCAAAGGAGCCAGCACGCATCCCTACACCTGGACACCAAATGGTGGTGTCCGCGAGTTCCCCACCACCTAGGGACCGCGTGCTCATGATCGAAGCGGCTGCACCCCCTCAGCAGAAAGGACCTCGCACGGTCTCTAGGGGGAACAAATCCAAAAGCAAGTCCAAAAAGGGGAAGGGGACCACCAAGCATCATGTCAGTGAGCGCCGAAAGCTTCTCCATCACCTCATAGTTTCCCAAGAGGCGCTGACTGAAAATGGTCTGGAGGAACTATGGGAACTGATCAAGGCCCAGGGCTGGGAGAGACTCTGCCAAGAAACTGTGAGCGTAGATCCCTCACAAGTGCGTCAATTCTACAACAACTTCACTATCACCAACGACGGCACTCAGGGAACTCTCTCCCACGAAGGCGACGAGTTCATTTTTACAACGTCTACAATCCGCCTTCAACTCCAGGTCCCTGGTCAAGGGCTTAGCGAGTTGCCCAGCAAGCTCTGGGGCGACTTCAACAGCGCCGAGGTGTACAACACAATTTTTGAGGGTCGGGTTCCCTCTAAGGTCCACTCGACGCATCATCTGTCCTTGGTTGCCAAGCTCGCTCACCAATTCATTATCAACGTGGTGGTCCCCCGCCAAGAAAAGCGTCTGGTCGTCAACATCCCCGATGCCATCATCCTCTACCACTTCCTCCTCAAGAAGCCCATAAATCTTCCCCGAATTATCCTTGGGCACATGGAAAAGTGCATGGCCTCCAAGTCCCATTCCCTCCCCTACTCCGGGCTGATCAAGAAGCTCCTACAAAAAGAGGGTCTCTACGATGCCTCTAAAGAAGAAATCGAGCTTGGAAGGGAACTGGACATTACAGTTGCCCAGAAGATGAGGCACTCGGAGCCTGTAGAGGAGGCGGCTCCCCTAGAGTCTGGTACACAAGAGGGGAACTCTCCAGTGTTGCTCCGCATCGCCAACACCCTCGATCAGATTGCTAGGGACCAGGCCGTATTGGCCAGAGGACAAGAAAAACTTACACAAGTCCTTACGCGCCTTTGTGACGCCTTGTTCCCTCAGAGCCCATGATCTCTCCCTTCTTGTTCCCTTAATCCAAAAAATGACCACAAAATTGTACTTGGGTTCCCATTGTACATATTCTCTTAAGTAATGAAATGGTCTTTATTTTGATTGCGTGTTCCATTCTTTCCTAATATTGCTTTGCTTGATTTTCGATGATGTCAAAAGGGGGAAAGATAAAAAATGTGAGATGAGTTCAAAGTTTAAGTCATCACAGACCACGCATAAGCTAAGGGGGAACAATTGCATAAAAAGCCTAATAGGAACTATGTGTCTCACCAGAAGTGGCTCCCTAAATCTAAATGTCTCACTAAGAGTGATTTCCCAAAATCATACTTAGGAACTCATCAGCATATCATTCATTGAAATATTTGCATTTTTTTGTGATGGGTTTGTCATCATCAAAAAGGGGGAAATTGTTGGGACGTTGTTGGGACCTCTGGTTCTAAGCAACGGATCAACGATTCACTCCTCTTTAAGTTTTGATAATGACAAACACCATAGGGAACTAATGTGGTTTGTTCAAGTATTTCTAAGGAACACAGGTACAGCAAAGAACCCCTATGAATGACAAAGCCACTGCTAGCCACAATGAAGAGTTTCCATCAAGGGAACTCTGAAGAGGAAAGTTCCCATGAAGTGGGAACTCCCATAAACAAACAAGAAGACACAAGCTTACAACGATGAAGAGTTTCCATCAAGGGAACTCTGAAGAAGTCAGTTCCCATGAAATGGGAACTCACATGTGAAGACAACGACCGTTCAGCGCAGATCGCGGGATCCTGTCTCAGACAGCCAGAGGGAATAGTCTGAGGATCAGACTGTCACGCTTCATCCAACGGTCCGATTGATTCAAGAAGTTGACCTAGTTCAAACCAAAGTCACATGTGAAGAAAGTACAACTTGGGCATCAAGCAAAGGGCATTTTGGACACAAACGAAAGATGCTACTGCCCAAGACAAATGGACTATAAAGCCAAATGAATAGTACTCGGTCTGAGTACTTCTCCTAGAACTTACAAAACACCCACATCTGAGAAAAGAAAGAAAAGGAAGAGAAGTCCCCGCCGGCGAGTGTGTGATCTCGACGACGGTGAAGCTGAAGTTCCCTGGAGCAAGGGAACTGAGAAGTCAGCGTAAGGTTTGAGTTACTTGTGTTTTGCTGTTGTGAGCTTAGGAACTCAGTTGAGAGGATTTACTAGTGTTGCTAGAGTTAGGAAGAACTTGTAGGAACAGAGAAGTGTAAATCCGGCTGTGTAACTAAGGAACAAAGCAATCAATATAAGTAAGTCATTCAAAATCCTCCAAGCGGAGGTAGAGGTTTACCCATACAACTAGTTGGTTGTAGTGGGGTTCCTCTATAAAGGAACTGTCCCCTTAACTGTTTTTATTACTTGCGATTATTTACTTCCGCTGCCTTGGGAACAGCTTAATTGCCAGTTCCCAAGCTCACTGCTAACCGATTACGATCCTACACTTTCAAAGTCTAACATAAAGATCTAGAACACCTGCTCTGATACTAATTCTTGGATCGTAAGTACGTTAGTAAGTGCGAAGCGGAAGAAAACAAAAACAAGTAAATGGAAGTAATAGGGGACACGGTTCCTTATAGAGTAAACCCACACTAGTCAACTAACTAGGTGGGTAAACCTCTACCTCTTTAGAGGATTTTAAACCATTTACTCTTATTAGTTGTTCCTTCATGTAGGGATGCTCACGGGTCGGGTCGGTCAACCCGCGACCCGAAATGGCAGGTTGCGGGTTGACCCGCGACACGCAAAAAAAATTAATTTTGACCCGCGACCCGACCCGCGGGTTGCAGGTCTAACGGGTCGGGTCGCGGGTCGACCCGCTTAACCCGTTTGTAACTTGGATTTTTTTTCCATAGTTTGTCCTGAATGCAATTAGTTTACTACTAACTTGCAATATTTAATACATACAGTAGCAAGATTTTCAAAATAAGGATTCAATTATAACTTAAACATCCCAACTCAATCCAGTTACAAAAAGATACTCAAGTGCCTAATTAACCAAAAATCCAAACTCAAAAACACCATTATAAAGTATCACAACTTAGCTGAAACAAAAAGGCCGATAGATTGGAACAAGATTTTCACTTGTTCAGATCCAGCCAAATCCAAATCCATCAGGGAAGTCTCCTGGCTTCTCTCTTAGACTCGAGAAGGGTGAGAATGACGCCTTCTCTGACGGGGCCCTTGACGTTCCTCAAGATTAATCGGTTTTGATCTGAATTCCGAATTCTATATCCGATATTCTGAAGGGCTGGAGGCCTGGAGCGGAGGTCGGAGTCGGGAAGAAGCGGAAGAAGAGGAGGAGCACCGCCATATGCCGACGGGTGAGCGGCAGGCAGGCAGGTGAAGTGGTGAACAGCGACAAATTGTAGATCTAGGGTTTCACTTTCACACTTTTTTGAGTTTCGAGTATTGGAGTCTTTGTGGGGTACAAGATACTTTTATGGGTTAACTAGTGTAAAGGCAATTTTTTTAAGGGTGCGGGTCATGCGGGTCGACCCGCAACTCGGCGGATTTTGCCCAACCCAACCCGCAACCCGAATTTTTGAAAAAATTGACCCGTGACCCGACCCGCGCGGGTCATGGGTCGACCTGCGACTCGCAAATTGCGGGTCGGGTCAGTCTGTGCGGGTCGCGGGTGACCCGACCCGTTGAGCATCCATACCTTCAAGTTACAAGTACAACATGAAACTCAGACTACTCTATTCATAGAATCACCAAACTCTATGGAACACTAAAGATTTTCCTATTCCTTAGTTCCTAATCCAACAAAAAAATAAGAAGTAACATCAAACTCAAGTTCCCTTATAGTTCCTATAAAGGAAGCCTTATTGTCATCCATGAGCACCAACTCACCGCCGACTTCTCTCTCTCTCTCTCTTCTCTACAGCCTTTCTGTAGTTCTCTTTGAGTTTTTGTACTTGAAAAGCTTGAAAGGGACATTTAACTATTCATGCTATTATAGAGACTTGGGATTGCCACTCTTGGAAATTTCAAGAGTGCTCTTCCCAAATCTGGCAAATGGCATGTACTTCCCAGTCGTTGGATAATCTCCATGTGTCCTTCCCCTTTTCCTTCTCTGCCCTTTTTATGCTTGTTCCCTCGGATCGTTGGCATGGACTTTTGGGCGGTACACTTTTGCCCCTTGCCCAAGGGACATATTCATTCCCTATCCTTATTGAACTGCAAGATTTCCAACATGTCCTTAGGTGTCATCAAATTTTCAAGTCCGAACACATCTGAATTGCGATGGAACATATCCTTTTTTTCCTTTGTTTTCGTACAATTGTAGTTCCTTTGAAATACTTGTAAAAGAATTGTTAGTTCCTAATGGAGTTTGTCAACATCAAAACTAGTAGAGGAGAACATTGTTCAAGTGATGAAAGACTAAAGTTCTCATCATTGTTCCAACAGTAGGCTTGGTAGTCCCATCTCTAGCGAGATGACAACCTCAGTCCCGAACGCAAGAGCAAAGGGCGCCTCCCCCTTGGCCTTTCAGTGAGCCCATAGCACGACGGGTAACTCCTCTACCCAAGTTTCCTCGGCATTGCCCAATTGCTTTTGTATCCCATCTACAATTGCCTTATTGGTAGCCTTAGCCTACCTGTTTTGCCTAGGGGTAGTATACCGAAGAGCAGAAGTTACAAATATTTATCCTTTACAGAATTTTTGAAACGTTGTGCTGCTAAACTATGTTCCGTTATAAGTCACCAGAGAATGTGGCATCTCGAAACAGGTGATTATGTATTCTGATACGAATTTCCTGATGTCTATGTCACAAATCTAGGCCAAGGGCTTCGCCTAGACCCACTTGGTGAAGAAATCATTAGCGGCTATAAAGAATCTCGCGTTCCCAGCAGCTTTGGGAAATGGTCCGACTATGTCCAACCCCCATTGAGCGAAAGGCCACGAGATGGCTAATGGACGTAGCTTTTGGGTGGGCTAGTGGATCGAGTTGGCAAACATCTAGTCTGACTATGACACTATGTGTATAATCCTTGCAGTATTTCTCTATGCGCCATGCTCCTTCATGCCCCATGTGTGCCACAGACGCCTTCATGTATCCCGTATAGCAGTTATTGCACTTTGTTGTTTGAGAGACAATGCAAGTATGACCCAGTGTAAGATTTCCGATATAATACCTTTGTTTGGGAATAACCATAAACGTGTTGCATTCTTGTGTAGGTGGCGGGCACTTTCATTTCCTCTAGCACGATACCATGCTCCAAGTACTCATATATTTGCGTTATCCAATCTGAAGCGCCCCCTCTACACACATCATGTAATATCCGCAAAATTTATAAAAGAATTATTAAGTTGGATTAAGATCATGTGATGAGGGTTCTTACCGTGGATAATTAGAAGGATCCTCTACCATCAGATCTGAATTTTTAAAGATTAAGATTAAGGGAGAAGTTGTTCTCAATAGAACGATAGTCGTCTATTTTTATGAGATATGGAGAAATAGAACGATATAGGATACCCACAACTGAATGAACAAGTTGATCTCAATAATCCTTTTTCCCTAAATAAAATTGTTAGATCCCTATAATTATGTAACATGATTTATTCAATTTCTCTTAAATGATAATTAGCAATTAATCTCACCCATTTAAAAAAAAACCAGATCTGACGGTACAGAATCCTCCTAATTATCTACGGTAAGAACCCTTCTCACATGATCTTAATCCTAAGTAATCATTATGGATAAAATGATTAAAAAGGGTTGAAGGTGAGGTAACTATTTTCGATTTTTTGTCTTAAACTTAATCAAATGTCAAAATATGATCATAGGAAATAATCTTGAAAATTTATAATTTTTTTTAAAAGAACATACAAAGGATTAGGGTGCACCACGACCGCGCCTAGGACCGGCGCAAATGGAATAATCTTGGCAATTTATAAGTTTAAAAGAAAATACAAAGGATTTGGGTGCACCACGACCACGCCTAGGAATGCCGCATCCGCGCTTGGTGCATCACATTCTTGCCCCGTCTCCTGTGTTCGTGCATGTGCCAGTGTGTCATCCGTTACCATCTGCACCCTTGGTCGAAGCTTTTGCTTCGATTCTCATATTTTTCCCGAGCATGTCATCATCTCGTCAAGTCTCAGACTCTCAGTAAACCTTTAAGTGGAGCTTATTCATAAATTAGGCCTTAATAGGGATTCAATCCAACTCTCGGGTTCACATTTTCGGGTCTTGACTCTAAAATTATCGGGCAGTTCGAATCGAATTTGTGTGTTAGGACAACAACTTTTGACAACTCTAGACATGACCATGCATTTTATCGGTATGCAAATTGATATTCCCCCCATCCCCATTTGTTTGTCCAAAAGGACGAATTTCACGGTTATTAAGAAGTGTATAAAGTAGTATTGATAAATGAAAAAGTTGGATAATGAGGGTAAAAATGAGATTAAATGGGGATAGTTTTGTAATTTAATGGATGTAAAAAGATGAAAAATGATAAAAGTAGTTGATAAAACTTGGATAAAATGGATAAAAAGGATATTGGGTAGGGTGTAGGGGTAATATAGTAAGAAAATTGTATTATAAAAGAAAAGGAGACAACGAAAATAGAAAGTGGACAAATAAATTATGAACGGAGAGAGAGAGAGAGAGTGAATCATATGAAAACATAGCTTATCCTAAAATCTGGAAATGATTCTCCTCCGTTAGATTAAGTAATATGGACAGATGTGATTCACGCGTGCTTTCTTTTAATTTTTAAGTTTTAGGGGCAAAAATGTCATTTATCATGTTCTAATTTTCTTGTCAGCCATGCTCCTGCAACATGGACGACCGACTTCCAACTTTCAAGTATGTTCGATCGTTTTCTTCGATTGGATTTTGAATTGGGATCGTTCTTCAACTTCTAAAGCCCATTCAATTAATTTTTCCGCTTGTCATGAATCCAATTCCAAGTATGTGTGTTCATTCTCTTTTGATTTTGTTTTTTCGCTTTACTAAATTTTGGATTTGATTTCACCTTTTGA
The DNA here is from genome assembly GCA_964016875.1 of Fallopia convolvulus. NCBI lineage: Eukaryota > Viridiplantae > Streptophyta > Magnoliopsida > Caryophyllales > Polygonaceae > Fallopia > Fallopia convolvulus. Next base: position 3,074,697 of record OZ024721.1, read on the forward strand.
ATCTCAATTGGCATAAATATGAGTTTGAATCGATCCTTTTTTGGTTGAAAGTGTGAATCGACCCTAAGTTTCAAGTATATAATGCTTTCGTATCATTTTTCATTGTACATTTTTGAAAATTGTTTCTATGATGTTTTGGTGGAAGATTTTTGAGATGCACATAACATGTTCGATAAAAGTCCTAAGAGATGAGAGTTTGCTTCTGTGCTGAATTAGATTTTACTTGAACGTATTATGCTGTTACGTGAACTTTATATATTTTTGTGTGAACCTTACATCAAAATGTGCGTTCTTTTATTTAATTTTGTGTACATTCACCCTTTATTGTAGGTTGTGCATCAAGTTCTATTGATTTGAGTGATGAAATGTCTTATGCTTGCAGTGTGGATAGTGTTGATGGCACAATGATTTAGAAATACAAATTTAATTGGTTATCATTAAGTTCATGGTACATTATCTTGGTTATTTGCTTGTTGTCACTAGTAATAATCATGAATTATAACTCCATTTTACTGTCTTTAGCATTCCTATTAAGTATGAAGATTAATTTTAAGTTTGTATTTATTTGCATATATGCAAGATTATTGGCGGTCATGATAAAAATTTTCATGAGAGTATGATCTATTGTGCTTGTGCAATCCTTGTAAATCTCTAGAATTTCATTGATATTGTACTTGTTGGTTGTCCAAGTAGTGTCCAACTACAATTAGTGTTGATACATTGCAAGTCACTTAAAGATGGTGAAGCCTTGTTTTGAGGATGAGAGCTCTAGGTATGAGGAGTCTGAAAGTTGGAGATGAAGATATTTTTTAAGGTTGCAAACAATATCATCGTCCTTGAGTTGGAAAGCTCTTACACAATTGAAGATGTGATGACCATAATTAAAGCCAAAGAGGGCATTCTAAGTGATCACCATGTGCTAATTTTTTGTCATACATGGTTGTCAAGTTGGAGTATGTTGGTAAACTATAACATCAAGTATAAATCCTACACTCGAACTACTCACTCACTTTAAGACCCATATGCAGATCTTTGTGAATATCGTCATCGACTTGGGCTATACCATCACACTCAATATAACAAGATTTGACACAATTTGAGACGTCATTTCAACTCTCGGATTATCAGAACTGATTTTACCTTTTTTATCCATTTTATTTCAACGCTATAATGAACGATACATCTTCATTTGAGTTGTCGTTCAGCTTTTTTGATAATTCATGTATTTGATATAAGGCACTTATGCTTCCGACCTCTTTTATTATGGTTAGTAGTTTAATTTTTCATTTCATACTATATGTAAACACAAGTTTTTTAATATTTGAACACAAATGCTAAGTATGTGAACCTACAACCACTATATATGAATATTCACAACTTTTGGTTCAATTTCATTTGTTTTCAACTTTCATGTATCAAGTTCTATCCTTTGCTAGCATAGTTAACCAACAAAAATATAAATCATAAGACCAAGCTTGTTATATTAATGTACATGAAATATAATAAAATAAACATGAACATACATAATAAATATGTGAACGTGGACATAATAAATATGAACCTAACCAAATTGGGTGTCAAACTTCATATGTGAAATAGTTTTGTACCTTCTTACAAATGTCATTCCACGTCTTTCTATTTTTTTTTTACTATCCCATCAACATAACTTCATCTCAGTTTGTTAGCTTAACATCAACCATCTAGATTCTATATGACATAACTATCTAGTTATTTTCAAAATAATTGCTATCTTCAATGTTTTCCATTCAAAATAGAAGTAGACCATTTGCATCCTCTAACTTTCTTTGGCTTTTTTGTTGGTTGAGTCGCAAGATCATTCAAAATTCCACCATCTTCTTCCAAACTTTGATTGCTATCATCTCCAATATCTTCACCACCAACTTGTTCAATTGGATTGTAATTCTGGTCCTAACTATCATAATTTGATGACACGCCGCTTTTGCTTTCAATATTCATATTAAAAACAAGAAGATATAAGATATTAACTTTTTACGTGGACAAAATACGTAAACCTAGTGTTATACATGAACCTTTAAATAAAATACGTGAACACATATCCTCTTCTCTATAAATTATATGAACCTTGTTGACATTTGAACATTCAAATTATGTTTATGAACATGTGAACAAAATAAATGAACCTTCAAATGAAATATGTGAACATCTAAAATAAATCACATTCAGAGCAACAATACAAGTATTGAAAGCTTCGGAACAACTTAAATATCAGTCGGAACAACACATTCTCTCTATGTTTACAAACTGAATAAGATTCCAATAAGTTCAAACTTTCTATGTTCCTCTCAATTTGTATCATCACTACTCAGATCTCCACCACAAAACTCCAAAATTTCAGCACCTCCCATATCTCCACTCCATTTTCTTTTAATTAGTTTACTAATCATCAACTAAATATCAATTTAAGCACACAACAATGCACCCAAAATAAACTTTCTAGGTTCGTCTCAATTTCTAGAATCAAAATCTGGTTTGGGTATGAACCCTAGAATCAAGAAATTCGAAAAAGAGAAGGTTTCTTACCTTCTTTGGTACCGGATTTTGACAATAATTGCTTGTAATCTGTCATGGACATGATTTTGATCTTCAATTAAGTCTTTGAACGGAAGGGGAGATGGGAGAAATTGAGGGATTTCATTCAATTTTGGGAGAGAGCTGATGAGCGTTCTATTTGGAGTTGGTTTGTGAAGATAGAAGGATATTTATGACTATTTTAGAATGTTTTTACAAAAATGCTATTAAAAAATTCATAAAAAGTAGCATGTGTCCCTCTTTTTTCTTATTTCCCCACATTAATCTCTCCCTTTCATTAATTCCATCTAACGGCTCATATTCATTTTCAGTTTTTAGGATAAGCCCCATATCCACTAGAATCAACCTCCGGAGAGAGATAATACAATTTTAGATTGGAGATCAAATGAGAACAATTCTTATCCTAAGAAATGAGAACAATTCTCATCTGTTGATTTTGTGAGATTAAGGGTCTAGATGGGTTGCTATCAACACTCACACTCCCTAATTTTTTAAACCTAGAAGGGTATTATTGTCATTTTACTATGCTTTTTTTTTAAATTTCAACTTTTATAAAAAAACAACCTACGTGATTTATCCCCCATCGTCGTTCAGAGGATCGATCCCTTCGTGATTTCAACCGGCAATGACGACGTGCGTGATTAATCTCGATCCCCTTTTCGATCTCGATCTCTCCTTCCTTCGATCCATACTCCTACTCCAAATTGAAGGCACAATGAATTTAGGTAAGTAGTTATGAAGAATATTTAAGAAGAGTTTAGTTTGGTGGATGATTTCTTACTCTCAAATAATTCCTAAATTTGTTGTTGTTTATGGTTCTTTGTTGTTTGAGATCATGGAGAAATGTGTTGTACTGTTGATTTTGGGATTGGAAACAAAATTTTATAGAAACTAGAATTAAAATTTGTATGCTTATTTGATTGCCCACAAAGTGTTTGATTAAATGTCTCAATGAACATGTTTTGCTAATTTGTCTTGGAATATTGTTTTTACTGTTCTAGTTAGTGAATATGAAGATAATGTGGACAAATTGCAAGACCTTTTCATGTATTGATGATGTTTTAATGTTCAAATTTCCCCTTGTGGATAAAATGAATGTTTGCATATGATGCTTAGTATGCTTTGTTGGATATGATGCTTTCGTGTATATGTCTATGCATAGTTGTCCACATTGACTAGTTGAAGATTGTTTTGAATCAACAATTAGTACCCTTGTGACCTTTGCTAGATCGTTTCACTTACAATATGTATTGTTATTTTATATGAACCGTATTGTTATTTTCAGTGAACCTTCTTGTTTAATATTATGAACCACAATGAGAATATTTGTGAACCAAATGAAATTACTAGATCTCTTCTCCCCCCCCCCCCCTTTTATTGTAGGTTGTCATCAAACTCCGGTCATCCTAATTTGTCTAATTCGGATAATGATGATAGTATTGATGGGGTTCAATTGAAGGGTCTTGATAATGATGTTAGTGTTGACGGGGTTCATCAAGCTCCGGTCATCCTAACATTTGAAGTAAACTAATAGATACTGGTCATTTGGTTTCCATATCCACAAAAAATGACCAAATTTGATATAGTTTATGTCAAATAGTATTGTTATTTACATGAACCGCATTGTGATTTTCAATGAACCTTATAGTGTAATATTATGAACCGTAATGACAATATTTTTGAACCAAAAGAAAAATATTTTTTCTCACAATTTTATTGTCCATTATGTTTTCCATGTTGCTTATAAATTAGCTTAATTTTTTTCCTTTTTTTATTGTAGGTTGTTCATCAAGCTCTGGTCATCCTAACTTGTCTCATTCGGATAATGGTGTTAGTACTGATGGAGTTTCATTGAAGGGTTTTGATAATGATAAGAATGTTGATGGAGTTCCATTGGATGATCATGATGAAGCTAATGACACATACATTCTTCACTTATCACAAGATTGTCCTTATTTTATTCCCAAGATTGAACATTGAAGTTCCAATTCTCTACTTGTCTTTTTAGTAGTTGTTATGTATTTTGGGGATTAAGTTGTCTATTTTTATGTTACTTTGTGTTTGACAAATCACTTTGCTGCATTGTAATTGCTTTTAAGGTTGTTTTTTACTTCGCATTGAACCCAATGAGCTGAATGTATTCTTTACAAATTTTATGCATTTTCTGTTAAATGAACTGATTATTTAAAATCCATGAACCTTCATGTTGAACACTATGAACCTTCATGTGTAACAATATGAACCTTCATGTCGAACACTATGAACCGTGTAATTAATTCTATGAACCGTGTAAGTAATCAAGGATCAATCTTTTACATTGTTTTCTCAAAATGGACCATTTCCATTGCGTAGCATCTGTAGTGATTTCCTCGATCCGCTTCTAGTTAACTATTGTTATAACAATGTAATTTAAAATCATAGGTAGTATTCAATCAACCTACAAATATAAATTGAGATAACAAGTACACTTACAAACACATGAAACAAACTTTAATGTACTTTGAACCAAAAAACAAATGTCATGGACCAAAATTACAACTAGTACGTATGTATGACTTAAAAGACATGAACTGTAAGATAAACTATTATGAACCAAACTTTAATTTACTATGAACCAAAAGAACAAATGTCATGAACCAAAAAGACATGAATTGTAAGATGAACTATTATGAACCCGAGCTTACAAAATCATGAACCGAAAGAAGAGTTATAATGAACCAAAATATATAAAGCGTTTATAAAATTAGCCTATGTGAGATTTGAACCCACATCTATGTGCACATGCACATTGCTCTACCATTTAAGCTAATAGGCTCTCAAATATGTTGTCCTTAATTCTTTTACCTGAGATTTAGTCTTTCTTAATAATGTTCTAAAAAAATGTGTCAATGGCACCCTATCCTAACTAATTATGTTCTGGATGCTATTGCCAAGGCAAAACTATCCATAACTAAAAGGATAAGCCCCTTACATATAAGGTTGCACATTAGTTACGTTCAACACTCGAGTGTCTAATTTGAAAAATGTAAGTCTTTATTAAGAATATATTCATTACCATAATAGTCATTACTACATTTCCTCGAACAACAACTTTAGGCATGTGTACCAGATTATGTAATTCATCATCAATCACACGGTTTATGTCTCATCTAAATCATATTGCATTTCATGGAGTAGCCACCAACAGCCACAAAGAGGAGATAAAACAAACATACATCCATCACATGCTTAGATCTGTTTATCAATATACCACAATTAATTCCCAATTTTCTATTGCTTCATACACTTGTAAACTTTTGTAATATTTTTTTACATAGCTCACAAATTTCACACAAGCAATGCAGGAGCAAGGAAAATTAACAAACAATGAACAAATTCATAGATCATTTGACTACGAAAGAGCAAGGATGACATGATAATTTAAGATCCAGGTGATAACATTAGAAGAGGAGGAAGAAACAAGAGAAAAGGTTCGGTGATAGCAAACCAGGAAAAGATGAAGAAGAAGAAGACACAAGATGTGGACGTAGTAAGTTCACTCGTCGTACTCGTCCGGTTGTAGACGCAGTATGTTCGCTCGTTGTACTCGTCCGGAACCATGTGCCCCTTCTAAAGTCAAATGTAGAGAATCATACCATAGAAGAACAGAAAATTCAAAGATTTATCAACGGAGACAACGACAAAGACGAAGGTGGAGAGAGATAACAACGGCGAGTACGGAGATATCGACCACCATTTTCAAACCTCGAGTGTGAACTGAGAAGTGAGCACAAATTTGGATCCATGAAATTTGGATCAATTGAGAACGAGAAGTTCAAACCGATTAATTTTGGAGACGAATTTGTAGCCTTTGACGAGGGAAAGAAGATATGTGAAGAATTCTTTCTCACCGAGTCCGCCGTCGCTCTGTCCTGATTGAACTCCTTCTTTGTGTGGTTTGAAAGAGGAGGGTTTGGGAGAGAAGAGGGTATTTTTGGAAAATTATGGTATTTATTTAAGAATTACATTCCGTGCCATTCATAAATGAATCAACCTTTTTTTTTCTTTTTGTCTTGTCTAATCTTATCCGTTCATGTTCTTGATCCAACGCTCTAAATTTGATCTTAGTTCTCACCCTAAGAAATGTTTTCATCAAAACTCTTCTCTACAATTTTAATACGTTTTTCTAACTATGTCTAGGGCATTGATTAAACAATCTTGTTTTAAAAACTTAAACCCTATAAAAATAATAATAAATCCTATTAAAAAAAATTAAATTACCCTATATGATAAAAATTAAAAAAATCTTTCCATTTTAAAGGTAACGTTTCGATTTTAATATAATATTCAAGTAAAATTTTAAGCGCGGATATTACACGCTCGGGAGAAAATCAGGGAAGTTTTCCAAACGCCGTCGGACAAAGAAGAGACTGAAGAGAAGAAGGGAGATGGCACACCGCAGAAAGCTACCGATTCTCAATTCTCTTTGCGAATTCCTCTCTTTAGATTCCGTAAGCAGATTCGGTCTCATGTTTTTCAGCTTTTTAAGTACTTTCTCTCGCGGAAGATCAACCCTTGAATTCAGTTTGTTATTGAACAAATGCAGTCTTAAAATCTTACTTGTGATATGGTCTTCACTTTGATCGCGCACAGGTTTATATAAAGAGTTGATGATTTTAGTTTAGAGATTTTTGTTTATTGTAATGCAGACAAATTTCACTGGCGAAATTGAGAAACATGATGTTAAGGGCTTGTGCTCAAGCATTTTGAAGGCGTCGCAAAGCGCTCTACTGAGCAACGAGAAGGTAGATCTGGTGATTTTTTGCACTGTAGGTAGTGTGATAGGTTAATTCCATAGGATGTATAAGAAATAAAACTTATGCAATGGAGAATCGCTTTTTACTCTTCGTGAATTGTAAGCAATGGCCAATTGAATCTCTTAGTCACAGTTCATGAGAAATGAAGATTCTATGGAGTATCTCGATTTCTGTAAATAAAAAGAATGACAGATTAAGAAAAATTCTATGTTGATTACCTTAAACCTTTTCTGATTTGTTGGCCCTAGAATTATTGGGTGGGATTTTTGTTTCATTGATCTCAAATCAATTTTGCTTGTAGGCATGCCTTGAGGCTCTTTGTGTTTTAAATGACGAGTTGGCTACAAAATGGTTTCTGTTGGGAGGATTGAAGCTCTCTGAAGTTGACATATTTTTATTTGCAGCTGCGCATCCTGTGGTGGTATGTTTACTCCATCTAGCTTGCAAGACTATTTCGCATATTCCAGGCTTATTCACTTTCCTTAAGAAACTGTAGTGGAACATCTGAGATATGAGATATGAGTATCAGAAACTGTAATTGTCCCTGAAATTTTGCAATGATTTATCAAATCTCAATTGATTTGCTTACTTGACTATCTCCCCATTATAGTTATGCCAATGTTTTGATGTTCGGATGTGTCATCTCTTTTTTCATTGTTATGTACTGCCAGCTAAAATTTGCAAAATCAGAGGTGCAAAAGCTGCCACATGTCTTCAGATGGATGGATTTTCTACAGGTGTGTAGAGATATATCTGCATCCCTGTGTCGTAGATCAATGTTTTGTTCTTGCTTTATAGATTCATGAGTGAACTCTATTTTGCACATGCAGAGTAAAGAGGAACTTGCAGGATTATTTGAAAGAATTGCTTTTGAAAAGGTATCATTTGAACCTTCCTAAGCATTCCTCCTTTCTATTGGCATTTTTGAGAAATCATCTGATGCTGTTATATTTTTGCACTTTGTAATGAGTCACACTGTTCAGGATTGTTGTTTACAATGCCTAATGCTGTTATACCCTATGCAACAGGTGATATAGTATATTTATGGGGCCATTGCTTTGGCTGAACCCAGTTGGCTTTGTAATTATTCTTGCTTGCCTATGGAGTTCTGCATCTTTGTCAATATATATCAGTAACACTGAATAACATGATTTATAGGTTTCTTCACATTGCAAATGAGAAGCATCACATGTTTCATCTGGTTGCATGTTAGATAAGGCATATGATCTGCTTTCTCTGTTGGTTAGCAGGTGTTAGCTGATATAACGAATGTGGAAGGAAATTCAAATGCTAAAGATGTTGACAAGAATTTTAAGTATGATGGTGACAAGAATTCAAAGAAAAACAATGAGCCCAACTATGAATACCACTATATAAAAACAATTGTACAAACTACAAAGTTATATAACAGTGATTCCAAGTCTACTTGATAATATGATATTAGTTTCACATATTATAGGAAGACAATGGTATAAAGTTTTGGAAGCTTGGGCTTGGGCAAGGGTTCAGGAAGGCGAAAAGGTTTAGATGATACATTAGGATTTGAATTTGGAGTTTTTCATTTTTCCCCATCTTGGTCCGAAACTGTAAACTCATTCTCTCTTTCCGTTCTCTCTATACTCCTTGAAGCCCTGGCCTCGACTTTACTTTTTATAGAGGGGTTTGTATTCACTGATTTCTCGATTTTCATCGTTTTTTAAACTGAGTTTCTCCTATTGTGCCTTGATTTTGCAGGATTTTCCCATGTTAACCAGATCAATGTCTAGAACAACTAAGAAAGCTGATACTGAGTTAAGTTTTACTCAATTTTATTGTTAATTGATCTCATTTTGGTTTCAGATATGATATATATTTATATTCTGTGTTTAGGGTTGCTGCGAATCACGAGTTTGCCACGAGCAAGAAAACTTCCAGGAGAGTAATAAAGGAAGTAGTTACTAGGAGATCAAAGAAGTTCATGGTTTCTTGGTGTGCACGCCACCTGTTCATGTAACTTTTTACTTCAATTTTTGTGTTTCCTATTCAGTCTTCGCTTTGTAGGTTTTGATCTGATCCGGTTTAATTACAGCGAGAACATGTATGTACCCCAATATTGTGCAACAAATCGTCCATATTTCATACTGGTAAGATGTCTATACATTTTTTGGGGGGCTTTTATCATCAATTCCTAGCCTTAATTGATTTGTTAATTCTTATCCTCTTTTTCCTATCATCAAAGACCTCTTAAGAGCATTTTAAAATCGGGACAGCTGGAAGTGCGCAATGGTTTTACTTGACCGATCGTGTAAGTATTTTTGCTAAAAATACACACATATATATTCTGCGTGTTAAGATCCGATTTTTTTTCTTCCTATTAATTTCAAGACAGAGCTCCCTATCTTGCTGAGGCCAAGAAAATGTTAGCTGAAGGTATGATAAAATCGGAGAGGTTTTGTTTAATCAGAAAGCCAAGGCGCGTGTATTTCCTAATTGATTGTTAAATGATCAAATAATTGATCCACTTGTCTGTTGGTTTTGCAGGGCATCTCAAATTCATCCTTATTTAAAGGGAACTTAGCTTAGTTTACTCGAGACAATACCTCAGTTTTAACGATTTGGTGAGTGAAAATGAGTCATTTTTGGTTCTCTTGCAGCACTTGGACTTGGTATTTTGTTTTACCCTCTTTCGGACAAATATCTCTCATGCATGACTTGTCCCCCATGTTGATTGTTGTGATTGCTTCTAGATCTACTACTGTCCTTTTTCTACCACTGTTGTGATAATGTATAGTGACATTTGGCCTTTCCATTGCCTATGTTTTTTGCCTAGCTGTATTCCATATTTTGGAAGTAGTCCTTGTTGATACATTGAATTCATTTGCAACTCCTTACATGACACTCCTTCTAAGTTTCACCCCATTTGCTATGTGCAGAAGCCTCATTAAAATATGAGTCCTTTTCTCACTGCTGAGCTTGGACCTAGATGGTTGAGGATGTGATGATGTTGGTGTGTGATGTCCCCATTTGCTGGTTGATTCAGATTAAAAAGAAAGTCTGTATTTTGTTGAAGAGGGGCATCACTTTCTGGAATTTCATTAAGAGCCTGAAGCCATAGGGGCCCAAGCAATGATGCAGTGAAGAAGATAAGTTTCTGAATGTCAGTAATCTTTTTTTGTGATTTTTTGAGGATTTGTTCTGTGTTTCTGAATTTCAGCTAACATGTAAAAACTGTAAGCTTTTAAAGGCAACATAGACAGTCTTGTCCCCATCCATGTGAATACCTTTACTGCTTTCCTATTGGTTGTGAAAAATGTCCCTCTTTTCCTATTGGTTGAGCGCTTCCCATATGGATTCCCCTTTTGTACTTTATATTATTGGATCTGTTGTACGGTTGAAACGTTCAGTAAACGAACAAATGGGGACAGAGGAAGTATAAAATTGGACTTTCTATTATTACAACTGTTAATGATTGTGACTTGCCTTAATTCAAGAGATTTTTCCCATTTTGGACAATCTCTTGGGGATAGAGGGAGTATTGTTTAAATTTGGTAGAATATTGGTCTGATGGGGCATGTTGGCGATGAGATTTATTATCAAACATGTTACCGATGGCTATTCTTCTCAAGCTTGTGTCTGTGGCAGTGTCCGAGAATGATAATTTTGTTGATGTGCTGACGTGGAGCAAATCCCCCACTGGCCAGTATATAGTGAGCAGCGCCTATGGGCTTGCGGGGCTTGCTTGAGAGCTTGTCGGAGTGGATCGAGTCCTATACAAGCAAATTTGGGCCCTTACAGTTCCAGAAAGGGTTCGAACGTTTTTTTGTTAGTACTTAAAGGTGTTATTCTTACAAATAAGGAGCGGGTGATGCGTCATTTCGCTGAGGATGCCCTTTGTTCGATATGTTCTATCGAGGAGGAGTCGCTAATCCACCTATTACGCGATTGTGATATCACAAAGCGTTTTTGGGTTGATCTTCACCCTCCTCTTGCAAGGGAAGTATTTTTCGAGTCTAATTTTGCCTTTTGGATTCGTATTAATATTTCCTGCTCTCAAAGACATAGCAGCGGTGGTGTTTGGAATTGTATTTTTGTTACTTTGGTGGATTTGGAAATGGCTTAATCGGTGTGTGTTTGAAAGTACACCTTTTACAGGCAATCGCGAGGGGTTGGTATCGGAGCAAGCGGGAGAGTGTTTCCAAGGCTAGAGCGTTAGAAATTTGTTCACTACTTTGGTTCAAAAAAAAGAGAAAAGCAAGATCCAATGTGTAATTAGAACCCTCAAACTCACCAAAGCCTCCATCAAAATCTCTTGACGAGATCTAGTTACCAAACGAAAAATTCGCCATTGATGTCGCCAGATCCGTATAGATCTAAGTTCAAATCGTTGTTTTTCTCCACGAAGTGCAACTTTGCTTCTCCTCAAAACACGTCCCACTCACCAAATGCAGAGACGTACTCCATTTGGGGCCGAGGGATGGAAATTCATGGAGATTAAAGGCTGAGAAGGAGTTAAAGCAAGAGATCTAGATGGGATTTAGGGGGAGGAAGCCATGATTTTGCTAGATAACCACTTTAATGTTTTGGGGTTTAGGATTGAGAGGGGGCGGCGAGGGGCATGGGGGCAAGGGTTAAAAGAGAGCTTTTTTCGGGACGTTTCCATTATGGTATGCTTTTGGAATTGGGATAGTTCGATTATATGTTCATGACCAAGCTTGACTATATGTTCATGAACATGCTAAAAAAAACAATATTTTTATATTTTTTGGTAAAAATATTTTTTATAACCCTATATATATTTTATTTGTTTTTTTAGTTTTTATAGGGTAATTTTTTCTATGGTCCTAACGTATCACACATAGTTACTATTAGTCCCTGATCTTTATAAATATTCTTTTAGATCCCCACCTTTATAAAGTGTCACTATTTGGTCTTTTTTTTTATTTTTAATTACAAATAACAATCCAAACTTTATATTTATCTTTTTCGTAAACAATTATTAAATGTCTTTTATAAAAATACCTCAATTACATAGTTTGAGGAAAAACAATACAATAACATCCTTTATTTACCCCCTTTAAAAATAGTATTTTTATATAAAAAAACCTTTTCAAAATATAAAAAACTTTTTCAATTTTTTTAATATTATCATTATTTACCCCTTTCTTTTAGAATAAAAAGAAGGATTCTAGATTTTCTTAATCGAACACTTAAGATAAAAAAATCAGTACTTTTTTTAAAATAAAGAGTAAATAAGGGCGATTTCTTTTTTTATGAAAATTTATTGTCAAACTTTGTATAAATTTTCTAAAAAAATTACAAAAAATGTGGTAGATTAAAAAGATACCATGTTATCACATCTCCATCTCCCGATCTCTCCCTCTCCTCCCTCCTCCTAAACCGCCGTTAACTCTCGTAACCTTTCAGATATGAAAAATACACATGACCACTATTTCAGATCTTGCTATTCTTGGCGGATCTGAAATTAGCCTCTTTTTTTAGTGCATTCAATTCTGAAATTGGCTTGCTCCCACACCACCAGCCCCTTGCGATGTCCTCCGACAACTGTCCGTCCACTTTGTTGAAGCTTTGTGCTGTTCTTGAGCTTTTGTAGAAGGGGAAGATTTTTCTTGCCCTTTTTCTTGCTTTTAGATATCGGCATCTACAAATTTGAAGATTTGAAGATATGAAGTTTTGAAGATTTGAAGACTTAAATTTTGTTTTGCCTAGATTTGGTTTGTTGTTGTTGTCTCAAGATCACCATCTAGTAGATGGTGATTTAGGCTAGCCTTTACTGATAGCCTAGTTTTTGCCAATGGTTGTTGTTGTTGCAATAGCTTATCAAAAAAAAAAAAAAGATACCATGTTATAAAAAAATTAAATAAGGGGTAAATAAGGGGATTTATATTTTCTATAATTATATTTTTTTAAATACATAGGATATTCCAAAAAAAATTAAATTGAATAAAAGAGCAATAAATATATAAAAATCACCTTTTATTTTTTTTATAATATGTTTCGATGTAGAAAAGTACTATTCTTTAAGGGAGGGGGAAAAATGATGCTATTGTATTATTTTCCCGTAAAATATCTAATTGAAGTATTTGTATTAAAAAAAGATAAGTGTGGGCATTATGATAAAAATAAATGTAAAATTTGGGTGGTTATTTGTAATTAAATTTAAAGTCAAAATAAAAATGGACTAAATAATTATATTTTACAAAGGTTAGGGACCAAAATAATATTCATAAAGGTTATGGACTAATAATGAATATGTGTGATACGTTATGAGTCATAGAAGAAATTTACCCATTTTATAACTGAAAACCTTAAATGATGACCTACTTCTATGCATGAAAGAATATGTAAACATGTGATATGACCTCACACATGGACGCTAGCCAGGAGGACGAGTCCTCCGTGCGCTCCCACGGACCCATCGCGAGAGCCCTACTCGTGCCATTGCTTGGGCCACGAGCTCCATAGAGGCACGCATACTTGCTAGCCACGGCGCACCCACGGCCGAGCCGTCACTCGTGTGTCATCACCCTTGGCAGCGCAGAAGACCCGAACCACGACCCTGCGTGCTTTGCCACCACCGTGCCAGACTCGGCACGCCTTGCCATCCTTTGGGGAGCCTTGGCACACCCTGGCACGACCACTTAAGGTCCATGCGTCGTGAGGGTCCTTCGCCGCGCTGCACACTACTATCTTTATTGCTTCTTTTAGTCATATTTCCCTTTCTAGACCTTCTTTTTATGGCTTTGTTTATTTTAGTATGTTGGTTTATGGGTTTGGTAGACGTTGAGCCGCTTGCATGCGCAACCCTAGCCGCCACCCCATGTTATCGAGGTTTTCTTGTGGCCTCCTCTATATAAGGAGCCACACCCTTTGTATTTGGCACGCTTGATATTAATGATAAGGAAACTCTGTCGAATTTATTCCAGATTTATCAATTGGGCGTCAACCCCCTATCCTCTTCCTCTTGATCGAATTCTCCCTTGAATCAGTTAACTCTCATCTCTTCTTCTACTTCTCCCTCAATTTTAAGACCTCACGTCTAAATTTCTTGCTTTCGCGTTCTCTCGAGACTTAATACGCTCTCCAAGTTCAAGATCCTCGAGTGAATCAGACTTCTCAAGACGGGTTCACATTAGCATGTTAGATCGATTAGTTACTCTCCAACAAACTAAACGAGCGGCTCGTAAACCAAGCTTAAGCTCGACGAACACTTAAACGAACTGAGCCCAAACAAAATTTTGAGCTCGAATTCATGCTCACCTATATTTAAACAAACCAAGCCTGAACACTATAAAGTTCAGCTCGACTCGGTTCAATTACAACCCTAACTAGAACGCCCATAATCCATTTATTTTGACATCTAATTAGTACATAGTATATATTTGATTCGTCGGATAACATCTACCACCCAAGGATAATACTTTAAGATCATCGTTAGAAAATTTTACAAACGATATTGTGCTATTTTTCAATCCTGGCACTAGGAAAAATAATTCTCATTTATAATAAATGCTCTAGGTTCAGTTTTGTTCAAAAAGTAGGTTTTTAACAAAGTAGGTTTTGAACAAAAATACTTCTTCACTTCTTTTATATTTGTCCAAAATATCAAAAGTGTTATGAACTCAAAAGTTTCATACTACAAGTTATCTATCTACACACACATGTATTACACATATCATGTATGAACAAGTGTATAATGGAGAAAAATTGTACAAGGTGAATTATTCACCTTCTTCACCTCCTTATTTCCATGCATAAATCATGGAGATTTACCAAAGTTTTACCCCACTCTTGGCCTATAAATATGGCCATCATCCATTGTAAAACTTGCACCAAAGTAGAGTAAGAAATACACTCTCTAAAGTTCTTACTCTCCCTCCCTCTCTTCTAATGATCTAAAAGTCCTCCTAAAGTTTGTTTAAGTGTTCTTTCCAAAAGTAAAAGTGATCTTGCTTTCATAAATCTTTTCATATCACGTATTCAGCATGAGTTTCTAATTACCAATTAAGCTTCACTAATCACGAAGGTACAAACTCTATCTCTTCCTAATCTTAATCATGCAAGAAGTTTATTTCCTAAAACCGTTTTGAGGAGTATGCTCTGTAGTTTTCCGATTTGGGATCTTCTACATCAGAATCTCGTTTTCTTCCTAGATTTGAAACGATTTCTTACCAAAAATAAATCATGCTTTTGGATATGTAAAAGATACAAACAAAATATTAGATTTGCTTACCTCTTTTGAAGTTTAAACCCCTTGGAAAATCTTCAACTTCACCACTTGGATTGGAAGTAAGTTTTAACCAAAATGATTAAGAGCATGATGTTGGTAATCACAATAAGAACAAGGCAAATGAAAAGCTCAATAATAAATCTTCTATTATCGGCCCTAAGACGACGCATAATCTCGTCGTCGGCCATGGAGAATGTTGAAAGAAAAATTGGTAAAGGTGGTCGAATATGGAAGTGGAGGAAGGAGATAAGGTCGGAAGTGAAAAAGTGAAAAAGGGGATGAAGGGAATCGGACTTTAAGGACTTCGAACTTTGGACTTAAAGGACCTCGGACTCTAAGGACTTTAAGGACTTCGGACTCTAATGACTTTAAGGACTTTAAAGACTTTAAAATTCCCGCTATATAATTTTCTTTCATTTCATATGATCTCTTACTTTTGTCTTACGATATTGTCTATGCCTATATCTATATTGATTACTTCTCTGACTCACGCAATCTTTCTTTATGAATTCTGAATATATCATCTACATGCATATATTTATTGTTTGATATGACATGTCCTTCAATCGTTCCATACACGACACATGCATTATATTATTGATTATGTTAACCTTTAATTTGCATATCTTTATATGTAGCAACTAATGACAAACATCGCTAAAAGGGATTTTGATATCCTTGACCTGTCGGGCCAGAAATACCTCGAATGGAGGGTAGATGCCATGGCTCACCTCAAGGCAAATGGCCTTGAGGAAACAATTGTGGCAAACAATAGTGCCACCCCACAGGAAAAAGCAAAAGTCATTGTGTTCCTCCGCCACCACATTCATGAGAGTCTCAAAATTGATTACTTATTTGTGGAGGATCCTAGAGAATTGTGGGAGAGCCTGAATGAGCGTTATGCTCATCAAAATGAAGTTTTGCTCCCACAAGCAACACATGAGTGGAACACTATAAGGTTCCAGGACTTTAAGTCCATCATTGAGTACAATAGTGCTATCCATAGGATCACTTCTCAGTTGAGACTGTGTGGTCAAGTGATCACTCAACAAGAAATGTTGGAGAAAACTTTCTCCACTATGCATGCTTCAAATATATTATTGCAACAACAGTAATAGAGAAAGAAATTTCAAAAGATATTCTGACTTGTTGAAAGTATTGTTGGTTGCTGAAAAGAATAATGAGCTCCTAATGAAAAACCATAACCTAAGGCCTACTGGCTCAACAGCTGCCCCAGAAGCAAATTCTATGAACAAAGTGTTCCATAATAGGAACGACAATGAACGTGGGCAGCAATCACGCCATAACAATGGGCGTGGACGAGGTCGTGGTAACTATGGGAGTCGTCGTGTCCGTGGTGGTCGTGGTAGCCATGGGCGTGGCCGAGCCTACAACAAAAGCCACGATAATCACCGTGAGAACCATGACTACAAGGGGGATGTGAAGCAAAAGGTCCAGACGGGTCCATCGGGATCCTCCCAGAAATCCAAATCAACATGCTACAGATGTGGCGTGGCTTGTCACTGGTCAAAGGTATGCCGCACAGCTCCACACCTAGTGAAGCTATACCAAGCTGAAAAGAATAAAGAAAGGGCTACCGAGACCAACTACATCGATAATAAAGATGTGCATAGATCACCAGTGACTAGCCTAGATGTCAATGATTTTCTCAACCTTGAGAATGATGATGGCTATGCCTTAGGGGCTTAAATGAAAAACACGAGCCCCTAAATATCTCTACTACCTCCCATGCTATTTTATAATACTTGCAATTTCTTTTGTATTCCATGCTTTAACCTTTATTTCAATGAGTTTGTATAATAAGCCTTTTATAATAGAACTTGTGTAATAGAATTATCCTTGTATAATATATGAAGCTTTTATTGATGTCTTAATTCTCCTTTTTTCTTTATATTTATAGAAAAAACATGGACTCACCTAAAGTGAAACCCGATGGGAAGAAGCAATGTCTTTTGGACAGTGCAACAACACACACCATCTTGAGGAGTAAAGAATACTTTACCCAATTAAGAGCCTTTCAAGGCAATGTCACTACAATATCTGGTGTGTCAAAATCATCGAAGGCTCTAGAAGAGCTGTCATTCTACTCCCAAAGGGAACAAAGCTAGTAATAAATGATGCACTATATTCGAGTAAATCTCGATGAAATTTATAAGCTTTAAAGATGTGCGCCTAAATGGGTTTCATATAGAAACCATGAATGAAAATGGAAAAGAATACTTGTACATCATAAAACATGAATATGGCCATAAACAGATTCTGGAAAGGATGCCAACGCAAACCTCCGGATTATATCATACATACATTTATCCGTTTGAGGTCAATGTAGCGTTTAACAAAAGGTCATATGATCAAGCTGCATTCACATTATGGCATGACCGATTGGGTCATCCAGGAGCAGTAATGATGCACAAAATCATAAAGAGCTCACTTGGACATTCATTAAAGAACATTAAGGTTCTTCCGTCCAATGATTTTAATTGCACTGCTTACTCACTTGGAAAGCTAATTATCAAGCCTTCTAAAAACAAGATTGCAAGTGAGAATCCCGCATTCTTAGAAAGAATCCAAGGAGATATATGTGGGCCAATTGCTCCACCATGTGGACCATTCCGATACTTTATGGTGCTAATTGATGCATCTACACGTTGGTCACATGTAAGCCTACTATCAACAAGAAATGTTGCATTTGCTAAACTCCTTACCCAAATAATTCGATTGAGGGCCCAATTTCCGAATTATACAATAAAGAAAATCTGGCTCGATAATGCAGGAGAATTTACATCTCAAACATTCAATGACTATTGTATGTCAATTGGGCTTGATATAAAGCATCCAGTGACTCATGTTCACACACAAAATGGTCTTGCTGAATCATTGATAAAGCGATTGCAATTAATTGTCAGGCCATTATTGATGAAATCAGAATTACCACCATCAGCATGAAGACATAAAATATTAGTTGCAGCAACCTTAATTCGATTAAGGCCAAGTGCAAACCATGAACATTCCCCTATGCAACTTGTGTCTGGTAAGGAGCCAAATATTTCACATTTAAAAATATTTGGATGTGCAGTTTATGTCCCTATTGCTCCACCTCAACGCACAAAGATGGGACCCCAAAGGAGATTGGGAATTTATGTTGGTTTTGAGTCTCCCTCAATAATCAAATATCTTGAACTGACAACTGGTGATTTATTTACAGCAAGATTTGCTGATTGCCATTTTGATGAAAGTACATTCCCAGCCTTAGGGGGAGAAAAGAAAAATGGGGACCCACATGTAAAAAAAATCACATGGAATGCAACAACATTATCCTATCTTGATCCAAGAACAAAAATGTGTGAACAAGAAGTACAATGGATCATTCATTTGCAAAATGTTGCAAATCAATTACCAGATGCATTTACTGATACAAAGAAGGTAACTAAATCACATATACCTGCAGAAAATGCTCCAGCAAGAATTGAAATAACAAATGGATTGCCAGATGCATCCATTGCAAGCGAGTCTGCAACACGCCGAAAGCGTGGTAGGCCGTTAGGTTCAAAAGATTTGAAACCGAGAAAGGCAAGGAGCCAAAAGGGTATAGCAGAAGAAGCCACAATGGATCATGAGAATGATGATAAAGGCAAAGATATTGAAAATGAGAATACCTCAACAGAGGGTGATATTCTAGACAAGAATAATGATATCGACAATTTTGAGATTTCCATAAACTATGTGTCCACAGGCACACGATGGAATCGAAAATTGTCGATGACGTATTTTCCTACTCAGTGGCTAGTAATATTGTAATTGAAGACGATTATTTTGAGCCAAAATCGGTCGATGAATGTCGACGAAGAAACGATTGGCCAAAATGGAAAGAGGCTATTCATGCAGAACTAAAATCGCTTGAAAAGCGAGAGGTCTTTGGACCAGTAGTTCGTACACCCAATGGTGTGAAACCAGTCGGCCATAAATGGGTCTTCGTACGCAAACGAAATGAGAAAAACGAAATTGTAAAATATAAAGCAAGGCTTGTAGCACAAGGTTTTTCTCAGATCCATGGAATTGATTATGAAGAAACATACTCTCCAGTAGTTGATGCAACTACGTTGAGATTCCTAATTGGCCTGACTGTCTTTGAAAGGTTACAAATGCGCCTCATGGATGTCGTTACAGCATATTTATATGGATCACTTGATACAGATATCTACATGAGAGTCCCAGAAGGACTCAAGTGGCCTGAGGCCAATAATTGTGGACCTCGAGAAATGTTTTCCATAAAATTGAGGAGGTCATTGTATGGACTAAAACAATCTGGGCGAATGTGGTACAACCGCCTCAGTGAATACCTCATGAAAGAGGGATACAAGAATGACATTGTTTGTCCATGTGTTTTCATCAAGCGATCCGAAAAGGGATTCGCTATTATCGCAGTTTATGTTGACGATTTAAACATCGTCGGAACTCCAAATGAACTTCAAGATACTGCGAAATATTTGATGAAAGAATTCGAGATGAAAGATCTCGGACAAACAAAGCTTTGTCTTGGCTTACAAATTGAGCACTTAAGGCATGAAATCTTTATCCATCAGTTTAATTACACTGAGAAAGTTCTTAAAAGATTTTACATGGACAAAGCACACCCTTTGAGCTCTCCAATGGAAGTTCGATCCCTCAATGTAGAAAAGGATCAATTTCGTCCCCGAGAAGAGGACGAAGAGGTTCTTGGTCCTGAGGTACCATATTTAAGTGCAATTGGTGCTTTAATGTACGTAACTAACAATATGAGGCCAGATATTGCTTTTGTAGTAAATTTGTTGTCCAGGTATAGCAATACACCCACAAGGAGACATTGGAACGGGATCAAACATGTATTCCGCTATCTCCGAGGAACACATGATCTTGGGTTGTATTATCGTAACCAAAGGGATGCGACCTTAACTGGATATGCAGATGTAGGGTACTTGTCTGACCCACACAAAGCCAAATCGCAAAATGGTTATGTGTTCACATATGGAGGCACTACCATCTCTTGGAGATCAACAAAGCAGACTGTGACTGTCACATCATCAAACCAAGCAGAATTGATTGCTTTATATGAGGCAGGAAGAGAATGTGTGTCCCTTCGAGCAATGATTCAATTCATCCAGAAAGAAAGTGGAATGAAGCCAATCATTGATGATCCAACAGTATTATATGAGGATAACTCAGCATGCATTACTCAAATGAAGAAGGGCTACATCAAAGGTGACCGCACAAAGCACATATCTCCAAAATTCTTCTCCACTCGTGAATTGGAAGAAGTTGGTGAAGTGGACATCCAGCAAATTTGATCAAATGACAATTTGGCTGACTTGTTCACAAAGTCTTTAATCCCCAAGAAATTTGGAGAACTGGTATCCAGAATTGGAATGTGCAGACTTCGAGACATATGTTGAAGTCAGGTGGAGTATCATACGCGCTGCACTCTTTTTCCCTTCGATCAAGTTTTTATCCCACTGGGTTTTGCTTGACAAGGTTTTTAATGAGGCAGCATCAAGGCGTACAATGGGATCAATGGTTGCACTCTTTTTCCCTTCGTTCAGGTTTTTATCCCACTGGGTTTTTCCTGACAAGGTTTTTAATGAGGCAACGTCTACCCATATCTTACTACATGAAAAGAAGGTGAATATTCAAGGGGGAGTGTTATGAAGTCAAAATTTTCATACTACAAGTTATCTATCTACACACACATGTAATGCATATATCATGTATGAACAAGTGTATAATGGAGAAAAATTGTACAAGGTGAATTATTCACCTTCTTCACCTCTTTATTTCCATGCATAAATCATGGAAATTTACCAAAGTTTTACCCCACTCTTAGCCTATAAATATGACCATCATCCATTGTAAAACTTGTACCAAAGTAGAGTAAGAAATACACTCTCTAAAGTTCTTACTCTCCCTCCCTCTCTTCTAATGATCTAAAAATCCTCCCTCTCTTCTAATGATCTAAAAATCCTCCTAAAGTTTATTTAAGTGTTCTTTCCAAAAGTAAAAGTGATTTTGCTTTTATAATCTTTTCATAACAAAAAGCACACATTTTAAGAAAATTTAAAAATTGTTTTGGAAGAGTAAAAAAACAACAGACAAGAGAACTAAATTATTTTTTAATTAAAGTAATTAATAAAAATTAAGAGAGTAAAAAGACAATAGGTAAAATAAAAAATAAATTACATTGGACTTCTAAATTATACTGGCTTTTCAAATTTGAGACAAAAATTTATCCCTTGGACAAATAAGCGACGGAGGGAGTAGTATCACGCAAGTTTCCAAACGCCGTCGGACAAAGAAGAGACTGAAGACTGAAGAAGTCCAAGGAGAAGAAGGGAGATGGCACACGACAGAAACGCGAATCTCAATTCTCTTTGCAACTTCTTCTTAGATTCCGTAAGCAGATTCGATATCATGTTTTTCAGCATTTAAGTACTTAATCTATTCTCGCGGAAGATCAACCCTTTGAATTCAGTTTGTTATTGAACAAATGCAGTCTGAAAATCTTTGTGATTTGATCTTCACTTTGATGCCGCACAGGTTTATATAAAGAGTTGATGATTTTAGTTTTGAGATTTTTGTTTATTGTAATGCAGACAAATTTCATTGGCGAAAGTGGGAAACGTGATGTTAAGGACTTGTGCTCAAGCATTGTGAAGGCGTCGCAAAGCGCTCTACTAATCAACGAGAAGGTAGATCTGTAGGTAGTGCTCCCTCTAGTGTGATAGGTTAATTCCATAGGATGTATAAGACATAAAATTTATACAAAGGAGAATCTCTTTTTACTCTTCGTGAATTGTAAGCAATGGCCAATTGAATCTCTTAGTCACAGTTCATGTGAAATGAAGATACTATGGAGTATCTCAATTTCTGTAAATAAAAAGAATGACAGATTAAGAAAATTTCTATGTTGATTATCTTAAACCTTTTCTAATTTTTTGGCGCTAGCTCAACTTCTCTAAATTTCAGAATATCTAAGGCATGTTTCATTTTTCTCCGAATAGTATTATCGGGTGGGATTTTTGTTTCATTGATCTCAAATCAATTTTGCTTGTAGGCATGCCTTCAGGCTCTTGGTGTTTTAAATGACGAGTTGGCTACAAAATGGGTTCTGTTGGGAGGATTGAAGCTCTCTGAAGTTGACATATTTTTATTTGCAGCTGCGCATCCTGTGGTGGTATGTTTACTCCATCTAGCTTGCAAGACTATTTCACATATTCCAGGCTTATTAAAAAACTGTAGTGGCACATCTGAGATATGAGTATCATTTTGTTTTGGAAATTTTTATATAGTGGAATTCATAGTTGGGCTGAAACAATTTTTTTTTTCTTGAGAAGACTGAACTTATTTGTGGATTGGAGTTTATATGCTTAAGTTGGCCGATGTTTTGATGTTCGGATGTGTCATCTCTTATTTCATTGTTATGTACTGCCAGATAAAACTTGGAAAATCTGAGGTGCAAAAGCTGCCACATGTCTTGAGATGGATGGATTTTCTACAGGTGTGTAGACATATATCTGCATCCCTGTGTCGTAGATCAATATTTTGTTCTTGCTTTATAGATTCATGAGTGAACTCTGTTTTGCACATGCAGAGTAGAAAGGATCTTGCAGGATTATTTGAAAGAATTGCTTTTGAAAAGGTATCATTTGAACCTTCCTAAGCATTCCTCCTTTCTATTAGTGTTTTTGAGAAATCATCTATAATATAGGATGCTGTTATATTTTCGCACTTTGTAATGAGCCGCACTGTTCAGGATTGTTGTATACAATGCCTAATGTGTCAATACCCTATGCAACAGGTGATGTAGTATATTTATGGGGCCATTACTTTGGCTGAACCTAGTTGGTTTTGCATTGATTTGTGCTTGCCCATGGAGTATTGCATCCAATATATACTTTCCAGCAACACTGAAATTATATGTGTGCAATGAGAGTGACTATGTAGCTTCACATTGCAAATGCCAATCATTACATGTTTCATCTGGTTGCATGTTAGATGATCCATATGATCTGATTTCTCTGAATTGGTTAGAGCAGGTGCCAGCTGACAAAACAAAGGTAAAAGGAAATGCAAATGCTAAAGATACGCCAAAGACCCTAAAAATCAATGGTGGTGTGGAAGATGTTGACAAGAATTTAAAGAACTGTGATGAGAGTTCAAAGAAAAACGGTGAGCCGGTAAGTGTTGAATTGTCCTTTACTTATGGCTTCCTTCTTTGGAATTATTTGGGATCCTATGCTAGTTCTTCACACTATACCCCATGCAACAGTGGTGTAGTATTCAATGTATGGGGCCATTGCTTTGGCTGAACCCAGTTGGCTTTGTAATTATTCTTGCTTGCCTATGGAATTCTGCATCTTTATCAATATATACTCTTCAGTAACATTGAATAATACTATTTATATGTTTCTTCACATTGCAAATGAGAATCATTACATGTTTCAACTGGTTGCATGTTAGATAGGCCATATGATCTGCTTTCTCTGAATTGGTTAGCAGTTGTTAGCTGATAAAGCGAATGTGGAAGGAAATTCAAATGCTAAAGATGTTGACAAGAATTTAAAGTATGATGGTGACAAGAATTCAAAGAAAAACAATGAGCCGGTGAGTGTTGAATTGTCCGTTTCTTGTGGCTTCCTTCTTTGTAATAATTTGTAGAATGGGATGCTAGTTTTTTCATGATGGGTTTTGGATTTTTGAATTTCTTTTTATCTTTTTTTTTTTGAATAATTGATTATAATTGGAAGTAAAATGAACCTAGGACCTAGATGTGTTTTGAAACTTGTGGAAGGAAGCAAATTCTGTTGCAACCAAGGAAAAGCAAATTATGTGAGTGGTCATCTAGTTTAGAAGGGATGAAATCATGCTTGATATTTTTTTTGTTTTTCTCAAATCATTTAGACAGGATGAGGGTGCTTTCATTATGGGTTTCTCTGTTGCGTACATGCAATCGTTATTCTCTCTAAATGAGGAAATACCCAGACCTGGTACATGCTGCTGTTGGACCAAGCTGTTTATGGGTTCTTGCCCACTTGGAAGTGCAAACTCTATTTGGCCAAAGATAATTCGGTGATGTATATTCTGTTTGATCCACAGTCCATAACATGATCTGCAGCTGAATGCCTCAACGATCAATGGACTCAATAATCATCCTAATCCTAAACTACGACCTTCTCAAATCTTTTATAATTGATAGCCGTATCCTGCTTTCTGTTTTCATCTAATTGATAGCCCTTTCCTGGCTTTTTGAAGAAGAATGAACTAGCTTCCCTCCCTTTCCGGATCTTGACTTGGTGTGCTATGCTATTACTATAAAGCGGGCACTGGAGGTATAACTCTCGGGATTAAGTTCCTGCTGGTAAATGTTGAAATTTCACATTCATTGTGTTAAAAAAAGTATTAACTTTTTGAAAGTGTAAATTTGGATCCTTAAAATGATTAGGACAATTGTCAGAGTTGATGACTATCTATCTACTGATGTAAATGGGAGGTTGTATTTTTCATGTTCCTAGCATGGAAATACTAGAAATTTTAAGTGCTCAAATCATTCAGACAGGTTAAATAGAAAATCTTGATGTGTATTCTGTTATAGTTAAACTTGACCTTGATTTGCTGATGTGTTTTAAATTCTACTTTTTTTTTTCAGGTACTAAATGTGCCTTCTGCTATAGTTAATTCTGACTTTAATGTGTTGATATATTTTAAATTGTACTTCCTTTTCAGGTTCTTTGTGCCTCAAATGAGGATCATAGAGCAACTAAGAAAGCTGATACTAAGTTAAGGTTTACTCAATTAGTCAATTTTATTGTTAATTGAACGGGCAAGAAATGTCCCTGGAGAACGGGCAAGAAAGCTGATAAAGTTTTTATATTCTGTGTTTAGGGTTGCTGAATTGCTAAGAGAACGGGCAAGAAATGTCCCTGGAGAGCAAGAGAGGAAAGAATTGCTCGGAAAGCAGAGAAGTTCATGGTTGAATACCATGCGCGCTACCTGTTCATGTAACTTTTTACTTCAATTTTTATGTTTCCTATTCAGTCTTCTCTTTGTAGGTTTTGATCTGATCCGGTTTAATTACAGCGAGAACTTGTATGTACCCCGATATTGTGCAACAAAGCATCCAGATTTCATACTGGTAAGATGTCTATACATTTTTTGGGGGGCTTTTATCATCAATTCCTAGCCTTAATTGGTTTGTTAATTCTTATCTTCTTTTTTCCTATCATCAAAGTCCTATTCAGAGCATTTTAGGATCGGGACGGCTGGAAGTAGACGATGGTTTCACTTGACCAATCGTGTAAGTATTTTTGTTAAAAATACACACAGATATATATATATATATATATATATTCTGCGTGTTAAGATCCAATTTTTTTCTTCCTATTAATTTCAGGAGAGAGCTCCCTATCTTGCTAAGGCCAAGAAAATGTTTGATCAAGGTATGATAAAATCGGAGAGGTTTTGTTTAATCAGAAAGCCAAAAGGTGTGTGTATTTGCTAATTGATGGTTAAATGATCAAATAGTTGATCCACTTGTCTGTTGGTTTTAAACTTTAGCTTAGTTTCAATATGTGGTGCAGTGGTTAATTAGTTTTATGGTGAGGTAGTTCATATGTCAATAAGGATAGTGTGCAGCACAAGAAGACTAATTATTATAATTGCTTATGATTTTTTTTTATTGTAATTGTTTATGATGGTTGTCCACAAATTAAAGGATGTTCTGATTTCATCAGAAAATTGAGATAAAGAGTATAGAGCTGATTGTTTTTGTGGATGTATTTTATTGCTTTAGTTTAGCTTCAATTTATAGCAGAAGCTTGGATCATAGTGCTGATTGTTTTCTTCCTGAAATTCCGGATGATGATTATTCACATTATATATCACAACACTTTCCCCTTGAATAATCATCTTCAACTCTTTTGATTTTGGGACTTGGGTATGCACTGCCTCTTTAAAACCTTGCTAGGAAAAACGCTATGGGATAAAGACCCGAGCAAAGGAAAAAGAGTACAACCTTAAAAATCCTTGAGTATACCACTTTTGAGATGATCTCTCATTAAAAACATTGTCAGAAAAAATCTAATGGAATAAAACCCTGAACGAATGGGATAAAAACCTTCTGCACAACTCCTTATCATATTTGCTGCAATGCTCATCATTGAGTTCGAATATGACAAAAATTTCCGCTTTGAACTTTTGGAGACGGAATTACTTTGTTAGTTTGTACTAGTATTTTTTGTTTTATTAATTACTACTATTCTAAATACGTCGAAATTATTTGGACAACAAAACTAAACCGAATTATAACAAGATTTGATAAATGGTAGTCAACAAATTGGAAATCATTTATTAACAGATTTTTTTCCTCATTTGAACTCATTTCCATAATACTGATCAACAAAAAAGTTGTTTGGATATTTGATTGGTTTGTAACCCTTTTTTTTTTTTTTTTACTTAGCCACCCTCTTTTCTAGCAATACAAGGTTGTTTCATAATATCACCATCAAACAATTGTACTTGTACACTTGTACTAGTGTACTACTACGGCACACAGTTGTTCTCTTTGTTCAATTTGAGATACCTCAGAGTATAGTACAAAAACATATTATTTCACCTATAAGACCTTCAAATTAATACATTCACGACTCACAAACCTGTACAAGCAAAAAGGATTCTTCAGGTGCATAAAGCTTTCCATACAAATCTTCCTCATACAACAGCATTCAAGCTCACAAGTCATAACTTAGAAAAGGTCACGGACTCGTAGAGATATGATGTTCATCTGTTAAAGCTGACTAGTTTTAATATATCAGCTCTCCATACATAAATTCTTCATTATGAAATCAAATTACAGAAAAATGATGATGCTACAAACAAAGACTTTTTCTCAACTGCCACCACTAGAAAATTGATTGCAACAGAAAGAAGGAAAAAAAAAACCTCACCCCAAACAAACCCTAATTCAAAGATCCAAACCCAGCCTTCACTCTCCTTATTCTAAACTGTTTATTTCTTAACTGAACAACACACCCATCTTCTTAGCAAAGTTGTCTTCTTCATCTTCATCCATGTATTCTTCTTCTTCCTCCTGAAGCTCCCCATTTTCTCCCTCTTCTAAATTATTATACCCTTCTCCTCCGCCGTCTTGCTCGTCTTCATACACTCCATCACCTTCATCATAGTATTCTTCTTCCTCCAGCTCATGGCCTTCTTCAACTCCATCTGTAATCAAGCCCTCTTCACCTTCAGGCACATTATTTGCTTCAGGAATACTATGAGCTTCAAACTCTCCATCTTCCACTGGGTTGCTCTCTTCCTCTTCATTTGCTGCTTGTTTCTCCACAACAGCATTTTCTTTATTCTTGGAGATCAGTGGATCAGTGTCTTCAGCTTTTCTTTTTCTCTTCAGAATCTCACTCAAAGGTTTTGGAGGTTCAAAAGAGATGTCATCCTCAGAATGACGAGAAATCTCAAACGCCTTCCTCTTCTCAACAGAAGTAAATTCGTCGCTCCGGTGTGGCTGCTTCCCTTTTTTCAGCTCTGCAAGGCTTTTTGGAGCAATAAAATTGGTGCTGTTGTAATCATGGACATCTCTCCTGGATAATGCAGCATCTCTGCCAATAATATCATCTTGTACTTGTAACTTTAATCTATCCTGAAGCCTGCCTCTGTGAGATTGGAGTTGAGGTCTGCTTGGAGACAATCTTGAATGATTTCTTCCTCTGTCATATTCCCTCTCTGAACTCATCATGATTGGAGGATTGACTGGAGTAGCTTGCCCTGGGAGCTTTATTCTACCCTGAAGGCGGCTGCTAATCATAGAACTCCCACGAGGCGGTGGCGAATGGCGAGAATCCCTACGAGAACTTCGGTGTCTGGTTTCTTCCCTGAAATTTTCAGAGGGATAATCAGGATTGCTAACTACTGAACTCAATCCGTTGGTTCTCCTTTGTTTTGATAACCGCTGACGTAGATCCGAATTTCTGGTTCGATCATAATTTGATCCTTCAGATGAATCCCGGGGACGTCTCTCTTGCATAGGTTTGTACTGTTCATAGCCATGTCGATCATGGAAAACCACAGGGTCAAAGTCGTCCAAAGATTTGTAACGATCAGGACGACCCATTTCAAACTCATTGAGATCCCTTCCTTCGTGGCCGCGGATTCTAGGGAACTGATCATCATTTCCATAATAATCACCATCTCCAAGCTCATCATCCACAAGCACATCAAACCCAGGGGAGGATTCCCTCACCAAGTCATCAGCAGCCTCCTTGGAACTCTGAAACCTCAGGTCATCCCGTGAACTAGCCTGAGAAGCAATGCTAGGCTTATTTCTGGAGCTCCCATTGTTAAGAGAACGTAAACTCGCCTCATTATGTTTATGAAGATCTTCATTCGTGACATTGTGCTGTACCATTCCACTTTTTGCAGCAAAAGCTCCATTTCTCGGTACAGCTTTAACAGCATTCACACTAGTTGTGGGTTGAGGTGGAACTGCTGATTCAATTGGCTTTGACACATTTGCCTGAGGAGCAATTTTGATCTGAGAACACTTTTGAAGTCCACCAGATGCAGTGTTAAATCTAGAAGATTCTGATATTTTACTAGTAGCAGGGAACTCTGGTGCTTTATTACTAGCAGGATTTTGCCCATGAGAGAAAGGGCATCTGTCACCTTTCATACAATATCCTTGCTGAAAGAAAACGCATGGTACTGTGGGTTTAGCTGACGCGTAAGGAGCAGAAGGAGCGGTACGTGATGGAGGCAACGAGGAAGCAACTATGGAACTTGAAGAAACTGGCTTAGAGGAACCTGCAGGATTATCAGCAGGGGTTCCCAGCAAAGTATCAAGTGGCTGAAACCATAAAGAGAACAGGTCAGAACCATGATAAGAAGAATAGACTAATTTTGTTGAAAATCATCTTATAGGCCAAAAGAAAAAGAAAACTTACAGGGTGCCTAAAAGAGCATTTTGGATTCAGGCAATTCCCATTTAACCAATACCAGCAATCTCTGGGATTGACCCGAGCGTATTCACTGTGACGGTATTCACATTCACTTCCCTGAGATAAAACCATTGCATATCAGCTTGTTAGACCATAAGTTTATCAGAATAAAAAATCATAAAATAAAGTATATATCTTTGCATCTTACTAATACTAAAAACTGGAACACATAGATGAGTAGAGAATTCAAGCCTTTCTTTTACACAATTTCTACTCTTGAAGAAGACTCCAATGAACAAAATTTCTACTCTTTAAGAAGTGTCAAAAAAGGGTGCACCTTGAGACATAAATCATCAAGAGTTCATGAAAAAACAAAACATGCAAGAGACGCATCCTTAAGTTTAAGAACATCATTAACATTCCAACAGATCTACCATGAGGCGCTATATTTCCCTCTATCTCATAACATGCATCTATGTCCTGAACCTCTCTCCTTCTCATGAGACATAGATCTCGTTGAATTGAGATGAACAAGGACAAAGCTTTATATCCTAATATGTATTACCCAATACCTATAAGTATCAACAGTACATCCACATCAATCATAAGATCAATTTCTCTCAAACAAATCCAATTGAATTACAAAAATCTACGGAATCAGAGAACAAATTCCTGAACAGAATCATACAGCCCACGCGCACAAGAGAGGGGAAAGACAAATAAAAAGCCATTCAAATTGAAAACTTTTATGAGTGCAAACAAATCTAACGAACTTTAGAAACCCTAAAAAGGGCAAAAAGAGAAGGGGGAAAAGGTAAGAAACCTTCTTGCAGGTCAAAGGCGAAGCGAGGAAATACACGCAATCCGTGTTCTTCTTGCGGGATTCATCTTCAGCTACTTGAGGAGCGGAGGAAGACGAAGAAGAGAAGCCGGGACCTTGTTGCGCAGGCGCCGCTGCGGGAAAGTGGTCCTTGGCGGTCGAAGAAGCCATGGATTCACAGATCGAAACTCGGGATTTCGAAGTATGAAACTCGACACGAGATTTCTCAAAGGGAGATTCAATCCTTCAGTTCCGACGCATAATCTGATATTCAGATTCGGAGAGAAGAGAGAGAGGCTGCGGATAGGGAAGACAACTTATGAAGAGCATTCAGCCGAGTGGAAACCGGCATAGCTCATTATTATACTAGTCTTTTTTTATTTGGGGACTCTTACATAAATAACCTAATCTTTGGGCGTAATTGCAGAAAATAGTCTGAACTTTTAAAGTTATAAGAACATGACCCCAACAATGGGTGGATGGTAATACCATTGGCGGATCAAGGCGGGGGCGAGTGGGGGCGGCATCCCCCACATTCGGTAAGAAGAGAGAAGAATTTACACGAGGAGATTTAGGAATAAATAAATTTTTTGAATTTTGCCCCCACGAGGAGGCCCGGGATATGACTAAGGTGGTGGTGAGCGGCGGAAGGCGGGGGAGGAGGTAGAGGATTTTATCCAAGAAATATGTCTTAAGAAATATGTTGGGAGTTCTTTGTGAATCCCACATGAGAAAATTAGGAGATAAATTTATAAGTCACTCCTCCTCTCACTAATTGGTTTTGGTGTAACACCCCTATTTTGCAACAATGGGTATTACCGTCAGTGACCTCGGATCTTCCCATTCAAAGTCACAAGGCTTTTATAGTAAAAAATTAAAGGAAAATGAATTTTAAAAACAAATTTTTTGTTCATTAATAAGAACAATCGTTCATTACAATAGTAGTTGTTTTACATAGGAAGTAGCAGCAGAAAATAAAGCACATATTATAAAAGGGTTGTTCCACAAGACGTATTGAAAATACAAATATATTTCTCATGACAACTCATATTATGATGAATACTAGTACAAAGTAGGGGTGTATACCGCATAAAGTTTACTGCATTTTTATACAAGTGCGGTAAACATGTTGCTTGGTCCTCACTTAAGTCTAAACATGTTGCTTAGAAACAATTTAGTGGATACCCGATCTATTGGAGAAGATATTAGATGGAGTGCTTTCTTCTCCATGGCTATATGGTGGACTTGGAAACGGAGAACGAAAAACGCTTCGGGGACGCCCAGCGTACTCTTGATCGAAACAAATTTGTTATGGCTGCGTGCAAGGACTATCGTGTCGCGGTTTCAAAACAGGTTTGTATTTCTCCCCCTAAACCTTGAACATTAGGTGGTATCTCTTGGAATTGTCCTTCGCAGGGGTGGATAAAAATCAATACGGACAGAGCTGTTCGGGACGGAGGATTGGCTACAACCGCGGGTTGTCTTAAGGGATGATCTTGGAATTTGGAAAGGTGGCTTTGTTCAAAAGTTGGCTCTTGTTCCGTTCCAGTTGTTGAACTATGGGGAATCTTACAAGGCCTCAGCTTGGCTTGGATGTATGACTTCAGACAGGTTGTGCTCGAATTGGATTCCCAGCTGGCCATCGAACTCTTAAGCAATAAGTTGAAGAATAATCACCCTTTATTTAGCATGGTCTCTAGATGCCAAGGCTTTTTATGTAAGGACTGGCTTGTCTAGATCCGTCATGTGTATCGCGAAGCGAAGCGAGTAGCGGATTCGCTCGCGTCTTTAGCTTTCAGTTTCAACATTAGTTTGCATGTTTTGTCTGCCCCTCCCGATGGGATTTTCCTTCTTCTTCTTGATGATGTTAGGGGTCGGGTTATCCCTCATATGCTGACTACTTAGCTCTTTTCTTTTATTAATAATATTTCCCCTCGAGGAGACGGAGAGTGCCGCCTCTCCCTCTACCAAAAAAAGTTATTTTTAAATGTACTTCCATAAATTCGGACCGCGTTCTTATTTTAAAAGTGTGGTGCGAATCAATTATTTTTTATTTTAAAATTTGGATCGTCATTTTAAATATAAAGTGTGGTGCTTATTGCTCAACATTCCCCCTAAAATGAAGAATTTCCTTTGGAAAGTGGCACGAAACGGCCTACCAACCAAAACGAGGCTTGCTGCCAATCGTATTTCGGTACCACAAGGTTGTGAAGCGTGTAACAACCAGGAT